>BPTQ01000005.1:129610296-129655296 GCA_019973895.1 Chrysanthemum seticuspe | reverse complement strand
ATAATAATAATAATAATAATAATAATAATAATAATAATAATAATAATAATAATAATAATAATAATAATAATAATAATAATAATAATAATAATAATAATAATAATAATAATAATAATAATAATAATAATAATAATAATAATAATAATAATAATAATAATAATAATAATAATAATAATAATAATAATAATAATAATAATAATAATAATAATAATAATAACTGGTACAAAAGATGAACTGATAGATGTTGCACTAATGTCACACAATATCGATACCCAGTGCTTCAACTTTGGCTTTTTTGTAAGGAGAGTTACTTTGTCAAGATGGTCTCTTTTTTTGCATTCAGGTCAGTGCAGAACCTAATGTTTTCAAGGGACTGGATTTGAGAAGCCACTATCAAGTAACTTACCATTGTAGTCACACCAGCCTGATCAATATCGCTCAATCTTTGGAATGTTGGGTTTCCATAGACATCAATGAAGAAGAGTCCTCTTTCAGCCTATTCTATAACCATTTTGTTTACAAATCTTACTCCTTCAGGCAGCTCTCTCTTGCAATCGAATCCAGGGACCTTGGCTTCAGGCTCAGATTCAACTCATATCCTTTTTCCTTGGGATGATTGGGGTTGAGTGATAGGCTCAGGGGCTCTCCTGCTAGACATAGTCCAATTGTAGTGATCGATCCTTTCTTTTCTTAGCTCACCAGCCTTCCTGTTCTTTTCATCCATTCTCTTTCTTAGGGCTGCCATCTCAGTATCCTGAGCTGCTTTGAACTTCAGGCTAGCTTGTCCTTTTTCCAGCTTCTTAGGATCGATCCTTAACTTCTCAGCCTCTTCATGAACCACCTTGACCAGGGCAGCTTTGCTTTTCTCCTCTTTCTCAGCCTGTTTCTTGAGTCTATCTTGCTTCTCTAGATAGGAGCTCAGCCGGTCAGGAGTCAGTAAGTACTTTGTGCCACCAATCTCAAAAGGAATCTTGACTGGCTCTAGTGTGATCATTATGCTTTTGCCCTTGTTCTGAGGAGGGGCTGATGAAGATGATATTGTTGTTGTGATTGATGTTGTTGTTGTTGCTACTAATGTTGGTGGGATTTGGGAGATAGGTACTGCAGGCACTGCTTGAGTTGGCTCCCCCAGTGTGAGAAGGAGTCTCTTCAGTTGATCTCTCCCCCTCAACTATTGCTGGAGCTTCAGTGATAGCAAGAGTTGATGGAGGTACTGAGGTAGCTTCTTGACCTTTAAAATCCTGATAGATCTCAGAAACCATGGACTTGATCTCTGAAGTCTCTTGTTGAAGGCTAGTGACTTTCTCCCCAAGAGTGTCTTGAGATAATTCTACCTAGGCACAAGATTCCAGGCCATAGAAGATGATAATTTAGCCAGATCAGTAAGTTGTGCATCCAAAGAGCCGAGAGAGGACTGAATAGCCTGAACTGAAGAGGTACGACCTTGAACATTGGAATTGTTGAGCATAGTGATCAGTTCAATGAGGCTGGAAGAGTTCTTCATATAAGTTTCCGTAGCCTCAAGCACTTTAGTGTTTAGTGCAGGGTCTTCCTTGACTGATTCTTTGATTTCATCAAGCGTGGTGTGAGCATCCTGAAAGGTTTTGAGGAATTTCTTCCGATGGTCATCCAACTTGTCAAGATGTTGATAAATGAGTTCCCTGTGTTCATCATTATCTTCAAAACTAGAAACCACTTCAGCTTTGAGATCAGCGTAACTTGCAGCAACTTCAACATGCTGATCCCATAGACTATCAGTAACACCATAATACAGCTTTTGAGTAGCTCTCCTTAGCCACATCACCAGTTGTCTTTCAGTGAGGGGAAGAACATTATCATTTTTTAATTCTTCAGGGCAGGAAGATGCTGAAGAGTCTGAAGAGTTAGATGAGTCATTATTAGGCTGAAAGGGTGACTCTTCAGGCTCTTTTGGATCAGGCTGATATTCTTGTTCAAGTGGTTGAACATCAGCGTCCATTTCTTCACCAGCAGCAAATACTTCCTCCTCACTGTCATCATTAACTTCTTCATCAGACATCAGTAAGTCATGAACATCAGCAACAGTAAGAAGACCAGGAGGGGTTGTGGGTTTCGTATTAGCGGGTGGGTTTTATTCCTCTGAGTCTTTGTCCCCCAAGGACCCCTCAGACACTGATGGGTGTTTCCCAGTGCCTTTGCTGGGTTCAGGATTGGTGATGAGTTATGTATCAACAGGGGGTTTTCTGTCCCTCTGAGTCTTTGTCCCTCTATGCCCCTTCAAGCACTGGTGGGAGATTCCCAGTACTATCCTTAGAGTTAGTGGCAGTGAGATCCCTATCAGTGGGTTGTTTGTTTCCCCCTGAGTCTTTGGGACCAAGGGTACTGACTGTGATTTATCAGTGTCCTTCGTTGTCACCTGGGTAGATTTTGCTTGGTCTCCCTTGGGTGGCTTGACAGTCTGGGGATTTTTGTGCCTCTTTGGCTGTGTTCCAAAAGCCTCATGGCCCTGAGACTTGGGTTTGGTCTTAGTCCCAGTCTGAGACTTTCCCTTTCTCCTTTTAGGATCATGGTTTAGAGACACTGAGTCCATCTGGTTGTTTACAGCAACCATATGGGCCGTCAATTCAATTTAGTGACTAAAGATGGGTTCTTTTGAAAGTTTGATGGACTCATGGTGGCAGGTAAAGCGCCATGTTGAAAATCCTGATTATAATTACAACCCAGTAACTCTTGTAAAGCACAAGAGACAAACCTAGCTATGAAACGTATTTCACCCTAGTTTTGCTCTATAGCTTGGTTACGAGATCACTGTAAATGATCTCTCAAATGTCGACATTTGTCCGAGTAATCAAGTAATAGGCCATCATCAACTGAATAGAATTGATCTGTTTAGTGGATGAGTGGTTCCCGCCGAGAACCTGAATCACAAAAGTGAACAGGATCTTCCAAGCCACAGGAAAGGAATTCTTGGTGACAGGGGTTCTGCCTAAAAACTTTAGGTCTAAAGCGATTTTTCCTAACTCAGCCTTAACAATGGTTGGGTCAGGGTGAGCAACATATTCTCCATGGTTATAATCAAGCCCTGTTGAAGAGCAAAACATTTTATAGTCCAAAGTTAGTTGTTGTTCCCCATTTAAAATAGAGAACCTGATGAGAAACTCCCTGAGGGGTCTTGGCTTGTTCTCATCAGTGGAGGGTGTTGGGTCATAGGCCATAGCTATTGCCCAAAACTCCCTGAGGAAGTTTTGGTACAGTATAGATGGGGAGTTTGTAAAGGCCTTTTTAGTAGGCAGTTCATCAAAAATGTTATGATTCCCTCGCAGGCTGGGACATCATTTGGGTATTCAAAGTTGCCTATAACATTGTTTGTTTTAAATTCAACACTTTCAAGACAACCCACCCACTGTGATGCAAACTGAATGCTTTGAGTTCTTGCCATTAATACTCAGAAAAAGGTTTTAGAGTTTTAAATTTTACAAGAATTGTCAAAGAGGGTTAATTATATTTGAAAGTTTTAGATGTGATGAAAAACTTTGAATGTTGTTTGCAAAGATGAATGAGTTTTTGCTTAAATCAGTTTTAAAAACAAAGAACACACAGTTGTTTTTGATTTTGAAAGAATTTTGGCAGAGTTTGATTGCAGAAAAACAATTGTGTGTGTGTTTTTGTTTTTTTGAGAGGGGTATTTATAGAGTGGTGAGAGGGTGACTTTTGCACATGTAAGGATTTGAAAAGTCATTTTTTGAAACCGTTTCATTTTCCTCATTAAATGCAGCCACTCTATTACTTGCAGTTTTCTCCCGTTTTTCAAGGGAACAATTGCAGAGTTAAAATATCCTAGGGATATTTGTTGTGAGAGAGGGCATTAAATGCCAAGTGGGATGAGGTAAGGTTGATAGGGACCCATGACATGGATGACAGAAGGGTTTTGAGACATATATTCCTATATTAAATTGGTTTATTTACCAACCTAGGATATTAAGTAACTGAAATAATTAGAGAATTTAGTTACTCATTCAATACTCTTTATCCATTTTCAGGGACCCTGAATAAGTCTTACTCATTCAGTGAGAAGATGTGTTTTTGGGGATTATATTCAGGACCAGGAACCTTTTCAGAGAGAACTGCTGAGATTAGGATTAGTTATCAGGTTGCTGACTTTCAATATCAAGCATTCCCAATTCAGATTTCAGTCTCCTGACGGTAGGTTCATCCAAAGGTTTGGTGAAGATATCAGCTAGCTGATATTCAGTAGGGATGAAATAGAGTTCTATGTCTCCTTTCATGATGTGGTACCAAATAAAATGATATATGATATCAATGTGTTTGGTTCTTTGGTGAAGGACAGGGTTGTTGGAGATAGCAATAGCACTGGTGTTATCACAGAAGATGGTTACCATTTTGTACTGGATGTCATAGTTACTGAGTTGACTTTTCATCCATGCACATTGGCACAGCATCCTGCAGCTACCACGTATTCAGCTTCAGCTTAAGACATAGCCACTGATTGTTGCTTTTTAGTACTCCAACAGACAAGCTTTCCTCTAAAGAATTGACAGGATCCTGAAGTATTTTTTCTATCCATGTTGCAACCAACATAGTCAGAGTCAGAATAACCTTTGAGGTTAAATCCTAAACATTTAGGATAGTAAAGTCCAAGACTTGGGGTACCCTTCAGGTATTTGAGGATTCTTTTGGCTGCGGTGAGATGGGATTCCTTAGGATTAGACTGATATCTTGCAATCAGACATACTGAGAATTGTATGTCTGGTCTGGAAGCAGTGAGATACATCAATGATCCTACAATTCCTCTGAAGTGAGTTTGATTGACTGATTTTCCAGTGAGATCTGGTCCAAGGTTATTTGGAGGGACCATTGGAGTCTTTACTGAGGCACAGTCAGAGATCTCAGATTCTTCAAAAGATTTCTGGTATATTTCTCTTGACTGATGGCGATTCCTTTATCAGTTTGCCTGATTTAGAGTCAAAGGAAGTATGTGAGTTCACCCATCATGCTCATTTCAAATTTCTTTATCATCATGTTTTCAAACTGTTTGCAAAGAGTATAATTTGTTGAGCCAAAGATGATGTCATCAACATATACTTGGACTAGTATTACATCTTGTTTTGTCCTATAGATAAACAAGGTGTTGTCTATCTTTCCTCTGACAAACTTGTTTTGGATCAGGAAGGCTGAGAGAGTTTCATACCATGCTCTGGGAGCTTGCTTTAGTCCATATAGGGCTTTGTCAAGCTTGCAGACATAGTCAGGGTATTCACTACTCTCAAAGACTTGGGGTTGCTAAACATAGACATCTTCCTTGAGTTTACCATTTAGGAAGGTACTTTTGACATCTATTTGGTAAACTTTGAAGTTCATGTATGTTGCATAAGCAAGGAAGATCCTGATGGTTTCCATTCTAGCAACAGTAGCAAATGTATCATCATAGTCAATGCATTCTTGTTGATTGTAACTTTAGCTACAAGTCTGGCTTTGTGTTTAATGACAGTGTCGTTTCCATCAGTTTTGTTTCTGAAAACCCACTTCATTCCTATGACAATGACATCCTAAGGACATTTGATCAAAGTCATGACTTTTTTTCTGTCAAACTATTGAAGTTCTTCTTGCATAGCATGAACCCAACTAGGATGTTTCAGGGCCTCAATGACACTTTTGGGTTCTATTTCAGAGAGAGTCTGCATACAGACATTCATTGGCTAAAGCTACTGATAATTTAGCAGTCATGCTCCTTGTGAGCCTGCCTTCAGTGGGTTCTCCAATGATGTTCGCAAGCTCAATGTATTGAGATCTTGTGCACTTAATTAGTGGTCTAGGATCTGAGCTTGATGAGGTCACTGGGAACTTAGGAATGGGTTCAGGGGTTGGATCAACAGAAACATTAAGATCATTTGATGAGGTAGTTTACTGTTCAGGTTGAGATTCATGAATTACAGGTTCCTAAACATTTGGTTCAGTGTGACCTATCCTAGAAGGGACTGATAGAGTATCAATGAATTCACTGATGTTTGGTTGAGGGAGGTTGTGAGGCAAGATGTAGTATGAGATGTCAGCATCTGCTTGATATGAGGAATTGTTTTCATAGTTGAACTCATCGGGAGGGTATCTAGATGAGTCATCAATTCCTATTTCCTCCACTGAGGTGTTGGAGAACTTGATGCTTTCTGTGCTCTCATCAAAGTTGACATGGAAGGTTTCCTCAACTTGTTATCTTCTGGAGTTGAACACCCTGAAAGCCTTAGACATCAGTGAGTAACCTAAGAAGTATCCATCATCAGCTTTTGCATCAAATTTGCCTAAGTGATCCTTGTGATTGTAAATGAACACAGGACACCCAAACACTTGAAAGTGGCTAATATCAGGGAGTATTCCTTTGAAGATCTCATAAAGGGTTTTGTTGTGTCTTTTGACAATGATTGATCTGTTTTGAGTATAACAGGCTGTTTTAACTGCTTCAGTCCAGAAGTGCTTTGAGAGTGCTGACCCATTTAGCAAGGTTCTAGCAGCTTCAATGAGAGTTCTGTTTTTCCTTTCAGCTACCCTATTTTGTTCATGGGTGTAAGGAGATGAGAAATTTTGGGAAATTCCTTTTACATCATAGAAACTCTCAAGCTCCTAATTTCTGAACTCAGTACCATTGTCAGTTCTGATTTGTTTAACTATAATGTCATTTTGGTTTTCAATCTTCCTGATGAATGACATTATTGTTTCAGCTGCCTCACTCTTTTTGGAAAGAAAGTGTTGGAATCACTCCTAAACTATATTTCAAGTGGTAGTAATCAATATGTAATATGTTGCTTAATTAGGCTTTTATGTTTGTATTAATGACAAGGCTTATGTAGAAAGCCCATAAGCCTTGGCCCATGTCCAATAAGGAAGGAAGGGAACTTGTAGTGTTAAACTAGTCCCTTCCCCTATAAATACCTTTGTAAACCTTCATTTGAAGGTTGGTTGTTCACTTTCATATTACACCTACGCATAACCTTTCACTATTGTCTTATCGTGTGTGTGTTTTGTGTTCAACCGATCATCTCATCTATATTTCTTACATATTGATGCTTGTGTTACATTATGGTGACCTAACAGTGGTATCATTCGCCATCTAGTTGGGTGAAACACTTTGTTTTTGAAGTTTTTATCTTTACGCGTGGGTTTCATAAGCATAAACTTTCATACGCTTAAAGCTTTATTTTTTACACTTGTAAAATCAAGATTCTTGTGGTTTAAGGTTTATTTAGTGTTAAAGTATTTTTTGCATCAAGTTTCAAACTTTACGTGTAGAAATTAGTATTTACTTGGTTTTTGATTCGTGTGGTTTTGTCTACGCATAAGGGTAAAAGTTGTTTTAGATCATCAAGTTTCAAACTTTCTTGTTATTTTGGTGATATTGAAAGTCTTTCATCATTAAAATCAGGTTTCAAAACACTTTTGAGCATAAAATCAGTTTTGGTGCATTTTTGGTACTTTCTACTCGTAATAAAACCCTAGTTTTACTCGTAAGCACAAAGTCTACGCCTAAGCAGAAGTTACGCGTAAGAGATTCATCATTTACTCTTCAGTGCTGTTGGTTTACTCAGTGTTTTCTTGCTTGGATAAGTCTGAAAACACTTCGACTTTGGATATCTTTTACACTGGTATAAGTGTAAAGGATTCTTTGGGTAAAACCCTAGTTTTACGCCTAAGCTACATACTTACGCGTAGAATACTCTTACACCTAAGCCTTTCCTACACCTAAGCTTGTCGTACGCCTAAGGAAGTATTACGAATAAGGATTCTACTCCTAAGGCTTTGGTTTTCGCCTAAGCTAAGTTTTTTCTCAAGTTTACGCGTAAGCTTTCACTACGCGTAAGCTCCTGTATACGCGTAAGGTGGGAATTACGCGTAAGGTTATTTCTATGCCTAAGCTGGTTTTTTACGCATAAGGTTACTTCATCAACAAACTATAAGTTTCATTTGACTACAAAGATCCATCATCAACACAAGTTTCAAGATGTCTCAACCACCATACTCTAGCTACTTTCCTCATGAGTATCCTCAACAACAACAACAATTCTATCATCAATATCCTCCACCATCTCCACAACAATTGCAACAATTTCAACAACAATTTCAACACTTTCCTCAAGGAGCAAATCCTCTTCCACCACAAATGGTTCCACCAAACCCTCGTCAACAAGTACAACAATATACATACTTTCAGAATCAGTATTCCGCCAAGTATGCTATGAATGTTAAAACACCAAAGGAACCCTCTTGGTTTGCAAAGATGTGTGAAGCTTTAAGTAGGCAATAATCCATTCATGAAGCTGGTTCCCTTGATAGACCTTCAATGCTCACTTCCGGAAACTACGATCAATGGGTGATAAGGTTCTTTAGGTTTTGTGACCTAAAGAAGCCACATGGTAAGTTCTTGAAGAAGGTCAATCTTGAAGGTCCTTTTCAGATGCCTACTCTCACTGTACCCGGAGATCCGAATGCTAATCCACCAAGAGATGATGTTACCAACGTTGTCGGTCTTGATCAACTTACTACTGACCAACTTCTTCACTTAGAAGCCGATGAAATTGCAATGCAATATATCCTTTTGGGATTACCTAATCCGATTCTTCGTAGTGTTGATGCTCAAAAGACTGTTAAAGCAATGTGGGAGCACATTCATCTTCTAATGGAAGGCATTGAACTCAATCAAAAAGATTTGGAATCCAAAATCTACTTAGTATATGAACACTTCATGATTGAACCAGGGGAGACATTAGAGTCATATCATCATCGGTTCTCAGACATCATCAATGACTTGGATAAACATAATATAATTATACCAAGGATTGCAATCAACATAAAGTTCCTGAGCTGTCTCGGTCCTGATTGGGAGAAGTATGTTATATTCATCCGTCAAGCGAAGAATCTTCATCAAGCTACATACGGATTGTTGTATGACTATTTGAAACACCATCAAAAGGAAGTTGACAAGGAAAGAGTCATCCGTGGGGTCCCTGCTTCACCTTCACTCCCAGATAATCAAACTCTTGCTTTGCGGGTGATGTGCTATTTCATCCTGCTTTTAATATTTATAAAACTTAGATAACTTAGGATAGACACATACTAACGGGCAGAGTACCCGATCAGATGTAGTAAAGCCTTAGGTAAATCCGAGTATCGTCCCAAGAGAGCTGTGACCTTGAAAGAACTAAGATCATTAGATGAAATATTGGTATGACAAAGTTGATATAATCCATAGCTATGCTATTATTCTACTTACACAGACACCAGAAATTTAGGGAAAAGAGATAGATAAACGAAGCTTAATATAGAGTACAAATATGAATTGATTCCCCGATACCAAGATTCAATATAGTGGTTAATTATCACCAGACTCCTTTGGTCGATTTGTCATGGCCTATGGTTCTTAGATTTCTCACCAAGATGAGCAGGTCACCCGGGATCATTCGGCAACCTAATAGCAGTCATTAAGCACCAAATCTACTAGATCTAGACGGTGGGAACCCGGCTGTTAGGAACTTAGATTCCCCCTAACCTCTTAAATACCTCCACTTGATAAGTGATCATTTGGTCAGTTCACACACGAGGAGTGGTCGTACTATGGCCAATTCCTCCCATACTTCGCTATCTATCAGACTGGGGTCAGTTTGTCATATCTCCTAGCCCTTTAGATACTACCAAGATTATAATACTACCAAGGCTAGCGATCTATGAGAAGACTAGAAAATGTCTATAAAGAATTATAGAGAATAACAATAACATAAATGCAAACTTTAATTAATGATATGAATTCTTAGTATAAGATCTAGAAAAATATAAAAAGAATCCAAACTCGAATACAAAGGAAATCGTAGACGAGGACTTCGTTATTCAGTGATCCTAAACCATGCTTCTTCTTCTGTGCCCAAACCCTAGAAGGTTTGAGAAAGGAGAGATATCTAAAACTGATGAAACCATCGACTATTTATAGGCTTCAAACTAGTTACGGCGTAACCTTATTAGGTAGTTATGCCGTAACTCCCTTCAATCTTCTGTGCTTATCTATTGGTTACGGCGTAACCTTAGCTGGGGTTACGCCGTAGCTTCTGTAATCCAGTGTATTTCTTCATTACGACGTAGCCTAAGCTGAGGGCTACGCCGTGGTCTTTGTTGATTTGGTGCTTATTAGTAGTTACAGCGTAACCTGAGCTGAGGGTTACGTCGTAGCCTTCGTAATCATTAGTTGCGTCGTAACTTCATCACTTGGTTACGCCATAATTAAGAGACAGTTGAATCAATAGGGCTTAAAAACGTCCAATTGCAGCTTCCTTACTTCGAATGTGTCCTGAAATAAAATAATAAGGAAAAAGGATGTTTTCACTAATAATTTACTCAAATTGTGATGATATAGGGGGAAATTAACGCTTAGAAACTCAGGACTATTTGATGTTATCAAATATCCCCCCACTTAAACTCTACTTGCCCTCAAGTAGAACAATTTAGACTGCAAAAGATACATCCTAGAAGAATGTGCAGTTTTAATTTCCATGCTAGAATATTAATAAGAGCTGAATACCTTACGAAATGGGAATGAAAACACTCTCACTCTAATCCTATTCTAATTGCTAATTTTGGGCTGATCACTCAATTGCACGGACATAGTAAGTATTCTATCATAAGCTTGGCAATTAAACACAACTCCACCACTAGAGCTAAGGTTAAGACAAATTTTAGAAAGCAATGTCGGGTTGAGTTTCGAAGGCTTAGGGGTGGTGTCATTACTAACGTGTCACGGCGAAGTGGAAAAAATCAATGATACATGACCAAATCCATGGCCAAGACATCAATGATTGCTCGCTGCATCACCTAGACACGCTTCACGACAAAAAAGGTAAGGATAGGCATGGGATATTTTAATGGGTGAAAAGGAAAAAGAAAACAAATAGTTTTAGCTTAAAACCGAATTGCCATCGTATCACCAATAATTCAAGGTTCATCTTCATATGGTCAACACATGTCACCAGAATCCACCATTATTTATTCTTGAACTATTCTTCCAACCTTCGAATTAGATCGATAATATTATTCTCAATGCCAATTTCTTCATATAGTGCTTATAATTTTTCGCACTGTTAACAGTAATACTTCAGCATTTTATTTATTTATTTATTTATTTATTTTTTAAACATAAATGCAACGATATGCTTCCCCCCACTTGAACTGAGCATAAGGTGATAACTTGGGGGTCTTTGACGATCTTTAACGAGATGTAGATGATGAGGTGCGCCTTTAGGAACTTTATTTTGAACCTAAGGGTTAGAAAATGAAATGATAGGCTCAAAAATGGTGTAACTAGGGGTATCTTGCACTAAAGGTGAGTGCAACAAAAAGGGTTAACACGGGGGTCGAAAAGGCAATGCGACTAATCGATAAACGCACACAAGTGAACACATATAGGCTATTTGGGTTTAATCCTAAAACAATTACTTTTTTCAAATCGCCTTTTCCAAATGCACCAAGCTAACTTGATACACTACTCGTTTATGGTCTCAAAGTGATGTAAAAGCCAAGTTCTAAAGTTTACAATACTATCGGCACACTCAATTTATGGTAGATTTGGGTAAAATGGGGGAAATGGGAAGGCTAAATCTCACCAATGGCAATAAGGGTTATAGTGTGCTCGGCTTTATGTGATTCTAGATTGGTTAAAAATATGACAAAAAAATTTCAAATGAGCTTAAAATTTTGAAACCAACTAGAAAATTAGGGCAAGTAAGCTAAGTAATCATACACTTCATTTCTATTCCTATCCCCCCACTTGAAGTGTACAAAGTCCCATTTATACGAAGAAAAAGGAAAAATAAAATAGAAATGAAAAATAATCAAGAAAGAAATAAACTCCCCTCTCGAATGGTTGCCCAAGATGTCTCACTAAAGGATGAATGTGGGTCACGGGGTGGCTAATGCGTATCGTTTCCGGGGACGGGCCTTAACTATTTGTTTTGCTTCAAAAATTGCCTACTGCAGCAGGGGTTACGGCGTAACTGATCCTAAGGTTACGCCGTAACTGCATCACAGAACCAAAACCTGCACAACATATAAGGAAAATTTTGTACCCGACGGGTACAATGGGTGATAGATCATACAAATATCTAAATAGTTAAGTTATTACAGACTTTAGTATCAAATTGTTTTAAAATTGTTTCAAATTGTTTTATCAAATAGGGAAATCAATCGTCCCTAGGAAGATCATGATCAATGGAGTGGAATTGGGAGGGCTCATATGGAGTGCTCGTGGTGCTTCCAGAAGCGGCGCCGGGCTGCATGAATGCCACTCCTCCTTGGACTCCGATATCAGGGATGTTGGGCTGGTACACATACTCCGGACCTTCCCACCATGGTGGCTCAAATGCATGTGCTGTAGCATCTGGCTAGTCCGATCCGCACTCCAATGAAAGAAATCCTGCTGGAGCTGCTGTACCTGATCCAATATACCTGTAAAACCCTCAAACTGGTTACTAAGACCATAAAGACCCACTTCGAGGCTTTCAATCTCCTCGTTGAAATGGGTTGCCATTCCCTTGATCCTCTCATCAATGATCTGCAACCTTTCCCCTACATTCACATGGGTCCTTCTTCGTCCCCTGGGCGCCTGCTCCTCGGCCACCTCTTCAGCTTCACCCCCAACACCACTAACTTCCCCTTCTTATCTCCTCGAGGCAGTCCTAGCCAACTCAAACGCTCCATATATGTCCTGGGTGCAGATCCCGAACTCGACTAGCTTAGATAGCCCTATCAAACTAGTCTCCCTACCTCGGGTCACCCTACCTAAAGTTGCATCGGTCATAAGATCAAAACTCCTAGCCAACCTCCTAATAAAGTGAGCCCCCTGCGAAGGACTCCTAGATGAAAACCCCTTAGCACCAACAACCATAAACCTTGCCAAATAGAAAGGAACATCAATGTAGTTCCCCACTTCCATGCCCTGCATTAGGTAAAGATCATCCATAGTCATCTTTTCTTTGGCGGAGTGTCTTGCTCGAATAGAGCAAGCAAGCAAGTGGTGCACCAGTCGCCGAATGGGGCTTCTCACCATAACGTAGGATGGCGGGCTCTTTGAATCATAACCATCCATGACAGCGATTTGGTTGAAATAAGCAGCAAGGTCTTGAGTCTCATCCCTTCTTCTCCAACAAGTGTGATAGAACCGACTAAAAGCCCCAGTTTCCATTTCCTCCTCAGTATACAAACCCATCCTCGTAGTAAACTGCTTAAGAGTCAAATTTCTCCAAACGCCCCCAAGCTGAAAAAATATTGACTCCACATCATCTTCAACAATATCAGTGCGGAATTCCACACTAGCAAGGAATTCACGGACGTACTCCGGAATGACCGGCTCTGTAATCATGAATAGCCTCAACCATGCACTACACGTGAACTCCCCAGCATTACACATGAACTTAATTTTGCAAAACTTCCTTAATCTCCTACTAGCTTTCCCGTTTGCCAAAGTACCAAATGCATCAAAATCAAGTGCCTCGGGTTGACTTATATTCTTTCCCCTTAATTTCTCGTACTCTTCCACGCAAAACTGCCTAATACCAGCATCAGGGTGTGCCAAAAACCTGGGCCAATTTTTGGGATTGTTTGCACCTGAAAATAAGACAAATAAAAGTAAGTGCAGACCTTACTGATGTCAAGCTACGACCCAAAACAAGAGTTACGCCGTAATTAGGTAATTTCAAAGCCTACGGCATAGCTACATCAAAATGCTACGTCGTAATTATAGATATAATGGTTACGGCGTAACTAAACCCCCAGTTACACCGTAACATCCCCAGAAACTCAGCACCTCAGATGTTTCAATTACGCAATAGATTACGCCGGAACTATCAATTTTTTCCAAGCGGTAAAATTTTTTGATAAAATTTTAACCTATTAGTGCTGAGGGACCGCGCCTAACCCACTAAGTTTGTGTTTGACCCAAAATCCAATTTAAATAAAGCCAAAACACCCAAATCAAGCCATAGTGAAAGGACACGAATCACAATAACATGGGGAAATCATCAAAATCATTAATTAATCGAACCAATATCAATAATTAATTCAAATATGCAAGATCCCTAAAATATTAAAATATAAACCCTAATTGAAATAATTGACATAAACAAATCAAAAAGAGTAGTGATAGATCTTACCAGCCATGGAGAATGATTAGATGAAGTGGTCTTGATTGAAAATTTTTTTTGGAGAAAAATTTACTGTATGGGTAGGCGGTGAAAGTGTATGTGTAAAACCTAGTTCTTATTCCGTAAGGTTTTATACCGCCAAAATAGTTACGCCGTAACTAATATTTTTAGAATATTAAATGGTTGTGAAAGGATTACGTCATAATCCTAATAAGGGTTACACCATAATTAAATTTTTAATTTTAATAAAAGGTCAGATTTTTATATATCTGATTGTATAGTGGTTACATCGTAACTCTAAAAAAGAGGTTAAGTCGTAACTAGATAGTCAAAAAGATTTTATAATACTTTAATAATTTGCAATACGGTTACGTCGTAACCCAAGAAAGGAGTTACGCCGTAACTAATAGCGTCAGAATATGAATTATGTATGATTGAAATAAGAGAGATTTAGAAACGAACCTTATGGAAGTGCTCAAATCTCTTAATGAGGTGAATATGAAATACCTTAGATCTTTCCTTAACTGCTCCCCGGCAACGGCGCCAAAAAGCTGATGTGCTATTTCATCATGCTTTTAATATTTATAAAACTTAGATAACTTAGGATAGACACATACTAACGGGCAGAGTACCCGATCAGATGTAGTAAAGCCTTAGGTAAATTCGAGTATCGTCCCAAGAGAGATGTGACCTTGAAAGAACTAAGATGATTAGATGATATATTGGTATGACAAAGTTGATATAATCCATAACTATGCTATTATTCTACTTACACAGACACTAGAAATTTAGAGAAAAGAGACAGATAAACGAAGCTAAATAAAGAGTACAAATATGAATTGATTCCCGATACCAAGATTCAATATAGTGGTTAATTATCACCAGACTCCTTTGGTCGATTTGTCATGGCCATGGTTCTTAGATTCCTCACCAAGATGAGCAGGTCACCCGGGAACATTGGGCAACCTAATAGCAGTCATTAAGCACCAAATCTACTAGATCTAGACGGTGGGAACCCGACCGTTAGGAACTTAGATTCCCCCTAACCTCTTAAATACCTCCGCTTGATAAGTGATCATTTGGTCAGTTCGCACACGAAGAGTGGTCGTACTATGGCCAATTCCTCCCATACTTCGCTATCTATCAGACTGGGGTCAGTTTGTCATATCTCCCAGCCCTTTAGATACTACCAAGCTTATAATACTACCAAGGCTAGCGATCTATGAAAAGACTAGCAAATTTCTATAAAGAATTATAAACAATAACATAAATGCAAACTTTAATTAATGATATGAATTCATAGTATAAGATCTAGAAAAATATAAAAAGAATCCAAACTCGAATACAAAGGAAATCATAGATGAGGACTTCGTTAATCAGTGCTCCTAAACCATGCTTCTTCTTCTGTGTTTTGATCTCCTCAAACCCTAGAAGGTTTGGGAAAGGAGAGATATCTAAAACTGATGAAACCATCGACTATTTATAGGCTTCAAACTAGTTACGGCGTAACCTTATTAGCTAGTTACGCCGTAACTCCCTTCAATCTTCTGTGCTTATCCATTGGTTACGGCGTAACCTTAGGTGGGGTTACGCCATAGCTTCTGTAATCAAGTGTATTTCTTCATTACGGCGTAGCCTAAGCTGAGGGCTACGCCGTGGTCTTTGTTGATTTGGTGCTTATCAGTAGTTACGGCGTAACCTAAGCTGAGGGATACGCCGTAGCCTTTGTAATCATTAGTTGCGTCGTAACTTCATCACTTGGTTACACCGTAATTAAGAGACAGTTGAATCAATAGGGCTTGAAAACGTCCAATTGCAGCTTCCTTACTTCGAATGTGTCCTGAAATGAAATAATAAGGAAAAAGGATGTTTTCACTAATAATTTACTCAAATTGTGATGATATAGGAGGAAATTAACGCTTAGAAACTCAGGACTATTTGATGTTATCAGTGGGCTCAAGGATGTTATCCTCAATTCCCGACCTTGCAAACTGCCTTCACAAACCCTCCACAACCAACTGCTCAGATCACAACATATGATCCATCACAACAACAATCCCAAGAAACTCAATTGGTTCCATACAACAACAACAACAATGATCAAGCACTCTATAGTGAATCAAATGAGGATGCAGAAGCCTTCGATGCATTGAATCAAGGATTTGTTATGATTGCAAGAGCCTTCGAACAATTTGCTAACAAATACAACAGCCACATTCGCACCTCATCAAATACAAGGAATCAAGATGTTGTTAACAATGGCAGGGTTGAGGTTCAGAATCATGGAAATGGTCGTCAGATGAATAGTGGTCAAGGGTAATGTTAATGGAAGGAATAACATGGGTGCTCAACAACAACGGGTTCAAGTGGTTGATCAGGGAAATGCTCAGACTAGGTTTAATGGTCTCCGATGCTATAACTGCAATGAGAAGGGTCATCTGGCTAATGCATGCCCAAAGCCGAGGACAAGAGGCAGCGCTTATCACAAAGAGGCTTTACTCTTGGCTCTCAAGGATGAAGCTGGTGGAACTCTTACCAACAAGGAACAGAGCTTCATGGCTAATGCAGATTCTGATGATGACATGGAAGACTTGCAGGATAATGCTGCTGTGATGTTAATGGCAAACATGCAAGAACTCCACATGAGTGACACAGGCCCAGTGTATGACACTGACAGCTTGTCTCAGGTACCGGATCAAAACATACTCATTAATGATCTGATATCTCCGCCAACATCTGCATCCGACGAGGCTCAGAGTGTTCAACATGAATTTTCTACATCTCATTCCGATGATAATCAAATGGATCCCGTAGTTATATTTGACGATCAAGATGACCTTATGGTTAATGATAATCAAGTTGACTACGTGGTCATATTTGATGATCTAAATAATGATCATGTAGAGATTCAAGTTGAACAAGATGAACCTTTGTCTAATCCAGATCTTGAGCTCATAACCAACTTAATTAAGACCACCCAATCTCAACTGGAAAAGTGCAATGACATCAATAAGAAATTGCAAGATAAAATTGCACTGTTGACTAAGGATAATGAATGTTATAAGTTCCAACTCAACATTTTTCAAACTAAAGAGAAACGTGAAAAACGTTTTGAAGTCGCTTTTGCAAAATCATACCAAAATGAAAAATCTTTAGAAAAACAGATATGTGATCTAGTTACCTCCAAGAATGCATTGCTTTCTCAAATAGAACAATTAAAATATGATCATAAACAACAACTTAACGCTCTCACTTCGGAAACTCAAAAATCCAAGTCTGAGTTGTTACCTTGTCAAAAACAGTTTTGTGAGTACAAAAAACGTTCGAGGAAACAAATAGATGACTATCTTGAGGAAATTGTCGACCATGGTTGTAAATATCGCTCGGCGGTCGACCACTGCCAAGCGCCATATCGGTCTTGGCGGTGATATATCAGTGATATATCGGAGACCATAAATTATAAAGGAATCTATTTAAAAAAAATAAATATTAGCAATATCATAACAAAATAAGTCGATAACCACAAAAAAACTAAAAAGTTTAACATCCTTGAAAAATAAAAGCCGCAAGTCCATAAGTATTTATTAATTTATATATATAAAAAAAATATAAAAAAAATACGAGTTTGACCGATTTTTGACCTTGTTTGACCGATATTTGACCAATTTTGACCGATTTATCATCGATTTTGACCCATTTATCACCGATTTTGACCAAACCGATAAATTGACCGATAAGCGAAATATCGTATCGGTCGACCGCCGATAAGCGATATATCACTGATATATCGGCCGCCAAGACAGATATTTACAACACTGTTGTCGACTTACAACACAAAATCAAAGAGTTTAGAAATGTTGTTTACAAACATGGTGAGTCAATCACAACAATTCAAAAGTTTTATTTTAAACCAAATCCTGATGGATATGGACCAAATCTTGCTGATTACAAACCAAGTTTTTCACATAGGGCATTCAAACCAAATCCTCAAGTTTACAGTGCAGAACATAGAATTGATGACTCCATTATGAGTGTTGTTGAATATAATCGTATGGAGGAATTAGATGCTGAAGACGACAGTCGGTCAAAATGGAAAATGTTGTTTATTGCAAACCATTTAGCTATTCAAAAGCCATAACTTTCGTCACATAATAGGATAATTCTAACACACCTTGGGTTATCACGCCTACTCCTAAGTCTTCTTCTAATGATGGTCCCCGACCTAATGTTGCACAAATTAATGGTCCTTTACCTTCTTTTAGTGAAATAAAGCCATTAGCTGAATGATGTCAGGTTCTAAAATACTTTGACACTTTCATGTCTGACATCAAACTTTTGGAACATGCAATTGAAGTTAATTCTGAAATAAAAGCTGAACATTTTCAATCGCCATTTGCGCGACAACAAAGGGATATTTTTTAGAAAGAGCTTTTACCACATGTTTGAAATTTAAAAATGTGTGCAATATATTGGGAACGGGAACTTCAGAAGGAGATTGGGCTTATGAAAACAGTTTTCGAGAAAACAGAAACATCAATTTCAAATACTAAACGTAAAAAGAAATTGTTAAGAAAGCATGTTGACCGACTATTGGAAGATGTTATCTGTGCTGATACCATAAATGTTGTGTTACTACATTCTGTTGCATATACATTTGATTATATCGCTGTTGATTCTGTTGAAAATTTTCAGAATACCGATAATGTGTCACAAATCAAGTCTTTAAAAATTGAAAATGAGTGATTGTTAAATGAGCTTTCCAATGCAAAACGTCGTCTTCAACGGTGTCAAAAAGATTGTTAAAATCGTGAACTTGCTTTCCAATACAAGATCAACCAGTTGCGTTCAAAATCTCTTGATCCAAAAATAGAACAACTGGATGATGAAAACGTGTCTTTAAAGTGTCAAATTTCAAAATATGAACAAGAAATTGCCAAAGTCAAAACTGAATATGGTGTCATATTTGATTTACTCAAAAATACTTGTGCTCAAGCGTCAAAAGATGCTGATGATCATCTTGCATATACCAAAGAAGTTTTACGAAATAATGGAAACACTCGCTCTGAAAATCAAGATTTGTTACACACTATCCATGACTTAAAAGCAGAGTTGGTGAAACTTAAACAAGATAGGATTAGTAACACACATGTACTTGCCCCAGGATTGCTAAAAATTGATACTAGATCGCCTAATGACAAACCACAATATACTAATGTGCTTCCTTCCACTGAAACAGGAATAGTTGCCTCTTTTCCCAACGTTAGCACTTCACAGATTAAGAGAAAATTCAGTAAGAATAGGAACTTGCAACGTAAGAGAGGAACAATAAAGACCTCTGAAGTAGAAGAACACCTTAGGACTTTGAATAAAACTCATGTTGCATCCACTTTAGACATTGCATTAGCCAAATGTAATAGCAAAAGTTATGTAACGAATGCTGAACCTTTAAGTACTTTGAATGTTTTGTTTGAAGCATCCTGTGTTGGTTGTCGTTAAAGCATGTTTTCTGGTTGTCATGATAAATGTGTTGCTAATGCTATCTTATCTCGTAAGCGGAATAATAGAAAACATAATACCTCTAGGCCCACTAATACTTCTAAGTCTGTGTTAGGTAAACCGCCTACTAATGTTTCTGCTACGACCATTGATGTACCCATAGAACCCACTTCACCTCCTAGGAAGAGAATATCACCTAGTGCATTCACTAAGACCAAAGCTAAGACTAGTTGGACTTGGCAGAGATGGTTACAAAACATACCAGGTTTTAAAGGGATTCCCAAGATCATTAACATGTGTGTGTCTAATGTAACTGTAACGGAACCCTCTAACTCTTCGGGTTCTGCCTCTACTTCTATTCCACCTGTGTCATCTGTGTGTAATGCAAGTGATACATATCATTCTCTGGATTGTTGATAGCAGATGTTCCTGACACATGCCAGGAAATCTCAAACTGTTATCAAACTTTGTTTCAAAATTCATTGGCAGTGTCAGGTTCGGGAATGATCACTTCGCAGCTATCATGGGCTATGGAGATTACATCAATGGGAACATCGAAATTAGCAGAGTTTATTATGTGGAAGGTCTCAGTCACAATCTCTTTTCAGTTGGGCAATTTTGTGATGGAGATTTGGAAGTTGCTTTTAGGGAGAAAACTTTTTCATTCGTGATCTATAAGGAAACGATCTTATGTCTGGAAACCGCACATCAAGTCTTTACACAATCTCAATGCAAGACATGATTGCTTCATCTCCCATCTGTCTACTTTCTAAGGCAACATCTACAAAATCCTGGCTATGGCACCGTCATCTTTCACACTTACACTTTCAAACCATAACCAATCTTGCACGTTACAAACTTGTTGAAGGTCTCCCAAGATTTTGGTATTCTAAAGATCATCTATGCTCAGCTTGTGAACAAGGGAAAATCACTCGTGCTCGCTTTCCTTCAAAGATGGAACACAACTCCCAGCATGTGCTTCATCTTCTTCACTTGGATTTGTGTGGCCCGATGCGTGTGCAGACGATCAATGGCAAACGCTACATTCTAGTAATTGTTGATGACTACTCAAGATGGACTTGGGTTTATTTTCTTTGAAGTAAAGATCAAGCTCCACAACTGATCATCACCTTTCTCACGAAAATTCAAGTTCAACTCCGGAACACTGTCCGACAAATCAGAACAGACAAAGGAACTAAATTTGTGAATCAAACTCTTCGTGAATACTATGAGAAAGTAGGAATTGAGTAAAAAACATCAATTGCATGGACACCAGAACAAAATGGAGTTGTTGAAAGACGAAATCGTACGTCAGTGGAAGCTGCAAGAACAATGTTGATAAATGAAAAACTTCCATATTACTTGTAGCTGAAGCCGTGTCTACTGCATGCTACACTCAGAACTGTTCTATGATCATTAAACGCCACAAAAAAACACCTTATGAGCTTATCCATAACCGCAAACCGAATCTCAAACACTTTCAAGTATTTGGTTCTCTTTGTTACCCAAATAATGATCGTGATGACTTTGGTAAGCTCAAGGCTAAAGCTGACATTGGAGTCTTTGTTGGATACTGTGAAAACTCTAAGGGATACCGGATCTGGAATCGTCGTACAAGGGAGATTATGGAAACGATTCATGCTAATTTCGATGAGCTTACAGAAATGGCTTCTGAGCAAAATAGCTTGGAACCCGGTCATAACCGTCTAAACTTTCCCCAAACCCCATCATCAGTTGAACCAAGCCTACAGCTTACTCGTCGTAAAATGGAACAGCTATTTGCTCCTCTGTTTAGTGATGATATTGAACAACGTGCTCCAGATGTGACAAATGTTTCCGCTGCTCCATCTGATAATAATCCAATACCTGATACATCTGAAACAACAACAATTTTTGATGAAGCACCTCCAATTGATTCTACAACAAAAGCCGAACAAACCCCATCCAATGACGCTGAACCAACTGATGATCTTCTGAACCAAGAAGTACCTACACCTGCAGATTATGATCCAAATGCGTTCTTCAATCATTTTGCTAATGAAACTGCCACTTCTGATGTTGCGGAATCATCCACAAGCCATTTGAATCCTCCTAATCTGCACAATGTATATCAACATCAACCCTCCACACATCGTTGGACTAAAGACCAACCTATTGTAAACATCATTGGAAACCCGAATCAACCAGTCGTAACTTGAAAACGCCTTCAGACTAACGGTGAACATGGCATTTATGCACTTACCGTTTGCCAATCTGAACCCAAAAATATTAAAGAAGCAATGACTTATGACAACTGGATTCAATCCATGCAAGAAGAACTTAATCAGTTTAGATGTCTTGAAGTATGGGAATTGGTTGAAAAACCAACAGGGGTCTATGTTATTAGTCTTAAATGGATTTAGAAAAACAAGTTGGATGCTGAAGGTACGGTTATCGGAAATAAGTCACGACTGGTGGCTAAGGGTTATAGACAAGAAGAGGGGATTGACTTCGAGGAATCATTCGCACCGGTTGCTAGACTTGAGGCTGTATGGATTTTTCGGGGCATTCGCGGATCACATACACATCACGGTCTATCAGATGGATGTCAAAACCGCTTTTCTGAATGGTCAACTGAAGGAAACGGTATATGTTAGTCAGCAGGAAGGATTTTTTGATCCAGAGTTCCCGAATCACGTCTTCAAACTAAAAAAGGCTCTATACGGTCTCAAAAAAGCCCCTCAGGCGTGGTATGGTAAGTTATCATCCTTTCTCATTTCCAATAATTTCACTAAAGGATCGGTCGACCCAACACTTTTCATTCAATATCACGGGGCTCACATTTTAATCGTTCAAATCTATGTGGATGACATCATTTTTGGGTCAACACATAAAAAGTACTCAAACGAATTTTCAAAACTTATGAAAAAACATTTTGAAATGTCCATGATGGGTGAACTTACGTTCTTTCTAGGACTGCAAGTTCATCAATCACCCCGTGGTATTTTCCTAAGTCAGTCCAAATATGCTCTTGAAATTTTAAACAAACATGGAATGCAAAGCTTTGATACCTATGGCACATACCAAGAAACTGGACGCTGATTTGCATGGGAAATTGGTTAACCCTACCAAATAACGAAGTATTATTGGGTCTCTCATGTATCTAACAACCAGTAGACCTGACATTGTATTTGTTGTATATCTTTGCTCTCGTTATCAGTCGCGACCAACTGAAACTCACCTCTCTGAGGCTAAAAGAATCCTCCGATACATCAAGGGAACCATTAATTTGGGGATCTGGTATCCGAAGGATTCTTTTTTTGAACTAATAGCTTTTTCAGACGCTGATCATGCAGGTTGCTTAGATTCTAGGAAAAGTACTTCAGGTGCTTTGCAATTCCTTGGTGATAAATTGGTGTCATGGCAATCGAAGAAACAGGATTGTACATCACTGTCCTCAACCGAAGCATAATATGTAGCCATGTCGGTGTGTTGTGCAACTCAGTCCAACATTCAAAGTTCTAGCACATCGATCTTCGATATCATTTCATAAAAGAGCATGTGGAAAAGGGTACTGTTGAATTATATTTTGTGGGTACTGAACACCAACTGGCGGACCTTCTCACCAAAGCCTTAGCTCCTACTAGGTTTACTGAGTTGATCCACCGGATTGGCATGAGGTGTTTGACTCTAGAAGAACTGGACGAACTTTCAACATATTCTTAAAACCAGTCATACACCAAAACCTCTTTTGTAAATAATTTATCAAAAACAAAATAGAAAAATATAAAATCTGATAAAACTAAAAAATATTCTTCTATCTAAATCTACTTCAACATTGCAAGTACAAATCTTCCGTCAACACTTTTCTCTTTCAAACAATTCATTATTTTCTCGGACAAGTGTTGAGGGGGATAACGTAAATATTTTTCCGTTTCATAAAACCTTGTACTTGCATGTTAACCTAATTTGGTTGTATCTTTGATAATGGTGGATACGTTTCTTGTTTCTCAACACTCCTCAGATTCAAATTTGTAAAATTTTACTATTTCTAAAGTCGAGGGAGAGTGTCGTCAAGTTTCTTTCCTAATATCATGCTTTGCTAACCATTATGGAAGTTATGGGTTTTGGATGAAAATGGTTGAGGTGGAGGGACTATTATTGTCAAAAGTTAAAACTTATTTTAAACAAATTACTTCACCTAACTATCATTTCGCATTTACTTCTTCATTTAATATCTTCAACTACCAAATCCACGCCTAATACTCAATCTCTAATCCGTGCTTCAAAAATCAAATTTGTAAGTTTTTTTAGCTCCTAATCGTCATTACAAATATTGGTTTTTAATCCTAAACAATTTCAATGGTTTGATTCTTCACACGAATGATTTATGTGTTCATGTCTTACGCGTATAAAATAATTTTGGAAAAAGTGATGTTTTGATGAAATGGTGTATGTTAAAAAGGTTAAAAACATGTTCTATTATCATTTTCATCAAAGTTTTCAACCCAGAATTAGTGTTTATTCATATTCGTGAATTAGGATTTATGCGTGGAATTTGGGGGTTTTCAATTGGGAGAGTTTTAGGACAATTAGTTGCTTGAGATATGTTGGACACATGTTTAATTAACATTTAAAAGCCTTTGAATCTAACCCAGAAACAACAAATTGATGTAATTAGACTTTAGGGTTTATGTATTGGAAAGTTTGGGTATTTTTGATTCATGAGGCATTTGATGTTAAAACTCATTGAAAACATCTTCTATTGCATCTAAGACCTCCCAGAATTCATTTGGTAGATATTCAATGGATAGATTGTTTACTCGTAGGTTTTGAATGTTTAGGTTTTAACCTTACGCATAACCAAACTCTACGCGTAACTGGATAGAACTTGTGATGCCATGTGAGGTTGAAAGAGGTTGAATAAATTGTTAATGGATGTGTTATGATTGATTTATTTCAGGCTTCTACGCGTACCAATTTAGAATCAAGGTTTATAACGGATTCTACGCTTATGGAATACCTTACGCGTAGATATTACGCATAAGAGAAATCTTACGCGTAACTCTTACGCATAAGGGTCTACAATGGGACTACGCGTATCCTGTGAAGGATATGCGTAAACTTGGATTCTTACGCATAAGGCTTACTCTTACGAGTAAACCTTACGCAGAAGCTCCCAACCTACGCTTACGCGTAAGCTTTATGCCAAGAGTCTATTCCTACGCGTAGGCTTTCTTACGCGTAAGAGTGACTCCTACGCATAAGCTTAGTTCTACGCGTACGGTTACAATGTTTACGCATAAGCTTACAATCCTACGCTTAAGCCACAGTTATATCTTTACTTATGAAATTTTACGCGTACAAACTTGTAATAAGTTACTCATAACGTCACAAGACCAAAATGTCACTAATAAGCAAAAATGGTTAAAATGTTGTGTAAATGAGTGAAACTTTGGACTTTAAAATTCAAAATTAACATACTCACGCAATTTATCACGACTACTTTGGACTATTGGACAACATGTGACTTTGGACTCGTAACATTCATTAACATAACATATTCAATAATTGGACAATAAAATCAACTTTTGACTAACATAATGTCTTTCGATATGTTGGTTCTTTTGTCTCAATATATTTCAGATCAGAATAAGGACGTCATCATAGAGAATGTTAATGCACCAAATGAGCTCACTATGGAAGATATCTTCCCAATAGATTACAGCATGAAGATTGGAAAGAACAACCTCAAGGTCGACCTTGAAAAATTCACCTGCTCAGAGTCTTCATGCAGGATTGCGGTGGACATTCTCAAATCTCATCCCTACAACAATATGCTCAGCAACTCAGCAACTGTGCCAAAAATTTACATTCATCAACTCTGGCACACAATGAAGAAGGTTGAGGGTCAAGATGCTGTCACAGTGACTCTCAATGATAAGGAAGTCACCGCCACTGTTGCAGATCTGCACACAATTCTTCTTCTGCCCGTTATCCAACCTGCTGAGTATGTACCAATTCCAAGTGAAGAGGCTACATTACAATTCATGGTCAATCTTGGCTATGATGAAGCTGCTGGGATAATTACCAAGCACTCCTCGGTCGATTTAAAGAACATTCCTCAACCGTGGAGGACCTTGTACATCATGATCGCTAAGTCTGTTTCTAGAAGAGACAGCGGTCATGAGCATCCTAAACTCATGCACTTGCAAACCTTTTAGGGCATGGTCAACAAGCAGCACATCGACTTTGCCAGTCTTATATGGGAAGACATGATATCCCATCTCAAGAAGCCTGGGATAAAGGTTCCTTTTCTCAGATACGCTAAGCTGTTGATCCAGAACATTCTCGGGAAAAATTAGGATATTCCCTTGTGACTTAACGACCCCAACAATCATTCTGTGTTGTATGAGCCTACACTAAACATTTTCTGATTCAAGGACTCCTCAACAAAGAAGCAAGGTGCAGTGCTCCTGGACTGCCTTCTCACTGCTGATATAAAAAATCTTCCATCGTATTCACAATACCAAGAAGCAGTGAACAAAGGCAAAGTCGGCTTTATGGATGAAAAGTATTCAGCTATTCCAGTCAAGAAGACCAGAAGATCAGGCAGTGCTGGAAGTTTTGAAAGCACTGGGAGTTCCCTCAAGTATCCAAAAAGTAATCATGCTCGCAAAAGAAAAGTCCCATCTAAGGGTGCCATCCCTAACCCTAAACCATCACTCAAACTTGAGGACGAGGTCATCGATTCTGAAGATACTGAGTCTGATGAGGTGGTTCACTATTCTGAATCCGCTACTGATGATACGACTTCGTTAAGGTCCGACGACCAACCACTCAGTCCCAAACCAGACAAGAGAAAGACTCCAGTTGCAGAGGCAGAAGAAGAAAGCTCTGAAGATGAACCAAAGGATGAAGAAAGAGAGTACCACAAGACTCTCAAAGATTTGAGGATTCAACATGCTGCTAAAGAATTTAACCTTCAACAAACAAGAGGCCCTGGAGGTTCCAATGGTGGCGCACTATCCATACCAGTTCGTGATGCGGTTAATCAACCCGATAAGCGAACTGGTGCCACTGCTAAGGAATCTACAGAGCAACAGAAGCTGAATTACGAAGTTCCATTTACCTTTGAAGAAGAAGAGGAACTAGAAAGGATGAAAAGATCACTGATGAAGATGTTGAGCAAGCAGCCAGGGAAAAGGCTGAAGAAGAGGCTAAGGAAAAGGCTGAAGAAGAAGCTAAAGCTCAAGAGGAAGCTGACAATTACCTATAAGATAATCCAGAACATAACCCGGAACAATCCTCTAAGCCACCTAAGGACCCTGCCCCTTCTCATGACTCATCTTCATCTGATTCATCCTCTCACTCATCACCACCACCATCCAAAGATGCTACCACCAGATCCACATCCAAATCAGTAATGAAACCCACCGACACTTGGGCATCACATGCCAAGACCAAGATTGTTAAGGCTGTCAGGCAAGCAAGGAAACGCAACGTGGTCAACAAGAAATTGAATCAGCTTGCCGACAGAGTTAATCTACTTCAAAATGTGTTAAACGAGTTCTCGGAGGAAAGAGACCAGATCAAGCAATTTCTCAACCGAGATATACAGGGTGAAATGGACAAGACAATTCGAGACTATACTCATAATTTTCTTATCGACACCGTTCTTGGAGTCACAAAAGATATGTTCGCCAGACAACTCTATCCGTATCTCATGTCATTGGTCAAGCAGACACTGTCAAATACCTTTGCGGTCATGCAAATCAAACCAGTTCCGTCTCCTATTGTCACTGATGCAGAATTGATTTCTAAGCTGGTATACAAATGTCTCAACGATCTGCAACTTTCACTTCTGACGAAGCAAAACTTTTTGAGGCATTACTAGAATATCAACTCAAGACATCTTGTAAAGAGTCAGCTGGTCAGGTTAAGCGACCAAGAGATGATGACGATGCATATAAGGATTCCGAGCCTAAACGACAAAATAAAACAGGTGAATCCTCTTCCATGCCTCCACCACCCCAAAAGACCACCACCACCGCAAGAACTGCTCAACGTCCTCCTGCTTCAGATAAAACTCGGGACTCTGAGTTTTCACCATCAAAGAAGCAAACTGGTGACTATTTCCAATGCACCGGTGGTGATGACGAAGAGATTCCTGAGCCTCAACAACAGCCCCCCTCTCCGACATCAACCAATCAGCCTAAAGAATCATCCTCCAAGCCTAAGCAGAAAAGGTCAACATCAGTTGTAACATGGCTAGATGAAGATGAAACTGACGAATATGAATGGTTTTCTAAGCTTGTTGATGCCACCCCTCAATTACAGGAAGGCCAAGAACCAGTAGATGGTCAAACCATGGAGCATGTCAAGATTATTCAAGAAAAGTTCAAAGTGAAGAAGATGACGAAGGGAGAATTGCGCCGAATCAAGAACGTAGCGTTTCAACTGCTTAAGGACAGCTCCGATAGTGCTATTGAAGTCGAATATCATCTCGACAACATCGCACGAGCCATTTCCAACAATATTGATTGGCTCAACCCTGAATCCAACATCGACTTCACAAGACCTGACAAGACTCCTTACTACACTGACTGGACAAAGCCACTACCAACCATCGGCCGACCTGATCAACAAAGGATTCCCTACCAATACTTCTTCAACAACGACCTGGAATTTCTTCAACACGGTAGCGATGTAAGCATGAAATACGCTACCTCACTTACCTTCAACATCCCAGCATCAGTCTTCTCCGATAATGCTGCCATCAAGGAAGAAGCCACATGAATGTTTGTTGATAATGTGGTAAATTATGACCTCAATGCACAGTATGTGCTGCAGGTTTTACTGACCAGGTTTTAATATTTATAAAGTCTCGTTATAACTATGGTCTAACCTAGTGCACTAACGGGCAGTGTACCCGGTGGTGTATAGTGTAGTATTTGGTAAAGCCGAGGTCGTCCCAAGAGCTATGTGTGTTGGATTATTACTAAGTCTAGGTGTCACAGATTAATAATGCTTTCGATAAGGAATTAATTAATTAAACTACTAAAGCAGAATAAAGCAAATAATGGCCGATAAAAGGTAAAGGGTAAATCAATAGAGGAGAGTGGCGCTAACCTAGTTAATCCTCCTAGCTAGTTATGTCTACGTCTACTTACTTCCAATTGCTTCAGGTGGGGTCAGAGTCGAGAGGACAACATTTGGTCAATTCGCCCTAACCTATCAGCAAAGATGCCACCACATGAGAAGTCAGGTGTCCCCTCATAAGTCCTGTTGTTCCTGGTCCCCTAAGCCAGGTCATTAAGTACCGCTACATGCTAGATTTATAATAGTGAGTGCCCAGGCGTTAGCAACTTAAACACTCACCCCTTAATTCTTAAGTTCATCTAAAGGGTAGGTGATCAGTTGGTCAAATCGCACAAGTAGAAAGGGTCGTCAGTTGGTCATATCTTACCCTTCCTGTCTCAGTCCGCTCACCTAGGGTCGGTTGGTCATATCTCCTAGGAAATTGGCCTCTACCGCCATTCAAAACTTCCGAAACAAGGGTAGCTACCAATAAACTATGCATGCATACACTTAGAAATAATTATGCGGAAGTAATGTAAACGCAAACAAAACAATTAAGGAATCATAACTAGGCCAGCACCAAGAGGTGCTTAGCCTCTCATATTAATCATACAAACCAATTCAATATTCAAAGGTACGAAATACATGAATTGAAAGTAAAGAAAATATAAAATGCTAATGCTTATCGTAGGGGAGTGATTTCTTCCTTGGAGACAGCTCCGTATGCTCCTCTAGACCTGCCCTTAGCTTTTTCCCACATTCTCTGGTTGTTGTGTGTGGAATGGGATGATTAGAAATGCTGGAATTCGTGGGGTATTTATAGGCCAGATCTAGGTTACGGCGTAACTATAACACGAGTTATGCCGTAACCTTCAATTCCTTCGTATTTTGCACTAGATCTTCTAGTTACGGCGTAACCTTATTAGTGGTTACGCCGTAGTCTTCAATAAACTTCGTTACACCGTAGTTGATGAAATAGTTACGGCGTAGTTATCAGCGGCGTGGAACCTCATTTGACCTAATATAGTTACATCGTAGCCTTTGGGAAGAGTTACGCCGTAACCTTCTGACGAGTTGGTTTTCTGAGTCACACTTTAGTTACGGCGTAATGTGAGGGATGAGTTACGCCGTAACTTCTTCAAAGTAGCATACTGTGATAAATAATTTGATATTTCTCCAGTTTCGCGTCTCTTTAGCTCCAATGCTTGTAATTTACCTGAAAGTGGAAAACAATGGAAAACAAGTGTAAATCCATATAAATGATATAAATTACAAGCATTATCGGGGGAAATTGACATTTAATATTCTGGACTATTTGATGTTATCAAATATCACCCCACTTGAACTCTACTTGCCCTCAAGTAGACCTTATTAGAAAGATTCCTAAAAATATATCTCTCAAAACCTGGAAAATATAAGTTTACAAATCCCTTATGCTAGAATAAAACAAAGCCGAACACCACACGAAATGGGAACGAAACACTCAAATCTCTCAACTATTCTAAGTGTCAATTTTGGGGTGATCACTCAATCGCACAGTCATAGCATGTATTCTATAATAAGCTTGGCGGTTACACAAATCTCCACCACTAGAGTTAAGGGCTAAATAATTCTCGAAGGCAATATGGGTTGACACGATAAAGGTTAAGGGGTGACTCATCATTACTAACATGTCACGGCGAAGTGGACAAAATCAATGATACATGACCAAATCCATGGCCAAGACACCAAAGATTGCTCGCTGCATCACCTAGATACGCTTCATGACTAAAGGGTAGGATAAGACATGGGATATAAATGGTGTAAAATAAAAAACAAGCAGGTAGTCTAAATCTATAACCAAGTCATCACCACTTACCGTCCGCCCAAAGTTCATGCTTTGAAGTCCAGAAACCGGATCATGAAATAAAAGGTAGATGTGTCATTAGAGGACGTCGTGATGGGCACACTACCTTTTCTCCAACTGTTGGCATAAATACCAATTCCAATCTTCAAATGTGACCGAGGTGGCCTCCTCGATACTAAATCTATAAAGCTCATAATATAGTGCTTATAACATCTCACTTTACAATAACTAAATCATAACAACTTTTTTTTCAACATAACAATAATAACTAAACATAATATCCCCCCACTTGAGATGAACAATGGGAATTCGGGGGGTCTTCAATGATCTTCAGGAATGTGTTGTCGATGAAAGCGTGATTTCCGAACCTTTCCACTTGAACCTTGAACTTAGGCAAATGATGACTTCCCAATCACAAATAAAGACTACAGGGTAGGCTAAGGTGTATATGTGTTATCGAAACAATATATCGGGTTAACAAAATGAAAGAAATGGCTCAGATGGGTGTAACTAGGGGTATCTTGCACTAAAGGTGAGTGCAACAAAAGGGTTTCACATGAGGGTCGAGAAGTCAAGGTGACTAATTGATAGACACACAATGGTAGGCTATTTGGGTGATAATCCTATAACATTGCCTTCTAAAAACTGAAAAGTCCAAATACATCGAGCTAACTCAACATACCTCGTCTATGGTCTCGAAATGATGCAAAGGCCAAGTTCTAAAGTTTACAAGCTACCGGCACACTAATAATTTGGTGGATTTGGGGTAAAATATTGGAAACGGATAAGGCTAATCTCACCATAATATATCAAGGGTTGTATGTGCTCGGCTAAGGTCTACTCTAGTTAGGTTAAAAAAAACATGTCAAAATTTTTAAAATGGCATAATTTTTGAAAATAAACTAGAAAAACGAGGGCAAAATAATGTTCAAGAGATAATTCTACTCCCGTCCCCCCACTTGAATTGTACAAAATTCCATTTGTACTAAGCATTAAATAAAGGTGAAGAGAAAAGTAGAATTAGAGCGAGAACTTCCCTGAAATTCGCTCCATAAAGAAAGAAGGCCCACGAAAGAGACGTGACTTCGTATAAGCGTCATGAACAAACTTCAATCCCTGAAATCACACTACCGACAATCATAATTCTATAAAAAAAATTGAAAAATGAAAAATGAAAAACAAACCTAACTCACTTTCGTAGGAATCACGGTTGCATTTAGCATATGCAACAAGCCTTTTAAACCACTTCGTGTCCCAAGTGGACGAGTGAAGTCTCGTGAGGGTTTATAGGGAACACATCCACAAAGTTCATTTAAAATACTAATAGAAGGTTATTGCATTTTAAAATGAAAGAATTAAAGCAGAGGAAGGTTACGTCGTAACTCTTATGAGGGAGTTATGCCATAACTAGCGAAACCTAACATATGCTGCAAAGCGAGAGGTTACGGTGTAACCACAGAGATGGTCTTACGCCGTAATTAGTAATGCGTCAAGAATTCTGCTGCAAATAGTTGGTTACGGCGTAATCACATATATGAGTTATGCCGTAACTCTGGTCAGATCAGCAAACTGTAGCAGCAATTACTTCCTCGTTTCCTGCAAAAATGGTTAGAAAAAACAAAACCCTACAGAAATGGAAATAAAACAAAAGAAAGGGATAATTCGGGTTGTCTCCCGAAAGAGCACTTTTCTTTATTTACGAGTCTTTAAGTTAGACTCAGAGCCGCGGTGCTTCTATGGGGGCCTTTGGACTTCCCCGACTTCCTCCATGTCTTTCTTAATTGAAGAAGGCTGGTCCTAAAAATGTGGAGAAATAAACCGAGTCATGGTGTATCTTTTATGCAAAAAATTAGCTTGTGCCCATTCGTAACGAAATTTAGCCTCTTCGTCCCATTTTATTTTAGCATATCCAAATTTTACTCGTAACCAATTTTCAAATGAGATCCCCATGTATCCTACTTTGCTTCTCTTATCTTCGTCAAAACATGCCCATTCCTTGCGTTTGAGCCATTTAGGTTCAGGGAATTCTCCTCCATCGTAGATCTTTCGATCGGGGTTGCATGTAGGCCATGCCATGGTGTAATCATTAGTCATGATAGTTGGTTCACAAAAATGAATGGTCCAATCAATCTCGGTGAACCATTCGCTAAAAACATTATACCCATGTAACCACTTTTTCCTGATAAGCTTCTCGTCTTCCCAGCACCACCAAATTTCCGCAGCCTCTTTAATCATTCGAATCAGATGTTGTCCTCCTCTATTGGATCTTTTCTAAAAAGGAGAACACGTGGGCAATGTTACCTTGGTCCCATCAACTAAACAAGTATCAGGAGCACAACAGTGAAGTTTTCCCGTAACAACATAACTGGGTACAGAAGGTGGGATCTCTTCCTTATTGCTTTCATCATCACTTGATTCGGTCCCTTGTAGATGGCCAAAATATGAAGGTGGGAACCTATCAGAATCATCTAATTCAATCCTTGGTGAATCTTCAGTTGTAAGAATTCTATCCGGTTCAAGGCATAAAGTTTTGTCTAATTTAAACTCCACTATATCGCCATAGTATCCCCCGTAACGTACTAATGAGTCAAGGAACGGCTTACCAAGAATCAAATGTTCCTTTTTGTTTTTCTCCATGTCGATGACTACGAATTCAGGTGCTGAAACAAATTTATCGACCTAGATACAAGTACCACCTGTAATACCTAAAGGGGTGACCTTGGTGCCATCTGCTGAATTAATCGAGATATCCGATTCCCAAAGATGGATAATCTTAAGTTTTAAGAATATGTAAAGTGGCATGATGTTTGCACATGATCCAAAATCTACTACCCCCAAGATATCAATACTCCCAACAGAACACGAAATGACTAACCTATTTGCGCTAATATCCTTGACTAAAAATAAACCTGTGTCAAACCTGGATACGTCTCCTGAATCATGGTTACGCCATAACTCAGGGATATGGTTACGGCGTAACTTTTCCTTATTGTCAACAATCGTCTCCTCAAAATCGCCGGTTGTGGAATTGCATTCCTCTAGCGAATTATTGGCGAAAACAGCATTGCATTCCACCATGGGCTTTTGTTCATTAAGTTCGATGTCTTCTATCTCAACACTGAGTTTAACTATTGTTGGGAATTCTGCAAAGTAGGAATTCTGCTGAAAATAATGCTGAAGCACATGGATTCTGCTGAAGAAGTGTGTCTACTGAAGTAGTGAAACCGTGTAGATGGTTTCTGCGGAGATAGTTATTCTGCGTATTCTATAGTATTTCTACTGATATAGTCAATCAGTATTAGTTTTTTAGGATATGCATGAGCTATTTTAGGTAGTGATATGCATTTATTTTATATTATTGTTTATTTAGGGTTCCTTGTGTATAAAAGGAACTGATAGCTTTTGTATTGAAAAAAACTCTGGAGAAAAACATTCCACAAAACATCTTTAGAGAGAGAGAAAAAGATCCATAGAGGATCATTGTTTTATGAGAAAAACCTTATTGGTAACTTTGATTGTGTTAATTAGGGTATAATAACAATGATTGAATCCAAGAACCTGACTCAACTAGGGTATAATAACAATGATTGAATAGATGCATAGCGGATAATAATTAACACAATCAAAGTTACCAATAAGGTTTTTCTCATAAAACAATGATCCTCTATGGATCTTTTTCTCTCTCTCTCTAAAGATGTTTTGTGGAATGTTTTTCTCCAGAGTTTTTTTCAATACAAAAGCTATCAGTTCCTTTTATACACAAGGAACCCTAAATAAACAATAATATAAATAAATGCATATCACTACCTAAAATCAGTGTTGTAAAAATCGGTCTAGGCGGCCGATTAATCGGCGCATAATCGCTGATCGGCCATTAACCGCCCCGATTTTCCATAATCGGCCTATTTAATCATTTTGGTCAAAAATCGGTCAAAAATCGGTCAACGGACCGATTAATCGGTCAAAATCGGATCAATAATCGGTCAACGGACCGATTAATCGGTCAATAATTGGTCAACGGACCGATTAATCGGTCAATAATCCGATGTTTGCAACTTTATGTTAGAAACTTAGAACTATGTTTATATTTGAAAATTTTTCACTATAAAAATTGCAATCCGATTAATCCCCGATTAATCCCCGCCTAACCGATTAATCGCCAGGCCCTACCCAACCGCCTCACGAGCGCCTAGCGATTTTTACAACCTTGCCTAAAATAGCTCATGCATATCCTAACAAACTAATACTGATTGACTATATCAGTAGAAATACTATAGAATACGCGGAATAACTATCTCCGCAGAAACCATCTACACGGTTTCACTACTTCAGTAGACACACTTCTTCAGCAGAATCCATGTGCTTCAGTAGATTCCTTCAGCATTATTTTCAGCAGAATTCCTACTTTGCAGAATTCCCAACAACTATCATTGCTTCAAGATTTTTTAGGGTTTCGTCGTGCTTGGAAAGATTTTTATTTGTGTTCTCTTGGAAATATCTTAACTATTTATCTTGTTCTGTTTGTTTCTAGGCTGAAGTTTCCAGGAATTTGTTAATTGTTTCTCCAAGACTGGGCTTTCTTTCTTCATAAGGCCCACGGTTGTAATTTCCATGATACCCGTTACTATTTCGGTTATCCCCGTAAAACAGTTGATATTCACCATACTTGGCTTCTTCAATTATATTTTCTTCGTCGACATGAGGACAATTCTTCGTGAGGTGTCCTCCTCCACAGCTTTCACAACCCACTTGGATGGCATGAACGGTTTCTCTGACCTTCAGCATATCTCGACTAAGATTTTCAATTTTACTAGCGATTGCTGCAATTCCGTCAAAATTTCCACCTTGGTTTCTTTTACTTCCTCCATCGTGCCATTTTTGAGAGTGATCAGCCATTTTTTGAATGGCTTCAATTGCAAGAGTAGGAGTCATGTTCGGGATAAGTCCTTGATAGTCCAGCATTTGTCTTGTAGTTACGTTAATTCCTTTGTAGAAAATGTTGACCTTCTGCTGGTTGTTCAGATCATGTGTGGGACACTTGTAAAGGAGACCGTTGTATCTATCCCAGGCTTGTTACAAAGTTTCATCGTCTTCTTGCTTGAAATTATGGATCTCCAAAAGCTGGTAAGAAATCTTCGATGGCGGTCAATATCTCTGAATAAAGTACTTCTTAAGTAGAGTCCAAGTATTAATTGCCCCGCCGGGTAATCTTTCGATCCATCTTCTGGCAGCTCCAGTAAGAGTCATTGGGAATACCCTTAGCATAACAGCATCATGAGACACACCCGGAATGTTGAAAAGGCTAGCGATGTATAGGACATTTTCAACGTGCTCATATGCATCTTCGTCCATGTTTCCTGAAAAAGGGTTAGCACGAAGCTCCCTCATAAATTGGTCTTCGATTTTAAAGCGGACATCTGCTCCAATTGCCGGTCTTACGAGACCCGGCCCTTGTTCCGCTCTTGTTAACGCCAAATATTCCTCAAGAGTGAGGTCATTGATGTTAACAAACAAAACAATTAAGGAATTAAGGAATCATAACTAGGCCAGGACCAAGAGGTGCTTAGCCGCTAATATTAATCATACAAACCAATTCAATATTCAAAGGTACGAAATACATGAATTGAATGTAAAGAAAATATAAAATACTAATGCTTATCGTAGGGGAGTGATTTCTCCCTTGGAGACAGCTCCGTATGCTCCTCTAGACCTACCCTTAGTGTAACGCCCCGACCCGACAAGGGTAAAGGAATCACAAGTAATGGTGTCATATCAAAGCAAACATAAATATCCAAAAGAAGTCTTAATATAAATACTGAAATAATTCAAGTCAAAATGACTTCAATACATAGGTCCCAGCGGAAAAATAAACTCCAATAAAATATCTGAAATATTAAGTCTTAAATGGCATCATAAGATCAAAGCTAAATATCTCTAAGGTAAGTCCACTCAGCACTCATCCCAAAGCAAAACCCAGCTCCAATGCTTAGATACCTGCCGCGGAAGAAAAGAAATGCGGCTGAGCTTCAAAAGCCCAGTGAACAGATATACAAGCAAAACGAATACGAAACGAAAATGAATACGAAATAAAGTGAAAGAAAGATAGTAAAATCATAATCATTTCAAAGTATAAATCAGAATAATAGAATAAGTTTTATAGTTAACTACCTCGAGCCCAGACACATATATTAGATCATAATCATATTCATATTCATATTCACACAAGGCAACATTTGTAGGGGAGACCTACCAGAGTTATGAAGGACATGCATGCACGCAGCATCAATCATCAGATAACATATAGCATATAACATATAACATATAACATATAACAGATCTAGGATGCATCCATACGCCCCACAAACATATATTGGTAATATAATATAACTTGAGCTCATAACAGATAACAGATAAGGGACGTGGCAGAACTTCACTCTACTGCCCTAGAGTCATGTCAGAAGTGCATCACTGACACGGACATGGAACCCCCATGACTAGTTAATATTTTGGCTCGGGTGTCAAACTATCTTAGGTCAAATCAGAATGTCATAACTGACACAGATCATACTTTATCAAAGTTTTAATCATATAGTTCAAAATAAAATGTTTTATAATCCAAAAATCAGAGTTCAGATAAGCAACAGCTCAACAAACAAAATGGGGTTCATAGCAAAGGCTTAGGAAATCCTAATATAAAAGCTAACGAAAAGAAAACGTTATAAGGAACCTTTACTGAAAAGGTCAGAATATCTGTACCTTATTCCAAAGCAAATGATCGAAAAGCAGAAACACGGAAAGCAAAGGATTACTCCTTCTTCACAGAACCTATACACATTAACGGTCGTACATGTTATTTATGATTCCATAATCGTCGAAATGATCCTTTAGATCTTTGGTGTTCATACTTAATGTATTCAGTGATCTTAATACTTTAGAGTTTTATAATTAAATGAGACTTAAGTGTTTTATAAACAATATCGTAGATTAAGGTCCATTATGTCATTTATTAAAGTTTAGGGTTAAATGTGAAAATAGTTTAAACGTCATAACTCATACATGAAATAACAAATTAATATACTTAGCTTCAAACCCTAATCGACTCTCATTTATGTTCTAGGGTTTTCTCATTCTTTTAATATTATATCCACGTGCATTTACTTTATATGTTACGTCATTTAATGACTCATTACTCTTGTTTATTTACTTAACACATTCATGTCTTAATCATACGTTACTCATATATATGTTATACGTCAACTTTTATACCCATGCACGTTTATGATTTCATGTGACAATACAAGTTACTTATTACTCGGATTAATTACACATCTACGCACACATGACACACGGTTCACAAACCAATTAAGGTTCGGTTCACACATCACTTAGGGTTTAGGTTTCACATGATCTTTACTCGTTTAATACACGTTCAAAAATCTTATATGGTTCGGTTTACATGTATAGGGTTCGGCTAACATGTTTTTAAGCAATACCTTAACTCTCGACGTACTTTACATATTCAAGTTCACATGTTATATAAGGTCCGATTCATTTACATATGGTTCGGTTATATATATAGCTTGACATACTAATGATCCGATTCACAAAACATATTCAATACATGTTCTCTTTAATAATTATAAGGTTCAAATCATTATGGTTTGTCTTGTTTGGTTTCGTACGGCTCGGCCACAAAAGAAAAACACAAGATCGACTAAACGAAACATATACAACATATATTAACGTAAGGTGTAACAAAGGACGACGAGAAAACATGTTATACCTTAGCTTTGATGAACAAAACTCACGACACCAACGTTGTTAGGGTTCGGCCGAATGGAAGAAAAGAAAAGAGAGAGGCAACAAAACTAGGGTTTCAATTTCATGTAAATGTAGTGTATATATAGCTAGTCATTTTCGGTTTGGGCTTTTGAGGGGGTTGGGTTTCGGCTTGGTCCATCCGAACACAAAACAAACACACGCCCTTTGGGCTCTCGGCTCTTGATCCAAATGAAACAAAACAAACGCGGCCCAACATATTAGCGAAACGTTTAAAATCTTTCGTCGTACCATGTCGATCACGTACATATTTTAGTTAGGTTTTAATTATTCGTAAGTTAAGTTTTAATTTCGTTAAATGATTATAAACGTATTTTACGTATTTTATAATTTTCGATTCCAAGGGTATTTTAGTCTTTAATCATGTTTTAGATTTTCAGGTTTTACAATTCTTCCCCTCTAAAGAAAAATTTTCGTCCTCGAAAATTGAAATGAAACGAAACGAAAACGAAATGAGAACATACCAACTATTCAAAGAAATGAGGATAACTAGCTCGCATCGACTCCTCGGTTTCCCAAGTAGCCTCACGTTCCGGGTGATTTTTCCAAAGAATCTTAACGAACAAAATGACTTTATTTCTCATGACTCTTTCTTGCCTTTTTAAAATAGCTTCCGGTTCTTCAGATAAAGACATATCGGACTGAATTTGATCAAACAGATAAGAAGCAAAGTGTAACGGATGATAGTTATATCCCCTTAGGAGAGATACATGGAACACATCATGAACATGCGATAACTGAGGCGGAAGTGCTAATCGATACGAAACTTCTCCTATACGTTCCAGAATTTCAAACAGACCGATGAATCGAGGACTGAGCTTGCCCTTGATTCCAAAACATTTCACACCTCTAAACGGCAAAACTTTCAAAAATACACGATCTCTAACCCGAAATTCTAAATCACGACGATGCTTGTCGGCATAACTTTTCTGACGAGACCTAGCTTCCTTCAGCTTTTCTCTAGCAACAACTACTTTCTCATTAGTGATCTCAATCATTTCCGGACCTTCAATTAAGCATTCACCTACTTCATCCCAACAAGTAGGTGCTCTACATTTCCTCCCATAAAGAAGTTCAAACGGTGCTGCCTTAATGCTAGCATGCCAACTATTGTTGTATGCAAACTCTAGTAAACACAAGTATTCATCCCAACTGCCAGTCCATTCCAAAGCACAAGCCCTTAGCATGTCCTCTAAGGTCTGAATAGTCCTCTCTGACTGACCATCTGTTTGAGGATGAAATGCCGTACTGAAATTAAGTCGAGTACCCCAAGATTTTTGCAAACCTTTCCAGAAACGCGAAGTAAAACGCGGATCTCTGTCGGACACAATAGATGCCGGAGTACCATGAAGTCTAACGATCTCTTGCTGAAAAATTTCCGCCAATCTACCAATACCATAATCCTTTCTGATTGGTAAGAAATGAGCAGATTTGGTTAGTCGATCAAAAACTACCCAAATCGCATCATGCTTCTTCCGAGTAAGAGGTATTCCAGTCACAAAATCCATAGATATCTTATCCCACTTCCATGTTGGAATATCCAATGGCTGTAACAATCCACTAGCCCTTTGATGTTCAATCTTAACCTGCTGATAAATCATACATTTCGACACAAACGTCGCCACATCTTGCTTCATGCCATTCCACCAAAAGTACTGCTTCAAATCCCTATACATCTTGGTAGAACCAGGATGGATAGTGAAAGGAGAACTATGAGCTTCAGTCATAACTTTCTCACGAAGTACCGGATCATTGGGAACACAAAGCCTATCTTCATACCATACAATTCCGTCATTATCAACCTTAAACTCCGTCTGCTTACCTTCTTCAACATTTTGCGCCACGGCCCACAGCTCACCATCATCTTTCTGAGCTTCTTTAATTTGCAGTATAAGGTTCGACTCCACCTTCATACTAGCCCAGTATCCATCAAAACCTCGTACGCATAGCTCAACATCCAAACTCTCTAAGTCACGAATAATCCTAGGTTCAATCTCAATACTTGCAAGAATGCCTGATTTCCGGCTAAGTGCGTCAGCAACTACATTAGCCTTACCTGGATGGTACTGAATGTTGGTGTCATAATCCTTAAGAAGTTCTAACCATCTTCTTTGTCTCATGTTAAGTTCCTTCTGAGTGAAAATATACTTGAGACTCTTATGATCAGTGAATATATCACACGTCTCTCCATACAAGTAATGTCTCCAGATCTTCAACGCGAACACCACTGCAGCTAACTCAAGGTCATGAGTTGGGTAATTCTCTTCATAAGGTTTTAGCTGCCTCGAAGCATAAGCTATCACCTTTCCATGTTGCATCAAAACACAGCCCAATCCTTTCTTAGATGCATCACTGTAAATTTGAAATCCTCCAGAACCAGATGGAAGAGTCAAAATAGGAGCGGACACCAATCTCCGTTTCAACTCTTCAAAACTCTTCTCTCGTTCATCCGTCCATACAAACTTTTCACCTTTTCTCATCAGTTGGGTTAGGGGTAGAGCTAAGCGAGAGAAACCTTCAACAAAACGTCGGTAGTAACCAGCAAGTCCTAGAAAACTCCTAACTTCAGTCACTGTCGTAGGTCTTGGCCATTTAGTGATAGCCTCAACCTTAGACGGATCCATGGTGATACCATCAGCTGATACAATATGACCAAGGAAAGCGACTTGTCTTAACCAAAACTCGCACTTCAAAATTTTGGCGTACAACTTCTTCTTCCTCAGAATCTCCAAAACTATCCGGAGATGTTGTTCATGCTCTTCTTCAGACTTAGAGTTAACTAAAATGTAGTCGATGAAAACGATAACGAACTTATCTAGGAACTCATGGAAAACACGATTCATTAGGTCCATAAACACAGCAGGCGCATTTGTCAAACCAAAAGGCATAACGAGGAATTCATAATGACCATATCTGGTACGAAACGCGGTCTTAGGAACATCTTGCTCCTTCACACGTAGCTGATGATAACCAGATCTCAGATCAATCTTCGAAAAGAACTTAGCTCCTTGCAGTTGATCAAACAAATCATCAATACGCGGCAGAGGATAACGGTTACGAATGGAAATACGATTGAGTTCACAGTAGTCGATACATAGACGCATGCTTCCATCCTTCTTCTTCACAAAAAAAACAGGTGCACCCCATGGAGAAACACTGGGTCGAATAAATCCATTTTCTATCATCTCTTGCAGCTGTTCCTTCAACTCCTTCAGTTCTATAGGTGCCATACGATACGGAGCCTTCGAAATCGGTTCAGCACCAGGAATTAACTCAATGCTAAACTCAACTTCTCTAGCTGGGGGAAGACCAGGGAGTTCATCGGGAAAAACGTCGGTGAATTCACAAACAACAGAAAGATTTTCAATGTTAGGACTCTCCAAAGATGTGTCCTTAACAGATGCCAGAAAACCTTGGCACCCATGAGCAATCATGGTCCGTGCCTTCATAGCGGAAATGAGCTTAACAGATTTGAGAGGTTGAGAACCATGATAAACGTATTTAGGATGTTTTACGTCTCCAAAGATCACCGTTCTAGCATAGCAGTCAATTGAAGCTCTATGATAAGCCAACCAATCCATGCCTAGAATGATATCAAAGTCGACCATATCGAAAGGATACAGATTTGCAAAGCGAATACGATCATCAAAACGAAGAGGACACTTAACGTATTTATGATCAATGATTATGTGGTTTTTCATAGGCGTAGAAATCGATAAGTGATTTGTTAATGGTTTGGGCTTCATATTAAGTTTCTTAGCAAATGTGACAGATATAATGGAGTGTGTGGCACCGGTATCAAATAAAACGAAGACAGAATAATCATCAATGAAAAGAGTGCCCATAATGGTACCTGAAGTACGCTCCGCCTGATTCCGAGTAGTAGCATAAACACGTCCAGTAGTAGTTGGCGGCTTGATGTAGTTTCCAGGAATCACCGGGTTCTTCTTAGGGCAATCCTTGATCTTGTGAGCAGTAGAACCACAAGAGAAACATCCACCAGTGGCCTTGAAACACTGTCCCGGATGAGCCTTTCCACAAGTAGTACAGATAGGTGGGGGAGGCAAAACTTCAGCTGTCCTTTGCTGACCAGAAGATCCTGAAGCACCACCCTGAATTAATCCTCGAGCTGACTGATCTTTGTTGTAACGCTGGTTATTGTTACCTTGATTCTGACGATCATTTCCATTCCTACCAGCATTTCCATTATCTTGACTCCTCGCCTCAGAGCGCCTAGAGTCAACATTCCTTCCTGACTGACCCCGCTGATCATAACTCCTATCCACTTGTCCCCTCGAATCATAACTCCTGCCAGAATTTCCCTTATAATCATTACTTTGAGTCCTACCTTGAATCCGATCACCATCGCGATTACTTTTGTTGGAACCCGAAACCTCATGAAAGATCTCAATGTTACGAGCTGCGTCATTGCAGGCCGACACATTCTCATACTCAATATTAAGCAGTCGGTCCAACACCCACTTCTTCAGTCCCCACTTGAAGTGCTTAGCTTGGCGCCTACCATCTCCAGCAATCGTTCCCACAAAACTTACCAGCCTCATAAACCTACTCATGTACTCATTGGAATTCTCATGATCAAGCTGGTAGATTGCCTGATAATCCCTCTCATACCTTTGCTGCTCAGCATCAGGGAAGTAACGGTTATAGAAGATAGTCCGAAACTCAGTCCAGGTACAAGTAACAGCAAAAGCATCTCCTCCTCTTGCTTGTTTGAGTGCCTTCCACCAATTTAAAGCATCACCTTCCAATTTGAATGCAGCCAAACGAGTCTTAAACTCGTCTCCACAACCCAGTACTTCAAACAGCTTCTCAATATGAGTGATCCAGTCCTCGGCCTCAGTGGGAGTAGCAGCAGTACTAAACGAAAGAGGCTTGAGCTTACCGAAACGCTCGAGCCAAGTGTGAATGCCGACGGGTTGATTTCCTCCACCACTACCCGAAGCACCAGTCTGATTACGAATGTTGTTGATCACCTGTTCCATCATCTCAGGTGTAGTAAGACCAGGGAAAAGAGTGTTGAGGGCATTAGCAATCGCAGCATCAATGTTAGTAGCATCATCGTCTCCATCCACGCTACCGGTAGTACGAGTTCGAACCATCTGAACGATATTCAAACGATTAGCAAAATGAACAAAGGTGAGATACGAAATGGAAGTACGCAGAAGGAATCCTAAAGTCTACCCAAATCCTCACAGGTCATAGCCTAAGCTCTAAGGGTCTCAAAACCTAGGCTCCATATGTCACAGGTCCTGACTACAAGTCGTAAACCTGGGCTCTGATGCCATAAATTGTAACGCCCCGACCCGACAAGGGTAAAGGAATCACAAGTAATGGTGTCATATCAAAGCAAACATAAATATCCAAAAGAAGTCTTAATATAAATACTGAAATAATTCAAGTCAAAATGACTTCAATACATAGGTCCCAGCGGAAAAGGAAACTCCAATAAAATATCTGAAATATTAAGTCTTAAATGGCATCATAAGATCAAAGCTAAATATCTCTAAGGTAAGTCCACTCAGCACTCATCCCAAAGCAAAACCCAGCTCCAATGCTTAGATACCTGCCGGGGAAGAAAAGAAATGCGGCTGAGCTTCAAAAGCCCAGTGAACAGATATACAAGCAAAACGAATACGAAACGAAAACGAATACGAAATAAAGTGAAAGAAAGATAGTAAAATCATAATCATTTCAAAGTATAAATCAGAATAATAGAATAAGTTTTATAGTTAACTACCTCGAGCCCAGACACATATATTAGATCATAATCATATTCACACAAGGCAACATTTGTAGGGGAGACTGATGAGTGTCTAAATACTCATCATTTTTGTACAAATTAGACTGCAAAAACATCTGAAAACACTCAGAAATGCATCAAAATGATAAAAATATCACAAATAAGTGTTTTATGTGTTTTAAATGCAAAAATATCAAAATCTGGTGAAAAACGTATCAAGTTTGCATAATTGGCAGTTTTAGTCCCCCAAGTTTTAAAAGTTGTCAAAAACAGTCCCTGGTAAATCTAAATAAATGAAAATATCATTTTAAGTCCTTAGGGATTCAAAAGTTGTCAAAATTGGTCCTTGAGATTTAAATTTACAAAATTACAACTTAAGTCCCTGAACTTTGAAATTTGGCAAAAATGGTCCTTTGAGAATTTGAAAATGTCAAAAATGGTACTTGCACTATTAAAGTTTTGAAATTATCACGTTCATGGTAAAAACTGTAAAAGTTTAAGAGTTTCCTGGTAAAAACGGTTTAAAGTTTCAAGTCCCTGAATTCAACATTAAAACATTTAAATTTAGAGTTCCTGGTTAAAACTGTTGAAAACTTAGGGATTCCTGAATTTTACTATAAAAGTAAATAAATCTAAATGGTCCCTGACAAAAACTGTTGAAAATTTTGAACCCCCTGATTTTGACGGTTAATACGTTTGAACTATGCAAAAAGTGGTCTAAAACTATAAAAACGTAAATTTTGTGTATTTTGTGAATAAACACTATAAAAATAGTAAAACTACGTAAAGACTCACAAAAGTCTACAAAAACGTCAGATTAAACATGTTTTTAC
>BPTQ01000005.1:129599897-129610286 GCA_019973895.1 Chrysanthemum seticuspe | reverse complement strand
ATTAAAGTTAATAATTAATGTTTATGTTTACGATTAATTATTACACATTAAGTCCGGTTAACGATCGTTAAGTATTTAACGGAAAAATGACTAACGACCGTTAAATGGAAAAGAGAAGGACTAGAAATGGAAAACTTGGAAAAATTATGGGTTGGGCTTTGGGCTTTCCATCATGGCCGGCCATAGGGCTTTACAAAGCCTAAATCCCCTAACTTGTTCCCTAAGTTTACCTACTAGTATATAAGGAGGGCTAGGTTCTAGGGTTTCATACACTTGTGCATTGAATTAACCCTAGATCTCTCATTTCCTCTCTCTAGTCCATATTTCGGCCGAACACCCCAAGTAAGGGAGTTTGGTTTCGTTTTTCTTAAACGAGGACTTGTGTTAGATCTAGCAATCGCTTGATTCGTTTGGTTAATTCGTGTGTACAAGAACGTGGTTGTAAGACATTATTCTTACACCAATAAGTACTTCTTTGGTTTGCTTTGCTCGAGGGTTGTTTTGCTTTGCTCGAGGGATTTGATATTCGCAAGAGGTACGTTACGCATACTTTCAGTTAATTAATTTATTTGTTATGATCTTAAGTCTTCCGCTGTGTACTCTTGATGTCTTTATGTTTTATCCAACTCAAGTTACATCAGAAACATGCAGACAAAGTGCGTCATAGCTATAGAAATAATAAGAGTCCAGTGTGAATGCAAGATGTTGTATCATTGAAAGTGATTGTCGATTTGTCATGGCTAATCTTGACCAGAAGTTATGGAGCAATTAGAATTAGGTGTACAGTTCCTAAGATTAGAACCAAGTTGACTTTGAAAGATGACCACCATATGTATAAATAGAAAGTGAAATAAAATCTTGTCATCATTTGACCTCAAATAAAAAACCAATAAAAAGAGAAAACTTGCGATTACCCAAACACCTGTATCATCCAAATAATAGTCTCCAGCCCTTTTTGGTCCACCTATCCTAACCTTTTCATTACCCTCTACAAATTTGGTGCACTATCTTGAACCATAGCTCGAGCCATGGTCTTGATATGGGCATATTTTTTTGTGATTTTAGGCATGGCGTGTGTGAATTGTCTAGGTGTGAATTGGGGTACTCAGACGTCAACACCTCTTGATCCTAAATATGTGATTCAGATGCTAAGAGAAAATCAGATTAAGAAGGTGAAGCTTTTTGATTCGGACCATTGGACCGTTGGTCAGTTTGCTGGGACGGGCATTGAAGTCATGCTTGGTATTCCTAACCTTTATCTCAAAAAGTTCAGCAAGGATTATGATGCTGTTCAGGATTATGTCAAAGACAATGTTAGCGATCATTTACATGGTCATGAAGGTGTTCAGGATTACGTTTTTGAATCTGATTTTTAAAAAAGTTTTTTCTAATTTAAAAAAAAAATACGTTTTTTATAATCTGAATTTAAAAAAAGTTTTTTTTTTTTTTTTTTTTTTTTTATAAAAAAATTACGGTTTTTTCTTTTTTTTTTGAATCTGATTTCAAAAACGCTCTTTTTTTTATTTAAAAAAAATTACGTTTAAAAAAAAACGTAAAAAGAAGTTTATAAAAATATTCATCCATTTTTTTAAAATTATAAATTAAAAAAATATTTATTTTAAGTAGATTATTAAGAAAAAAACTTTAAAAGCTTTTTTTTTTTTTTTTTTTTTTTTTTTTTAACGAGCGTTATCAAAATTGAACTAACTACGCTAATTTGGTCCAGTTTGAGGGACCAAAGGTATAATTTTAGGTTTTAGGGGTAATTTAGTTGAGAATATAAGCAACATTTCATAACCTTTTGTGGGCAATGGCCCCTCCCCCTCCAAAAGTTGCGGCAACTAGTGTAAATATTATAGATTTTAGAGGTAATTTAGTTGAGAATACAAGCAAATCTCCGATTCGGCCCCTCCAAAATATTCGAAATGTTCTTGATGGTATTCATGATCACCACCTAGAACATTTCATAACCTTTTGTGGGCAATGGCGGAACTCTTTAGGGACAGGGGAGGGTCCCGGCCCCTCCAAAAGTTGCGGCAACTAGTGTAAATATTATAGGTTTCAAGGTTATTTAGTTGAGAATACAAACAAATCTCCGATTCGGCCCCCCAAAATAAATGTTCAAGATCCGCCATTGTTTGTGGGTACTCATAACATTTTTGTATTTCATTTTACTTACCGCTTTTCAAACATTTTATTGGTAGCGTGAATTTAGCTTAAAGATGGTGAGAAATAACCATTTTGTTATGCTTTGGATGGTTGTACTTTCAGCAATCTTAGTTGTACGAAGCGTGTTTCGGATGGGCGACTCCAACCAGTGGCGATCCTTATGCTACTTGGGCTTCCCAACAGATCGACTTTCAATGTTGGTGATGTCTTATAAAGATGTTCCCAGACAAGATATGTAATAAAAAGTTATAGATTTGATATATTTGTCAAAACTAGCTAAATTTGTATAATTACATATTTGGTCACTACAAAATAATGAGAATGTTGCTTTTCTTGTCCAATTCCATCACTTAAAGGATTATGATCACTTATAACATTTGAAAACTAACTCGAGTAGAGAAAAGTTCATTATAGAATCCATATTTGTCATAGAACCAATCAACCAATCATAGTCACTCATTTCTTTTATTAAAAATATATTCACCCTTTTTTTGAAAATTAAATATCTCACAAACCGTTAATCGTTACGTCAAAAAAATTATACCATCTCGACGAGAATTAAATTATCTTTATATAGATATGCATTGTTATATACTTTCGACGAACTTTTTTTTTTAAAAAATTTCGTCCAGAAAAATCACATGTGATTTGTAAGAATCACATGTGATTTGTAAGAATCACATGTGATTTCTTAAAATCATATGTGATTTGATTTTTACGAATCACATGTGATTTTTAAAAATCACATGTGATTTTTACAAATCACATGTGATTTTTCTGGACGAACTTTTAAAAAAAAAAAAGTTCGTCGAAAGTATATAACAATGCATATCTATAGAAAGATAATTTAATTCTCGTCACGATGGTGTATTTTTTGTAGCTTGAAGATTTACCGTTTGCAAGATATGTTGTTTTAAAAAAAAGGTGAAAATAAAAAAATGGATGAATGTGATTGGTAAATTGGTTCTATGACAAATTTGAGTTCTACATGGATCTCAACTCAATGAGAGTATTGGTGTCGTTAATTTTAAAACTGTTTTTTTTTTTTTTTTTTTTTTTCAGTTGTAGTATCCATTTTCGTCATTGGCAGTCACACGTGACACGCCAGCTAACGTTAAAGGAATCCACATTCGATGGGTGCAACACAAGAGGTCCTCTTTCAATACAGACCACTGCCCCTGCAAGTTTCACTATAGACACAGTCGGTTCACGCTATTTTATTTGCACAATACTTAAGCATTGTTCTCAAAAACGAAAATTGTCTATCAACGCTAACGCCAACACCAACACTAGCACTGCCAACCCCCCCTCCAGCCCTCCTTCTCGCGGGTCTCCTGCTTCTCCTCGTGTAGCAGGAGAAGAGTGTAGCTAGTGCACCGGCTTTGGCTATGGGAACTTTGTCTCTAATGTTTATAATAGGCTTGCTTGTGTGATTAAACAAGTTCAATTCTCATTCTTCACACTTTTAGTTTTTGTTTCTTATTTCTCCATTCTTATTTAGACTTTTCCTTATAAGTTTGTTGGGAACACGAGTATCAGAATATGTACGTTAAATTACTTACTTTGTGAGAGTATGTTTTTGGGTCTAATGGAATGGTCCTCAAGTAAAGGCCAATTATAAATAAGCCCAAATTAGTAGTTTGCCAAAATCTATAAAACCAGTTTTGTGTTTATTTCATAACATGTCCGATATATATTAATTACCAAAATCACAAGTTATTCATAATATACAATGTCCCACATCGGAAGAGAAATCAAAGAAATGTGTGTATATATTCATAAGGTTTTTATATTTAATTGTGTTGGTAAAGAAATGTTTGATGTTATATGTAACCATGATCACCAAACAGTTTCTTGCCAACTTTTTTACGCAAGCAAGCAGTTATAGTGCTCCCTTACTTACTAATGTATTATTTTAGTTTGGAATTAAATGTCAACTATTTTATTTTGGTTTATAGTGCTCCCTTACTTACCTTTTTTTTTTTTTTTTAGAACGGCAAAATTTATAGAAGACCCCAAAAAGGGAAGAAAAACAAATACAAAACACGGCATCCATCCTCAATTAAACAAGCTAATTAAGAGAGGAAATGACCCAAAGAAAAATACACCGAAGCAAAATATAGCAAAATACCTAAAGTATGCCACAGCAATACAAACTCTTCTTTTTTGAGGCCAACTAACTCACATGGCTGTATCAAATGAAGCCAAACGCTACAAGGAACACAAACACACTGATGAGACATTGTAATAAGGCCCACATAAGACAAAACAATCCCACATGGACCTGAACTACAAATACCTGCACGACCCATAAAAATGCAGCAATCACAAATTAAAAGAGCCATTGATTGACATTTAAGGGGAGATACTGACTGAGGCACTGCAAACCACTGATATTCTTGTTGTCATCACAGAAACTCAACTATTATATTTTGGTTTGTCACAGAACAAGGGTTTATTTTTATATTTTAATTAATTAAAATAGTTTTTTGTTGACGCACAATGTAATAGTTTCACATTTGTTAAATTATGTGAGTAGCTAACTTAAACGGTGACATCGCTTATAAGCTGGATTGTCTATATAATTTTATACAAAAGTAATCAGCTACAAGAGTATTGTAAATTCTCTTAAATTAAACACAATAATTGACATTGGCTATATATAGGTTTAAGAACTTTCATATAAGTATGATAGTGCCTTGAAAACATGATATTGTTTAACATCCTAATTTTAACACATATATCTGAAGTATCAAATTGTAATCTGAAAAAGCTTCATCTCATAATTCTTAAAACCCCATCATTCTTCAGTGCTTCAGTTAAGAATAAATTTGCCAAAACAATGGTTTCCTAATTGAAGCACCATTTATATGTCGTTGGAGAAGTCCCGGTGCAACGACGGGGTATATAAAACCTCTTTAACATCATTCCTATAATGATTTTGTAAGTGTTGTTTTCATGTTTTGTGTTTCTTTTATTTTTGTTTCAAATGTATTTTAATGTATTATTATTTTAGTTTCAAATTAAAATGTCAACTAATTTATTTTGGTTTGTCAGAAAAAAGTGTGTTCTTTTATACTTTAATTAATCAAAAAGGTTATTATAATATTTTATTGATGGACGGTGCAAAAGTCTCATATTTATCAAACTATGTGAAACTTGGAAATTAAAAAAAAAATGTAATTTAGCATAAGAGAGTTGCTATCTAGATAACTTTAATAGTGAAAACGTCATTCACCTCTTTCACCACATTCACTTACAAAGAAGCTAGCTAAGCTAGTTGCTAAGATTGTGGCATGAACCAAAATGTACCTTGAATAATGACGTGCTCCATTACTATGAATCGAAATAATGTTGTCGACATATGAAGAGTGTTGGAATGGGGTAGCGGGTAAACGGTTAGGTTTGGGATAACCTCACCAATGCCATCGATGTTTATAGCAGAATCGCATTTACAATTAGCTTGCCCATTTCGGGTAATTACCACTCGTTTAGGGTATTGTTAGTAAACAAAAGTTGAATACTCGAATTCATTGATGGCCACATTGCCATAAAAATGCATGGACAATAAACAAGCTCAACACCACCATATGCAAATTAGAGCCTCTCATAAGAGTGTTTCTTTTCAATTTCTTGATTGGGCTCAAACACTTGTTTCATTTTTATGTCTTTAACAAGCGGCTAATCTAAATATTATTTCAAACCACTAAATTTAGGAAACACCTTTAGTGTATAAAAATTGTGATATGAGGGTTGGAGTCTTTGGATAGATATTTGTGTCTCAGATCGAAAGATAAAAGAAAGAAAGGCACGTATATATATACATAAGGTTTCTTAATAAAATAAGTTGTATTTTTACGATACGGTAATCATATCATAATCACCGCAAAGTAAATATCCAACTTTTTAGTGGTAATTGAAACTTTTTTATATTTCATTTTAGTTGGGTCTTTTCAAATATTTAATTGGTAAACGTGTTTTCTAGTGTTCATATAAAAACAATTTAACTTATGGCTTTGCTCTTACTTTATAGTACACTGTGTTCTCGAGTATTTTTTTGGAGAGAAAGTGAAAGGAAATGAAAGAAACTAGAAAAAAATATGCGTTCTCTAGATTTTTGGAAGAAGGAAAGGTGGAGGGAGGGAGTGAAAGATAGAAGGGATTTGATGTTTTTTTTGGCCAAAATGTCCCGCCCACAATTGGGATGATTGGGAAGGGAACCCAATGCTAAACGCTTAAAATGACTAAATTGTCCCTTATTCCTTCAACATATATCACTTTTTTATTATTTCATTTCCACATCTCTGTTAACATTTTCTCTCCCATGAGATAACTCATCTCATCTTCTTCATCTATCATAATTGAATCATCATCTCATCCCAACAAAATCAAGATATCTCAGTCACCCTTATATCACCATCTCCATCTAAACACGTCACCCGTTTTCTTTCATTTAAGCTTGAAGACCAGGAAGACCATGACTTCAAGATTCTTTGAAGGGTCTTGGGTAGGTTATTTTTTTTTTCTTTGAACGAAATAAAGGAAGAATGAAACATATTTGTTTTATATCTTTCTTTAAAACTTTCGGATATCTAAAAGAAGCTAAGCTTCTAATAGATCAATGATGGGTTATGTTTAGACACTCAAGATCTATAAAGATATGTAAACGTGTAGAACAAACTGAGATCCCTTTTGATTTATTTCTATTTTGTTCGAGTTTTGTTGAGGTCCGGAGATGGCTTGATGTTGTTTTAGCCGTGAGGATGGGATCAGGATAATGATAGTTGGTGTTGTTTGAAAGGGTTGAGTCTAGTTATAGATTTGGATTTGTTTTGGACTTGTCTTTGACTGTGGATGTCCTCGTTGATCATAACAATCAGTTTTTGATTTTTCCTTTTGGTTTAGACTTGTGATGTTATAACTGAAGTCAACAAAAGTGTCTTTGGTATTTTGATTGTGAAGGGATAATTTTTTTACAACTCAAGAAATGATGCTTATGAGTAAAAAAGTTTTCAGGTGGTTATGGTTTATGTATGTAGTTTGACTCATGAGTTATGGTCTGCAAAAACAATTCGGGTATAAAATGTAGCAGTTCATACACCTTTTATTATTTCTTGTTGTGATCATAAGGGGCATAGTTGTCAAATTAGCACTTATGTAAAAGTTCATATACCTTTCATCCCTTCCATTTTGTACAACTCAAGAACACAAGTAAACTTTTAACAATCCCTCATTTGCTGTCCCCACCACTTCACACTCATTCCTTTCCCTCTCCTTTCCTTCTATACAGAATCTAAAGAACACAGTGGTAGTATCTAGTTTCTAAATGATTACCGCAAAGTACATATCCAACTTTTTAGTGGTAACTGAAACTTTTTTGTATTTTATTTTAAGGGTGATTTGCACACTTTTCAAATTGATAAGCACACTCTAAATTAAAATGTGTTGACATTTATAACCTCACAGAGTAAAAATGTGTAAATTAATGTAAGGGCATAATTGTTAACACACTATAATTTAGAGTGTGTCAATCAATTAAATGAGTGTGTAAATCATCTCTTTTATTTTAGTTGGGTCTTTTCAAATATTTTATTGGTAACGTGTTTTCTAGTGTTCATATATAAAAACAGGTTGACTTATGGGGCTTTGCTCTTACTTAATAGCTAGTTTCTAAGAGCATTCCCAACAGTAACATCATAACATCAATAACACCGTCCACGTCAGCGTCACATCAGCTTTAACGTTTCACCTTAACATCCTCAAAAAACACCCACAGCAATAACATCCCAATAACATCAATAACATTACATATTTTCAATTTTAACCCCTAAACTAAAACAAACACGTCATTTATTAAACTAAACATATCATTAAAATTGAAAACATATTACAATACGAGATTAAAAAAAAAAAAAAAAAAAAAAAACATTACAACAAAATAAAAAAACACACTGCTGATAAAACGTTACAACAAATTAAAGAAAATGACGAGAATACGATCTACTAACGAGGTTTCAAGTTATACTTTTTGATGATTCAGTCTTTCTCGTCATTGATCCAAGCCACGAAATTTGGATCTTGCCCTGCAGTATCCGTCATCAAAAACTTTATCTCTTCCAACCTTGTTTAATTGGGTATTTATAGTGGTAAAAAAAGGTTTTTGATTTTTTTTTTTTTTTTTTTTAAAAACTAGCCGTTTATGGTAGTTTTTGAAAATTTTTTTTACACATAACGGCTAGTAGCCGTTACAAGGGGGTAAAGTGAAAATTTTTTGATTTTTTTTTTCTTCCCCTAACGCTCGTTACCAACTCAACGCAGGCTCCCTTTTACCTCATTAACGGCGTTAGTACAACGGGTATAACGACCATAACGCCGTTATTTTGGGTTTAACGCCGTTATGGCGTTATCGTTGTATATGCTCTAAGAGACATATATGTGGAGTATCAAATTGTAATCTGAAAAAGCTTCATCGCACAATTCTTAACACCCGACCATTCTTCACTGCTGAGAATAAATTTGCCAAAACATTGGTTGCCTAATGATTTGTGTAACACTACAATTGATCGAAGGAACACTTTATGTCGGTAACACCCCTCCTTCTCTCGGTAATACCATTACTAGCACTACCACCACCCATCCTTCTCTCGGTGCTCCTCCCTCTTCTCGTGTACCTCCTCCACCGGGAAGAGTGGAGCTAGTGCACCGGCTATGGCTATGGGAACCTTGTCTCTAATGTGTTGATAGGCTTGCTGGTGTGATTAAACTAGTTCAATTCTCATTTGTCAAACTTGTAGTTTTTGTTTGTTATTCCTCCATGTCTTATTTAGACTTTTCCTTTTGAACATGAGTAATAGAAAATGTACATTAAATTACTTACTTTGGCACTTTGCGAGTCTGTTTTTGGGTCTGATAGAATAGGCCTTTTGCTCAAGTTTGTATTTTTGAGTAAAATAAAAGCCCAATTTAGTAGTTTGTAAAATTCTATAAAACCAGTTTTGTGTTTATTTCATAGCATGTCAATATGTCATATATGTTATAATAATCAAAGCCACAAGTTATTTACAGATGCAAAGTTATATCTTTTAACACACTGACGTCGTTATATACAGCTATACAATATCCCACATTGGAAGGGAACTCAAAGAATTGTGTTTATATATTCATAAAGTTTCTTATTTTTAATGTGTTGGCAAAAAGCTTTAAGGGTTTTTTTTTTTTTTTTTTTTTTTTTTTTTTTTTTTCTCTTAATAAAGGGACTTTCAAAAACTCTTCTATTTTGAATAAGTAGTTGATATAGACAAAGGCTGATACCACTTAATTTAGTAAACAACCTCTTACTTATGTATTATTTTATTCTCGAAGTGTCTACTTCTATTATTTACATTAATTACGTAGTATAATATTTTGTGTCGATGCGCAATGTGATAGTATCACATTTGTTAAATTATATGAAAGTTGAAAGTAAAAAATTTAATTCAGGACAAAAGTGTTGACATCCCTTATAAGTTGCACTGTATATATAATTTTATACAAAATAATCTACAAAGTATTGTATCTGATTGTAAACTTTCTATAAAATAACACAATAATTGACATTGGCTATATATAGATTTAAGAACTCTTATATATTGTTTGTAAAGGGTATAACATTGCTTTGAATAAACTAAAAATTAACAAAATATTTTCTAGAGGAATTTTCATTTGCTTACCTTTATTTTGGTGCTTACCAAGGGACAAATCCCCACCATCCATCTAGTATAATCTAATGGTGGGGATTAACCTAAAATTTAAGAGATAAACCTAAGTCCATGTTTTTTTTCTTGTCTTTTTGTCTTTCTTTTTTATTTATTTTTTTTTTTTGTCTTTTTCTTTTAATTCACGTTTTTTTTTACAAACTCAGTTTTTTTTTTTTTTTTTTTTTTTTTTTTTTTTTTTTCAGTTTTTTTTTTTTTTTTTTTTTTTTTTTATTATTTTTTTTTAATTCACGTTTTTTTAATTCGCGTTTTTTTTCTTCGCTTTCATACGTTTTCGTCTATTTTCATACCTTTTCATCATTTTTCATACGTTTTCGCCCGTTTTTGTACCTGTTTTAACGCTTTCATACGTTTTCGTCCATTTTCATACATATTCGTCCATTTTCTTACGTTTTCGTCCCTTTTCATACGTTTTCGCCCGTTTTCTTACGTTTTTGTTCATTATTCATACGTTTTCGTCCATTTT
>BPTQ01000005.1:129533110-129599797 GCA_019973895.1 Chrysanthemum seticuspe | reverse complement strand
GATCTTTTCTTAGGTCGCAACTTCCTATTCTTCGATTGAGTGCTCCTAGGTTGTGAAATGCGAACGTTTGGAAAAGATGCAACTATTCCTGTTTCAGTAGAAGGAAGCACGTTAGCAACTTGTAAGTTGGCAGTAGGGATTCTAGGTGCACGATTACTAAGTGTTACTGGTGCTAATCTCTTAATGATGGTTGGCAGAAGTTGTTCATACTTTCCTAACATTTCTCTTAACTTAGAGATAGTGTGAATCAAATCTTGATTTTCAGAACGAATATAACCAGCAAAATTCATGACTTCGCTAGTGTGAGCAAGATAGTGATCAAGTTCATTTGATGCTTCATGACGAGTCTTATTGAGTAAATCAAATATGACACCATATTCCTGTTTAACTTTTACAAGTTCTTGTTCATATTTTGAGATTTGACGTTTCAAAGACACGTTTTGATCATCCAATTGCTCAATTTTAGGATCAAAAGATTTTGTTTGCAACTGAGCGATTTTCTTTTGAAAACCAAGTTGTTGATTGTGAATATCTTTTTCACACCAATTAAGACGACGTTTTGCATTGTAAAGTTCGTTAAGTAATCGTTCATTTTCAGCTTTTAAAGACTCGATTTGAAGCATCTTATCAGTATTCTCAACAGTTACCACAGAGTCAACATTATCAGCAGAGATATAATCAGATGCATGTGGCAAAGAATGGAGTAACACAACATTATGGATATCAGCACAGATAACATCTTTCAAGAGTCGATCAACATCTTTTCTCAACAGTTTCTTTTTACATTTAGTATTAGAAATAGATATTTCGGTTTTCTCGAAAACGACCTTCATCACTCCAAGTTCCTTATGAAAATCCTTTTCCCAAGCTAATGCACAACTTTTCAAATTTTTAACGTTAGGTAAAAGATTTTTCTGAAAAATGTCTCTTTGTTCTCGCGCCAGAGGCGATTGAAAATGATCAATTTTGATTTCAGAACGATATTCTATCTCATGTTGTAAAATTTTGAGGTCAGCCATGAAAATGTCAAAATATCTAAGAATTTTTCGATTTTCAGGTTTTGAGTTACTTCACTGATGGAAGGTAAAGAACCATAAGTTTGTGCATAATCTGGTTGGGGATTAACATTAGAAGACTCAGGTGTTTTGATGATAACCCTTGGTGTGTTAGAAGAATCCGTTGGTGTGACGAAAGTGACCGGTTTTGAATAATTAAAAGGTTTGTTGTAAACAACCGTTTTTAATTTTGATCGACTCTCGTCTTCTGCATCTAATTCCTCTTGACGATGATATTCAACAACACTCATAATAGTATCATTAATTTTATATTCTGCACTGGAAACTTCAGGATTTGGTTTGAATGTTTTTAGTGAAAGCTTTGGTTTGTAATCAGCTAGATTTGGTCCATATCCTTTTGGATTGGGTTTTAAAGTAAACTTTTCAATAGCTGTTACTGATTCACCATGTTTGTAAACAACAGTTTTAAACTCTTTAATTTTGTTTTGCAAGCCGATAATTTCTTCAAGAAGTTCATCTACCCGATTCGTTGAATGCTTTTTGTATGCGGAGAACTGTTTTTGACAAGTTAACAACTCAGCCTTAGCTTTTTGATTTTCCAAGGTGAGAGCGTTAATTTGCTTTTTATGTTCATGTTTCAGTTGTTCTATTTCAGACAACAAAGCATTCTTCGAAGCGGCTAGATCACGCATCTGTCTCTCTAAATATTTTTCGTTTTGATGAGATTTAGCAAAAGCGGCTTCAAAACCTTTTTCACGGTTTTCTTGAGTTTTGAAAAAGTTGAGTTGCATTTGTAAGCATTCAAAATCCTTGGTTAACAGTGCATTTTTGCTTTTTAATTCCTTATTTAATGCATAACATTCCTCCATTTTGATTTGATGGTCTTGAATTAAACGAGCAAAATCTGGATGAGGCACCAGTTCGGCTTGTTCAACGTGAGTCACAACATGATCATTATTTAGATCCTCAAGTACAACCACGGAGTCAATTTGATTATCGAAGGAAACCATAAGGTCATCTTGATCGTCAAATGTAACTACAGGGTTTATTTGAAAATCGTCAGAATGAGATGTAGATGACTCATTTTGAATAGTCTGAGCCGTGCCGGATTCAGATATTGGCGGAGATATTAGTTCAGATATGATGATGGTTTGTTCGGGTACCTGAGACAAGCCATCAGTGTCATACACTGGGCCTGTTTCACTCATGTGTAGTTCATGCATATTAGCCATCAACATAACGGCTGCATTGGCCTGCAAGTCCTCCATATCATCATCTGAGTCTGCATCTGCCATAAAGCTCTGTTCTTTGTTTGTGAGAGATCCACCGGCTTCATCCTAAAGAGCCAAAAGAAGAGCCTCTTTGAAATAAGCACTGCCCCTAGTCCTTGGCTTTGGGCATGCATTAGCCAGGTGTCCCTTCTCATTGCAGTTGTAGCATCGAAGACCATTCAACCCATTCTGAGCATTTCCATGTTCCACCACTTGAGCTCTGTTTTTATTTCTACCCATAGCATTAAACCATTGACCACCTCCCATTTGACGACCATAACCACGATTCTGAACTTCAACTCGTCCATTGTTTACAACAGCCTGATTTAGTGTATTGGATGAGGAACGAATACGATTGTTGGATTTGTTGGTATAACGGCTAAAAGCATTAGCAATCATAACAAATCCATGTTGCAATGCTTCGAACGGACCGGATTCCTCATTAGTTTGACTATGAAGTGCTTGATCATTGTTGTTGTTGTAAGGAACCAATTGATTTTGTTGAGGTTGCTGTGATTGATCGTTTGGTGTGACTGAGGCAGTTGGTTGAGTTGCTTGTTGAGGAGGATAACTTTGTTGAGCATATAGGGCAAGTTGTTGATTTTCCGGATGTGTAGGTGGAGCAATTTGAGAACGGAGAATCCTTTCCCGATCAAATTCCTTTTCATGAGGCTTCAAGTAATCGTACAACAATCCATATGTAGAATGATGCATATTCTTCGCTTGACGGAGAAAAATGACATACTTCTCCCATTCAGGACCAAGACTACTCAGGAACTTAGTATTCACTGCAATTCTTGGCATGATGATGTTGTGTTTATCCAAATCATTGATGATGTCTGAAAATCGATGATGATAAGACTCTAGTGTCTCTCCAGGTTCAATCATGAAGTGTTCATAAGCCAAGTAAATTTTGGATTCCAAATCCTCCTGATTGAGTACAGATCCTTCCATAAGAAGATGAATGTGGTCCCACATTTCCTTCGCAGTCTTTTGAGCATCAACACTTCGAAGAATTGGGTTAGGTAATCCTAAAAGGATATATTGCATTGCAAGCTCATCAGCTTCATAGTGTAGAAGTTCTGTTTGATTTAAATCTGTAACAGTAGCAATGTTTGTTTGTTCATCTCTTGGTGGAATGGCATTAGGATCTCCGGGTACAATGACAGTAGGCATCTTAAATGGACCTTCCAAGATAACCTTCTTTAAGAACTTTCCATGTGGCTTCTTCAGATCACAGAACCTAAAGAACCTTATCACCCATTGATCGTAGTTTCATGGAGTGAGCATTGGAGGTCTATCAAGTGATCCAGCCTCATGAATTGATTGTTGGCTGCTTAAAGCTTCACACATCTTTGCAAACCAAGTGGGTTCCTTCATAGTGTTCCTTGATGGATGTTGATTGAAGTCATTTATGTAGGGTTGAACTTGAAGACTTGGCGGTGTTTGAACCATTTGTGGTGGAGGAATTGCTCCAAGTTGTGGAGTATGTTGTTGATTAAATTGTTGTTGATAAATTGCTTGTTGTTGATTCCATTGTTGATGTTGTGGACTTAGTTGTTGTTGTCGTTGAGGATAAGTGTAAGGGAAATAGTTAGAGTATGGTGGTTGAGACATGTTGAAAACTTGTGTTGGTAAAAATGGATCTTTGTAGTCGAATGAACCTTTGATGAAGAAGTATCCTTAGGCGTAGAAATCACAATAGCCAAGTAGCACTTATGCGTAAAAACACCAAAGTTACGCGTAACAATAAGGAGTTACGCGTAGATTTAGCTTACGCGTAAGTAGGGAAAAGACGCTAAAGTTATGCGTAGACAAAAGTTAGGCGTAGAAAGTTAGGCGTAGGATTATCTTATGCGTAAGACTAGGCTTAGGCGTAAGAAAAATCTTATGCGTAGGATTTCTACGCGTAAGCTTATGCTTATGCGTAATTTTAGGGTTTTATCCCAAGTGATCTTTTACACTTCACAATGCAAAAGATATCCCAATTCGACGTATTTTCAGGCTTATCCAAGCAAGAAAACACGGAGTAAACCATAAAAATGAAGATCAAACCACGGAAAGACTTACGCGTAGTTTTAGGGTTTCACTACGCATAGGTTTACTCGTAAATTTGATATTGCACAAAGATGTTTCTAAACCAGTTTTTGTGTGATGAAATAGCTTCAAGATCACCAAATAACACAAGAATGTGAAATTTGATGAACCAAACCTTCTAAAACAGTTACGCGTAGAACTACACCCACGAATAAAAACTAGCTCAAAAACAATGATCTACGCATAAAGTTCCAAACTTTTTGCCAAAAAACGTTAGTTTAACACCTTATAACGTTGAAAGTACAAGAATCTTGGATTAAAAAAGTGTAAAAAATGCGTTTTTAAGCTAACCAAAGATATGGTACCGTACGTTATGCTTGAGACCAAAACTCACTTCAAACAATACGTTCACCCAACAAGTAGGCGATTGATACCACTGTTAGGTCACTAGTTTTACAAACACAAGTAATATAGAAAGAGATAAGGCGATTGAACAAGCAAACCACACACACACACACATGATATTAAAGACAGTTACGCGTAGATGTGAATGAGAGAGAATAACTTGAACAACCAACCTTCAAATGAAGGTTAACAAGAGTATTTATAGGAGGGAAGCTAGGGCAACACTCCTAGTTCCCTTCCTTTCTCCTATGGGCTTGGGCCTAAGCTCATGGGCCTTCTACATAAGCTTAAGGCTAATAACAAACATAAAGGCCATAATAAGCTACCTATTACATAATAATGACTAACACTTGAATTATAGTTTAGGAGTGATTCCAACACTTTAACAGCTCCATCTTCAAGGAAAGATTGTGTCTTTGTCTTTGGATTGTATCTTTGTATTCTCTGTGCTTATATCAAAGTATTCTTTTTAGAAATTATTCTTTACAGCATCCTTAATCAGTAATCTTTTCAGCAACATTCAGCAAGTTCCATCTTTTCAGCAACATAAGACAATTTGTACATTAATTCAGTTTAAGTTTCAGTCTATTCTCATCACTTCCAGGTGTTTAAACTCCTGTGAGAGGTGAATCATTAAAAATTTAATGGATTTGATGTCTCTTTACCAAAGCCATTAACTCTGGAGTAGCCAAATGTTTTTATGTGTAAGATCATGGTACATTGATAACCATATGATTTTTAGCAAATCATCAGCTATCAACAGATTTGATTTGTCTTTACCAAAAACTGTACCCTTTTGGACTAGTTAGTTCTTACTACCATGGTGAACTAATTACCATATAATGGTTTTTCCACAGCCTTTACCACAAGCCATTTTCTTGTGGGCTAGCCAACTCTTCACATTTACTGATATGGTGAGTTGATTACCATACAACTTATTAGCAAGTTGTCAACTATAAAACGGATTTGAGATAACCTATTGTTGTTACCATCTCAAAAACTATTTATTTCTTTTAACCTTTGTTTAAAAATATTTATCACAAAAATTTTCTTTTCAAAATCATTAACTGGTTTAAAACTGCAAGCAGTACTTTGAAGAAAGTACTGTTTGATCAGCAGTACTTTGAATAAAATACTGATATATCAAAAATAATTTATTCAATAAAGATTCATACCAGTTATTCATCATCATCTGCCATAGTTGTCCATCTGATAAACAATTTAATGACCATAAGAGCAGTTTCATTATCTTCTTCAACTTCCATTCCATGCTCTAGCATTCTCCTCATGAGATCTGATGTAAGCGGATATCTTCTATCTGCTAACATGTGAATCATAGTCCCATCTTCTAACTCTAGAACATGTACTCCAGATTCTTCAAAGAATCTCCAGCTAATAATCTCCCATTCTTCTTGGTTTTTCCATATCTCAGCAGTGCTTGTTTCTTCAGTTTCCCAAACAGTTGTGAGATCTCCAAGTAAGATTAAACCAACACCTTCTGATGGAATGTGTTCAAAGTATTCTTGCACCAAATGATATAGATGAAACAAATCCTCTCTATCTATTATGTGAAATAGATCCCATAGCATAATAAACACTCTGAAGCTTTCATCTTCTCTATGAAACATCAGATAATTTCCATCTTTAGATTCTACAACTTCAAAAGTAGTTATTGGAGACTTTTTCTTCTTCATTTCAGCATCATCTTTAGAATACTCAAATTCTACTACTCTTAAGTAATTCCTTAGTTCATCATCCGTATCAGACCTTAATTCAATCTTCTTTGATGGTTGTGTATTTTCAACTTAAGATGATCTTTTTCTTTTTAAGCTTTCTAATAACATGCACATTAGTACTTAGGGTTTAACTGTACCCTTTTTAAGCTTTCTAATAACATGTATCAATAGCAAGTTACCTTGCAAAAACCCACCTAGTGATAAGGATGACCTTGATTTTGAGGATATAACCACTAGTGATAAAGAACTTATTAACTATGTAGACACATCTAGTAATGAGGAATCACTTAGTGAACCACCTCCTGAATATAAGAAAGACAAGGGTTATCATGATGTCCCACATCCCACTGGTAGTCATCAACCTATTAGACCTGATGTTTCTCGTTTTGGTGTAGACAGCTTAGAGTTTAGAAAGAAGCTTATTGGTCAATCTAGGTCTGAAACCCCAAAAGAAACAGTTGAGACACCTAAGGTAGATGATGTTAAAAGTCAAGCAGTACTTTCACCTCAAAGTATTGCTACAACTTCAGCAGTACCTTTAAGAAAACCTTTTCAAAATAATGCTAAACCTTTTTGGGAAAATTTTGGTCAAAACAGTTTTAATCATTCATCTAGAAGACAGGATAGGTTTGGTCATACACATAGAAGAAGAAATTTTGGGATTACAGATCAAAAACTATGTTTTGTTTGTTTTAGTCCTGATCATTTGATTAAGGACTGTGACTTACATTCAAAGTACCTAAGTAAGTTCCCCAAGAACAGAACTGTCAACCAAAAACCAAGGGAGACTAGACCAGCTTGGAATCATTCACACAGGGTTAACCATAGAAACTTCTCACCAGACTATAGGTACCCTCACCAGAGAAGACCTTTTTCAAAACCTCCAGTACCTTCAAACATTTTTCAAGGTACTGTTAAGCAAAATACAGTACTTTCTTAAAGTACTGCTCAGTTTTCACCAAACACCTTTGGAATAGGAACCCTAGGAGATCTAATTACTATCAATCTAGAAGGCGTTACAACTCCAAGAAAGTAGCTAGATCAAGGGACTCTACACCAGAAGTTAAAACTAAATGGGTTAAAAAGGAAAGTACTGATGATGAACAAACAGTACTTTCAACAAGTACTGGTGAAACAAAGATTTTTGATAAAGATGATTTTGTGGAAAAAGAAAAAGAGATGTTTGCTGAAAAAGAAAGTTTTGCTGAAAATCCACCACAAGTTTTAAAACAAAAGATAATGCTTGATTCTGTCCACAAAAACTGTGAAGATTACATACTCAAGGAATTTGAGTATGTTACTCCACAAGGGGAACAAAAGTCAGTAATGGCTTGGGTTCCTAAAAAACACTAACTTTTCTATATTTATGCAGGGCAACCCAGAGGAGGAGCTTAAAGATCATCTTATTATGGATAGTGGTTGCTCTGGAAGCATGACAGGAGACAAGGAGATTCTGTCAGATTTTAAGCCATATTGTGGAGGAAGAGCATAGATTTTGAGAATGTTCGATATGTGAAGGAGCTTAAGTTCAATCTTTTGTCAGTCTCTCAAATCTGTGATAAAAAGCACCCTGTGTTATTCACTGACACAGAATGTCTCATACTTTCATCTGAATTCAAGCTTGATGATGATCACTTGGTGATACTAAAAGTACCAAGAACCAATCATGTGTATAGTTTGGATATGAAGAGTCTTCACTCTTCTGAAAGAGCTACATGTTTAGTAGCAAAAGTATCACTTGAAGAAGCACATCAGTGGCATAGAAGATTGGGCCATGTAAATTTCAAGAATATCAACAAATTGGTCAAAGGAAATTTAGTTAGAGGTGATGAGTGTGTAAATACTCATCATTTTTATACAAAATAAACTGCAAAATCATCTGAAAACACTCAGAAACACATCAAAATGATCAAAATATCACAAATCAGTGTTTTATGTGTTTTAAATACAAAAATATCAAAATCAGATGAAAAACGTATCAAATTTGCAAAAATTGCAGTTTTAGTCCCCCAAGTTTCAAAAATTGTCAAAAACAGTCCCTGAGCACAAAATTTCAAAAGTAAAATCACCAAAGGTCCTTTTTTAAATCATAAGTTGTCAAATTTAGTCCTTTGGTGAAAAATATAAAAAGTTTTGAGAAAATTACAAGTTTGGTCCTCCAACTTTGAAAATTGGCAAAATTGGTCCCTGGAAAATGTGAAAATGACAACTTTGGTCCTTGAAATATTAACACTTGTCAATTTTAGTCCTTGGAACAACTTTGCAGATTTGACAGGATTGGTCCTTGATTTTCAGAAAATTACATAACAAGTCCTTGTTATTTTAAAACCCCCTTAAACCCCTTTTTGGACCTTGAACCCCATGTGACCCCCTGTCAAATAACCATTTGGACCCCCTTGTGTTATTAACCCAAGTCAAATCTGGTTTGACTTAACCCCTACGCGCCCTTTTTCTGTTTCTTCAACCTCTAGCCCTGCTAATACCCAGACAACCCCATCCCCCCTCCTCACCTTTACACCTTTCTTGTTCCCCCCTCCTCAACATCCTTCCAAGGGCATTAAATGCCTTCCCCCTCTAGCACTCAACCTACTACTGCCAAAAACTAATTTCCCGCCAAAACCAATCAACGGCTAAAATTGCACTTAGTCATCCAATGGCTTGTATTATTGGTGGGATTATCTCAGAGCAAGTGGGAGAGAAGTTTGGACTATAAAAAGAGGAGAAAGAAGCAAGCAAAAAAGAGTAGCTAGTTTTCATTTTTCTCTTTAATGTCGTTTTTATTCCAAATGTCTTAGTTTTAGTTTAAATATTGTAATTTTAGCTTTTCTGTATCAAATTCAAGTTATAACATCATTGTATGTGTTTTTGAGTTTCAATTCAAGTCTTTGATATAAATTCCAAGTTTTCATTCACTGTTGAATAGTAGAGTTCTCAAATCTTGTGTTAAAGCTTCTTATAGCTTAAAATAAGTTCATTTAAGTTTGATTAAGCTTGTTAAAGCTTTTCATAAGCTTTCAAATCAGTTTGAAGCAAAGTTCTTGCAAGTTTGGATTTCAGTCAACAAAAGTCAACCATGAGCTCATTTGGGTTTGGAACTGGATTTTGGTGATGCAGACTTGGTATGGGGTTGAAATAGGTTAGATTAAGTAAGTTTGGATCCTGGTTTGGCCTGTAACATCATTTGGATTCATGTGAGTTAAGTTCTCAATTTCAAATTTCAAGTAAATTTTGCATTGTATGTTTTTTTTAGTATCTGTGGTCACTGCTAGTGTAGACTTGTTTATTTAGGTGTAACTAGGTCATATTAGCTCATTTTGATCATAGGTACTATCTGTTTAAGTGTTTATCTCAATTTAAGTTTGTTAATCAGTTTTAAAGGGGTGTTTGGTATAGCTGCATTGTCTGTATTAGAGGCCTATTCAGTGGTTACTTTTTGTTATCTCATGCTTGTTTAGTCCAATTGAGTCCTTTTCTATCTTGTACTTGTGACTTTTAAGCTCAAAAGTCAATAATTTCCTTTAACTGTTTTAACAGCTAGATGTTGGAGTTTTTGGCTATAAAAATCTTAGTTTGTGTTTAAAATTCATGAAGTTAGCTTGTTCTAGTCTTATTTTATCATAATACATCATAATCATCTCAAAAATCCAGATCAAAGTTCCCAAAAGTCAACTTTTTAGTTTTTATCAAAAAGTCAAAATTTCAAAAGGGTCGTTTTTGAATAAAATTGAGAATTTCATTGTGGGTTTATTAAAAGGATTCAGCTTATAAGCTCTTGGGGATTTGTAGTTTAGTTGGTCTAGAAAAATACAAAAATGATAGTTCTTTATTTCTTAGCTTTTTAAGTGCTTTTTAGATAGCTTTTTGAGAGGTACCTGTTCTGCATAACTGCTGTACAAAACTCAGCATATGCTGAGTTTTGCTCAGTTTTTTTTTAACCCTTGCACAGGGCTCATTTGAGCACCCCAAGGCCTGATTTTTGGCACACTTGATCTTAGCCAGGTCCTTTTCATGTCCCAATCTTTGGTTTCTAGTTTCAAGCTTATTTGATTGCTTATTTCTTGGCTTGAAGTTGCCCCCTTGTCACTGTTTTCTGCATTAAGCTCAGTTCCTCAAATCATTGTAGAGTGCTAACCAGAGGATATGGGTAATTGAATCTTGTTGAATTTTGGTCCTTTTAGCTTATTATACCTTCCATTTCAGTTTGGTACCTTTTGGTGTTGTTTTGGCTTATCAAAGTGCTTATTTTTAAGCACTTTCCTTATCAGTTTCAGATTCTGCCACACAACACCATGATTTTCCATTTTTCCTAGCTTCCTAGTATTATTTTAGAGTTTTCCTTAAATTTTCAGATTTTTCTTAGGTGTTTTGCTATTTTTCTTAATTTAAATCACTTTTTAATCCTTTTTAATTAGCTTTAAATACAAATAATTAAGAAAAGGTTCTAAAAAATAAGTTTTCATTTTTCTTAAGTTTAGATAAATGTAAAAAGCTTAAAAAGTATTTTTCCATATTTTTCTCCTTTTATTTGGTATTTTTAATAATTTAAATTAGTTTTAAATAGTTTTAAATTAATAATAAATATATAAAAAGTCAAAAAAAATATATTTTCAGTTTTTAAATTAGTTTTATCATATTTTAGATTTTTCTAAGTCTTAAGTTTATTTTTCTAGTCTTATTTCATATTTTCTTTCATTTTAGAGTATTATTAAATAGTTTAAATTAGTTTTTAATTAATAATAATTACATAAATAGTTGTAAAAATAATTTTCCTTTTCTATAAATTTTCTTTTATCATTAGGTTTGTAAAAATGTATTTTTCATATTTTTAGGATCTATATTATATAAGTTTCACTTTTTATTTTGTACGTTTACGTATTTTAATTTAAACGTAAGTTTTTCGTTTTAGGTTTTAAACGTTCATCACTTTAAATATAGTGATAGCGTTTATTTAATATTTTTTATCTTTTTAATTTTCTTAATTTGCATTTAAGTCGCTTTTATTTATAACCTTTTTCAGTAGTGTATTATCCATTCAAATCCTTTCTGATCGCTATCATTAGTGGTCATTCTATCATCTGATCATGTGTTTAACACACCATTGAGTCTCCGTGGGACTTAACGACCCGGGAATACCCTGTATTCTCTGATCTTCATTATATTTGTGTCTGAGCTGTTTTAAGTCTGTTTAGACTTGACGGTTCAGCACCGATCAAATTTTGGCGCCGCTGCCGGGGAGGCTTTAGCGTGTGTTTAGCCTTTTTCAGATCCATTCTTGTGCATATTCCATCTTTTGTAAAAAGTTTTTTGTAAAGTTTTCAAAAATCTCAAAAAGTTCATTAACACTTTTTCTGAAGTGTTAAAAACGCCAAAAATATTTTCAGTCTTTGTTTTTATCGTCATGTTTTTCAAAAACACCAAAAATATTCCTCTTTACCCTCTCACCTTTTTGATTCTTCATTTCTTACCCTCTGTTAACCTTTGATTCTATTTATGTCTTATCCTCACCTTCTTGATTGTCAATGGTGTGGTGGTCCTTATAATGGTGGCAATTGCCCCAGTTGTAGCATGGTGGAATCAGGAAACGGGTCTGTCTATAACCAAGATCCCTATTCCTACCATAACACGACTGATTTATTCCATCAGCTACCACACTGTGAGACACATCAGTTGTACTGTTGTGAGTACTGTGGTGGTTCACACTCCAGTTCTGATTGTCAATCGGGAAACACGCTTGTCTATGAGCAGGTTCCTGATACCAATTATGACTACAACACATACCACTCACAACCACATCAGTTTTACTACTGTGAGTATTGTGGAGGTCCTCACCCGAGTTTTGAGTGTCAAACAGGGAACATGCTTGTCTATGAGCATAATCCTTGTAACAATCATGACTCTCACATGTTGGAAAATTTCCAACCTCCACAGCACTATACGGTTCAAACTCCATCTGAGCCGTTGTCTCAAGAAATTTCCTATGATTTTGAAGCCACAATGAAAAAACTTGATGATATACTTCAAAACCTTAAGAATCAAGTGAGTGGTGAAAAGACCATAGGAGAATTGCTGGCCGAAGAGCGAGAAGAGCGAGAAGCTCGCAAATATAGGGAAGAATCATTAATCCTAGAGCAAGCAGCTCTAAGACGTTCCCAATTTCTCAAGGCAGCACTTTATGATGATGACGAGGAGGGTTTTTATCCTTTTAGAGGTAATATTTCTCAACCCCCTCAGTCAATTGATATTCCAGCAGTTGAGATTTCATCTCAAACAACTGCTATCACTCCCGAGATTCCCACTCACTCTCTAAACATGGGGGACGAGCCTCTCAGCACTATTCCGGAAACGGAATCGTCTAATGTTGAGAACCTTATCCCGATCCCAAGTGAGTCTGAGGGAATTCCTGACAAAGAGTGTGATGTGTTTTCTCCTCTTTCAAATGATCTTGTTGAGACTTTCTCAGATTTTGACAGTGATTATAGTGATGCCGATTCTTTGTATTCTAAAGATATAGAATTTATTGATGCATCACTTCCACATTCTGAGATCGTCAACTTAGAAGAGGATGTTGACCATGTTGTTTCCACAACAGTTAATACGACTATCACTAATCCCTTATTCGAATTCGATTCTGAATTTACTCTAAATTCAGTTAATCCAATCTTTGATAGTGATGAGTCTGACACGGAGACTATAATGGACGAGGTGCATATTTATAGCCCACGAAGTACAGCACATGTCCCACCTCCGTATATTCTTCATGAGGAGTTCGCCGGTGAACTCACTCATATCATATCTCCGCTGGAGTATGATTGCTTGGATGGCAAAGATCATGATCAGGGGGAGAGAATCTCAATTTGCATAGTTATGACAAATCTTCCTACCCTCCCCACCGAGATGCCTTCCAAACCAAAGAGCTCAACCAATAAAATCCAAATAAGTGCAACTGCACTTAATCCCGAGGAAGAAGATCTAGTTATGATTGTTATCATGATCTTCCTTCTTTTCTTCACCTACTTGGTGACTTCCTCTCTTCTTCACTCCTTCGGGAGTGAGGATACTATCTTTGACCCCGGCATTTTCATGTACCATCTGTGAGCCGGGTCTGTCTCTTTTTCTGTATATCTCATCGGTGTGGAACTTTCACGTGCTTCAAATGTTTATCCAAACATCTTGAATGAAAGTCCGATGGAGATTGTATCTTCCACTTGCTTCCCCATGAACCAATGAATTCGGGGTCGAGTCAAGCTAGCGACTCGGAAACCAAAAACAGTAGCACACACCATATGGGTTTTTACCCATATTTCTGTCTTCTTACCCTCTTTCTACCACCCTAGTGTGGGGGGGTTACCCACATGTTAAAAAAAAAAAAAAAAAAAAAAAAAAAAAAAAAAAAAAAAAAAAAAAAAAAACTTTCAAATAATGGCCGTAATATTTCCCTTTTACGTTCTTTGTTTCGGCATAACCGCCGGTACTTTGAATATCGAGGGCGATATTCATTTCTAAGTGTGGGGGGGAATTCTCACGAATTTCATATATTATTTACCCAATTCCCCCGTTTTTGGCCAAAATTTTTTTTGGAGTAAGTGTTTTACACTTACTCATTTGGTTATCAGTCCGCCATGTCTGTAAGACAAAAGGATTGGCTAATCCAGGAGCAAACGGCTCTTGGTAAAGATATATCAAATCCGTTTATATGGCTTGCAATTTGCCCAAAATTGTATGGTATTCAGCTCACCATATCCTAAAAAGTGAAGAGTTGGCTAGCCCGCAAGATTATGGCTTGTGGTAAAGGCAGTGGAAAAACCATAATTGGTAATCAGCTCACCAAAGATAATATTGATAATTTATCTAAGAGTTGGCTAGTCCAGAAGGGTACGGCTTCTGGTAAAGACTAATCAAATCCGTTTACAGCTTGTGCTTTGCTCAAAATCACATGGTTATCGGTGTACCATGGTTCTTACTTGAACTGAAACATTTGGCTACTCCAGAAGTAATGGCTTTTGGTAAAGAGTTTAAAATCCATTATGTTTTCTCAAATCATTGCTAGGGACTAGCAATATCTCAGTGTGGGGGATTGATGAGTGTGTAAATACTCATCATTTTTATACAAAATAAACTGCAAAATCATCTGAAAACACTCAGAAACACATCAAAATGATCAAAATATCACAAATCAGTGTTTTATGTGTTTTAAATACAAAAATATCAAAATCAGATGAAAAACGTATCAAATTTGCAAAAATTGCAGTTTTAGTCCCCCAAGTTTCAAAAATTGTCAAAAACAGTCCCTGAGCACAAAATTTCAAAAGTAAAATCACCAAAGGTCCTTTTTTAAATCATAAGTTGTCAAATTTAGTCCTTTGGTGAAAAATATAAAAAGTTTTGAGAAAATTACAAGTTTGGTCCTCCAACTTTGAAAATTGGCAAAATTGGTCCCTGGAAAATGTGAAAATGACAACTTTGGTCCTTGAAATATTAACACTTGTCAATTTTAGTCCTTGGAACAACTTTGCAGATTTGACAGGATTGGTCCTTGATTTTCAGAAAATTACATAACAAGTCCTTGTTATTTTAAAACCCCCTTAAACCCCTTTTTGGACCTTGAACCCCATGTGACCCCCTGTCAAATAACCATTTGGACCCCCTTGTGTTATTAACCCAAGTCAAATCTGGTTTGACTTAACCCCTACGCGCCCTTTTTCTGTTTCTTCAACCTCTAGCCCTGCTAATACCCAGACAACCCCATCCCCCCTCCTCACCTTTACACCTTTCTTGTTCCCCCCTCCTCAACATCCTTCCAAGGGCATTAAATGCCTTCCCCCTCTAGCACTCAACCTACTACTGCCAAAAACTAATTTCCCGCCAAAACCAATCAACGGCTAAAATTGCACTTAGTCATCCAATGGCTTGTATTATTGGTGGGATTATCTCAGAGCAAGTGGGAGAGAAGTTTGGACTATAAAAAGAGGAGAAAGAAGCAAGCAAAAAAAGAGTAGCTAGTTTTCATTTTTCTCTTTAATGTCGTTTTTATTCCAAATGTCTTAGTTTTAGTTTAAATATTGTAATTTTAGCTTTTCTGTATCAAATTCAAGTTATAACATCATTGTATGTGTTTTTGAGTTTCAATTCAAGTCTTTGATATAAATTCCAAGTTTTCATTCACTGTTGAATAGTAGAGTTCTCAAATCTTGTGTTAAAGCTTCTTATAGCTTAAAATAAGTTCATTTAAGTTTGATTAAGCTTGTTAAAGCTTTTCATAAGCTTTCAAATCAGTTTGAAGCAAAGTTCTTGCAAGTTTGGATTTCAGTCAACAAAAGTCAACCATGAGCTCATTTGGGTTTGGAACTGGATTTTGGTGATGCAGACTTGGTATGGGGTTGAAATAGGTTAGATTAAGTAAGTTTGGATCCTGGTTTGGCCTGTAACATCATTTGGATTCATGTGAGTTAAGTTCTCAATTTCAAATTTCAAGTAAATTTTGCATTGTATGTTTTTTTTAGTATCTGTGGTCACTGCTAGTGTAGACTTGTTTATTTAGGTGTAACTAGGTCATATTAGCTCATTTTGATCATAGGTACTATCTGTTTAAGTGTTTATCTCAATTTAAGTTTGTTAATCAGTTTTAAAGGGGTGTTTGGTATAGCTGCATTGTCTGTATTAGAGGCCTATTCAGTGGTTACTTTTTGTTATCTCATGCTTGTTTAGTCCAATTGAGTCCTTTTCTATCTTGTACTTGTGACTTTTAAGCTCAAAAGTCAATAATTTCCTTTAACTGTTTTAACAGCTAGATGTTGGAGTTTTTGGCTATAAAAATCTTAGTTTGTGTTTAAAATTCATGAAGTTAGCTTGTTCTAGTCTTATTTTATCATAATACATCATAATCATCTCAAAAATCCAGATCAAAGTTCCCAAAAGTCAACTTTTTAGTTTTTATCAAAAAGTCAAAATTTCAAAAGGGTCGTTTTTGAATAAAATTGAGAATTTCATTGTGGGTTTATTAAAAGGATTCAGCTTATAAGCTCTTGGGGATTTGTAGTTTAGTTGGTCTAGAAAAATACAAAAATGATAGTTCTTTATTTCTTAGCTTTTTAAGTGCTTTTTAGATAGCTTTTTGAGAGGTACCTGTTCTGCATAACTGCTGTACAAAACTCAGCATATGCTGAGTTTTGCTCAGTTTTTTTTTAACCCTTGCACAGGGCTCATTTGAGCACCCCAAGGCCTGATTTTTGGCACACTTGATCTTAGCCAGGTCCTTTTCATGTCCCAATCTTTGGTTTCTAGTTTCAAGCTTATTTGATTGCTTATTTCTTGGCTTGAAGTTGCCCCCTTGTCACTGTTTTCTGCATTAAGCTCAGTTCCTCAAATCATTGTAGAGTGCTAACCAGAGGATATGGGTAATTGAATCTTGTTGAATTTTGGTCCTTTTAGCTTATTATACCTTCCATTTCAGTTTGGTACCTTTTGGTGTTGTTTTGGCTTATCAAAGTGCTTATTTTTAAGCACTTTCCTTATCAGTTTCAGATTCTGCCACACAACACCATGATTTTCCATTTTTCCTAGCTTCCTAGTATTATTTTAGAGTTTTCCTTAAATTTTCAGATTTTTCTTAGGTGTTTTGCTATTTTTCTTAATTTAAATCACTTTTTAATCCTTTTTAATTAGCTTTAAATACAAATAATTAAGAAAAGGTTCTAAAAAATAAGTTTTCATTTTTCTTAAGTTTAGATAAATGTAAAAAGCTTAAAAAGTATTTTTCCATATTTTTCTCCTTTTATTTGGTATTTTTAATAATTTAAATTAGTTTTAAATAGTTTTAAATTAATAATAAATATATAAAAAGTCAAAAAAAATATATTTTCAGTTTTTAAATTAGTTTTATCATATTTTAGATTTTTCTAAGTCTTAAGTTTATTTTTCTAGTCTTATTTCATATTTTCTTTCATTTTAGAGTATTATTAAATAGTTTAAATTAGTTTTTAATTAATAATAATTACATAAATAGTTGTAAAAATAATTTTCCTTTTCTATAAATTTTCTTTTATCATTAGGTTTGTAAAAATGTATTTTTCATATTTTTAGGATCTATATTATATAAGTTTCACTTTTTATTTTGTACGTTTACGTATTTTAATTTAAACGTAAGTTTTTCGTTTTAGGTTTTAAACGTTCATCACTTTAAATATAGTGATAGCGTTTATTTAATATTTTTTATCTTTTTAATTTTCTTAATTTGCATTTAAGTCGCTTTTATTTATAACCTTTTTCAGTAGTGTATTATCCATTCAAATCCTTTCTGATCGCTATCATTAGTGGTCATTCTATCATCTGATCATGTGTTTAACACACCATTGAGTCTCCGTGGGACTTAACGACCCGGGAATACCCTGTATTCTCTGATCTTCATTATATTTGTGTCTGAGCTGTTTTAAGTCTGTTTAGACTTGACGGTTCAGCACCGATCAAGAGGTTTACCTTCAAAGACTTACAAGAATGATCACTCCTGTTTGGCTTGCAAGAAGGGTAAACAACTCAAAGCTTCATGCAAGAAGCTTGAGGAAAGAACAGTTAGAGAACCTTTGGAGCTGTTACACATGGATTTGTTTGGTCCTGTTTATGTTACAAGTCTAAACAAGAAAAAGTACTGCTTGGTTGTGACAGATGATTACAGTAGATTCAGTTGGGTATTTTTCTTGGGATTTAAAGATGATACTTTTGATGCTATTCATGATCTTATAATAGCACTTGAAAACCAATTGAGACTCAAGGTTAGAGGTATTAGATGTGACAATGGGACTGAATTCAAGAACAAGCTTATGGATGAATTTTGTGCTAACAAAGGAATCAAGAGGGAGTTCAGCATTGCAAGAACACCACAGCAGAATGGTGTTGCAGAGAGAAAGAATAGAACTCTGATTGAAGCAGCCAGAACAATGCTTGCAGATTCAAAATTACCTATTCAATTATGGGCTGAAGCTGTAAGTACTGCTTGTTATGTGCTTAATAGAGTATCAGTCACCAAACCTCAGATGAAGACACCTTATGAGTTGCTGATGGGCAACAAACCCAACATTCATTTTATGAAACCTTTTGGATGCCCTCTCACTATTCTTAATACAATTGATAATTTAGGCAAATTTGATGGCAAGTCAGAAGAAGGTTACTTATTAGGGTACTGCACTAACAACAAAGGCTTTAGAGTGTACAACAGAGTCACCAAGAAGGTTCAAGATTGTCTTCATGTTGAATTTTTAGAAGGTCAAGAAAATCATGAGGGTAAACGTCCTGATTGGATGTTTGATCTTGAAGTTTTGACTCCTTCTATGAACTATGTACCTGTTAGAGAAGAAAATCAACATGTACATAATGGAGAAGAGTTACAGTATATTGTTCATGGAGTCCATATTAGACCTGATGATGTTCATGATGAAGAACCTAAACCTGTTGAGAAGGAGAAAAGTACTGCTGAGCTAAAATCCTCATTGTCTGCTGAGGATCAATCTATTCAAGATGAACTTAATCAGATGCTTTTTCAAGATGTTATAGCACATTCTTATGATGATGAACAAAGAAGAGCTTATGAGGAAGCAAAGAAAAAGAACAAGACTGCAGAGTTCACTCACAGTACTTTGGGAGACAGTACTTTCCATCAAAGTACTGTTGAACCTGGTAACAGCACTTTGGATGATTTGGATGATCCTACCATGCCTGGTTTAGAAGATACTGATGATGAGTTTGAAGATGAAGGTATTTTCTCAGATTCCAATGAAGATGTTGATTTCACTAATTTGGGTGATAATTATGAAGTTCCACAGACTCCTATCTTAAGAATTCATAAGAATCATCCTGCTGATCAAATCATTGGTCCTTCTACTTCTGGAGTAATGACAAGAAACAAAGCTAAGGGCTTTTCTATACCACATAATGCTTTGCTTAGCTTTGTTTATAAACAAAACAAGTTAAATCATAAGGACCATCAAACATGCCTGTTCACTTGCTTTTTCTCTCAAGAAGAACCCAAGAATATAACTCAGGCATTTACTAAAGAGAGTTGGGTTGAAGCTATGCAAGAAGAACTTCTTTAATTTAAAATTCAAGAAGTTTGGGTACTATGTGATCTACCTGATGGAAAGAATGTAATTGGTACAAGATGGGTGTTCAGAGTCAAGAGAGATGAAAGAGGGAATGTCATCAAGAACAAGGCAAGGTTAGTAGCTCAAGGCTACAGACAAGAAGAAGGAGTAGATTATGATGAAGTATTTTCTCCTGTAGTAAGGATAGAAGCCATTAGAATCTTCTTTGCTTTTGCATCATATATGGGATTTTAGGTTTATCAGATGGGTGTCAAGATGTGAACACCAAAGGTGTGTGTGTGTGTCCTAGGCGTATAGTCTTGTAAACGCCTAGGTGACGAGATTAGTTAGTTAGTGTTAGATCAAGTCTTTGATCTTGGTTATTAGTTTAGTTAGTTTAGTTATCTAGATGTGTTCTTATAAACATCTAAGATTAGTTAGTGTTAGTGAATGAAAACCTTGTTTAATAACAAAGAATTGATTAGTTTATTCCGCTGTGCATGTTCTTAGTCTTTGTTATTGATCCCTAGCTGAGCTTATAAACGATCTTATCAATTGAAGTTGATAATACAAATCAAAAGGGTACAGTTAAACCCTAAGTACTGCTGAACTTGTTGAGAGTAATTTGGATGATTTGGATGATCCTACCATGCCTGGCTTTGAAGATACTGATGATGAGTATGATAATGAAGGTATTTTCTCAGATTCCAATGAAGATGCTAATTTCACTAATTTAGGTGATAATTATGAAGTTCCACAGACTCCTATCTTAATAATTCATAAGAATCATCCTGCTGATCAAATCATTGGTCCTTCTAATTCTGGAGTAATGACAAGAAACAAAGCTAAGGGCTTTTCTACACCACATAATGCTTTGCTTAGCTTTCTTTATAAACAAAACATGTTAAATCATAAGGACCATCAAACATGCCTGTTCACTTGCTTTATCTCTCAAAAAGAACCCAAAGACATAGCTCAGGCATTATCTAAAGAGAGTTGGGTTGAAGCTATGCAAGAAGAACTTCTTCAATTTAAACTTCAAGAAGTTTGGGTATTATGTGATCTACCTGATGGAAAGAAGGTAATTCGTACAAGATGGGTGTTCAGAGTCAAGAGAGATGAAAGAGGGAATGTCATCAAGAACAAGGCAAGGTTAGTAGCTCAAGGCTACAGACAAGAAGATGGAGTAGATTATAATGAAGTATTTTCTCCTGTAGCAAGGATAGAAGTCATTAGAATCTTCCTTGCTTTTGCATCATATATGGGATTTCAGGTTTATCAGATGGATGTCAAGAGTGCCTTTTTATATGGCAAGATTACAGAGGAGGTGTATGTTAAGCAACCTCCTGGTTTTGAAGATCCTGCTCATCCTAACAAAGTCTACAAGGTGGTTAGAGCTTGGTATGAGAGGCTCTCTACTTTCTTATTGCAACATGGTTACAGGAGGGGAGCCATGGATAAGACTTTGTTTATCAAGAGAGACAAGAAGGATATCATGTTGGTTCAAGTATATGTTGATGATATCATATTTGGAGCTATCAAACAGTCCATGGTTAAGGAGTTTGAGCAGCTGATGCATAATGAATTTCAAATGAGTTCAATGGGTGAGTTAACTTTCTTTTTGGGACTTTAGGTTAAGCAGTCAAAGGAGGGAATTTTCATAAGTCAAGAAAAGTATGTATCTGACATACTTAAGAAGTTCAATTTTGATGCTACGAAGCCAGTTACTACACCTATTAAATCTATCAACTTATTGGGCAAGGATGAAGATGGACAACCTGTTGAAGTCAAGTTGTACAGATCCATGATTGGCTGTCTTATGTATTTAACTGCATCTAGTCCTGATATCATGTTTACTGTTTGTTTATGTGCACGATATCAAGTCTCACCTAAGGTCTCTCATATGAATGCAGTGAAGAGAATTTTCAGTTATTTGAAACAACAACCTAAGTTAGGGTTGTGGGATCCAAAGGATTCACCCTTTCACTTGGAAGCTTTTTCCGATAGTGATTATGCAGGTGATAACTATGACAGAAGATCAACCACTGGAGGATGCCAATATCTTGGAAGAAGATTAGTCTCATGGCAATGTAAGAAGCAAACAATTGCAGCAACAACCTCTACTGAAGCAGAATATGTGGCTGCTGCAAGTTGTTGTGGACAAGTTTTGTGGATGCAGAATCAACTATTGGATTATGGGTTCAATTTCAAAAATACTCCTATCAATATTGATAATGAGAGTACTATTTGCATTGTGAAGAATCCAGTTTATCATTCCAAGACTAAGCACATTCAGATTAGGCACCACTTCATCAGAGATTGTTATGAGCATCGGCTCATTAATGTTGTCAAGGTTCACACGGATGATAATATAGCTGATTTACTCACTAAAGGATTTGATGTTTCAAGATTTAATCACTTGGTGGTGAGTATTGGCATGATTAATTATTAAGTTACATTTAAGGGGAGGCATGATTAATTATTAAATTCATTAGTCACTAAGTTATATGCCTTTGAAATTAAATAATTTGGAACCACAATTCTTTCGCCAATTTGTAGTGTATTCTAAACTTTTTAAAGTTGAGCAAAAAATAATTATTGTGTGTTCGACAATTTATTATTTGCTCATGGTCACTTTGAATGAATTTCATGGGTGTGCCCTTGACCGGTGAATTGATACTGAAAGTATAAATGAGACTCTCTTAAATGTTTCATAATACAAAAGACAAGGGAACTAAGTTTTGTGATTAAACTTGATAAATTGTTGCCGTAGCTACGGTTGGCAGTAAACAATAGCATCACTTTAATGGATTTTTTTAACTGCTTGATTGAATATCAAGGAATCAGAAAATGCAATGACAAAGTAAGTGTCATTTACTATATCATGATATTTGTGATATGTGTCGATGTTGTAAACTAAGTATTTAGTTAGTCGATTGAAAAACCATGGTTTATGGTTTAGAATACAACGTGGATACTTTGAGTATTATGAGGATATATTGATATAAGTTGGATAATTGATCAAAATGATTACAAGGGAATAAAGTGTTGGATTTTACACGGTATAATGTAATATCTTATGATGAAAGGAGAAAGTTGTACAACGTATTTAACAATTGCGTCATGATTTGTTGTTTTCTTGTTCTAAAGAGGTATAATGGTTAAAGAACTTTATAAACATATGGTATTATGTTTAGAAGTAAATGTTACCATGTTCAATGCATTATGATAGTGAGTTAAACTATTGATAGGGATGAAAAGCCCATCAGATCTTCTAATTGCGAGATACCCAATTCCCCTCTAATACAACGTTAGAGGCTGAATTCAATGTGGAAAGCTTACATTTAGAGATTAGAACACATGTTATTTTATCCTAAGGTATGTGTTCAAACCTGCAAGATAAAGAGGTTGAAGTTTATCTTCTTAATAGTTCTTTTGAAAAAGTGCAATGCAGGGCATGATTAAAAGAATTACCTATGTGAGTATGAAGTTTTGCCGCTTCAATAAGCTTGGACTTGGCTTTGTATATACTCATGAATGGATATGGATGCATGGCTTGTAAAGCGTCAAGTATAAACATTGGAGAAATAAACTTGTGTGTATATTATCTTCAGGTATTCAAATGGGTTGACAGGTTCAATTGTTATGACACCTTGATTCTCGAATATTTGGAATGTGTAGTATACTAAGATGAAAATTCAATCGAAATACATTTTCATTTATGCATGAGTTTGATTTGTTTTGATTATTTGGGTGATCAAGGATTACACTAAAATGAGGGAGGATTGTTAGTGATTTTAGTGTCATCAATCATTTTGTGTAATGGTGATTTACCCGAGACCAAAAAGGATTTCAAGTTTAGTTATAATACGAGTTCGGAGGTGTGGATTACACGCTTGTATAACCTATTAACTTGATTTCAAGTACAATAATGGTAAAGGTTGTGAATGTATATCAAAGAATGAAGACCTTGTATGTTTTCTCTAGTGACAAAAATTATTCGTTACAATAGTGTTGCAATGGTTCAAAAGATATGGTTATTCGCGTTAGTGACAGAAACTGGTCGTCGCTAATGAATATATGTCTTCAATGGGCTGCAGTTAGTGACAGTTTTAACTGTCAAAAATTTCTTGCAGAAAGTAATTGAAGAGTTGTAACCATTTATTAAAAGGTGTGACTTTTCACCAAGAGACAGAATTTTTCCCAAAAACCACCATTTTGTCTATCATATATAGACATCATTTTGGTTTAACATTAAGAAGATGAATAATCATAAGATGTTAGGAATTAGAAATTCCAGGTATTAAAGAGTCGGTCACCTCAAGTATATGTTATCGTTAGAAAGCTCGTAGTCGTAGTTATTTTAAGCTAAGTAGTATTTAGTTAAGTAACACCGTGGAGGACAGACGGGTCTTTACCCAATGTATGCCTGATCCACAGCCCGTTGTGTGGCGTTTTATGTAAGACTATAAATACTCTCTACCTCCCAAGTAGAGAGTTGGAGCTCATAATAAGAATTTTCTTTCTCTCACTAAAGTTCCCTAAACCTCTAACTTTCTCTCTCTAGAATTCCACTTATACGCCACCTTGTTGTAATGGTTTGATGTGTATGTCAAAACTAATATCCTACAATTGGTATCAAGAGCCATGGTTAGATCATATCTTGCACATCTTTGGATTTTTAGTGGTTTTTAGGTGGTTTTTGAGTTTGAAAAAGTTTAGTGGTTTGTGCATCATTTGGTTGATTTCTTGTGTTAAAGCTTGGATTTTGTATGTACTTTTATGTTTAGAATCATCATAAGTGTTTAGGTTTTCATTTGGTAAGCTTGAATCATCTTGGTTGGGTTGTTTTTGGATTGAAAAGTGATGTTTATGTTGTTTCTCTTGCTAGCGACTTGACATACGGATTTGTTTCTTCGTAGCGACTTGCTTTACAATTCTGTAGCGAGTTGCAGTTTTTGAAGCTAGCGACTTAATCTTAGCGACTTACAGTACAAGTAGTGGATTCTCCACTGCGGGTAGCGACTTGGTGTTAGCGACTTGGTGAGTAGCGAGTTGCTATTTAGCGACTTGAGTCTTTAGCGAATTGAATCTTAGCGAATTGCTGCCAAAATTTTGCTAGCGACTTGAGGCTTAGCGAGTTACTACTTAGCGATTTGCCTTTGTCTAGCGAGTTGGGACTTTAGCGACTTGGTGGTATAGCGAATTACGTGTTAGCGACTTGGTGCATTATCCTCTAGCGACTTGGGTGATTGTTTACGGTTTTCTCTTGATTTATTAAAATCACGTGAAAGAATCTATTTCCCGGTTTAATCATAGAGTTATAAAATCCCGTATAATCTGTTAACATGTCTACCAACGTTTCCACTATCATCTCCACTGTTGCCGAGGATGTTCAAGCAGCTGGTTCAGATACTCGTCCACCCATGCTTGACAGAACTGACTACGATTCTTGGGCTCAACGAATCAGATTGTACTGTCTTGGAAAGGAAAATGGTGTCAACATTCTCAAATCCATTGATGAAGGACCATATCGAGTTGAGACGACTAGAGATGTACTTGATACTGCTGAAGATGGAACTCTGATTTACGGAATGGACAGACCAAAGATGTATGATGAGCTTGATGATAAGGAGAAAAAGAGATTCGATGCTGATATCAGGGCTTCTAACATTGTTCTTCAAGGTCTTCCTGAAGACATCTACAAGCTGATCAATCACAACACCGAAGCAAAGGCAGTATGGGATAATGTCAAGATGCTTCTCTCAGGTTCTGAATTAACTATGGAAGACAGAGAATCACAACTCTATGACGAATTTGAACACTTCAAGATGAAACCAGATGAGAGTGTCTATGAGTACTATGTGAGATTTCATAAGTTGGTGAATGATATGAGGAACATCAGAATGACTATGCCTAACATTCAGCTGAACTCAAAATTTGTGAACAACATGAATCCCGAATGGCACAAGTTTGTCACCTCTGTGAAGCTCACTAAAGGATTGAAGAATACAAACTATGAGCAACTTTATGCCTTCCTCCTTCAGAATGAGAGACATGCTATGTTTGAAAAAATGATTCTTAATCAATTCAAAACCAACCAAGGAGAGACAAGCTCGTCTAATGATTCAACTGCCTTCTACTCAAACATCGGAATCACAACCAAAGCCTCACAATTCATACCCATGGGTAATGGTAATCACAAACTCATTCCTGATCCTATGTTCAAACAAGCTGATGCTGATGCACACGTGGGTAACATCATTAACCAACTAGCTCTTCTGATTAGTCAAAACATGAATTCTCTCCCACAAACCAACAACAACCTCAGAACAGCATCTAACACACACAATCAAGCTACTGTTAAAGATGGGAGGATCGTGGTGCAACCAGTTCAGGAAAGACAGTATGATCAGGGAAGAGGTGGAGCTGGTAGAGGTTATGTTGGTAATCAAAATCGAGGAAGGAATGGTAATCAAGGTCAAGCTAAGCCGATCAAATGTTATAACTGTGGTGGTGAGGGACACATTGCAAGGAACTGCATATCTCCAAAGCGTCCACAGAATGCTGATTACTTCAGAGATAAGATGCTGCTTGTACAAGCTCAAGATAATGGTGCTGCTTTGGATGAAGAGGAATTGTTGTTTCTTGCTGAGGGCAATGCCAAGACCTATGATGCAGATGTGGATGAGCAGCCTATTCAGGAGATAGGTCACAATCATCAGAATGCCTTTCAAGTCGCTGATTGTGATGCATACGACTCTGATGTGGATGATGGACCTACTGCACACACAATTTTTATGGCTAGCATTTCTCCAATGGTTTCTCCCAAGGTCTCTTCTTCACCACAAGCTGGCTCATCCAAAGACAAACTCATCTCAGAGGTACTAAAACTATACGATGACGCTGATGTGCAACAGATGCATGACAAAGTACAATCAACTGAAACTCTTGAATCAAATGTTGAAAATATGGGTAATATCAATATTGTCCCATATGATCAATATGAGAAACAAAGTGAAAGTGAAGTTGTACCAAGTGATGCATCTTCTGCAGTCAACAATGACTATGTTTTTGATGAATACACTGCATGTGCCTCTGATGATTCTGTAATTTCTGAACTAAATGCCTATAAAGAACGTGTTGCTATTTATGAACAACGTGCAAAATTTGAGTTGACCACTCGTGAGCAGGAAATGGATGACCAAGTGCGTACAATCATTAGAAAAAGTAATTTTAGAGAAGAAGTATTAAAACAAGAATTAAATTCCTTGCAAGAAAAGCTTTCTAAAACTGCTAAGCAAAAACAAGAACTTCAAGAAAATGTGAAAATGCTTAAGCAAGAATTTAATGCAAAGGAATCAAAACTCTTGAGAGATTTTTCTAATCTGAAAACTTTGAAAAACAAACTTGAAAACAAGTTGTACATACAAGGAAACATCATTCAGACTGCTCACATGATCACTAAGCATAGAGTTCTAAGCGATAAGCATAGTGTTCCCATTATAGATAAACCCAACCCTGAGTACAGAAAGATAGCAAAAGCAGCTCAAAGTGTGATCTATGATGGCAATGAGATTCTTAAACCTAGACAAAAACCTAGTTGCGTTGAGTGCACTGAGGATGATAAGAAATTAGATGAAATCACTAGGGAGAAGATGAATAAGAAACTAAATGATCCTAAATGCAAAGAGAAAAAAGTAATTATCACTCCCCATGACTACAAGAAGGAAAACTGGATTTCCTTGAACAAGTTTAAGCCTTAGACATTGTTGACTCCCGAACAAGTTTTCTGGAAAATGGATTTAGATAAGCAGAAAGCTGAAAATATTGTTGAAACAAACCCTCCCCTTTGGAAAATGCCTAGAGCAATTGCCACTAAAAGCAAGACCTTAATTAGCCAATATGTTATATTTCAACTATTTGTTGATTTTGAGAAAACTTGCAAGAAAAGGATCACACCCACTGGTATAACTGAAGGAGAAAGGGGTTTTGAGCAAATGAAAGAATGTTATTTAACTGAGGTCATGCCTTTCTTTAAACTTCTAAAAGATCACTTTGAGAGTCTTAAAAAGGGGATAGAAACTGATATTAAGGGAATGGAAAAGGAATTTGATGCAATGATAGTTGAAGTTAGTGACTATGAGCGTGCACTAAAATGTAATGAGATTGAGAGGAAGAACTTGCATACATTAAATGAGACTCTTATTACTGAATGTGTTGCTCAAGATATGTTTTTTACTTCTTCAAATTGCTCTATTAATGCTTCCCAATTTCATGAACTATCTGTTGCCCTGAAAGACTCCCATGATCGTGTCATTGAGCTTGAAAAAACTAATTCTAAACTAAACGAGAAAATTGAACTGGATGATCACGACAATTTGGTTAAACATTTTTCTAAACTAGAAGTTGAGCATTTTAATTTATAACTAAAATATCAACATCTTAAAGAAAATGTCAAAACTTCAAATATCAAGACATCCTCAGATGCTCCAGAGTTTGATGCAGTTTTTCAAATTAACAAACGTGATGAACACATTCAAGCTCATTGCAACACGATCAGAAAGTTGAAAGCCCAAATCTCTCAATTAAAGGGTCAAACGAACAATATGACAGGCTCCCAAATGCCTCCTCCTTTAGACTCTCAAAATTCTCAAACGTTTCATCTTCAAAACCTAGTAAATGCATTACAAAAGGAAAATGAAAGTTTTCTAGAAGAAAATGAAAAGGTTAAACGTCATTTCAATGAGTTATTTGAATCAATAAAGGTCACTCGTAACAAAAATAACGAACAAATAGCTTCATTGCAAAAGAAAATTGAGAATCTGAAGAGTCAGGTAAAAGGGAAAATGCCTATGACCAATGGGGAGAATGGTGTATCAAAGGGTCACTCTTGTAATAAATATGCTTTGTCTGTGAAATATGTCCCTCCTCATCTCAGGAACAACAAACTTGCTGTTCAAACATACTTCTCATCCCTTAAGGATTGCCTAGAATGTCTGCGTGAGATTGTTGAAGAGGATAAGTTAGAGAAACCTCATGATAATGCAATTGGACATGCATGCTTATATGCCAAACGATCTCAAGAAATCTTAGAATGCTTGATCACAATATGCCTAAAGTCATTAGGTGAGAGAGTTAATCCTTTGATTCCATGCTCGATGCCTAATGCCAAGTATGATATTCATTCGATTCCCAATGTTTTGAATGTGAACCGTAGTGTGCCTTTAAGTAGTTCAGATTCCAGATCTGTCAATGCTAAGAAAGAGAACTCAAGTGTGCCTTCTAGGAGTACAAATCTCAGTACTTCTAGTTTTAAGAAAGTGAACCTTAGTGTGCCTGCATGTAGTTCAGATCCCAGCACATCTAAACAGGTGATGCAAAGAGTAGTAAAACCAACTAATGTTCCCATTCCCTCTACAAGAGTAATCAGTGACATTAAAGGGAGCAGGTCAAAGTCTCAAGACAACACAAGGAATGATAGGACCTCGCAAGCTAAGAATGTGCACTGGAAAAGAGTAGAAGAACAATCTAGGAACTTTAAGTTTGAACCGAATAAAACGAATCGTGTTGATTCTAGTATTAGCCATAGGCGTACAGTAATTAATTCGAATTCTGATACTATTTGCAAACCTTGTATTGATGTCTGCTTGAATTCTGTTTCTAATCATGAAAGTGGTGTTAATGTTCTGCCTAATGATGTTAATTGTCCAGTTAATATTGTTAATGCTAAAATTCATGCTAAGAAGGCTAAAAGGCAAAAACGAAAGAAAGTTAGAAAATAGTGGAAACCCACAGGAAGAACATTCGGTAAGATAGGATATTATTGGTTACCTGTTGGTCATAAGACTAATCAGACAATGCCCACTAGAAAATGGATGCCTACTGGTAGAACTATTCCCTTAAGAAGTGAGCACACTGTGAACAGGGCTAATACAGACACTAGTACTGCATCTATTCACAATGATTCCATTGCCTTATCTTCTGATATGAATGCTTCTATTTCTGATGTGGGTGTTCCAACCATTGTTACTAACCAAATGGAACCTATTCTTGCATGGGGATCCCAATTATCCAGTTATCCATTCTTGTCTGTGTTCAACTGCAGATCGTTCAAATCGTTCTGTGGTACCTGGACTCAGGCTGTTCCAAGCATATAACTGGCGACCGGTCACGGCTCATGAACTTCGTGAGCAAATTCATCGGGACAGTTAGATTCGGGAATGATCATTTCGGTGCTATCATAGGTTATAGAGACTATGTTGTTGGCAAAAGTGTTATCTCCAGGGTTTACTATGTAGAAGGTCTTGGTCACAACTTGTTCTCTGTTGGTCAATTCTGCGATTCAGACCTAGAAGTAGCCTTCAGAAAACATACCTGCTTCGTTAAAGAACTTGATGGTAAGGAACTGTTAAGAGGTTCACGTGGTTCAAATCTATACACCATCTCTATCGAAGATATGATGAAGTCTTCTCCAATTTGCTTGCTGTCAAAGGCTTCTAAAACAAAGTCATGGTTATGGCATCGTCGTCTCAATCACCTGAACTTCGGCACCATCAATGATCTCACCAGAAAGGACTTAGTTGTAGGTTTACCTAGACTCAAGTACGAAAAGGATCATCTTTGTTCAGCATGTCAATTGGGAAAAAGCAAGAAGTATGCCCATAAACCCAAACCTACCAACTCTGTCACAGAAGTTCTTCATATGATTCATATGGATTTATGTGGACCAATGAGGGTGCAGAATCTCTTTGGGAAGAAATATGTGTTAGTTGTGGTTGATGATTACTCTAGATTCACCTGGGTCAAGTTCTTAAGGACAAAGGATGAAACTCCTGATATCATCATCAGACTCATCAAACAGCTGCAGGTTCGACTTAACAAAACCGTCAGAATTATCAGAACAGAAAATGGAACTGAGTTTGTCAACAAACAACTCAGTGAATTTTATGAAAGCATTGGAATCAGCCATCAAAGAAGTATTCCACGAACTCCTCAACAGAACAGTGTAGTTGAAAGACGAAATCGAACTCTTGTAGAAGCCGCTAGAACAATGCTGATTTACTCAAAGGTTCCAATGTTTCTCTGGGCTGAAGCTATTGCCACTGCATGCTACACACAAAATCGTTCCCTGATTCACACTGTTCATGGAAAAACTCCATATGAACTTGTCCACAACAGAAAACCTAATCTCTCTTTCCTTCGTGTGTTTGGTGCACTATGTTATCCAACTAATGAGGGTTAAGACTTAGGCAAACTTAGAGCTAAAGCAGACATTGGAGTATTTGTAGGATATGCACCAAAGAAAAAGGGATACCGAATCTACAACAAAAGAACCCGAAATATCATGGAAACAATTCACGTTATGTTTGATGAGCTGACCAGTCAAATGGCTCCTGAACAATCCAGTTCAGGACCCGCACTTCAAAACAGCCCCATTAGTTCATCCCTTGTTCCAAACTCTTCTCAAGAAACTCCATATGTACCTCCATCTGAAGATGATTTAAATAAATTGTTTGATCCTATGTTTGATGAACTTTATGATTCTATGTCACACCCCCAATTTACCTGTTTTGCAGCGGAATGGAATTCCTGGGGGCAATGACTGTCATAGCACCACATCACAGTTATATTGAACGACCTAAAGTGTCGTTTTAAAAAAAAACACATCGTTGGATATATCATAAAAACATAATCAGAGTACAACATCGGTCCCAAAAGGTTTACAAAGTTTGCTAAAATACATCCATGTTACAAATCCAAACGATGTTTTGAAATAAAGTACCATAATGTACATAATGTAAGTCGACGCCGCGACTCAAAATATAGGTCCCTAAACCATGTCATGATGCGAATGCCTCAGTTACCTGAAAATACATTGCTAAAAACGTCAACAATAATGTTGGTGAGAAATCATAGGTTTATGTAAATGTTTTATACGACTACACAAGTATAGAATATGCATGACAATCCAGTCACGTAAAAATAATGTTACAATTGCTCTAAGCCCATGACCCCGAAACTAGACTGTTCAATAATGTATGCCCCTGCAGAGTGTTTGCCAGACAACTCCGTAATACCATCAAATGAAATGCATCCGTTTGCCTGGTTGGGATTCACCAACCCGGATGGAGGCGTCACCCTCGATAGATCTATCCACTCATCCTCGCTTCAAAGATTAACGGTTCATGTTCAAGTAATGGGGACTTTCAAATTGGCATATGTGGTAACTTAAGCAATGTAATGAATTTAGCATACTTGGTATCGTACAAAAAAATGTAGTTCAATGTATTCTCCCCCGTGGGTTTGAAAATAATCGAAAGCATGTAAAAACGGGGCTATGAAAACTCACTTGGATAAACTGGAAATAACGGTAATAGTGAGTACACTGAGGTTTATAATGTAATGCGTCAACCGGGACCTATTATCAATGATATGATATGTCATGAGTTGCAATGTAATGTTATGCATGCACTTCGTATGTTATTTATACCATTTAAAGGTTTTGAAAATATTTCTCGTCGACGAAAAATACTCTTTTGACGACTTGACCCATCAAAAATGACTTTACATGTTTTTACGTCAAAATGTCATCCTACAATGGTTTTATAATGATTTTTGGTGAAATTATTACTTTTCGTCGCAAAACAATGTCGTAGGAAAAAATCATGAAATTAACAAAAATGACTCCGGAAAAGTGGTCGTAAAATGGTGTACGTCGATCGTTAGAGAACGAACTCGACGGTTTTGGAAAGTTTGTATCGATATCTAAAAGTTTCAGTTCAGGAGTTTTCGTTCAAAAGGTCTCGATCATAAAGATATCAAAGGCTAAAGTTGGTGATTTTTGTGAATTGTGTGCAGAAAATGAGTTTCGGCCAATGTTTGAACATCCGTAAATAATTTACTATGACTCCGCTTGACAAACGGCTTTTTGTTTTGAAAAATATGGCCGATGAACTTGATTTTACTAGAAGACACTTCGTTATAAAAAGTTTTGCATCATAGTTAAAAACTGCCGCAAACATGGACGATATAGCTAATGAAAAACTTGTTACGTAAAAATTAATATAGTTTTTCAGAAAATAATATTTACGGCAACTTTATGAAAACGGCCATATATTTGTCGTTTTAAATCCGTTTTCTACGTAAAATATGTCCTTAGCTTCGTATCGAAGTAAACTACTATATTTTTGACTAGTCGAAATAATTTGTGAAGCTTAAGGCTCGTTTTTGACCCGAAATGTGTAAAAACTGCATGCTGAGTTTTTCAGAAAATAATACTTTTCGTCGCCAAACTTTAAAAATTCACCACGGCTTCGTTATAACTCCGTTTTTGTCCGTTCAAAAGGCCACGGATTCGTTTTAAAGTATATTTTCTAATTATCAAAGCCAAAATGTCGTACCATCAGTGGGTTTTTCCAGAAATTCGTTTTAAGGACAGAACGTAAAATATAGTTTACGAAAATAGTTTTTCTCGGACAAAACCTATTCTAATCCCTTCAAATCAACTCCAAAGCTAATCTAATCCTACCATACACCTTCTTAGGGTGTCATGGGTTCCTAATCACCATCAAGACCAAAGAATAACTTGGGAGTAATTATAGGATGACCAATAAGTATATAAAACCTTAAAATCAAGAAATAAATGGTATAAACTACATAACATGCATATAAGCTCCAAAAATGATAAGAATCATATGAAAATGACAAGGAAACTTAAAAATGATGAGAGTATGCTTACTAGTGCAAGTGAAGAGGTGTAGGTAACAAAGGTTTAAACTTAGATATCCTTGGTTTTTATTTCAAAACCATGAAAAGGATATAAACTAGGTTGAAATAACACACTTGAAGTTGCAAAATCTTGATCCCTTTGGTGTCTTGTATATGGCCGGTTTTTGGAAGCCAAGAAGAGAAGAGAGAAAAATATTTGTATAACACTTTGAGAAAATGAGAAGTATGTGAAGAAAATGTTGAGTGTAAGACTTTGTATCTTGTGAATTATTGATAAAACATATACCATACCACAATTAAGACTTACCCTCCCCTATGGCCGGATTTTGGGGGAGGGTTGTCTACCCAATATATATATATTTTTTTTTAAAACTTGTAGCTTGTATATATCTTGTTTAATTTGTGTAATAATTTGTAGAAAAAGTAAGTAAAGTAAAGTAGAATGTAGAAAATGTACAAGTGAGTTTTTAGTAAATCAAAATAGATTGTATTGAGGTGATAAAAATTGTAAAAATACTTTCCTTGTGAAAATCGGGTGCTAAAATAATTATCGTAAAATTTTTAAGAAAACGACGTAATAATTAAACGTTAACGATTAAAATACCAAATAAATGTGAAACACTAGGAAAACTAAAAATATAGTTTTTATAAACCAAATGTAAGTTTAAAAATACCTCGGGATCATTTTTGAAAGTAACGGGTTAAATAATCAAAATAAAAACTCACGCGATAAAAATTATTAAATAAAAATTACGCGTTGAAGGGTGAAATGAAATGTCGTGAATGTACTAATGAGATGCACATGATGTCAATGAAATGTAGACTAATCATAGTCCATATGAAATGTACGTGATGTCATGATCATGAATTCGCCGCTAAACCTCCAAGGTTACGCGAATTTGAAACAAGTAAACCAAGTTTACTAAAATGTTGAAATAATGAGACATGAACGGTGTCGAGAAATGACCTGAAAGTACGGATTGTCACATTCTAGTACTAATGAGGTGTCAATCCCTACAACAGAGGCTGCTCATATTCCTGTGAATGAAGTCAATCCCTCAGTCTCAATATCTTTAAGTCAAGAAGCGCCTACTGCTGATCCTTTAGTCTCATCAACAAATCATCATTCTTCAAATGTACATCATGGAACTGTTTCTGGCATCAATGATGAAGTTAATCCCTTTGCTACTCCTGAAGATGCTCTATTTGAAAACATATTTGCTCCTGAATCATCATCTGAACCATCTTCGTCAGGAGACATCGACTCTGCTACCTCAGTCCCTCAACAACTGCCACATGAACACCTTAGAAAATGGACTCACGATCATCCACTTGACAACATCATTGGAAATCCCTCTCGTCCTGTATCAACACGGAAACAACTTGCTACCGATGCCTTATGGTGCTTCTTCAACTCCGTACTATCTAAGATCGAACCAAAAGATGTTAAAACCGCCATGAATGAAGATAGCTGGTTCAATGCCATGCAAGATGAAATTCATGAATTTGATCGACTTGATGTATGGGAGTTGGTACCTGCTCCAGACTGTGCTATGATTATTGCTCTTAAATGGATCTTCAAAGTGAAACTTGATGAGCATGGTGATGTGTTGAAGAACAAGGCTCGATTAGTTGCTAAAGGATACCGTCAAGAGGAGGGCATTGACTTTGAAGAATCTTTTGCTCCAGTTGCTCGAATCGAGGCAATCAGAATCTTTCTGGCTAATGCTGCTAGTAAGAACATGGTAGTCTATCAGATGCATGTGAAGACTGCATTCCTGAACGGAGACCTTAAAGAAGTCGTCTACGTCAGCCAACCTGAAGGATTTGTAAATCAAGAGCATCCTACTCACGTTTATCATTTGAAGAAGGCCCTTTACGGTTTAAAGCAAGCTCCAATGGCATGGTATGATACACTGTCAAAGTTTCTTCTATCAACTGGATTTAGCAAAGGAGCAGTTGATCCAACATTGTTCACCAGGAAGTCAGGCAAACATTTAATTCATGTTCAAATTTATGTTGATGATATTATTTTTGCCTCGACAGACCCAATGGAATGTGATCGTTCTTCAAATGAAATGAGTTCAAAATTTCAAATGTCAATGATGGGACAAATGTCATTTTTCTTGGGATTACAAATTTCGCAAAGTCCCGGAGGCATTTTCATAAATCAATCTAAATATGCAACTGAGATCTTAAAGAAATTTGGATTTGATTCAAGTGACCCTGTTGACACTCCCATGATTGATCGAACCAAACTAGATGAGGACCACTCAGGGATCACGATTGACCAAACAAAATATCGTAGTATGATTGGATCCCTGATGTACCTTACAGCTAGTAAACCAGACATCTTGTTCGCTGTTTGCATGTGTGCTAGATACCAGGCTAAGCCTACTAAAAAGCACCTTGAAGCAGTTAAACGGGTCTTTCGGTATCTCCAAGGAACCATCAATATGGGTCTTTGGTACCCGAAGGACACCGGCATGTCACTAACAGCCTATGCAGATGCTGATCATGCAGGGTGTCAAGATACTCGTCGAAGTACATCTTGAGGTGCTCAGTTTTTGGGTGATAAGCTTGTGAGCTGGTCTTCAAAGAAGCAAATGAGTACTTCTATTTCCTCTACAAAGGCTGAATACATAGCCATGTCATCCTGTTGTGCTCAAATCTTATGGATGAGATCTCAATTATCTGACTATGGCTTTGAATTCAACAAAATCCCTCTGTACTGTGATAATAAAAGTGCTATTGCTCTCTCATGCAACAATGTTCAACACTCAAGAGCAAAACATATCGATATTCGACATCATTTCATCAGGGAACAAGTGGAAAAAGGTGTGGTGGAACTCTATTTTGTGAGGTCTGAATATCAGTTAGCAGACATCTTCACCAAAGCTCTTCCAAGAGAACGTTTTGAGTTTATTCTTCCACGTCTTGGCTTGAAAAGCCTTCAACCAGAAACACTCAAACGTCTTTAGGAGGAAGACGAGGAGTAAAGGTCTATCTTCATCTATCTCTTGTATATATCTATTCGAAAATCAAAATACAAAATTATAAAACCCTCAAAAATCAAATAGAAAAATATTAAACTTTCAAAATCCATAAAAATTTAAAAAATTCGAAAAACCCTCAAAAATATTGTCATTTTGTCATGTTTTTCTCGGTTCGATAATATCTACGGTCTTTGAGTTGTCATTCAAAGAATGACACGGGACTTTAGATGTTGTTCGAATGTTAAAAAAAAAAAAAAAAAAAACAAAAAAAAAATCAAAAAAATCAAAAAAATTATTTTTGGGAGGAAGAGAAACAATGGTTTATTGTCATTTCAGGCAGTAACCCGCTTTTCAAAGAAAGAACAGAGCCATGCTTTACCATGTTTTCAAATTCCATGCTATGATTCTATAAACATTTATCTGCTGAAAACTAACTGCTTTGAAAAATAACTCAGTCTCTATTTTTGATAATCACCTGGACTTATTTGTCAAAATATCAATCTCTCAATCAACAACCTATGTCATTGATTGAGGGGGAGAATGATTTCAATTAAATTAAAAAGTTATTTGGCATTCAATTGTTTTCAAAAGATATTCATGCATGTTTTACCAATGGAGTTTTAATGTCTTAAAATCCGATCCTTATCAGTTAAAACGCTTTCATAATCAAGTCACAATTCTCCTCAAAAGCTTTCAAAATCAATTTAAATCTATAAGAGATCACAAATCTCAAATGACTTGATAATCGTGATCGGGGGAGAATTTGTGATTTAAATTGGACTTAAACTGAGGATTCGGTAAATGGTTTAACAAGGATGTACATGTTATCCTCCCCGCATGTGACAAACGATTTCAAATTTTCCATTCATATGTTGAGGGGGAGCATCTATCATACACCTATGATTTGAAACGTGATCATTTATCTCAATGTGCAGGTTCCCTCTAGTATGTGCAAAACTCCTTTAAAACCTAGAGGCACATATTGAGGGGGAGCAAAAGTATGAAAACCTCATCCTTCCCCAAAATACTTTATCTACTGGATTTGATCTAGGATGTGATGTTGATATCTTTTAGAAAATGGTAATCAAAGAAGTTAATTCTTCCTCTTGCCTCCGTGTGCAAAATGATTTCAAACATTTGATGCACATGTTGAGGGGGAGTTCTCATTCTAAAAAATATCAAAAACAATTTAGGTACAAAATGCTTTGATAATACATCCTAAGTATCTGGATTGATTTTCAAATGGTTTTCAATTGGTTCCAATGGCAGATGAACAATACCAAATAGACCGACCAACTTTACTTTATGTACGGTGATATAAGGATGATAAGGTTAGGTATTGGTTCCCATGATCCGCCAGAACCGGAGGGATCTACCCAGGGACAATCCACTAGTTAGTGTAGAAGTCCTTAGGTATGATGATAAAAGGAGAAAAGTGAGATATGGGAAGAGTGCGGACTGAGGCAGAGCAAGTACTGGAACAAACCCAACAAGGTTCTTGCAATGAAGTCTCGGTAAGCACTGAAGGGGTTGAAGAATTAAAAAGAATTGAATGAGAAAAGGGTGAAAACAAATAGCCCTCCATTTATTCAACCTTAGGGCAGAAACCGGGTTCAATTCATATACTACTGATGGTAACATCGGTATTGAAGACAAGACGTCATGGACCCAGTGACGCACTGCACTTCAACTTTCCAAACCACTCAAGATCCTCTTAAAAGGACTTGTTTCATTCTCACGGGGAACCGACATTATCTATCGACTTTCTCTTAGAGATTATTGATATTGAAGAAGGAGACCCTCTCCCTAGTCTCCGGCACAGGATCCAAATATGCACAAAATTGAGTCTAGAGCCACGAGATCATCAATAAATCTCACTAGGACACTTTCAATGAAGACTCTCTGTTTCACACAATGTGAAAAGAGAGATTATATCTTGAGTCCTACGCATTATCCTTGTGGTATTGCCAGAACATCTGAGTGATGTGTAAACATATTCACAATGAAGATGGAAAACCTTCTGGAGCCATCATCAAACAAGCTCCTGGTAGGTGGCATGTGAGATCTATCAAATAGATCAACCATGTGACAACTGAACAGAAACAATGGGGAGATTCAATATTTTGAATCCATCCTGGTTCAGGTTATGGATTGACGGATACCTTTGAAAAACCGGTCTTTGTGCTTAATAACTCTTTTCTTTAGCACATCGACCGTGTACTAATTTTTCAAACCAAAAGGTGTTTTTATGATTGATAATTGATTTTCAATAAAACCTTCGTTGTATTGCAAAAACAATTTGTCACACCCCCAATTTACCTGTTTTGCAGCGGAATGGAATTCCTGGGGGCAATGACTGTCATAGCACCACATCACAGTTATATTGAACGACCTAAAGTGTCGTTTTAAAAAAAAACACATCGTTGGATATATCATAAAAACATAATCAGAGTACAACATCGGTCCCAAAAGGTTTACAAAGTTTGCTAAAATACATCCATGTTACAAATCCAAACGATGTTTTGAAATAAAGTACCATAATGTACATAATGTAAGTCGACGCCGCGACTCAAAATATAGGTCCCTAAACCATGTCATGATGCGAATGCCTCAGTTACCTGAAAATACATTGCTAAAAACGTCAACAATAATGTTGGTGAGAAATCATAGGTTTATGTAAATGTTTTATACGACTACACAAGTATAGAATATGCATGACAATCCAGTCACGTAAAAATAATGTTACAATTGCTCTAAGCCCATGACCCCGAAACTAGACTGTTCAATAATGTATGCCCCTGCAGAGTGTTTGCCAGACAACTCCGTAATACCATCAAATGAAATGCATCCGTTTGCCTGGTTGGGATTCACCAACCCGGATGGAGGCGTCACCCTCGATAGATCTATCCACTCATCCTCGCTTCAAAGATTAACGGTTCATGTTCAAGTAATGGGGACTTTCAAATTGGCATATGTGGTAACTTAAGCAATGTAATGAATTTAGCATACTTGGTATCGTACAAAAAAATGTAGTGCAATGTATTCTCCCCCGTGGGTTTGAAAATAATCGAAAGCATGTAAAAACGGGGCTATGAAAACTCACTTGGATAAACTGGAAATAACGGTAATAGTGAGTACACTGAGGTTTATAATGTAATGCGTCAACCGGGACCTATTATCAATGATATGATATGTCATGAGTTGCAATGTAATGTTATGCATGCACTTCGTATGTTATTTATACCATTTAAAGGTTTTGAAAATATTTCTCGTCGACGAAAAATACTCTTTTGACGACTTGACCCATCAAAAATGACTTTACATGTTTTTACGTCAAAATGTCATCCTACAATGGTTTTATAATGATTTTTGGTGAAATTATTACTTTTCGTCGCAAAACAATGTCGTAGGAAAAAATCATGAAATTAACAAAAATGACTCCGGAAAAGTGGTCGTAAAATGGTGTACGTCGATCGTTAGAGAACGAACTCGACGGTTTTGGAAAGTTTGTATCGATATCTAAAAGTTTCAGTTCAGGAGTTTTCGTTCAAAAGGTCTCGATCATAAAGATATCAAAGGCTAAAGTTGGTGATTTTTGTGAATTGTGTGCAGAAAATGAGTTTCGGCCAATGTTTGAACATCCGTAAATAATTTACTATGACTCCGCTTGACAAACGGATTTTTGTTTTGAAAAATATGGCCGATGAACTTGATTTTACTAGAAGACACTTCGTTATAAAAAGTTTTGCATCATAGTTAAAAACTGCCGCAAACATGGACGATATAGCTAATGAAAAACTTGTTACGTAAAAATTAATATAGTTTTTCAGAAAATAATATTTACGGCAACTTTATGAAAACGGCCATATATTTGTCGTTTTAAATCCGTTTTCTACGTAAAATATGTCCTTAGCTTCGTATCGAAGTAAACTACTATATTTTTGACTAGTCGAAATAATTTGTGAAGCTTAAGGCTCGTTTTTGACCCGAAATGTGTAAAAACTGCATGCTGAGTTTTTCAGAAAATAATACTTTTCGTCGCCAAACTTTAAAAATTCACCACGGCTTCGTTATAACTCCGTTTTTGTCCGTTCAAAAGGCCACGGATTCGTTTTAAAGTATATTTTCTAATTATCAAAGCCAAAATGTCGTACCATCAGTGGGTTTTTCCAGAAATTCGTTTTAAGGACAGAACGTAAAATATAGTTTACGAAAATAGTTTTTCTCGGACAAAACCTATTCTAATCCCTTCAAATCAACTCCAAAGCTAATCTAATCCTACCATACACCTTCTTAGGGTGTCATGGGTTCCTAATCACCATCAAGACCAAAGAATAACTTGGGAGTAATTATAGGATGACCAATAAGTATATAAAACCTTAAAATCAAGAAATAAATGGTATAAACTACATAACATGCATATAAGCTCCAAAAATGATAAGAATCATATGAAAATGACAAGGAAACTTAAAAATGATGAGAGTATGCTTACTAGTGCAAGTGAAGAGGTGTAGGTAACAAAGGTTTAAACTTAGATATCCTTGGTTTTTATTTCAAAACCATGAAAAGGATATAAACTAGGTTGAAATAACACACTTGAAGTTGCAAAATCTTGATCCCTTTGGTGTCTTGTATATGGCCGGTTTTTGGAAGCCAAGAAGAGAAGAGAGAAAAATATTTGTATAACACTTTGAGAAAATGAGAAGTATGTGAAGAAAATGTTGAGTGTAAGACTTTGTATCTTGTGAATTATTGATAAAACATATACCATACCACAATTAAGACTTACCCTCCCCTATGGCCGGATTTTGGGGGAGGGTTGTCTACCCAATATATATATATTTTTTTTTTAAAACTTGTAGCTTGTATATATCTTGTTTAATTTGTGTAATAATTTGTAGAAAAAGTAAGTAAAGTAAAGTAGAATGTAGAAAATGTACAAGTGAGTTTTTAGTAAATCAAAATAGATTGTATTGAGGTGATAAAAATTGTAAAAATACTTTCCTTGTGAAAATCGGGTGCTAAAATAATTATCGTAAAATTTTTAAGAAAACGACGTAATAATTAAACGTTAACGATTAAAATACCAAATAAATGTGAAACACTAGGAAAACTAAAAATATAGTTTTTATAAACCAAATGTAAGTTTAAAAATACCTCGGGATCATTTTTGAAAGTAACGGGTTAAATAATCAAAATAAAAACTCACGCGATAAAAATTATTAAATAAAAATTACGCGTTGAAGGGTGAAATGAAATGTCGTGAATGTACTAATGAGATGCACATGATGTCAATGAAATGTAGACTAATCATAGTCCATATGAAATGTACGTGATGTCATGATCATGAATTCGCCGCTAAACCTCCAAGGTTACGCGAATTTGAAACAAGTAAACCAAGTTTACTAAAATGTTGAAATAATGAGACATGAACGGTGTCGAGAAATGACCTGAAAGTACGGATTGTCACATTCGCCCATCCAAAAAGGAATTCAGTCCCTGAATTCAATCGTTGTTAGGTCTCACAGTGTCGGCGAAAAGATGTGGATACTTGCGTCGCATCTGGTCTTCCCGTTCCCAAGTAAACTCAGGACCTCGTCGAGAATTCCAACGAACTTTCACAATAGGAATACGACTCTGTTTCAACTGCTTGACCTCGCGGTCCATGATTTCTACAGGTTCTTCCACAAAGTTGAGTTTGTCGTCAATATGAACTTCGTCCAATGGAATAACGAGCGATTCGTCTGAAAGACACTTCTTCAAGTTTGAAACATGAAACGTGTTGTGCACATGACTGAGTTCTGACGGAAGATCAAGTCGATAAGCTACCGGACCAACTCGGCTCAAAATCTTGAATGGTCCAATGTATCTCGGGTTTAACTTTCCACGCTTTCCAAAACGTACCACGCCCTTCCAAGGCGATACTTTCAACATAACTTTGTCACCCACTTGAAATTCCAAATCCTTGCGTCTAACATCCGCATAACTTTTCTGTCGACTCCTGGCAGTTCTAAGTCGATCACGAATCTGAACAATCTTTTCAGTGGTTTCCCGTACCATTTCTGGGCCAGTAAGTTGTGCGTCTCCTACCTCGGCCCAACAAACAGGTGAACGGCACTTACGACCATACAGTGCCTCGAATGGTGCCATCTTGATACTGGTGTGATAACTATTGTTGTACGAGAATTCAATCAATGGCAAATGGTTAGCCCAACCATTTCCAAAATCAATCACACATGCTCTCAGCATGTCTTCTAATGTTTGAATGGTCCTTTCACTTTGACCATCAGTTTGTGGGTGATATGCTGTGCTCATCTCTAATCTGGTTCCGAATGAATCTTGCAATGAATTCCAGAAATTTGAAGTGAATCGACTATCTCTGTCGGAAATGATAGAAATTGGTGCTCCGTGCCTCGAGACTATTTCCTTGACATAAAGTCTAGTGAGTTGCTCCATGGAATAAGTCTCTCTAATCGGTATGAAATGGGCTGACTTGGTAAGGCGATCAACAATTACCCATATAGCGTCGTAACCTCCCGATGTCTTAGGAAGTTTCGTAACGAAGTCCATTGTAATACGTTCCCATTTCCATTGAGGAATTTCTGGTTGTTGGAGCAATCCTGACGGCTTCTGGTATTCGACTTTTACCTTAGCACAGGTAAGACATTTGCTAACGTACGTGGCAATTTCCGCTTTCATGTTCGGCCACCAATAAAGCTTCTTAAGATCTTGATACATCTTATCCGATCCTGGATGAATAGAATACTTTGACTTATGCGACTCATGCATAATCAATTCTCGTATTCCGCCATACAATGGAACCCACATTCTATCTTTGAAACATAGTACTCCATCTGCTCTTTTTACAAAACCATTTGCGTTCTCGGGCATACCATAAAGCTTTTCACTTGGTCGGTTCTCCTCCTTAAGTGCTTCGACTTGTGCTTCATGGATTTTTGATGGTAAAGGAGAAATAATTGTCATTCCCAATGAACGAACTCTTAAAGGTTTAGATCTCTCTTTCCGACTAAGAGCATCAGCCACAACATTGGCTTTTCCCGGGTGATACTTGATTTCACAATCATAATCGCTGAGTAACTCCAACCAACGACGTTGCCTCATGTTAAGTTCCTTCTGATCAAGAATGTATTGCAAACTCTTGTGGTCGGTAAACACTGTGCACTTTGTACCGTAGAGGTAGTGTCTCCAAATCTTGAGCGCAAAAACTACGGCTCCTAACTCGAGATCATGTGTGGTGTAGTTCTTCTCATGAGTCTTAAGTTGTCGAGAAGCATACGCTATCACCTTCTCGTTTTGCATTAAAACAGCCCCAAGTCCTTTATGCGAAGCGTCGCAATATACAACAAAGTTCTCAATACCTTCGGGTAGTGCCAAAATCGGCGCACTGCAAAGCTTTTGCTTCAACAACTGAAAAGCAGTTTCTTGTTTCTTTCCCCACTCGTACTTCTTGTTTTTCTGTGTCAACTTGGTCAAAGGCCTCGCTATCTTCGAAAAACCTTCGATGAACCTTCGGTAATACCCGGCTAGTCCTAGAAATTGTCGAATTTCCGTAGGATTCGTTGGAGTAGACCAATCTTTCACGGCCTCAATCTTTGCGGGATCAACTTGTAGTCCTTGACTATCAATGATGTGACCAAGAAATTGCACTTTGTGGTTCCAAAAATCACACTTCGAAAACTTAGCATATAACTTCTCATTCTTGAGTAGCCTTAAAATCGTCCTTAAATGCTCTTCATGCTCTTCTTTGCTCTTGGAGTAGATTAAAATGTCGTCGATGAACACAATAACAAACTTGTCCAAATACGGCTTACATACTCTATTCATAAGATCCATGAATACCGCCGGTGCATTAGTCAATCCAAACGGCATCACTTGAAACTCATAATGACCGTAACGTGTTCTAAATGCTGTTTTAGGAATATCCTCTTCCCGAACTCGAAGCTGATGATAACCCGAACGAAGATCAATCTTGGAATAAATACTTGAACCTTGCAATTGATCGAACAAGTCATCAATTCTGGGGAGTGGGTAACGATTCTTCACCGTTAACTTGTTCAATTCTCGATAATCTATGCACATTCGGAAGGATCCATCCTTCTTCTTCACAAACAAGACCGGTGCTCCCCAAGGCGAGGAACTCGGCCTAATGAATCCTTTGTCTAGAAGTTCTTGCAATTGATTAGACAACTCTTGCATTTCGGATGGCGCTAGACGGTACGGTGCTCGTGCAATCGGTGCAGCTCCGGGCACTAAGTCAATTTGAAACTCTACTTGTCGTGCCGGTGGAAGTCCCGGTAAATCCTCGGGAAATACTTCAGAAAATTCACGGACAATAGGAACATCTTCAAGTCGCTTCTCCTCCGACTTTTTCTCGGTTACATGGGCTAAGAAAGCAAGACAACCTTTCTTAATGTACTTCTCCGTTTTGATAACCGATATGATACTAATTCTCGTTCCACTTCGTTCCCCACGAATAATCAAAGTTTCGCCATTGTAGGGAAGATGAACAACTTTCTCATCACAAATGATCTTCGCGCGATGCTTAGATAACCAATCCATGCCTATGACGACGTCAAAACTACCAAGCTCTACGGGCATGAGGTCTATGTTGAATGGATGATTAAGAAAATTGAATGTGCAACCGCGAATAATGGTGTTGGTGCAAACTACGCTACCATTAGCTAATTCGACGTTGTATGATATGTCTAGTGTAGTTGGTTTAATGTTGAGCAAAGGTGCAAATGCAATGGACACAAAACTTTTATCGGCACCCGAATCAAATAAAACTGAAGCGTAACGATTATTGAGAAGGAACGTACCCGTTATGACATTCGGGTCTTCCCTATCTTCTCCGCCTCCAATAACATAAACCCTTCCTTGAGCCATACCTCCTTGATTCGGATTTGCTTGATTCTTTCCCTTCTTGCAATCCCTCTTGTAGTGTCCAGTTTCCCCGCAACCAAAACATGTAACTTTTGGTGCCGTGCAATCCCTAGTACGGTGGCCAACTTTCTTGCAATTCTCACACGGATCAGGACATCGACCCGGATTGTGGTGACTCAAACACTTATTACACTTCGGCAAAACCCCCGAATATCCTTTTCCTTCTTTTTGACCCGCGGCATAAACCTTAGCAACCTCTTGCCTTTTGGGCGGTTGTTGAGTAGCATTCCTACCCCTTGTGTTATCCCACTTGCGCTTGTTATTGTTGTTGTAGTTGCCTCGGTTATTGTTGTTGAAACGGTTGTTGGGGTTGTTGTTGTTGTTTCGGTTAGTGGTGGTGTACTTGCCTCGCTTCACCACTTGAGCCATCAATTTCTGAGTAACACGAATAGCTTCTTCAATTGATTGTGGATCGAATGAAGTCACATCTCCTTGAATCACTTCAGGAAGTCCCCCGATAAAAGCCTCTAGCAACTTTTCATTATCAGAAACCATCGACGGGCATAATGCGGCTAATTCCTGGAATCTCCGATTATACGTGTCAATGTCATAGCCAATAGTAACCAATTCATAGAACTCCGTCTCTAACTTTTTGATTTCTGTTCGAGGACAAAACTTCTTAGTCACCAAGCTCTTGAATTCCTCCCACGTAAGCTTAAAAGCATTCTCCATACCAATCGGTTGCGCGTATGAATTCCACCATGACAACGCTCCATCGAGCAAAGTGCTCGTAGCATACTTAACCTTACTGTCATCCGGACAGTTACAAAGCAAAAATACCGACTCCAACTTTTCAAACCATCTAACCATTGCTGTTGCTCCCTCGGTACCTCGAAACTTAGTGGGTTCACCACTCTTGAAATCTTTGTACGAACATTTCTTAACCCCAGATCCTCCGGCATTACCAGTTGCAGCAGCTAATCTTGCGGCTTCAGCAGCGGCCGCGGCTTCAGCGGCAGCAGCAGCCACTGTTTCCCTTTCGACTCTTAGTGCATTAGCGATACTATCGTTCACTAACTTCTGAATTGCTGCTTGGGTCATTTCAACTGTTGCTTTCTTCGGTGCCATAACTCTTCAAAATCACAAGATGAAACAATCATGAGAACTCGTAAGTAGAAACAACCATCATGCAAAAATAATCCACGACCACAACATGCATAAGATAAATGGAATCACAACGGAACAATAATGAAATATCACAATATAATCACAACACACGTGGATAATATACATGAAAATTTCGGCCTACATGGACCGATATCATACATAATAATAACCATTCCTACATAGTAGAGTCAATACTTGATAATTTGTTTGTACAACAACCAAAATACAACAAGTTCTTTAAACTACGTCACACACCTTGTGACTAGGATAATAATGGTCAAAACTATACATGACAAAAGTCTACATAAGGCACCTCATGGTGCTCCGCCTGCCCTATCCTGAAGATCGCGAACCTGAATAACCAAACTATCAATCAAACCCCTCATCTCATCCATCTGACCCTGCAATGTATCAATACGCTCACGAGCTAAAGCTAACTCCTGTGACTGACTCTGTAACTCATCCTGAGTCATCTCGGCTCGGTCAAACAGCTCGGGCATCTCCTGCCTCAACTCTGTGATGTGCTCTCTATCCTCAATCTGTCGGTGCTGAAGACCCTGAAACTCTAAGTCAATACTAACCCTGCCTAATATCAAACCCTCGACCTCCTCGGCGATGGGCTCAATCCTGTCAACCGATAGCTCCCCTAACTGTCGCGTCAAACTATCAATCTGTAACTGCTGTGCATCGATACGGGCACCTAATGCCTCTGTGGAAGGCTGTCGTGCAGCAGCTGCTCTAGAACTCTCGCCTATCTCAAATCTAACGGGCGGCTCAGGCTCAGTCGACGGTGGTGTAGGGATATCGAAACGTGCACGCTTTTTGGGCGGCAAGTCCGATGCGGGTACAGGATCCCTAAGAAAGTATGACGATGATGGTGATGATGGTGGTAGTGGTGCTGGTAATGGTGCTGGTGGTGGTGATGGTGCGAGCAATGGGTTAAGAGCTGGGCTAACGTGAGGTGTGGGTGCGACTTCACCCTCCTCGAAGGGTTCGGTCTCGGTGTCGGTCATGATCAGTGGAAAGGCTGCAGTGGATCCGATAGAAGATACAATCTCAGTGGAATGTGATGGATCATCATCCATGCTAGGGTCCGATGATATGGTAATAGGGTGAGAATCTGAAGACATGTCTGTGACAACCGATATGAAATAAATGTAAATAATCTCGACAAAGTGTAAGTGAATCCGTATGAAAACAATGAACATGTACTATGATGAAATGATGAGATGCTATGATAATGTAGCTATAGTCTAGGGTCAATGATGCAACCTAGTTCTCTATAACTGTAGCTCTGGTACCAATCTGTCACACCCCCAATTTACCTGTTTTGCAGCGGAATGGAATTCCTGGGGGCAATGACTGTCATAGCACCACATCACAGTTATATTGAACGACCTAAAGTGTCGTTTTAAAAAAAAACACATCGTTGGATATATCATAAAAACATAATCAGAGTACAACATCGGTCCCAAAAGGTTTACAAAGTTTGCTAAAATACATCCATGTTACAAATCCAAACGATGTTTTGAAATAAAGTACCATAATGTACATAATGTAAGTCGACGCCGCGACTCAAAATATAGGTCCCTAAACCATGTCATGATGCGAATGCCTCAGTTACCTGAAAATACATTGCTAAAAACGTCAACAATAATGTTGGTGAGAAATCATAGGTTTATGTAAATGTTTTATACGACTACACAAGTATAGAATATGCATGACAATCCAGTCACGTAAAAATAATGTTACAATTGCTCTAAGCCCATGACCCCGAAACTAGACTGTTCAATAATGTATGCCCCTGCAGAGTGTTTGCCAGACAACTCCGTAATACCATCAAATGAAATGCATCCGTTTGCCTGGTTGGGATTCACCAACCCGGATGGAGGCGTCACCCTCGATAGATCTATCCACTCATCCTCGCTTCAAAGATTAACGGTTCATGTTCAAGTAATGGGGACTTTCAAATTGGCATATGTGGTAACTTAAGCAATGTAATGAATTTAGCATACTTGGTATCGTACAAAAAAATGTAGTGCAATGTATTCTCCCCCGTGGGTTTGAAAATAATCGAAAGCATGTAAAAACGGGGCTATGAAAACTCACTTGGATAAACTGGAAATAACGGTAATAGTGAGTACACTGAGGTTTATAATGTAATGCGTCAACCGGGACCTATTATCAATGATATGATATGTCATGAGTTGCAATGTAATGTTATGCATGCACTTCGTATGTTATTTATACCATTTAAAGGTTTTGAAAATATTTCTTGTCGACGAAAAATACTCTTTTGACGACTTGACCCATCAAAAATGACTTTACATGTTTTTACGTCAAAATGTCATCCTACAATGGTTTTATAATGATTTTTGGTGAAATTATTACTTTTCGTCGCAAAACAATGTCGTAGGAAAAAATCATGAAATTAACAAAAATGACTCCGGAAAAGTGGTCGTAAAATGGTGTACATCGATCGTTAGAGAACGAACTCGACGGTTTTGGAAAGTTTGTATCGATATCTAAAAGTTTCAGTTCAGGAGTTTTCGTTCAAAAGGTCTCGATCATAAAGATATCAAAGGCTAAAGTTGGTGATTTTTGTGAATTGTGTGCAGAAAATGAGTTTCGGCCAATGTTTGAACATCCGTAAATAATTTACTATGACTCCGCTTGACAAACGGCTTTTTGTTTTGAAAAATATGGCCGATGAACTTGATTTTACTAGAAGACACTTCGTTATAAAAAGTTTTGCATCATAGTTAAAAACTGCCGCAAACATGGACGATATAGCTAATGAAAAACTTGTTACGTAAAAATTAATATAGTTTTTCAGAAAATAATATTTACGGCAACTTTATGAAAACGGCCATATATTTGTCGTTTTAAATCCGTTTTCTACGTAAAATATGTCCTTAGCTTCGTATCGAAGTAAACTACTATATTTTTGACTAGTCGAAATAATTTGTGAAGCTTAAGGCTCGTTTTTGACCCGAAATGTGTAAAAACTGCATGCTGAGTTTTTCAGAAAATAATACTTTTCGTCGCCAAACTTTAAAAATTCACCACGGCTTCGTTATAACTCCGTTTTTGTCCGTTCAAAAGGCCACGGATTCGTTTTAAAGTATATTTTCTAATTATCAAAGCCAAAATGTCGTACCATCAGTGGGTTTTTCCAGAAATTCGTTTTAAGGACAGAACGTAAAATATAGTTTACGAAAATAGTTTTTCTCGGACAAAACCTATTCTAATCCCTTCAAATCAACTCCAAAGCTAATCTAATCCTACCATACACCTTCTTAGGGTGTCATGGGTTCCTAATCACCATCAAGACCAAAGAATAACTTGGGAGTAATTATAGGATGACCAATAAGTATATAAAACCTTAAAATCAAGAAATAAATGGTATAAACTACATAACATGCATATAAGCTCCAAAAATGATAAGAATCATATGAAAATGACAAGGAAACTTAAAAATGATGAGAGTATGCTTACTAGTGCAAGTGAAGAGGTGTAGGTAACAAAGGTTTAAACTTAGATATCCTTGGTTTTTATTTCAAAACCATGAAAAGGATATAAACTAGGTTGAAATAACACACTTGAAGTTGCAAAATCTTGATCCCTTTGGTGTCTTGTATATGGCCGGTTTTTGGAAGCCAAGAAGAGAAGAGAGAAAAATATTTGTATAACACTTTGAGAAAATGAGAAGTATGTGAAGAAAATGTTGAGTGTAAGACTTTGTATCTTGTGAATTATTGATAAAACATATACCATACCACAATTAAGACTTACCCTCCCCTATGGCCGGATTTTGGGGGAGGGTTGTCTACCCAATATATATATATTTTTTTTTTAAAACTTGTAGCTTGTATATATCTTGTTTAATTTGTGTAATAATTTGTAGAAAAAGTAAGTAAAGTAAAGTAGAATGTAGAAAATGTACAAGTGAGTTTTTAGTAAATCAAAATAGATTGTATTGAGGTGATAAAAATTGTAAAAATACTTTCCTTGTGAAAATCGGGTGCTAAAATAATTATCGTAAAATTTTTAAGAAAACGACGTAATAATTAAACGTTAACGATTAAAATACCAAATAAATGTGAAACACTAGGAAAACTAAAAATATAGTTTTTATAAACCAAATGTAAGTTTAAAAATACCTCGGGATCATTTTTGAAAGTAACGGGTTAAATAATCAAAATAAAAACTCACGCGATAAAAATTATTAAATAAAAATTACGCGTTGAAGGGTGAAATGAAATGTCGTGAATGTACTAATGAGATGCACATGATGTCAATGAAATGTAGACTAATCATAGTCCATATGAAATGTACGTGATGTCATGATCATGAATTCGCCGCTAAACCTCCAAGGTTACGCGAATTTGAAACAAGTAAACCAAGTTTACTAAAATGTTGAAATAATGAGACATGAACGGTGTCGAGAAATGACCTGAAAGTACGGATTGTCACACAATTTCTATTGAGCAATACACGATTGTTTTTCAAATCTCTTTTCATCAATCAGTGGACTTAAATTCGCTGGTTCACTCACTCCGTCTTGTCTTCTTTGAGATGTTCCGGTTTGAGAACAGCTAGAGCAGCTGCGAAACCCTGTCAAGGAAATTCTTCGGAATTATACCTGATCACAGGCAGTACATGTACTGATTAACGGGGAACCGTGGGCCGTGTACCTCAATTCAACTAAAGTGGTCAAAGACACTTTTGTACGCTTTATTGCTAACTGTTGTATGCAGGTACGCCCGACGTTTGCAGCTGATCACACGATACATTCATCTCTCAAGAAATCATGATAAGTGCATCAATGACTCTGATATTTTCACTCCATGCTTCTGCTACGCTGCTGCCAATATCATGAATCAACGAAAGCTTCCGATACTCTGATGAAAAGATATCATGATCCAGAATGTGAGCATGTCGGTCCGAAAGTCACAACATCACATAATACCAACACCACAATGGATGTCTCAGAGATTTTTGTTAGCTGATGGTCTCAAATGTTGGCTCAAAAGTATTATCACGTGGATCAGTAAAAGAACTCCACTTGGATTAACCAAACATGCAATGAGAAGAATCAATGACTACGAGCTTCGGAGCAAAGTACTACATCAAGAATGCAAGAACAATTTTTTTTGTAATATCTGTTTGTATTCTATGTAATTTTAGTACATGATTGAGGTGACCTCCCTTAGGGGGAGATTGTTAGAATTAGAAATTCCAGGTATTAAAGAGTCGGTCACCTCAAGTATATGTTATCGTTAGCAAGCTCGTAGTCGTAGTTATTTTAAGCTAAGTAGTATTTAGTTAAGTAACACCGTGGAGGACGGACGGGTCTTTACCCAATGTATGCCTGATCCACAGCCCGTTGTGTGGCGTTTTATGTAAGACTATAAATACTCTCTACCTCCCAAGGTAGAGAGTTGGAGCTCATAATAAGAATTTTCTTTCTCTCACTAAAGTTCCCTAAACCTCTAACTTTCTCTCTCTAGAATTCCACTTATACGCCACCTTGTTGTAATGGTTTGATGTGTATGTGAAAACTAATATCCTACATAAGAACACAAACATCAATTTCTCTATGTTTTGCTCTCTTTCTTTGCCTAGAATTTAAGTGTTCATTCTTGTCTTATCTCTATACAAATTTCTTGTAACCCAAGGCAATTGATAAGGTGGAAATATTGTATCAGAAAAGTGAACTTTACACGATTCAAGAATTTTTCCGGAAAACCAATTGATTATCAAGACCCTTCGTACCAACAAACTGATACAATATTTCTATAGTGATAATCATGGTTAACGATTATATGAAAGAGATTCTAGAATCTTTGTATTAAAAGATTGGAGAAGTATTTCATATTGATAATTATGATCGTGTACTTGGAAAGACAAGTTTGAAAGGATCTTGGGAGATAGGCATAAAAAGTCTAATCATCTGGACTGGCAGAAGGCGTCTAAAAATTAGAGGACGATGTAAACTAGATGCAACACTGAACAAGGAGGGACTTGGTCTCATCATACTTATGGCCTTACGGGTACACATGAAATTCTGTTCATCTTTTAAATTGCTCATGATATCCACGAGTTTAAATTGCATGACACTTATGTTGATATTATTAACATGGTAAGATTATGTGTTCTATTTGCATAAGATTATGTATGTGTACTAAATAAGAACTCTTTTAATTGATGATATAGAACCAAGAAGATATAATCATAACAGTATCTTATGTTAATAAAGTAAACATGTAGGCTTGCATGCATGAGATTTTGATAATCGTTAATTTAGTATCATGCATGTGGATATAAGAATACAAGTTTACATGGTTGCTTTGCATGATGAAATTTGTATGTATTAACATTGAATTGGTGTCTTGTGTTGCGGTTACATTTCCCACGAATTGATCATCAAGGCATATAAATGAAAGTTTAGCATGTGATATAACATGGAAAATTAATGTGTTTAATTTCATGAGCAATTTCCTTAATTGAATCGAAAGTTGATTAAAATTTTGGTTGGACATGTTAGTTCTAATAGATTAGAACACATGAAAAATTATCCATATCTGCGTGTGTTTATAAAAATGTGTGCGCGAAACTTTGATTCATTCTACAATTGCATGAAAATTGGTTAATTAACAATCAAGTTAATTGCATGCATGTATGGTTTTTAAGAAACAAGAAGTTTCTGGGCTTGTTTTTGCCAATAAAGTGACGGTTAATATTTCACAATCCACATGGCCATGCCTTTTTAAATGATATAAATATTGAGAAACATATTTGATAATTGATAGTATAAGGAGGGTATTATTTTTCGCCATGAAAGTCATCTGGTACATAATTAATGATGATTATGTGTTTTCTTTCCGGATGAAACTAAAACTGCAAGTGGATTTGGCGGTTTGTTGACCCGTAGAAAAGCAATTTCCAATAACATGGTTGGAAAGTAGAAGTTTGTAGTTGCAAAGTGAAACTATATGTGTAAAAACTGTTGTGGTGAATTAATGGCTTAATTGACATCGATGACAAAACGTTAGAGCATCCACAATGCTCTTACCATTAAAAGACTTTTTCTTTGTTTTACATTAATGTTTCAATAAATGTTAACTTTCAAAAAGCCATTGATACAAATCTTCTCCAATGCACAAAAGCTTTTCACAAACATTTTGTATAAACTCAACAAGCATACAATTAATGAAAATGACTTGTTGCTTTTCTACCAAAGGCTTGGTAGATTACAAGTCTTTCTTGCAAAAGTATTTTGTAAAGTGGTTACCCCAATGTTTTAAGTCTTTTAATAGCTTTTCAGAATAGTGAAAAGTCTTGTAAAAACTAACGCATTGCAGATGATCTTTTGTTGTCGTTCATTTTTTATGTTTTGTTTACTTGCCATGATCATAGTCCTTAATCTTAACTCTTTACGTTAGGAATTTATTAAATTCATTAGTCACTAAGTTATATGCCTTTGAAATTGAATAATTTGGAATCGGAATTCTTTCGCCAATTTGTGGTGTATTCTAAACTTTTTAAAGTTGAGCAAAAATTAAGTATTGTGTGTTCGACAATTCATTAGTGGAAAAAGGATTATAAGGTTCGGTTAAAAGGATTTTTAAGAACGGTTTTTGAACCGTCTTAACAAATGACCTTCCAAAAGATTAATGGGTTTTTAAGTTCGGTCTTTTAACCGTTTTTAAAAACTGATTTTAAGTCACGGTTGTTTTTACCCGTTCTTTAAAATGGTTTTTTTTTTAAAGTCAATTTTGGTTTTGGAGCGTTCTTTAAAATGGGTTTGTTGTAGCGTTCCTTAAAATGGGTTTGTTTCTCAAAATGGGTTTGTTGTAGTGTTCCTTAAAATGGGTTTGTGAACGTTTATTTGGTTTCTAGAGCAAAAAGCACGCCAATTTGCTTTCTGGAGCTTAATGTTATTGGACAGTTGACTCGAACAAATTGCTATTTGACAATCTAACACCAAAATTACATTATTAAACAATCACAAAACAAGAAGTACTTCAACAATCTCATTTAAAAACAACATATTAATAAATAAACAAGAGGTCTAGCCATACAAAGAGGCACAAAGCCATCAGCAAACAAAAGATCCAAAACATTCTATTTAAATGAAAACAAACATCCGACTTGATTGAAGACAAAGACTTGACACATGCACTAAAACCTTCTAACGATACACTAAGAAAACAAATAAAATACCATTACTGAACCTACTAAAGTGATCCGCCAACAACAACCACTAGAAAACCAATTGAGCAACCTGGTGAAAACCAATATTTCCCGCGTGCTGATCTTATAGAATTCATCAATTCGCCAAATCGTCATTGCAATAATCCATGAAAAACTTTCCTCCCCCATTGATTATCCATCCGTCCAACTCATCTTTCCTTAAAGCTCTTGTAGAGTTATGAAGCTATAAGTATAATAAGATAAAACATTAATAATTTCACATAAGCGATTCGATTTAATGCAAATAAAAAAAAGTGCATAAACAATTACCTGATCCGAGAAGGTTTTTTGTTTTACATACAAAGTTTCAAAAAAAAACTTCATCACGTAGTAACCGCATTCCCACTTATCTACTTGTTGGTTACACTATGATCAAATAACAGCTATACATTACATATTACATGTATATATATATATTTAAAAGCTAGTATTCACACAAATAGTAGATGATTTACCTCAACAATAGTTCATTTGAATGAATTGCCAAAAGCCCTAAACAAGAATAGCGTTAAGAATTTATTTTTAGAGAACAAATATATGGGCACAAGTATTAGATATAGGATGTGTAATGGCGGTGCCATTACACGCGCCGACAAGAGTCTCAGTAGCCACGAATAGTATACTTAATGTTAGCAGTGACAATAATAAAAGGAGAGCTTCTATAGGATGGACAAAAATAGGAATTGAAAAACTACTGATATTGTTTACTTATTTATGTGTGATTGAATCCAAACACCCTAACTAGAAAATGCCATATTAATAGGTTGCTATTATCTTAATAGATTCACAACCGTCAAATAAATTAGGAAAATTACTATAAATTACTAGCTATATACATATAATCAAGATGCGCTTCTTTCTTAGTTCTTAATAGTTAACACAAAAATATATACATAATAGCAAGTAGTCAAGTACTAACCTTTCCACTGTCTTGCTCAAATAGAAAATGTTTGGAGTCTTTTTCTTATCTCGATTGTATGAATCGAAATTGTATCCGGACCTTGTCTTCGGGCATATTAAAAATAACACCCAGTGAGAACTACACAAAAAGTTTAAACATTTTAGAATAAACGAAGTATGTTAATTAAAAGTATATTATAACAAGAAAATAGTGTACTCTTGCAAATACGGTGCAAGGAATATATCTTTCTCTTTATGTTCTTCAACACTAGTGAGAATATGCTCTATGGCAAAATCTCTCTCGAGATCGCACACACGCCCTTGGACGATTGTCGGGTTGAAAAATGCACATTTGTTAAACTCTTCCTTACTACCATCTCAAACATGGAGTAAGGATCCAATGAGAAGAAAATTTAAAATGAGAAGGATGAGAAATAACTATAATCACATATTTGAGATGTACATACTTAATTTAAATGCATCTCTATTCATTTAGATGCATTCCAATTAGTTTCGAAAGTGATTTTGAAGTGAAAACGATACAAAGTAGTACTAACAACAACTTTAACCCGCAGAGGACGAAAAATACACAGCATTCGTCTAACTTGATGAAATGCATCTAATATATGTATACGCATCTATTTTTTTGCTAGAAATTATATTATGGTTCATCTATAAGATTATGGATGCATCTAATTCAAGTCGATGCATTTCTAATATGTGGTTATTGTTATTGTTAGGTTCCATGTTTGCAACACAAGCTCAATATGCAAGAAATAGATGAAGGAAAGATCGGTTGAACAAAAAACACAAAACACGTATGAATATATGAAAGTTTATGTGTAGGATTTGAATGTAAATGAACAACCAACTCCCAAATGGGAGTTTACAATATTATTTATAGAGAAGGAACTAGGGAAACACACAAGTTCCCTTCCTTTCCTTATTGGGCTTGGATCAAGGCTTATGGGCTTTCTACACAAGCCTTGCCATTAATACTAACTTAAAAGCCTAATTAAGCAATCTATTACATATTGATTTGTTAGGAATTGGAAATTCCATAAGAAAAGAGTCGGTCACCCCAAATGTTATCTAGCCTAAGTTAGCTCGTAGACTTGTCGTTATTTATGTTATTAAGTAGTTTATTAGTTAGTTTAGTGCAACACCGTGGAGGAAGGACGGGTCTTTACCCATTGTATACCTGATCCTCAGGCCGTCAGGAGGTCGTTTAGTTTGTAACCTATAAATACCCTCTACCTTACAAGGTATAGGGTTGGATGTTCATTGGGAATCTAACATTCCACAAGTTTCTCTTTCTAGAATATCCCACTCTCTCTCTCTAAAACATCTAATTCGCCTACTTGTGATTATGATTTAGTGTGTTTGTGAAATCCAATATGTTACAAATGGTATCAAGAGCCATGGTTTGATCATCTCTTACATATCCTTGGATTTCTAGTGATTTTTAGATGGTTTTAGAGTTTGAGAAAGTTTAGTGGTTTTTGCATCATTTGGATCATTTCTAGTGTTAAAGTTTGAATTTTGGGGGTAGTTTTGTGTTTAGAATCATTGTATGTGCATTGGTTTTGATTTGGTATGCTTGAATCATCGTGGTTGGGTTGCTTTTTGGATTGAAAAGTGGTGTTTGTAAGATTTTCTAGCTAGCGACTTGACCCACGGTGTGTTATTCTAGCTAGCGACTTGCTTTGAAAATTGGTAGCGAGTTGTAGTTGTTGTTGTTAGCGATTTAGGCGTAGCGACTTGTCTATTGAAACAAGCCGACAAACAGTACACTTAGTGGATTCTCCACTACGGGTAGCGACTTGGTGAAAGTTAGCGACTTGTAGTTAAGTTTGTTAGCGACTTGGTGTTAGCGATTTGATGCCTAGCGAGTTGCTATTTAGCGACTTGACAACTTAGCTACTTGATTCTTAGCGAGTTGCTCATTAGCGACTTGCCTACTTAGCGACTTGGTGCGTAGCGACTTGCTGTCAAAATTCGTAGCGACTTGGTGCTTAGCGACTTGCTGTTAAAATTCTTAGCAACTTGGTACTTAGCGACTTGGATTCTGAATACCTGGGTGAAGTGAAGCAAGTTTGTAGGATATTAGTTTTCACATACACATCAAACCATAACACAAAGTGGCGTATGAATGGAATTCTAGAGAGAGAAAGTTAGAGTTTTAGGGAACTTAGTGAGAGAAAGTGAAAGATATTATTATGAGCTCCAACTCTCTACCTTGGAAGGTAGAGAGTATTTATAGTCTTACAATAAAACGCCACACAACGGGCTGTGGATCAGGCATACAGTGGGTAAAGACCCGTCCGTCCTCCACGGTGTTACTTAACTAAATACTACTTAACTTAAAATAACTATGACTAAGAGCTTTCTAACGATTACATATACTTGAGGTGACCGACTCTTTAATACCTGGAATTTCTAATTCCTAACAATCTCCCCCTAAGGGAGGTCACCTCAAACATATACTAAAATTACATTGAATACAAACAGATATGACATTAACAATTGTTCTTGCATTCTTGATGTAGTCCTTTGCTCCTAAGCTCGTAGACATTAATTCTTCACATTGCATGTTTGGTTACTCCAAGTGGAGGTCTTTTTCTGATCTACGTGATAATAAATTTGAGCCAGCTTTTGAGATCATCAGCTATCAAAAATCTTTGAGACATCCTTTGTGGTGTTGGTATTATGTGATGTTGTGACTTTAGGACCGACATGCTCACATTCTGGATCATGATATCTTCTCATCAGAGTAGCGGAAGCTTTCGTTGAAACATGATATTGGCAGCAGCGTAGCAGAAGCATGGAGTGAAAATATCAGAGTCATTGATGCACTTATCATGATTTCTTGACAGATGAATGTATTGTGTGATCATGCGGCTATGGATTGACCGCTTCATTCTGATCAGCTGCAAACGTCGGATGTACCTGCATAAAACAGTTAGCAATAAAGCACACGAAAGTGTCTTTGATCACTTTCGTTGAATTAAGGTACACGGCCCACGGTTCCCCGTTGATCAGTACAAGTACTGCCTGTGATCAGGTATAATTTCGAAGAATTTCCTTGACAGGGTTTCGCAGCTGCTCTAGCTGTTCTCAAACCGGAACATCTCAAAGAAGACAGCACGGAGTGAGTGAACCAGCGAATTTAAGTCCACTGATTGATGAAAAGAGATTTGAAAAACAATCGTGTATTGCTCAATAGAAATTGTTTTTGCAATACAACGAAGGTTTTATTGAAAATCAATTATCAATCATAAAAACACCTTTTGGTTTGAAAAATTAGTACACGGTCGATGTGCCAAAGAAAAGAGTTATTAAGCACAAAGACCGGTTTTTCAAAGGTATCCGTCAATCCATAACCTGAACCAGGATTGATTCAAGAGAGTGAATCGCCCCATTGTTTCTGTTCAGTTGTCACATGGTTGATCTGTATAATAGATCTCACATGCCACCTACTAGGAGCTTGTTTGATGTTGGCTCCAGAAGGCTTTCCATCTTCATTGTGAATATGTAAACACATCACTCAGATGTTCTGGCAATACCACAAGGATAATGCGTAGGACTCAAGATATAATCTCTCTTTCCACATTGTGTGAAACAGAGAGTCTTCATTGAAAGTGTCCTAATGAGATTTATTGATGATCTCGTGGCTCTAGACTCAATTTGTGCATATTTGGATCCTGTGCCGGAGACTAGGGAGAGGGTCTCCTTCTTCAATATCAACAATCTCTAAGACAGAGTCGATAGATAATGTCGGTTCCCCGTGAGAATGAAACAAGTCCTTTTAAGAGGAACTTGAGTGGTTTGGAAAGTTGAAGTGCAGTGCGTCACTGGGTCCATGACGTCTTGTCTTCAATACCGATGTTACCATCAGTAGCATATGAATTGAACCCGGTTTCTGCCCTAAGGTTGAATAAATGGAGGGCTATTTGTTTTTACCCTTTTCTCATTCAATTCTTTTTAATTCTTCAACCCCTTCAGTGCTTACCGAGACTTCATAGCTAGAACCTTGTTGGGTTTGTTCCAATACTAGCTCAGTCTCAGTCCGCACTCTTCCCATATCTCATTTTTCTCCTTTTATCATCATACCTAAGAACTCTACACTAACTAGTGGATAGTCCTTGGGTACATCCCTCCGGTTCTGGCGGATCATGGGAACACATACCTAACCTTATCATCCTTATATCACCGTACATAAAGTAAAGTTGGTCGGTCTATTTGGTATTGTTCATCTGCCATTGGAACAAATTGAAAACCATTTGAAAATCAATCCAGATACTTGTGATATATTATCAAAACATTTTGTACCTGAATTGTTTTTGATATATATATTTTTTTTAGAATAAGTGCTCCCCCTCAACATGTGCATGAATTGTTTGAAATCGTTTTGCACACGGAGGCAAGAGGAAGAAATTACTTCTTTGATTACTATTTAAAAAAATATCAACATCACTTCCCTAATCAAGACAAGTAGATAAAGCATTTTAGGGAAGGATGAGGTTTTCATAAGTTTGCTCCCCCTCAATATGTGCCTCGAGATTTGAAAAGAGTTTTTGCACATACTAGAGGGAACCCGCACATTGAGATAAATGATCACGTTTCAAATCATAGGTTTAAGATAGATGCTCCCCCTCAACATGTGCATTGAAAATTTGAAATCGTTTGTCACATGTGGGAAGGACAGCATGTACATCCTTATAAAACCATTTACCGAATTATCAGTTTAAATCCAATTTAAATCACACATTCTCCCCCGATCACAATTATCAAATCATTTGAGATTTGTGATCTCTTATAGATTTAAATTGATTTTGAAAGCTTTTAAGGATAATTGTGACTTGATTATGAAAGCGTTTTAACTGATAAGGATCGGATTTTAAGACTTTAAAACTCCATTGGTAAAACATGCATGAATACCTTTTGAAAACAATTTAATGCCAAATAACTTTTTTAATTTAATTGAAATCATTCTCCCCCTCAATCAATGACATAGGTTGTTGATTGAGAGATAGAGATTTTGACAAATAAGTCCTGATGATTATCAAAAAAAGAGACCGAGTTATTTTTCAAAGCAGTTAGTTTTCAGCAGATAAATGTTTATAGAATCAGAGCATGGAATTTTGAAAATATGATAAAGAATGGCTCTGTTCTTTCTTTGAAAAGCGGGTTACTGCCTGAAATGACAGTAAGCCATTTTTTTCTCTTTCTCCCAATTTATTTATTTATTTTTTTATTTTTTTATTATTATTTTTTTTTTAATAAAAATTCGAACAACATCTAAAGTCCCGTGTCATTCTTTGAATGACACCATCAAGACCGTAGATATTATCGAATCGAGAGAAACAAGACAAAATGACAATATTTTTTGAAGATTTTTCGAATTTTTCAAATTTTTATGGATTTTGAAAGTTTTATATTTTTCTATTTGATTTTTGAGGGTTTTATAATTTTGTATTTTGATTTTCGAATAGATATATACAAGAGATAGATGAAGATAAACCTTTACTCCTCGTCTCCCTCCTGAAGACGTTTGAGTGTTTCTGGTTGAAGGCTTTTCAAGCCAAGACGTGGAAGAATAAACTCAAAACGTTCTCTTGGAAGAGCTTTGGTGAAGATGTCTACTAACTGATATTCAGACCTCACAAAATAGAGTTCCACCACACCTTTTTCCACTTGTTCCCTGATGAAATGATGTCGAATGTCGATATGCTTTGCTCTTGAGTGTTGAACATTGTTGCATGAGAGAGCAATAGCACTTTTATTATCACAGTACAGAAGGATTTTGTTGAATTCAAAGCCATAGTCAGATAGTTGAGATCTCATCCATAAGATTTGAGCACAACAAGATGACATGTCTATGTATTCAGCCTCTGTAGAGGAAATAGAAGTACTCATTTGCTTCTTTGAAGACCAGCTCACAAGCTTATCACCCAAAAACTGAGCACCTCCAGATGTACTTCGACGAGTATCTTGACACCCTGCATGATCAGCATCTGCATAGGCTGTTAGTGACATGCCGGTGTCCTTCGGGTACCAAAGACCCATACTGATGGTTCCTTGGAGATACCGAAAGACTCGTTTAACTGCTTCAAGGTGCTTTTTAGTAGGCTTAGCCTAGTATCTAGCACACATGCAAACAGCGAACAAGATGTCTAGTCTACTAGCAGTGAGGTACATCAGGGATCCAATCATACTACGATATTTCGTTTGGTCAATCATGATCCCTGAGTGGTCCTCATCAAGTTTGGTTCGATCAATCATGGGGGTGTCAACAGGGTCACTTGAATCAAATCCAAATTTCTTTAAGATCTCCGTTGCATATTTAGATTGATTTATGAAAATGCCTCCGGGACTTTGTGAAATTTGTAATCCCAAGAAAAATGACATTTGTCCCATCATTGACATTTGAAATTTTGAACTCATTTCATTTGAAAAACGATCACATTCCATTGGGTCTGTCGAGGCAAAAATAATATCATCAACATAAATTTGAACATGAATTAAATGTTTGCCTGACTTCCTGGTGAACAATGTTGGATCAACTGCTCCTTTGCTAAATCCAATTGATAGAAGAAACTTTGACAGTGTATCATACCATGCCCTTGGAGCTTGCTTTAAACCGTAAAGGGCCTTCTTCAAACGATAAACGTGAGTAGGATGCTCTTGATTTACAAATCCTTCAGGTTGGATGACGTAGACGACTTCTTTAAGGTCTCCGTTCAGGAATGCAGTCTTCACATCCATTTGATAGACTACCATGTTCTTACTAGCAGCATTAGCCAGAAAGATTCTGATTGCCTCGATTCGAGCGACTGGAGCAAAAGATTCTTCAAAGTCATTGCCCTCCTCTTGATGGTATCCTTTAGCAACTAATCGAGCCTTGTTCTTCAACACATCACCGTGCTCATCAAGTTTTACTTTGAAAATCCATTTAAGAGCAATAATCATAGCACAGTCTGGAGCAGGTACTAACTCCCATACATCAGATCGATCAAACTCATGAATTTCATCTTGCATGGCATTGAACCAGCTATCTTCATTCATGGCGGTTTTAACATCTTTTGGTTCGATCTTAGATAGTACGGAGTTGAAGAAGCACCATAAGGCATCGGTTGCAAGTTGTTTCCGTGTTGATACAGGACGAGAGGGATTTCCAATGATGTTGTCTAGTGGATGATCGTGAGCCCATTTTCTAAGGTGTTCATGTGGCAGTAGTTGAGGGACTGAGGTAGCAGAGTCGATGTCTCCTGAAGAAGATGGTTCTGATGATGATTCAGGAGCAAATATGTTTTCAAATGGAGCATCTTCAGGAGTAGCAAAGGGATTAACTTCATCATTGATGCCAGAAACAGTTCCATGATGTACATTTGAAGAATGATGATTTGTTGATGAGACGGAAGGATCAGCAGTAGGCACTTCTTGACTTAAAGATATTGAGACTGAGGGATTGACTTCATTCACAGGAATATGAGCAGCCTCTGTTGTAGGGATCAACACCTCATTAGTACATGGATCATAAAGTTCATCAAACATAGGATCAAACAATTTCTTTAAATCATCTTCAGATGGAGGTAGATATGGAGTTTCTTGAGAGGAGTTTGGAACAAGGGATGAACCAATGGGACTGTTTTGAAGTACGGGTCCTGAACTGGAGTGTCCAGGAGCCATTTGACCTGTCAGCTCATCAAACGTAACGTGAATTGTTTCCATGATATTTTGGGTTCTTTTGTTGTAGATTCGGTATCCCTTTTTGTTTGGTGCATATCCTACAAATACTCCAATGTCAGCTTTAGCCCTAAGTTTGCCTAAGTCTTGACCCTCATTAGTTGGATAACACAATGCACCAAACACACGAAGGAAAGAGATATTAGGTTTTCTGTTGTGGACAAGTTCATATGGAGTTTTTCCATGAACAGTGTGAATCAGGGAACGATTTTGTGTGTAGCATGCAGTGGCAATTGCTTCAGCCCAGAGAAACATTGGAACCTTTGAGTAAATCAGCATTGTTCTAGCGACTTCAACAAGAGTTCGATTTCGTCTTTCAACTACACCGTTCTGTTGAGGAGTTCGTGGAACACTTCTTTGATGGCTGATTCCAACGATTTCATAGAATTCACTAAGTTGTTTGCTGACAAACTCAGTTCCATTGTCAGTTCTGATAATTCTGACGGTTTTGTTAAGTCGAACCTGCAGCTGTTTGATGAGTTTGATGATGATATTAGGAGTTTCATCCTTTGTCCTTAAGAACTTGACCCAGGTGAATCTAGAGTAATCATCAACCACAACTAACACATATTTCTTCCAAAGATATTCTGCACCCTCATTGGTCCACATAAATCCATATGAATCATATGAAGAACTTCTGTGACAGAGTTAGTAGGTTTGGGTTTATGGGCATACTTCTTGCTTTTTCCCAATTGACATGCTGAACAAAGATGATCCTTTTCGTACTTGAGTCTAGGTAAACCTACAACTAAGTCCTTTCTGGTGAGATCATTGATGGTGCCGAAGTTTAGGTGATTGAGACGACGATGCCATAACCATGACTTTGTTTTAGAAGCCTTTGACAGCAAGCAAATTGGAGAAGACTTCATCATATCTTCGATGGAGATGGTGTATAGATTTGAACCACGCGAACCTCTTAAAAGTTCCTTACCATCAAGTTCTCTAACGAAGCAGGTATGTTTTCTGAAGGCTACTTCTAGATCCGAATCGCAGAATTGACCAACAGAGAACAAGTTGTGACCAAGACCTTCTACATAGTAAACTCTGGAGATAACACTTTTGCCAACAACATAGTCTCCATAACCCATAATAGCACCGAAATGATCATTCCCGAATCTAACAGTCCCGATGAATTTGCTCATGAAGTTCATGAGCCGTGACCGGTCGCCAGTCATATGCTTGGAACAGCCTGAGTCCAGGTACCACAGAACGATTTGAACGATCTGCAGTTGAACACAGACAAGAATGGATAACTGGATAATTGGGATCCCCATGCAAGAATGGGTTCCATTTGGTTAGTAGCAATGGTTGGAACACCCACATCAGAAATAGAAGCATTCATATCAGAAAATGAGGCAATGGAATCATTATGAATAGATGCAGTACTAGTGTCTGTATTAGCCCTGTTCACAGTGTGCTCACTTCTTAAGGGAATAGTTCTACCAGTAGGCATCCATTTTCTAGTGGGCATTATCTGATTAGTCTTATGACCAACATGTATCCAATAATAGCCTATTTTACTGAATGTTCTTCCTGTGGGTTTCCACTGTTTTCTAACTTTCTTTCGTTTTTGCCTTTTAGCCTTCTTAGCATGAATTTTAGCATTAACAATATTAACTGGACAATTAACATCATTAGGCAGAACATTAACACCACATTCATGATTAGAAACACAATTCAAGCAGACATCGATACAAGGTTTGCAAATAGTATCAGAATTCGAATTAATTACAGTACACCTATGGCTAATACTAGAATCAACACGATTCGTTTTATTCGGTTCAAACTTAAAGTTCCTAGATTGTTCTTCTACTCTTTTCCAGTGCACATTCTTAGCTTGCGAGGTCCTATCATTCCTTGTATTGTCTTGAGACTTTGACCTGCTCCCTTTAATGTCACTGATTACTCTTGTAGAGGGAATGGGAACATTAGTTGGTTTTACTACTCTTTGCATCACCTGTTTAGATGTGCTGGGATCTGAACTACATGCAGGCACACTAAGGTTCACTTTCTTAAAACTAGAAGTACTGAGATTTGTACTCCTAGAAGGCACACTTGAGTTCTTATTCAAAACATTGGGAATCGAATGAATATCATACTTGGCATTAGGCATCGAGCATGGAATCAAAGGATTAACTCTCTCACCTAATGACTTTGGGCATATTGTGATCAAGCATTCTAAGATTTCTTGAGATCGTTTGGCATATAAGCATGCATGTCTAATTGCATTATCATGAGGTTTCTCTAACTTATCCTCTTCAACAATCTCACGCAGACATTCTAGGCAATCCTTAAGGGATGAGAAGTATGTTTGAACAGCAAGTTTGTTGTTCCTGAGATGAGGAGGGACATATTTCACAGACAAAGCATATTTATTACAAGAGTGAACCTTTGATACACCATTCTCCCCATTGGTCATAGGCATTTTCCCTTTTACCCGACTCTTCAGATTCTCAATTTCCTTTTGCAATGAAGCTATTTTTTCATTATTTTTGTTACGAGTGACCTTTATTGATTCAAATAACTCATTGAAATGACGTTTAACCTTTTCATTTTCTTCTAGAAAACTTTCATTTTCTTTTTGTAATGCATTTACTAGGTTTTGAAGATGAAACGTTTGAGAATTCTGAGAGTCTAAACGAGGAGGCATTTGGGAGCCTGTCATATTGTTCGTTTGACCCTTTAATTGAGAGATTTGGGCTTTCAACTTTTTGATCGTGTTGCAATGAGCTTGAATCTGTTCATCACGTTTGTTAATTTGAAAAACTGCATCAAATTCTGGAGCATCTGAGGATGTCTTGATATTTGAAGTTTTGACATTTTCTTTAAGATGTTGATATTTTAGTTGTAAATTAAAATGCTCAACTTCTAGTTTAGAAAAATGTTTAACCAAATTGTCGTGATCATCCAGTTCAAATAATTACGAAGGGTTAAAGTACTTGATAGACAACGGGACTTTCAGAGGGTACTAGCACAGTAACTCGAACTTTTTTGATTAAGGTTTGATTTGCTCTTTTAACTTGACCTACTAGTGCTGTTAAACCAATTTGTAAAAAGATTTGATCTTCAACTCGTAAAATTAAATGTTGATTTTATAGTTGTAGAATTTCTTTTACAGTTTTGAAGTTTATAGTTCTGTAGGAGTCTACGAGGTCTTAAACTACGTCAAAAAGTTTAATTGTTTGCACTACTTGTCTAAGTTCGAGTAACGTTGTGCTAGTTTTTCAACTTTCGGGTTTAGAGAGTTAATTTCCCAGTTTGCTTGTTATACTGTCCGAGGGTTTACGGAGGAGCAAATCTGAGAGTCTTAAGAGTTTGCAAAGTAGAAGTTTTGGATCATTTACGTAATGTTTTTCTTTTACTTTCAAAAGATCTTCTTTTACTTTTCCAATTTGCAGTAAAGTTACTCAATAAACTTAGTTATTTCCAGTGAGCATTGTTTTTAT
>BPTQ01000005.1:129509633-129530958 GCA_019973895.1 Chrysanthemum seticuspe | reverse complement strand
ATCGCTGAACGAAGTGTTAAAACATCGCTCAATGTCAAAACCTCGATCGCTGAATCTGGATCGCTAATTGTCATGTTCATCACCTGAGAGGTGATGCCCATCGCTGAACCACCATCGCTGAACCACACATCGCTAAACGAGAAATCGCTGAACTTAGAAATCGCTGAACTCATCGCTTAACGACGGTTTTAAAACGATCGCTGAACTCTGTCAAGCATGGGTGGACGAGTATCTGAACCAGCTGCTTGAACATCCTCTGCAACAGTGGATATGATAGTAGAAACGTTTGTAGACATGTTAACAGTTTATACGGGATTTTATAACTCTATGATTAAACCGGGAAATAGATTCTTTCACGGGATTTTACTAAATCAAGAGAAAACCGTAAACAATCACCCAAGTCGCTAGAAGATAATGCACCAAGTCGCTAACACCTAATTCGCTACACCACCAAGTCGCTAAAGTCCCAAGTATCTAGACAAATGCAAGTCGCTAAGTAGTAACTCGCTAAGCCTCAAGTCGCTAGCAAAATTTTGGCAGCAATTCGCTACTCAAGTCGCTAAAGATTCAAGTCGCTAAAGAGCAAATCGCTACACACCAAGTCGCTACCACCAAGTCGCTACCCGTAGTGGAGAGTCCACTACTTGTACTGTTAATCGCTAGGTCTAAGTCGCTAGCTCCAAAACTGTAACTCGCTACAAAATTGTGAAGCAAGTCGCTACGAAGAAAGAGATCCGTATATCAAGTCGCTAGCAAGAAAAACCACATAAACATCACTTTTCAATCCAAAAACAACCCAACCAAGATGATTCATGCTTACCAAATGAAAACCTAAACACTTGTGATGATTCTAAACATAAAAGTACTAACAAAATCCAAGCTTTAACACAAGAAATCAACCAAATGATGCACAAACCACTAAACTTTTTCAAACTCAAAAACCACCTAAAAACCACTAGAAATCCAAAGATGTGCAAGATATGATCTAACCATGGCTCTTGATACCAATTGTAGGATATTAGTTTTCACATACACATCAAACCATAACACAAAGTGGCGTATGAATGGAATTCTAGAGAGAGAAAGTTAGAGCTTTAGGGAACTTAGTGAGAGAAAGTGAAAGATATTATTATGAGCTCCAACTCTCTACCTTGGAAGGTAGAGAGTATTTATAGTCTTACAATAAAACGCCACACAACGGGCTGTGGATCAGGCATACAGTGGGTAAAGACCCGTCCGTCCTCCACGGTGTTACTTAACTAAATACTACTTAACTTAAAATAACTATGACTACGAGCTTTCTAACGATTACATATACTTGAGGTGACCGACTCTTTAATACCTGGAATTTCTAATTCCTAACAAAGTTACTTATATCTAATATCCATAAACACATTCATCAACACAATGTCTTACATCACTGATCCTTTAATCACCAAAGTACTTGCACTCTATGATACCTCGCAGAATAATGAAATAGGCTGCTTCCCAGAATGCTCTACAGTGAATGATTCAGCAACTCATAATCAAAACAATTCTGATGAGTCACTCATAATATTGTCAAATGATGCAAATCAAATGGAATGCAACATTGAGCCCTTTCAACTACTTCATCAGCATCTCAAACTACTGTTATCTACAACCATGGATCGAACAAGTAGTGCTCTCCTTCGTCAGGACTTTCACACCTTGACAAGAACTGTGGTACTTAACTTAGAACAACTGAGGTTTCTAATTACCAAAGAAAAGTTCTCAACTGATAAATCTAATGCAGCTCTTCAAGTAATCTTCAATCAATTTCAGCCACTTATCCGGGGGGAATATTCCTCAGATTTTGATGATGACATGACTGGAATTTCATTCCAGAAACACACTGGAATGGAAATTCATGAGTTCAGAAACACCTTTATTCAACTTATGGGTAATATGGAAGTATACATTAAGGAAGCTGCTCAAGAGAATGACAAGATGAATGAATTGAATGGGTGTCAAGTGATGCTATGGAAAGATTGTGATAGGTCATGCAATGGATCAGTTGAACCAATGAATGATACCGAATACAGAAGTTCAGTTGCAAGGAAGGAAGATGGAGACAACGGTACTGATCTCAAAGACTCAGAGTCAGAGTCAGAAAAGGTTTCATGTGATAAGGTACCCTTAACTGATCAAAGTAATTCAAATGTTAATGTACCTGATCTACTTGATTCTAACTCTGAACATAATACTGTGAAATCGATCTTGGTTGAGCCTGAATCTAAAACTATTAATGCTAATGACACGATTGAAAAAAGGGTATATGATGAACTTTCAAACCAATACTCAATTCTTGAAAAACATTGTATTTTATTGGAAATTGAAATACAACAAAAGGATGAAAGCTTTTATGCTAAAAAATCTTGCATTAATCAGGAATTTCCAGAATTTCGAGCATTTTTTAAAATTAATCAATTAAAAACCCAGATTCAGGACAAGGACTCAACCATATGCAATCTGAAGTTACTACTCTCAGATGTGCATAAGCATGATTATCATGAGATGAGTGATAAACTTAAAACTAGAAATGATGAACTAGCTCTAAGTGTGTCCAACCTATTAAGAGAAAATGAGTCATTAAGAAAGAACTTAGAGGAGACCAATTCCAAGTTGATCAATCAATCTAACATCTTGTTGAAAGACATTGATGACCTCAAAGCCCAAATTTAGGATAAGAACCTCAATATTGTTGCCTTAAAAAATGAGCTTAGGAAATCTATTGGAAATAGGGTGAACACTAAGTTTGCAAAACCATCAACTTTGGGAAAGTCAATGATGAGTGTGTAAATACTCATCATTTTTAGTCAAATCTGAACTGCAAAACGTTTAAAAATGCTCAGAAATGCATCAAAATACTGAAAATATTCCAAAAATGCATTTTATATGTTTCAGATGCAAAATGTTCAAAAACAGATGAAAAATAAGCAAAGTTTGCATAATTGGCAGTTTCAGTCCCTCAACTTTCAAAATTTGTCAAAACTAGTCCCTGAGTCAAAATTTCAAAAGAAAAATCATCAAAGGTCCTTTTTAAATCATAACTTGTCAAATTTAGTCCTTTGGTGGAAAATCCAAAAATATTTGAGAAATTACATGTTTAGTCCTTGAAAATCCAAATTTGGCAAAATTGGTCCCTGGAAAATGTGAAAATGGCAACTTTGGTCCTTGTAATATTAACACTTGTCAATTTCAGTCCTTGGAGCAACTTTGAGATATTGGCAGCCTAGGTCCCTACATTTTCAGAAATTACAAATAAAGTCCTTGTGATTTTAAACCCCTTCACTATCTTTTGGCCTTGTCACAATGCAATTGGACCCCTGCCTTCCCAAATTGGACCCTGTCACTAACCTTTTTGAACCCCCTCCAATATTTAATCCCAAGTCAAAAGCATTTGACTGCTTTTCCCTCTCCCTCACGGGTTACCCAAACCACCATCATCACAACCTGCATCTTCACTGCTAACACTCAACCATCATCACCATCCCTACTCTACCCCCCCCCCCTCCAAACACAACACTCCAAGAGTGCATTTAATGCATCCTTTGTACCTAACACTCAACCTAGCTGTTAAAACCCAAATTGGCGCCAAAAATACTTTAAACGGCCAAGATTGAATTGAGCCATCCAATGGCCATTGTTTATGCTGGGATTTGTCCAGAGGAGAGAGACAAGTACTTTGGGTGTATAAAAAGACCAAGAGAAGCAACAAGGAGAGGAGTTAGTTTTATTTTTTAAACAATGTATGTCGTTTTACTTACTATCATGTCTTAAATAGTTTGTAGTTGTAATTTCCAGTTCATTTGTCTCAAACAAAAGTATTTAAGTACTTTGCAACTCTGTTTAAGTGATAATTTCAGTTAATGTTCAATTTCCATCCTTTATGTTAACTGTTGAGATTTTTATTTTCAAACCCTTTTGATAAAGCTTTTAGCAGCTCAAGTTTAATCTCATATAAGCTTATATAAGCTTATAATCAAGTTTCAAGCTCTTTTGAATATTGGTCAACATAAGTCAAAAAGGAGCAAAAATAGTGCAGAAATGGAGATGGGTTGATGCAGGCATGGATTTGGGTTGAATAATAGTTAGTTGGGTTGGATTTGATAGGTTAGTAGTTCTGGTTCACTGTGTGCAAAGCCATTGTGGCTAGGGACTGATTGTAAGTTCAAGCTCATTTCTTTGCATAATCTGTTTTAGTGGTTAACAATAGTTGAAGCCTGTTTCATAAGTAATATTTAGGTTAATTAGAGTTAGTTTGATCATAATAATAAGTAGGTTCATTGTTGAAATCTGTTTTGTGCAGAAATCAGTGTAATAATGGGTGTTTGGTTCATTGCTTAAACTGCCCTTAAGGCTTGTTCAGTGATCACTTATTGTTAGTTCATGTTTCTTAAGCTCATTTGAGCACATTTCAGTCAATAGTTGGTGCCTGCTAGTTCAAAAGTCAAGAATCATTGAAATCTGTCTCTATGCTTCATCTGTTGTGATTTAGGCATTGCAAATCATTGTTTTGTGTTTAGAAGTCTATAACATTGATTGCATTAGGTTCATTACATCATATAACATCAACATTAGTCATAAAATTGGATTCAAAATCCATTTTACTCAAACTTCATCACTTTTGTCAAAAGTCAAATATTGCAAAAAAACCTGTTTTGGCTCATCTAGGAAGAATTTTCATGGCTTCATTTTTGAGCCATATTCAGTGAAATTTGTAGCTTCATAAAGTTCAACTGGTCTTGTTACTTATTAGCATTTTTGTGAAATTTTACAATTTTTGTATAAGCTCCAAACAAGCTCTTCTTTTAGGCCATAAATGCCCTGCTCCACTGGTTTCAGTACACTGAGTTTTCTCAGATCTTGTGCAAGGTTGCACAGGGCTCATAAGAGCTAGTCATGGTCTGATTTTTGGTGCACTTGGTCTCACCCAGGTCTAGTCTAGGTTCCAATTGATAGTTTTCACATTTAGCTTATTTTGAAGATTGTGCTTGTGTCCAAAGTTGGTACCCTTTAATTGCTTTTTAGTTCATAAGCTCAACATCAAATCTGTGCTTGATTGCAATTCTGTGGTATTAGCTTGTTGATTCTCATTGCATTTTGATTATTTTAGCTTATTATAGCTTCATTATCAGTTTGGTGCCCTTTGGTAGTCATTTGCTTATTCTAGTGCTTATTTCAATAAGCACTTGGTATAGCAGTTTCAATATCTTGCACATAACCACCTGTTTTTCTATTTTTCCTAGCTTCCTTATATCATTTTAGAGTTTTCCTGAAATTTTCATATTTTTCCAAGTTGATTTGCTATTTTTCTCAATTTTAATTAGTTTTCAAGCATTTTTAAATAGCATTTAATACAAAAAATTAAGAAAAAGTTCAAAAAAATAATTTTTCATTTTTCTTAGGTTTAGATAAATATAAAAAGTAAAAAAAGTAATTTTCCAGATTTTTCATAGTTTATTTTGTATTTTTAGATAATTTAATTAGTTTTTACTAGTTTAAAATTCATAAAAAATAGAAAAATAATCAGAAAAATACAAACATAGTTTTGAAAATTCTATTTTGATATTTTAGATTTTTCTAAGTCTTAATTTTATTTTTCTAGCTTTATTTCCTATTATCTTGTATTTTAGGTAATTATTAAATAGTTAAAAATAGTTTTTAATTAATAATAATTAATTTAATAGTTGTAAAAATAATTTTCTTTTTCTATAAATTTTCTTTTATCATTAGGTTTGTAAAAATGTATTTTTCATATTTTTAGGATTTTTATTTCTTAGATCTCACTTTTTATTTTGTACGTTTACGTTATTTTATTTAAACGTAAGTTTTTAGTTTTAAACGTTCATCAATTTTAAAATAGTGATAGTGTTTATTTAATATTTTTAATCTTTTTAATTTCCTTTAATTTGCATTTAAGCCGTTGTAATTTGTTGGCTTTTCCTGTAGTTATAATATAATTCACAATCTCCTTTTCCGTTCAAATCTCCCAATCACTATTCGTTTGATAATCCATTGCATAGCTCGCTGGGACATAACGACCCGGGGAAACACTATACTCCCCAGATCTTCATTGCATTCGTTCCTGAGCAGTTTTAAGCTGATTACGGTCTGCCATTCACAAGTGGCAGGCTTGAGTGATTTAGCTTGACTGTTCTGGCACGCATCAGTCAACTGTTCAGAACCACTCTAAACATACAGTAGTTAAGCAGCCTAATGCCTTTAGAACTGAAAGAGTTAAATCATCGAAATCTAGGCTTGCCTCCTAAGTTGATGAGAATGTTGTGTTGACAAAACCAGTCACTTCATTACTTCGTTCCGATATGATGAATCTCAAACCCCAGGTTAATGTTCAAAGCTCAAATATCAGAAATACTAGAAGTATGACTAGTTCTCATAAGAAACATCAATTGACTGATCAATCCCCTAAGAAACAAACTAATCACAAAAAGACCAATAGTCAAAACAGGGAAGTGCACACATATAAATCTACTAGTGGCTGCTTCAAATGGATTCCTACTATCAGAATATTTAAGTTTACAGGGTCCAAACGGACTTACATACCTAGATCTTGCCTTAAGTGGATGCCCACAGGAAAACTCTTCAAGTATATTGAGCCTAAAGGGATGTCTAATAATGATTCGTCTATATTAAACTGTGATACATCCAATAGTGAGATTACTCATGTCACTAACCCATGCATTTGCAATTCTACATGTGCTTCTAGTACAATGTGCTCTCAGTATTTTTTAGGTATAATGCTCAATTCAATCAGGAACTTCATGACTTGGTTTCCATCAGAAATGAATGTAGCTCATTCAGGAGCTATAGCATGGCAGAATTGATGTACCTCGTACTTTGACTCCTATTCATCTTGAATCAGGACTCGCTCTTATAAAGCTGTGTATAAATCTAGTTTAAAAAAAATTGTAATTTAAAACTTTTTAAATACATTTTATACATTTTGTTTAATACTTTATAAATATTTCATTCTTTTTAGTTCATATTTTTAGTCATTTACCTCAAACTAATAAAGGATATATTCTTTGTTATCAATAACATCTACGGTCCTAGAAATGTCATTCAATAATGATACGGGATCATAGATGAAGTTCGAACAACTGATATATTCTTATTTTAAAACGGGTGGGTTAAAGTCAATCAATGTTCTTTGGTGACATTGATTGAGGGGGAGAATTTTTCAAGATATCTTGTTTATATCTGCGCTAGTGCTGGTTATGCTGTGTGCTCAGTTGCAAGTTGTTATCCCGTCTTGCCTTTGTGGTGATCTTTGTGTACCCATGTATTGAATGCTTACTTGTTTCATGGTGCTCATTGTGTTAGTGTTCATTGTGTTAGTTTGCTTATCTCTATCTGTGTTAGTATGCTATCTGATAAGTCCATGGATTGTAAATATCTAGTATACATAATATGATAAGATAGCAACTTACCATGAATGTGTTAGCAACTTGCTTTGAAAAACATCAGCGACTTGTTAGAATTCTTTTATAGCGAGTTGCTAAACATTCACTAAACCACAGGGACCGAAAGTGACTACTTGGTATTCTTGTTTAATCCCTTCTCCTTTACCTAGCGACTTACCATTCCTTTTTGCTTTTCAAAAACTTAAAAACTTTATTTTCTCTCTTTCTCTCTCGTTAACATTTCAAGCTAGCGACTTAGAAGTGGTATGATTTGCATCTTTCACTCTCTGCTCTCAATTATATGTCGTAGATGCTAGACTAACACAACTTTTTACACATATCCCACCGAACATTTGATCCGCATCACTTGATTCCCACGTAGGTTTGCTAATGAATATGCTCTAGTGGAATCATTTGTCTTGTGTATAATGGTCATTTAGGTGTTATTGGAATGTATTAATGGCTTTTGTATTGCGTCATTAGGGTGTCGCTGAATGTGTTGAGTTTGATGTTATTTGTCGATTGCAAGTGTGTTAGATGATTATTTGTAACCGTTCTATATAGCTTGTTAAGTGTGCCCATGTATTGGTGTTGAATGATTGTTTGGTTGGTGATGATTGTCAGTTGCGTAAAATATGTTCTTGATGGCGACTTAGTAATGTTCTTGGTAGCGAGTCAGTGTACAATTTCATCATGGCGAGTTGTTACTTTTAAGTACGTTCAAGTTAGCGACTTAGTGAACTAATTTTTGTAGCGACTTAGCTGCATTACTGTTGGTGGCGACTTGTCATTACAAGTTAGCGACTTAGTAATTGTAGCGACTTAGTGAACTGATTTGTAGCGACTTGGCAGTGTTACTGTTGATGGCGACTTGTCTTTACGGGTTAGCGACTTAGTAATTTTTCATGTAGCGACTTGGCTCTGTTATCTTTGTTAGCGACTTGTCCTTATAAGATTAGCGACTTGCTGGTTCATGTTTTTAAGCAGAGACTTGGTTGATTAAAATATTTAAAGGCAAATTGCTAAGATAATCTCATGATTGCAATGTGATTCAGTATTTCCTGTAGCAACTTATATTGACAACACACTTTTTGTGACGTACTATAACTCTTTTGTTTGAGCAATTGGTACTTGGATTCGCTTGTAGCAACTTAGTATCACAACTTGTTTCTTACAAATTGTTATATCAATTCCACAGTTGTATCTTGTCTCATGACATTATTCCTTAGTATACGTGCATTTTGAATATTTTGATTCAAAAACAACTTGTCTCTTGAAAAATGTATCAAATGGGGTCCTTAATTTGAAAAACTCGCTATTGCCACTCAATCTATCTCAATATGCTTATGGAAACTCTGTCTGAGCTTCTAAGTTTGTGTGTTTATGACATAAGGGCATTTTCAATGATTGTCTAACTAACCATTTATAATCTAACATGCTCCCAATCATTGTTGTTGGTTGTGTATATCTTCAGATCTTCAATGGCAAACACAACCTCAGCTCAGAACATTACTTCTTCTGCACCACCCAATGTCCTCTCAGACGAAGAAATCCTTCCTAAAAGTCAATGGGCAGAAATTGGAAAAAGTAACTGTTATGTGGACTTACAAAAGTTGCAACAAAATCCTATCCTCAAAGTGTCTATTGATATCCTCAAAAACACAAACTTCTTCGGTGCACTAACAAAGCAATGCACAATTCCCACCATTTACATACAACAATTCTGGAACACCCTTGAATGAAACAAAATCACAGCTAAATATTCCTGCAAACTGGATAATAGGGAATTTGAGATAAATTCTGACATTCTTAGCAAGGCTCTTGGAATCACTCTCTGCAACCCCAACATACGATCTGAACCTCCACCTAGTGCTGACGATCTAATAGTCTTTCTAATTGGTTTGGGGTATCAGACTAGCATTACAAGGGCTTCGGACATCATCACCGGACACATGTATCAACCCTGGAGAGCAATGACAACAGTTCTCAACTTGTGCTTATCTGGCAAAACATCAGGGTTTGATAAAGTGAGAATTCCCATCTTGCAAATCCTATAGGGTATCGTCAATGGTGTGAATGTGAATGTCTCAGAACGTATCTGGGAAGAATTTTCGCTGTCAATGAACACATTCATATCTGATAGAACAAACTTTCAGAATAAAGCTCAGGGACGAAAGAAACAGAACAAACTTGTGATTCCTAGCATTAGATTTTCGAAGCTTGTTATCCAGTACCTGTAACAGATTCACAACTTCAACCCTAGGATTGAATTAGAACTACATAATGCTGAGGATGAATTTGTTCTAGGCAATCTCAGATATATTTCCAGTGGGGTCAATTAAGAGGTTTTTGGATTGCAAATTCCTGATTCTCTTCTTACTGAAGATATTAAAAAGACGGATCATTTCAAACTATTCATGAAAAGGGCTTCCAGATCCAGTGATGATGTTGATGTCTCTCCCACTCAACCACAACCCAAAGCTGCTAAGTCTGGTTCTAGCTCAAAGACTTCAAAGACTTCATATGCTGCTCTTCCAAAAAGAAGACGTGAAAAGTCACAAACTTCTGACAGAACCAAACAGAAGCAGAGAAGAAAGAAGAAGGAAGGGGAAAAAGTAAACGTTGAGGAAACTGAGGTCTCCAGGGGTAATATGAGGTTGACTGATGAAGATGATGCTGCTCTGCAACTTGGAATCAAGCAATGTCTAGAAAGTCAGAACGTGAGTACACCAATTGGAGGTATTGTGTTCAGAGAACCTGCACCAGAGCCGAGCCATTCAACTCCAATCACTCAAGACAAAGGAAAAGGGATTGTTAGTGTTGATACTGAACAAGCCGCACACATGCTTCTAACAATCTCATCTTCTCCATCAAGAACCACCAATCAATATGAACTGAAGAGAAGAACTGAATCCTCTTCAGCTAAAGAACAATCTGGGTTGGAAGAAGTGCCTGAAACTTTAAAAGAACCTCCTGCATCAAGTGATACTCAGTCTGATTAGAATTTTGTTGACCTGTTGCATAAAGACTCGCAGGAGAATCTTGAGTCAAGATCTGATGAGACCATGCAAATGGAAGAACCAAATCTGTCTACCGGTTCTCTATCTTCACTGAAGAACCTAGATACAGACTTCACTTTTAGAGATCAATTCTTAAATGACAAACCCGTAGATACTGCACAATCCATGTTTACTATCAACATTCTGCAAGACACATCAACCATTCCACCGATGTCAGCATCTTCACTTGCAACAGCACTTCCACCTCCCAAACCTGCTCAATCAACCGTACTTTCACCACCTGCATCTGCAAAGAATCTATCCCTTGAACCAGTGGTTACAGTTGCAGACACGGAAACTCCACCAGCTTCACCACCTCAAATACTGTCATCAGATCAATTGCTAGACAAAGCAGTGAAAAGAATTGAAACTCTTGAAAGACAACTTCCAAGATCTTTTGATGCCCTTGAGGATCGTGTCTATAGGTTGGAGCATCTTAACTTTGACGAAGGGGTTGCTAATGCCATTGAAGGCGAAGTTAGGGATGCTGTAGAATGGGCAATGGAAGCTCCTCTGCTAAGACGGTTCAAAGACCTTCCCATTATAGATATGAGAGCTGTGCTCTTTGATAAGATGTTTGAAGCCAACGAGCATAAGCATGAGGTACATAATAAGCTATATGAGTCTCTAGATGAATCAATTAAGTACGACGAACACGTACAATATTTGAAGGACATTGGAGAATTAGAATCTAAGAAGAAAAGGAGGTCCGTGGTGCTTGAGACATTGCGTAAAGGTCCTAAATATCCTCCTCCTCCTCCCTCGCCTCCAACTGGAGGTGCTGGAACTTCTGGAACTGGTGGATCTTCTAAGACAATATCTACACCTCCTCCACAACCACCATCATCACCACCAAAACCTTCCAATCAATCTAGTCCTACCGGAGAACAGGGAACTCAGAAGAAATCTGCTGCTTGGACAACGGTTGATTCAAGGTTCACACCCACAGTCTCTTCAATTCCTGAAGATCAAATGGTTCATGAAGAGTCGCATGTCATGACAGAGTCTGAATCAGATGACGATGATGCATCCACCAAGCATATTCCCAAGCCGTTTGAAGATGATTGGTTTGATTCATACATGGCAGGTAAACGCACTAACACATCCAGAGTTGCACCTTCAAGAGATACAATTCAAAGCTGGATCATCGAGGAGAGACCTCATACTCCAGAACCTTCATGGTCTATCCCAGAGTCTGACTCGATGATCCCTGACAACAACTGGGCTACAACAATCTCTACCAACAATGAAACCCCAAATGAAGACTCTCTCCTTCACATCACTGGTGATATGGGCAGCTTCATTAAGTGGTTTTGTGATCAGAAGAAAATCACGTCCATCACTCCAAAGGATCTTGAAGGACCAGCTTATGAAATTGTCAAGGTGTTTCACTCTGATGCCAATCAGCTCCAATACCATATGGAAGAATGCCATAAGATGCTGAATGATCAAGTCAGTGAACAGATTAGTCGATTCAATGTGAACATGCCTCTTCCGCTCAGTGGTGAACCTGGACAAATTACTATTCAGTCTGAGTTCTTCTTCAACCATGACCTAGACTATCTTTGTGGCCATACTACTGAAAGAAGACCAACCTTATCAATCTCAAAGATGAAAGCTGCTACCTAATATGATTAGGGTCTTGAACAAATGGTTCCGGATCAATTCTGGGCAGACAAAGAACAAGAATATGACATCGAGGCTTCGTACAGAATCTCTCATTGTTGGTTCAAGAAGAAGAATTTCTACATTGAGAGACATGCAGCTAAAAAGAGTCGCAAAGATGTTCGATCCAAGCTAAGAATTTTAAGTGTTGTTCGAGTAGAGGTCTTCCCAATCTATGGCTATGAGTATTTGAAGAAGATCGTTCTTAAAAGAGCAGACCGGAAAGAATATATTATTGAAGAAAATGACATTAAACATCTCCTGCCAAATGACTTTGAAGATCTCTATCTTCTGAATCTTCAAGGACACCTTGAACACCTACCAGTTCGTGAAAAGAAAGCTCTATCTGCCGCTGTCATTCTTTGGATTAGAGGCTTAGTCATCCGAAAACGGGTTGAGGACTTTCAGCTTGGGATAGAAAGCTACCAGACTCGAGTCAATTTAACAAGGCCACAATGGGATACCAAAGGACAAGAATTTCGTCACGACTACCGAGTGCTTGACACCCCCAGAGCCGTCCTCTTCCACGACAGGTATGGAACTCGCATGTTGATGAGATTGTGCGAGCTCTACAAATTCAGTGATGGTATCCTCAAGATGGTTGAAGAAGAGTTGAACTCCAGAGTGAAAGAAATCAGAGTGGATATGAAGCCATGGAACAAAACAAAATTCTGGTCTGACGATGACTTGAAGAGGTGTGAACATTTCATTGCTGCAATCAGGCGAAGAATTAAGACTCGAATGATCTTCCGTAGCCTTGAAAGTTTTGTTGGTGGTAGACTTCGTGATGGTCATTACAAACTACTTCAAAGAACTGAGTGAAGTGATCTTCCGGAAGTAGTTTCTGTTTTGTACTATTTATGTGTAATATGTGGTGTACATTCTATAAACAACTATAATGTATGTAATAGTGCTAGGTTGTGTGTTGTGGTTTCCCTTTTGTATAAAAAGGGAACTTCAGTCTTGTCCACTTCAATCTTATAAAACCAGACACATTGTTCTCCTACAAATATTTTGTTTCATACATATTTAAATCACTTGAGATCCATAATCTCAAAGGATTTGAAATTTTTGATCGGGGGAGAAAATTTGATATAAATATGAAAGATGATAAAAGATGACCTTTTCAATATGCATACTGTTCTCTCATATATGCTAAATTATTTTTTCAAATCTCAAAAGTATATATAAAGGGGGAGCATTTCAAAACGATAATAAACCTTCAAGGTACAAAGTTTTATATGGTTCATCATAAAGTACCTTGATTGACTCTCATTTGGTTTCTGTATGGCGGTATGATCGTTAATGTGCTTCTAAGAACATTTTTCTCTCTAGTATGTGCATAACTCTTTCAAACCTCGACGCACATATTGAGGGGGAGCAAAGCTTATGAAAACCTCATCCTTCCCTAATATGCTTTATCTACTTGTTTTGATCAGGGAAGTGATGGTGATATCTTTTAGAAAATGGTAATCAAAGAAGTTAATTCTTTCTCTTGCCTCCGTGTGCAAAACGATCTCAAATACTTGATGCACATGTTGAGGGGGAGCTCTTGTTCTAAAAATATCAAAAACAATTCAGGTACAAAATGCTTTGATAATATATCATAAGTATCTGGATTGATTTTCAAATGGTTTTCAATTGGTTCCAATGGCAGATGAACAATACCAAATAGACCGACCCACTTTACTTTATGTATGGTGATATAAGGATGATAAGGTTAGGTATTTGTTCCCATGATCCGCCAGAACCGGAGGGATCTACCCAGGGACAATCCAGTAGATAGTATAGAAGTCCTTAGGTATATTGAAAAAAGGAGAAAAATGAGATATGGGAAGAGTGTGGACTGAGACTGAGCTAGTACTGGAATAAACCCAACAAGGTTCTGGCTATGAAGTCTCGGTAAGCATTGAAGGGGTTGAAGAATGAAAAAGAATTGAATGAGAAAAGGGTGAAAACAAATAGCCCTCCAATTATTCAACCTTAGGGCAGAAACCGGGTTCAATTCATTTGCTACTGGTGGTTACCAAGGTAACATCGGTATTGAAGACAAGACATCATGGACCCAGTGACGCACAACACTTCAACTTCCCAAACCACTCAAGTTCCTCTTAAAAGGACTTGTTTCATTATCACGGGGAACCGACATTATATATCGACTTTCTCTTAGAGATTGTTGATATTGAAGAAGGAGACCCTCTCCCTAGTCTCTGATATAGGATCCAAATATGCACAAAATTGAGTCTAGAGCCACGAGATCATCTATAAATCTCATTAGGACACTTTCAATGAAGACTATCTGTTTCACACAATGTGGAAAGAGAGATTATATCTTGAGTCCTACGCATTATCCTTGTGGTATTGCCAGAACATCCGAGTGATATGCAAACATATTCACAATGAAGATGGAAAGCCTTCTGGAGCCAACATCAAACAAGCTCCTGGTAGGTGGCATGTGAGATCTTTTCTATAGATCAACCATGTGACCACTGAACCGAAACAATGGGGCGATTTAATCTTTTGAATCAATCCTGGTTCAGGTTAAGGATTGACGGATACCTTTGAAAAACCGGTCGTTGTGCTTAAAAACTCTTTTCTTTAGCACTTTGACCGTGTTCGAATATTTCAAATCAAAAGGTGTTTATGATTGATAATTGATTTTCATTAAAACCATTGTTGTATTGCAAAAACAATTTCTATTGAGCGATACACGATTGTTTTTCAAATCTCTTTTCATCAATCAGTGAATCTCTATTCACTGGTTCACTCACTCCGTGTTGTCTTCTTTGAGACGTTCCAGTTTGAGAACAGCTAGAGCAGCTGCGAACCCTGTCAAGGAAATTCTTCGGAATTATACTTGATCACAGGCAGTACTTGTACTGATCAACGGGGAACCGTGGGCCGTGTACCTCAATTCAACGAAAGTGATCAAAGACACTTTCTTGTGCTTTATTGCTAAATGTTTTATGCAGGTACGCCCTACGTTTGCAGCTGATCAGAATGATGCGGTCAATCCATAGCCGCATGCTCACTCAACACATTCATCTCAAAAGAAAGCATGATTAGCGCATCAATGTCTCTGATATTTTCACTCCATACTTCTGCTTCGCGGCTGCCAATATCATGAATCAACAAAAGGTTCCGCTACTCTGATAAGAAGTTATCATGATCCAGAATGTGAGCATGTCGGTCCAATTTGTCACATTTTTCATATGCAGGCAACACTTCAATGTATGATGCTGAGCTTTACTATGGCTGATGATCTCTTATAATGCTCAAAGGTTATCATAGTGGATCAGCTTTTCAACCTCCACGAAATATTCACTACAGTTGTTCAATGATGATATCTCCACAGATGCACATAGTTTTAATACGTTGATGAAGAGAAGTCTACGAGCTCAAGACTGAAGTTTTATTAGAATGCTAGGATTCACAATGTAATTTATGGGGTGACCTCCCTTAGGGGGAGATTGTTAGGAATTGGAAATTCCATAAGAAAAGAGTCGGTCACCCCAAATGTTATCTAGCCTAAGTTAGCTCATAGACTTTGATGAGTGTGTAAATACTCATCATTTTTGTACAAATTAAACTGCAAAAACATCTGAAAACACTCAGAAATGCATCAAAATGATAAAAATATCACAAATAAGTGTTTTATGTGTTTTAAATGCAAAAATATCAAAATCTGGTGAAAAACGTATCAAGTTTGCATAATTGGTAGTTTTAGTCCCCCAAGTTTCAAAAGTTGTCAAAAACAGTCCCTGGTAAAACAAAATAAAGAAAAATGTTATTCAAGGTCCCTGAAATATTCTAAGTTGTCAAAAATGGTCCTTGAATAAATCTTTTGTCAAATGGCAGAAAAGGTCCCTCAAGTTTCAAAAATGTCAAGTTTGGTCCCTGGAAATTTGAAAATGTCAAAACTGGTCCTTGTACTATTGGAACTTGTCAATATTGGTCCCTTGTAACAAGTTTGGAAAATTACAGGATTGGTCCCTCTAATTTGGCAGATTTGCAATGTTAGTCCTTGTCATAATAAGCCCAAGACTTGTCAAAACTGAAATTGAACCCCTGCCTTAAACCTTTGACCTCCCCATTTGACCCCCCAGTCATTAGCCTGTTTTGAACCCCTGGTCAAACCAAAAGTCAAATGCTTTACCCGCCCCCTTTTACTGTTTATCTCTCCCACTTGAGACTGCAACTCTCAAGCATCACATCCCCCCTCAGCCTTTTCCCTCACCTTTCCACCACCCCCCATCATCACAAACCCACTACAATAAATGCCACCCCCCTAGCTGCTATTTCAGAGGCTACAAGTCAAATATAGCTTTCCCGCCAAAATGATAAAAATGGCCTAAGTGCTCAAAAATCACCCATTGGCCAACTTCAGAGGTGGGATTCTCTCAGAAGGACACGTGGAGGATTTCTAAAGCATAAAAGAGGAAGAAAGGAAAGAGATGAAACCAGTAGTTAATTTTTAATTTTCATGTATTTCGTTTTTAATACCAATGTTTTAACTTAGCTTCAAATTTGTAATTTCCAGTTTAAATGCATCAATCTTAAGTTAAAAAATCATTGTACTAAGTTTTTAAGTGTTAATTCAAGCTTATGTTAAGAATTCAAATTTCAAGTTTACTGTTTCAAATTGCAAACTTCAACTGTTACATCCAAGCTTCAACAAGCTTATTTTCAAGTTCGAATAAGCTCATTGAAGCTTATTATAGCTTTTAGTGAGTTTATCAAGCAGGTGCAAGCAATATTTATCCTTGGTCAACAAAAGTCAACTGAGAAAGCCAAATGGGTATGGAAATGGTATTTGGGTGATGCAGTGCTTGGAATGGGTTGGAATTAGTTTAGAACAGTGATATTTGGTTTGGTGTAGGCTGCAAAACAAGCTGGGACAATTTAATTTTCTAAAGCCCTCAAACAAGCTCATCAAACAGGGCTTATATGCCCTGCTCACAAACTCAGTCAGAGCTGAGTTTTTATCAGCTTATTGCAGAGCTTATTCCAAGCTCCTCAGAGCTTCTCTTGATCTCAGTTTTAGTTTACAAGTAGCCAACCAGGTCTTCTTGAGGTTCAAACTTCTTGTTTTGCATTTCAGCTTATTGGGTAGTTTAATCTTTGGCTTAAAAGTAGTACCTTCACAACTGATTTAGCATTTAAGCTTAAAACATCAAATCTGTTAATCTTGCAATCCAGAGGTTAAAACCTGTTGTAATTTGTTGCTTTTTAGTTCTTATAGCATATTATAGCTTCTGTGTAACTGTTGTGGACTGTGGTTTTCATTTGGCTTATTTAAGTGCTTATTTCATAAGCACTTGTATTGCAGATTCAATTTCCTCCACACAACACCATGTTTTTCTATTTTTCCTAGATTCATAATATCATTTTAGAGTTTTCCTGAAATTTTCATAATTTTCCAACACTGTTTGCTATTTTTCTTAATTAAAAACAGTTTTTAGGTAATTTTAAATAGCTTTTAATACAATTAAATCAGAAAAAGTTCAAAAAATAAATTTTTCAATTTTCTTAGGTTTAGATAAATATAAAAAGTAAAAAAAGTAATTTTCCAGATTTTTCATAGTTTATTTTGTAATTTTTAGTAATTTAATTAGTTTTTAATAGTTAAAAATTCATAAAAAATAGAAAAATAATCAGAAAAATATAAAAATAGTTTTGAAAATTCTCTTTTGTTATTTTAGATTTTTCTAAGTCATAGTTTTATTTTTCTAGCTTTATTTCATATTTTCTTGTATTTTAGGTTATTATTAAATAGTTAAAATTAGTTTTTAATTAATAATAATTAATTAAATAGTTATAAAAATAATTTTCTTTTTCTTAAAAGTTTCTCATATCATTGGGTTTGTAAAAATATCATTTTCATATTTTTAGGATTAATATTGTGTAAGTTTCACGTTTTTATTTGTACGTCACGTAGTTTTTAAATTAAGTTTTATAAAAACATAAAATCAAAAACATCAGTTTAAAATTAGTGATAGCGTTTATTTAATATAGTTAATCTTTTTAATTTCCTTTAATTTGCATTTAAGCCCCTGTAATTTATAAAATAACTCAAAATCCTTACTGATCACTATCCTTAGTGGTTATTCGACATCTGATTGTGTTAAACACCAGTCATCCTCTGTGAGACTTAACGACCCGGGAATCCACTGTATTCTCCTGATCTAAATTTCATTTGGTGTGTGAGCTGTTTTAAGTTCCTTACGGTTAGCCATTCACAAGTGGCTAGCTCGCGTGAGAAAACTTGACGGTTTTGCACCAATCAAATTTTGGCGCCGCTGCCGGAGAGGCTGTAAGCGTGTTCTAAACAATTTTCAGACCCGTACTTGCACATATACCACCTTTTGTAAAAACAGTTTTTTGTAAAGTTGTAACAAAATCAAAAAGTTCATTAACACTTTTCCTAAAGTGTTAAAAACACCAAACAAAATACAAAACAACAAAACAATCGTAACGTTTTCTAGCTTGTGTTTCTTTTAAGGTGATTCTTAAAGAAATACGATTTGGTTAAACGAAACGATACCAAAAATATTGTCCAAAAGTTTTTAAACCCCTTTGCACAAATCTATACCTACGTCTTTTCAGTAGTACTTAATATATACATAAAAATCAACCACCGAAAATCAAGGCAGTACACCTACTAACTGGGGGTGTGACCATAATAAGTTCCCGAACATCAGATTTAAAACTTGCCTTTGTGTCCTTGTGATTTGGTGTACCTTTTTCAAAGAAGCCATTTCATTTGTGATTATTGGTTAAGTTCACTTGTCGTTTTGCCTCGCATTTGTTTTGAAAACTGATTTTTATACTTAGTGCATGCGCACTCGTTCTTCCAGTTCTACAAGTCCACTTTCAGAACTTGGAAAGATTCCTCGTAGACGTAGAGGACGTTCTGCTCCTTCAGCCGTGACTGAGGAACGTTTACCACCACCACCACCTGCCATAATGGCAGAAGACAAGCCGATGAATGAGCTTCTCCAAGCACCCATCGAGGGTTACGGAGATGCTATTGTTGTCCCAGCCATCGTGGCTGATACTTTTGAGCTCAAAACCGGGTTACTTAATCTTGTAACCCAAAGCCAATTCTATGGTTTTGAGCGGGATGATCCTCATGCACACATTCGATGGTTTAACAAGATTGCATCTACCATCAAGTACAAGAATGTCCCACATGAAGCTATCAAGCTTCTTCTGTTCCCATTTTCTCTAGAGGGACAAGCCCGGAATTGGCTTGAGAAACAACCCCCTCGTTCCATTGAGACATGGGAAGATCTAGTCACAAAGTTTGTGAACGAATTCTATCCTCCATCCCGAACTAAAAGTCTTAAGAATGAGATAATGAAATTCTCTCAAAGATTTGATGAATCATTCGGGGTGGCATGGGATCGTTACAAAGACTTGCTCCGTAAGTGTCCGCATCATGGTTTTACCGAGTTAATGCAAATGGATACTTTCTACAATGGTCTGAACCAGACTAATCAAGACTCTTTGAATGCCTCCGCGGGAGGTAATTTCTTGAGCAAGACCACAAAAGAAGCCTTGCAAATCATTGAAAACAAGTCCCAGGTCCGTCCTTTCCGCACAAAGACATATCATACTGAGTCTAATGCTGGACCTTCTACTTCATCTCCCGTGAGTACATCTAGCACCGATGCTAAGATTGACAAACTCACGGATATTGTTCAGGCTTTGGTTCTTGCTAACCAAAAGAAAGTCACTTTCACACAAGCACCATCATATGGTGAAGTGAAGAAAGTTGAAGTTTGTGTTACTTGTGGTGGTACTCATGCATACTACAACTGTACTGCCACCGATGGTAGTCCGTTTGAAGCTAATGCTATAGCCGGTACTTCAAATCAAGGAGGTAATCAATACCGTCCTCAAAATGAACCAAACTACCGAGCTAATACTTATCAGGCACCACCCGGTTTCAACCAGAATCCTAACCGGAATCAGAACCAACCAAGAATGAACCAAGGTTATCAAAACCAAGGTAATTTCTATTCCGGACCAAATCAAGGTTTCCAACATCAAGGAAATCTTAATCAAAACACTTACAATCGAGGGAATCAATTTCAGGGAAATATGAACCCTAATCAAGGGAATTCTGGCTATAACCAGAACATACGGCCTCAAATTATCCCTCCACCTCCTCCTGTATCAACATCTGATGAGCTTTTAAAGCAATTCATAAAGACTCAAGAGGAGACAAACAGGGTGTTGGTCAGTCAGATCGCTGAATTAAAGAAATCTTTAAATGATCGACCCTCGGGCTCAGGTACTTTACCTAGCAACACGATCGCTAATCCGAGGGGCGATGCAAAGGCGATCACAACCAGAAGTGGTACTTCATATGATGGACCCGCTATTCCTACTACCTCTTCTTCTTCTCTCCCAAAGGTAGTGGAAAGTGAACCTGAGGAGACAAAGGACAAGGAACTTCCTACTAATAACGGAGGTACCAATAATGTCCATCCTCAGGTTGTCCAGAAACCAAAATCCAATCCAGGAGTTGTTTTTGAACCTCCTGTAGCTCCCATTGAAAATACCAAATCCAAATCTTCTATTCCTTACCCATCACGTTTACATGAGCAAAAGCTCCGCGAGAAAGCCAGTCAACAAATGGAAAAATTCTTTCAAATTTTCCAAGAACTTCATTTTGACATAAGCCTCTCTTCTTCTTCTCCATCATCCTTATCGCCCAGGTAGTATACTTCATGGTGAAGACCAACACTAGCGGAAACGTAGCGGGGAGCCTAATCGCTAGCACAACGATCCATTTCATGGACTCGGGCTCCCAGCTAGTAAATTTCTAAAGAAATTAAGTCGCTAGACTGACTGGTTGTGGGACAAACAGAGGAGAACTCAGAAATACTTAACGAAATTTTCGAGTAGTCTACAACTATGTCCTCCTCCACCTCCCTATTAAACTCCGGCATACAAGACCAATATCGGTCTTAAGGGAACTAATCCCAAGTATAAAGGGACTTTAACTAAGGGAGCTAACATTCACAAAACTAATTCTAAAGGAACTACAACCTTTGGAACTAAACCAGGCCTTATCTTTAATGGAACCAAAACTATTGGAACCAAGTAAGAACCAACCAAGACTAAGGCCAATCCTAAGACCAA
>BPTQ01000005.1:129313932-129498319 GCA_019973895.1 Chrysanthemum seticuspe | reverse complement strand
GTTTTCCGTATGCAAACATCCTTTTTCAAGGCATACCCGTCCACTTAATTCACCTGCCCATACGGAACTTTTTCCTACAAACGTATGCCTTTTGGCTTATGTAATGCTCCTGGCACGCTCCAACGTTGTATGATGGCCATATTCCACGACATGATCGGGGAAACAATGGAGGTGTTTATGGATGACTTCTCAGTCATTGGGGACTCATTTCAGACATGTCTCTCCCATTTAGACAAAATGTTAAAACGGTGTGAAGACACCAATCTCTGTCTAAATTGGGAGAAGAGTCACTTTATGGTCAAAGAAGGCATAGTCCTTGGCCATAAGATTTCCAAAAACGGGATTGAGGTCGATAGAGCAAAAGTTGATGTTATTGCTAAACTGCCTCATCCTACTACCGTCAAAGGTATTAGGAGTTTCCTTGGTCATGCCGGGTTTTATCGTTGATTCATACAGGATTTTTCTAAAATCGCTCGGCCTATGACCCATCTTCTTGAAAAAGAATCTCCTTTTATCTTCTCTCCTGAGTGCGTCGAAGCTTTTGAAACACTAAAGAAAAAGCTTACCGAAGCACCCATTCTAGTTGCCCCCGACTGGGATTTACCCTTTGAGCTCATGTGCGATGCAAGTGATTTTGCTATCGGTGCAGTCTTGGGGCAACGAAAAACCAAGCATTTTCAGCCTATCCACTACGCGAGTAAGAGTATGACTGAAGCTCAGACCCATTACACCACTACAGAAAAAGAACTATTAGCTGTGGTGTATGCGTTCGAAAGGTTTCGGCCATACCTCATCTTGACCAAATGCGTGGTGTATACGGATCACTCGGCTCTCAAATATCTCTTTGCAAAACAAGATGCAAAGCCGAGATTGCTCCGTTGGGTTCTCCTCCTCCAGGAATTTGATATCATTATACGTGATAAAAAAGGAGCTGAGAACCTGGCTGCTGATCATCTGTCCCGATTAGAGAACCCTCACCAGGATGTGTTCGAGAAAAAGGAAATAAATGAAACATTTCCTCTCGAAACACTCAATGCGGTTTCTTTTCGTGGAGACTCTTCTACCCCATGGTTTGCTGACTTCGCAAATTACCATGCGGGTAACTTCATAGTGAAAGGGATGTCGTCCCAACAGAAAAACAAATTCTTTAAAGATGTTAAACATTACTTCTGGGACGACCCCTACTTGTTCAAAATTTGCGCGGATCAAGTCATCAGGCGATGTGTGTATGGTCAGGAAGCCATTGACATTCTCAAAGCTTGCCATGCTGGACCCACCGGGGGCCATCATAGTCCAAACTACACCGCCAAGAAGGTGTTTGATTCCGGGTTTTATTGGCCCACAATTTACAAGGATGCTCACGAATATTTCAAAGCCTGTGACGCTTGTCAACGTCACGGGAATATCTCACAAAGAAATGAAATGCCGCAAAACGCCATTCAAGTGTGTGAGATCTTTGACATCTGGGGCATTGACTTTATGGGGCCATTTCCTTCTTCTCGCGGTAATAAGTACATACTCGTGGCCGTTGACTATTTGTCAAAATGGGTTGAAGCTAAGGCTTTGCCTACCAATGATGCCCGAGTTGTTGTGAAATTCTTGAAATCTCTCTTTGCTAGGTTTGGAACTCCACGAGCTATAATCAGTGATCGTGGTACGCATTTCTGCAATGACCAGTTTGAAAGAGTCATGCAGAAGTATGGTGTAACTCACCGTCTCTCTACTGCGTACCACCCCCAAACTAGTGGGCAAGTGGAAGTTTCCAACCGAGGGACTAAAAGAATTCTGGAGAGGACGGTTGGCGAAAACCGTGCCTCTTGGTCGGATAAGCTAGATGACGGACTCTGGGCCTTCCGTACAGCTTATAAAACAGCCATCGGGTGTACTCCATACAAGCTTGTATACAGGAAGGCATGTCATCTGCCGTTTGAGCTTGAGCACAAGGCATACTGGGCCTTGAAGCATGCCAACTTCGATATTCAGACAGCTGGTGATCACCGGAAAGTTCAAATGAATGAATTAAATGAACTCCGTGATCAAGCATACGAGAACTCTTTGATCTACAAAGAAAAGACAAAGAAGATTCATGACTCTAAAATCAAGAACCGCGTTTTCAACGTTGGTGATCGAGTCCTTCTTTTCAATTCAAGATTGAAGATTTTCTCAGGAAAGCTAAAATCCCGTTGGTCTGGTCCATTTACTATCACTAAAGTATTCCCATATGGCACCATTGAGTTATCTCAGCCCGATGGTCCAAATTTTAAAGTAAATGGTCATCGATTGAAGCACTACTTTGGAGAGGACATTCCCCCTGTGGTTGTCCCGGATCTACAAACTTTCCCCATGAACCAATGAATGCGGGGATCGAGTCAAGCTAGCGACTCGGGAATCAAAAACAGTAGCATGCTACATGGGTTTTCACCCGTGTGTTCCACCCTAGTGTGGGGGAGTTGCCCCACATGTTGTGTATATATATAAGAGTTTCAAAACATCTTGCTAAATAATGGCCGTAGTATTTCCCTTTTACGTTCTATGTTTCGGCATAACCGCCGGTACTTTGAATATTGAGGGCAATATTCATTTCTAAGTGTGGGGGGGAATTCTCACGAATTTTATCATGTAATTATACCGCCCAATTCCCCCATTTTTGGCCAAAATTTTTTTTTGGAGTAAGTGTTTTTCACTTACTCAGATTATGGTTATCAGTCCGCCTTGTCTAATAAACAAAAGGATTGGCTAATCCAGGAGCAAACGGCTCTTGGTAAAGATATCTCAAATCCGTTGACGGCTTGCAATTTGCCCAAAATTGTATGGTATTCAGCTCACCATATCCTTAAAAGTGAAGAGTTGGCTAGCCCGCAAGTTTATGGCTTGTGGTAAAGGCAGTTGGAAAACCATAATTGGTAATCAGCTCACCAAAGATATTTTATCTAAGAGTTGGCTAGTCCAGAAGCAAATGGCTTCTGGTAAAGACAAATCAAATCCGTTGAAAGCTGGTGATTTGCTCAAAATCATTTGGTTATCGGTGTACCAAGGTTCTTACTTGAACTGAAACATTTGGCTACTCCAGAAGTAATGGCTTTTGGTAAAGAGATGAAATCCATTAATTTTTCTCAAAACATTGCTAGGGACTAGCAATATCTTAGTGTGGGGGATTGATTAGTGTCTAAATACTCATCATTTTTGTACAAATTAGACTGCAAAAACATCTGAAAACACTCAGAAATGCATCAAAATGATAAAAATATCACAAATAAGTGTTTTATGTGTTTTAAATGCAAAAATATCAAAATCTGGTGAAAAACGTATCAAGTTTGCATAATTGGCAGTTTTAGTCCCCCAAGTTTTAAAAGTTGTCAAAAACAGTCCCTGGTAAATCTAAATAAATGAAAATATCATTTTAAGTCCTTAGGGATTCAAAAGTTGTCAAAATTGGTCCTTGAGATTTAAATTTACAAAATTACAACTTAAGTCCCTGAACTTTGAAATTTGGCAAAAATGGTCCTTTGAGAATTTGAAAATGTCAAAAATGGTACTTGCACTATTAAAGTTTGTCAATTTCAGTCCTTGTGTTAACTTTGAGAAAATGGCATGATTGGTCCCTCTAGTTTGGCAAAATTACAAATTGGTCCTTATCTATAATAAAACAAGACTTGTCAAAACCATTTGACCCCCTGCCACTTAACCCATTGTGACCCCTTGACCTCCCCATTTTGGACTGCCAAGTCAAACTAAGTCAAACCCTTCTCCTTTACCCGCCCCACTGTACACCTGTCTTCTTCACACCACTTGCCTGCAACACAGTCTCACCTCCCATCACCTTTTCTCCACAAACCACCCCCCTCATCATCACAAACCCTCCACAATAAATGCCACCCCCCTAGTGCTAGTTTCAGAGCTCTACTAGTCAAATCCCTTTTCCCGCCAAAATGATAAAAATGGCCAAATTGCTCAAAAATCATCCATTGGCCAAGCAAAGAGGTGGGATACTCTCAGAAGGACACGTGGAACTCAATTGGAGCATAAAAGAGAGAGGAGGTGCAGAGAAGAAAGTAGTAGTTAATTTTTAATTTTCATGTATTTCGTTTTTAATACCAATGTTTTAACTTAGCTTCAAATTTGTAATTTCCAGTTTAAATGCATCAATCTTAAGTTAAAAAATCATTGTACTAAGCTTTTAAGTGTTAATTCAAGTTTCATTTACATTTCAAGTTTTCAGCTTCCTGTTGCAAAAGTTAAGTTTCAAATTTTTGAATCCAAGCTTCCACTAGCTTATTTTTAAGTGCAATCCAGTTTATTTAAGCTTATCATAGCTCTTTGTAAGCTTGGAACTCAATTTCAATCAATATTGGTCATGGTCAACAAAAGTCAACTGTGAAGGAATTTTGGTTCAAATAAGCTTGGAAATGATTATGGTTGTTGCAGAGAATGATTTGGGTTGGAAATGGATTAGAATAGTAGTATTGGGATTGGTTTAAGCTGCAAAACAAGCTGAAACACTTGTGAGTTTTTAATCTCATTTTCATTTTTTATGCAGTCTTCATATTGTGTTTGTGGTAATTAATGGTGTGAACCTGTTTAAATAGTAGTAACTAGTGTAACTGTAGTCATAGTGATAGTTGGTTTGTACTAAATCAGTAGCCAGTTCTTTTAATTTGCAAAACAATTCCTAAAAAGGTGTTTGGATCAAGTGATTAAGCTGTGCTTGAGGTTTGTTTAAAAGTGGATTTCTGTTGGTTCATGCTTGTTAAGACCATATACACTCATATCTGTCTTAAACTGGTGCCTGCTAACCTTTAAAGTCAAATCTCATTAAATCTGTCTCATTCACTTAACTGTTGTGATTTTGGATTAGCAAACTCTTGATTTGTGTTTATAATTGTTAGACATTGCTTGCAGTGAGTTCATTACATCATATTACATCAATATCAGGCCAAAAATTGGTTTCAAATTTCATTTTGGTCAAAGTTCATAACTGTCTTCAAAAAGTCAAAATTGCAAAAAGACATTTTGGGCTCAACTAGGGAAAATTATCTTGAGTTCATTTCTGGGACAAATTAAGTGAAATTTGTGGTTTCATAAACTTCAGCTGGTATCATTTCTTATTAGCATTTTTATAAAATTTTATCAATTTTTCTTAAGCTCCATTTGAGCTTGTCAAACAAGGCTTAAGTGCCCTGTTCATAAACTCAGTCAGAGCTGAGTTTTTCTCAAGCTTTTGCAGAGCTTATCCAGAGCTCCACAGAGCTTCTCTAGGGCTGGTTTTTGGTTTGAAGGTACCTAGCCAGGTCTTCTTTAGTCCCCAATAGCTGTTTTCCAATTTCCAGCTTATTTAAGTGCTTATCTTCCAGCTACAAAGTAGCACTCAAATCTGTTTTAGCATCTTATCTCAAATAAATCAAATCACAAGCAGTTGCAATTCAGAGGTTAAGTCTGGTTGTTTTTAGTTGTTTTAGATCACTTTTAGCATAAAATAGCTTCTGTGAAAGTATGGTGCTCAGTTTGAACCTTGTGCTTATCCAAAGTGCTTATTAATAAGCACTTACAACTGCAGTTTCAATTTCCACCAAACAAGCACATGTTTTTTCTATTTTTCTTAGATTCAGTAGATTAAATTAGACTTTTCCTGAAATTTTCATAATTTTCCATAACAGTTTGCTATTTTTCTTAATTAAAAACAGTTTTTAAGTAATTTTAATTAGCTTTTAATACAATTAAATCAGAAAAAGTTCAAAAAAATAATTTTTCATTTTTCTTAGGTTAAGATAAATATAAAAAGTAAAAAAAGTAATTTTCCAGATTTTTCATAGTTTATTTTGTAATTTTTAGCAATTTAATTAGTTTTTAATAGTTTAAAATTCATAAAAAATAGAAAAATAATCAGAAAGATATAAAAATAGTTTTGAAAATTCTCTTTTGATATTTTAGATTTTTCCAAATCATAATTTTATTTTTCTAGCTTTATTTCCTATTTTCTTGTAATTTATGTAATTATTAAATAGTTAAAAATAGTTTTTAATTAATAATAATTAGATAAATAGTTATAAAAATAATTTTCTTTTTCTTAAAAGTTTCTCATATCATTAGGATTGTAAAAATATCACTTTCATATTTTTAGGATTAATACTGCTTCAGTTTTACATTTTCCTTTGTACGTCACGTAGTTTTAATTTAAGTTTTAAAAACAGAAAAATCAAAAACATCAGTATAAAATTAGTGATAGCGTTTATTTAATATTTTTTATCATTTTAATTTCCTTTAATTTGCATTTAAGCCCCTGTAATTTATAAAATAACTCAAAATCCTTACTGATCACTATCCTTAGTGATTATTCGACATCTGATTGTGTTAAACACCAGTCATCCTCCGTGGGACTTAACGACCCGGGAATCCACTGTATTCTCCTGATCTAAATTGCATTTGGTGTTTGAACTGTTTTAATTTCCTTACAGCTGGTCATTCACAAGTGGCTAGCTTGCGTGAGAAAACTTGACGGTTTTGCACCAATCAAATTTTGGCGCCGCTGCCGGGGAGGCTGTAAGCGTGTCCTAAGCATTTTCAGACCCATACTTGCACATATACCACCGTTTGTAAACAGTTTTTTTTTTGTAAAGTTAATATAAATCAAAAAGTTCATTAACACTTTTCCTAAAGTGTTAAAAAACCCAAAAACAATATAAAACAACAAAACAATCGTAACGTTTTCTAGCTTGTGTTTCTTTTAAGGTGATTCTTAAAGAAATACGATTTGGTTAAACGAGACGATACCAAAAATATTGTCCAAAAGTTTTTAAACCATCAGCACAAATCTATACCTACGTCTTTTCAGTGGTACTTAATATATACATAAAAATCAACCACCGCAAATCAAGGCAGTACACCTACTAACTGGGGGTGTGACCATAATAAGTTCCCGAACAACAGATTTAAAACTTGCCTTTGTGTCCTTGTGATTTGGTGTACCTTTTTCAAAGAAGCCATTTCATTTGTGATTATTGGTTAAGTTCACTTGTCGTTTTGCCTCGCATTTGTTTTGAAAACTGATTTTTATACTTAGTGCATGCGCACTCGTTCTTCCAGTTCTACAAGTCCACTTTCAGAACTTGGAAAGATTCCTCGTAGACGTAGAGGACGTTCAGCTCCTTCAGCAGTGACTGAGGAACGTCTACCACCACCACCACCTGCCGTAATGGCAGAAGACAAGCCGATGAATGAGCTTCTCCAAGCACCCATCGAGGGTTACGGAGATGCTATTGTTGTCCCAGCCATCGTGGCTGATACTTTTGAGCTCAAAACCGGGTTACTTAATCTGGTAACCCAAAGCCAATTCTATGGTTTTGAGCGGGATGATCCTCATGCACACATTCGATGGTTTAACAAGATTGCATCTACCATCAAATACAAGAATGTCCCACATGAAGCTATCAAGCTTCTTCTGTTCCCATTTTCTCTAGAGGGACAAGCCCGGAATTGGCTTGAGAAACAACCCCCTCGTTCCATTGAGACATGGGAAGATCTAGTCACAAAGTTTGTTAACGAATTCTATCCTCCATCCCGAACTACAAGTCTTAAGAATGAGATAATGAAATTCTCTCAAAGATTTGATGAATCATTCGGGGAGGCATGGGATCGTTACAAAGAATTGCTCCGTAAGTGTCCGCATCATGGTTTTTCCGAGTTAATGCAAATGGATACTTTCTACAATGGTCTGAACCAGACTAATCAAGACTCCCTAAATGCCTCCGCGGGAGGTAATTTCTTGAGCAAGACCACAAAAGAAGCCTTGCAAATCATTGAAAACAAGTCCCAGGTCCGTCCTTTCCGCACAAAGACATATCAGACTCAGTCTAATGCTGGACCTTCTACTTCATCTCCCGTGAGTACATCTAGCACCGATGCTAAGATTGACAAACTCACGGATATTGTTCAGGCTTTGGTTCTTGCTAACCAAAAGAAAGTCACTTTCACACAAGCACCATCATATGGTGAAGTGAAGAAAGTTGAAGTTTGTGTTACTTGTGGTGGTCCTCATGCATACTACAACTGTACTGCCACCGATGGTAGTCCGTTTGAAGCTAATGCTATAGCCGGTACTTCAAATCAAGGAGGTAATCAATACCGTCCTCAGAATGAACCAAACTACCGTGCTAACACTTATCAGGCACCACCCGGTTTCAACCAGAATCCTAACCGGAATCAGAACCAACCAAGAATGAACCAAGGTTATCAAAACCAAGGTAATTTCTATTCCGGACCCAATCAAGGTTTCCAACATCAAGGAAATCTTAATCAAAACACTTACAATCGAGGGAATCAATTTCAGGGGAATATGAATCCTAATCAAGGGAATTTTGGCTATAATCAGAACATACGGCCTCAAATTATCCCTCCACCTCCTCCTGTATCAACATCTGATGAGCTTTTAAAGCAATTCATGAAGACTCAAGAGGAGACAAACAGGTTGTTGGTCAGTCAGATCGCTGAATTAAAGAAGTCTTTAAATGATCGACCCTCAGGCTCAGGTACTTTACCTAGCAACACGATCGCTAATCCGAGGGGCGATGCGAAGGCGATCACAACCAGAAGTGGTACTTCATATGATGGACCCGCTATTCCTACTACCTCTTCTTCTTCTCTCCCGAAGGTAGTGGAAAGTGAACCTGAGGCGACAAAGGACAAGGAACTTCCTACTAATAACGGAAGTACCAGCAATGTCCATCCTCAGGTTGTCCCGAAACCCAAATCCAATCCAGGAGTTGTTTTTGAACCTCCTGTAGCTCCCGTTGAAAATACCAAATCCAAATCTTCTATTCCTTACCCATCACGTTTACACGAGCAAAAGCTCCGCGAGAAAGCCAGTCAACAAATGGAAAAATTCTTTCAAATTTTCCAAGAACTTCATTTTGACATAAGCTTCGCGGATGCTATCATGTTGATGCCCAAGTTTGCATCAACTCTCAAACACATGTTAAGCAACAAGGAAAAGCTGTTTGAAATGGCTAAAACTCCTCTGAACGAGAACTGCTCTGCAGTTATCTTGAAGAAGCTTCCCGAGAAGCTTGGAGATCCTGGAAAATTTCTCTTACCTTGTGTATTTCCAGGAATGGTTGAATGCTTTGCCTTAGCCGATCTTGGTGCAAGCATAAACCTGATGCCTCATTCAGTATGGAAGAAACTCTCTCTTCCGGATCTTACTCCTACATGCATGACTCTCGAGCTTGCAGATCGTACAATATCCCGTCCTCTTGGAATTGCCGAGGACGTATTTGTGAAAGTAGGAAAGTTCCATTTTCCAGCTGACTTTGTAGTTGTTGATTTCGATGCTGATCCACGGGTTCCTCTCATTGTTGGAAGAGGATTCCTGAGAACGGGCCGTGCTCTCATTGATGTATTTGAGCAAGAAATCACATTACGTGTTGGTAATGAAGCTGTCACCTTTAACCTTGATCAAACTTCGAGGTACTCCGCAAACTATGATTCTGAGTCGGTTAACCGAATAGATGTCATTGATGTTGCTTCTGAAGAGTACTCTCAAGAAGTTCTTGGTTATTCTCATAATTCTGTGAGTGGGAATCCCACCACATCTTCTCAACCTATCATAGCCAATTCTACTCCTTCTCTCACTCCGTTTGAGGGAAGCGACTTCATCTTGGAAGAGATTGAAGCATACTTGGCTAGTGATTCTGTTCCATGGGAAATTGATCACGCTCCAATTGACATCGAGGGGGACATACTTCTCATTGAGAAATTGCTTAAAGATGATCACTCATCAACCCCTCACACTAGTGATGCAATTCCAGAAGAGATTAATCACCATGAGATTAATCCGGAGGGAGATATTCTTACTCTTGAGAAGTTGTTAAATCAAGACACTTCTCCTCCACTCCCTCCCGTCAAACTTCATAACAAGGAAGTCAAGTCAGTTGAGAAAACTGAAGAATTTCCTGAAGTCGAACTTAAGGAATTACCGCCTCATCTTGAGTATGCATTTCTTGAAGGTGATGATAAATTACCCGTCATTATTGCTAGAGATTTGAGTAAAGATGAAAAGACTGCTCTCATAAAGGTCTTGAAGTCACACAAGCAAGCAATTGCTTGGAAACTCTCCGACATTAAGGGTATCAACCCTGAATTTTGTACTCACAAAATCTTGATGGAGGATGACTTCAAGCCAGCAGTTCAACATCAGAGAAGAGTAAATCCAAAAATCCATGATGTTATCAAACAGGAGGTTATCAAACTTCTTGATGCAGGATTGATTTACCCAATCTCAGATAGTCCTTGGGTTAGCCCAATTCACTGTGTTCCAAAAAAGGGTGGCATAACTGTTGTCACAAATGAAGAAAACGAGTTAATTCCAACTCGATTGGTTACGGGATGGCGTGTGTGTATTGACTATCGTAAGTTGAATGACGCCACCCGTAAAGACCATTTTCCTCTACCCTTCATGGACCAGATGCTTGAGAGATTAGCAGGGAATGAGTACTATTGCTTCCTTGATGGTTTCTCGGGTTACTTTCAGATCCCCATTGATCCACAGGATCAAGAGAAGACCACATTCACCTGCCCATACGGAACTTTTGCCTACAAACGTATGCCTTTTGGCTTATGTAATGCTCCTGGCACGTTCCAACGATGTATGATGGCCATATTCCACGACATGATCGGGGAAACAATGGAGGTGTTTATGGATGACTTCTCAGTCATTGGGGACTCATTTCAGACATGTCTCTCCCATTTAGACAAAATGTTAAAACGGTGTGAAGACACCAATCTCTGTCTAAATTGGGAGAAGAGTCACTTTATGGTCAAAGAAGGCATAGTCCTTGGCCATAAGATTTCCAAAAACGGGATTGAGGTCGATAGAGCAAAAGTTGATGTTATTGCTAAACTGCCTCATCCTACTACCGTCAAAGGTATTAGGAGTTTCCTTGGTCATGCCGGGTTTTATCGTTGATTCATACAGGATTTTTCTAAAATCGCTCGGCCTATGACCCATCTTCTTGAAAAAGAATCTCCTTTTATCTTCTCTCCTGAGTGCGTCGAAGCTTTTGAAACACTAAAGAAAAAGCTTACCGAAGCACCCATTCTAGTTGCCCCCGACTGGGATTTACCCTTTGAGCTCATGTGCGATGCAAGTGATTTTGCTATCGGTGCAGTCTTGGGGCAACGAAAAACCAAGCATTTTCAGCCTATCCACTACGCGAGTAAGAGTATGACTGAAGCTCAGACCCATTACACCACTACAGAAAAAGAACTATTAGCTGTGGTGTATGCGTTCGAAAGGTTTCGGCCATACCTCATCTTGACCAAATGCGTGGTGTATACGGATCACTCGGCTCTCAAATATCTCTTTGCAAAACAAGATGCAAAGCCGAGATTGCTCCGTTGGGTTCTCCTCCTCCAGGAATTTGATATCATTATACGTGATAAAAAAGGAGCTGAGAACCTGGCTGCTGATCATCTGTCCCGATTAGAGAACCCTCACCAGGATGTGTTCGAGAAAAAGGAAATAAATGAAACATTTCCTCTCGAAACACTCAATGCGGTTTCTTTTCGTGGAGACTCTTCTACCCCATGGTTTGCTGACTTCGCAAATTACCATGCGGGTAACTTCATAGTGAAAGGGATGTCGTCCCAACAGAAAAACAAATTCTTTAAAGATGTTAAACATTACTTCTGGGACGACCCCTACTTGTTCAAAATTTGCGCGGATCAAGTCATCAGGCGATGTGTGTATGGTCAGGAAGCCATTGACATTCTCAAAGCTTGCCATGCTGGACCCACCGGGGGCCATCATAGTCCAAACTACACCGCCAAGAAGGTGTTTGATTCCGGGTTTTATTGGCCCACAATTTACAAGGATGCTCACGAATATTTCAAAGCCTGTGACGCTTGTCAACGTCACGGGAATATCTCACAAAGAAATGAAATGCCGCAAAACGCCATTCAAGTGTGTGAGATCTTTGACATCTGGGGCATTGACTTTATGGGGCCATTTCCTTCTTCTCGCGGTAATAAGTACATACTCGTGGCCGTTGACTATTTGTCAAAATGGGTTGAAGCTAAGGCTTTGCCTACCAATGATGCCCGAGTTGTTGTGAAATTCTTGAAATCTCTCTTTGCTAGGTTTGGAACTCCACGAGCTATAATCAGTGATCGTGGTACGCATTTCTGCAATGACCAGTTTGAAAGAGTCATGCAGAAGTATGGTGTAACTCACCGTCTCTCTACTGCGTACCACCCCCAAACTAGTGGGCAAGTGGAAGTTTCCAACCGAGGGACTAAAAGAATTCTGGAGAGGACGGTTGGCGAAAACCGTGCCTCTTGGTCGGATAAGCTAGATGACGGACTCTGGGCCTTCCGTACAGCTTATAAAACAGCCATCGGGTGTACTCCATACAAGCTTGTATACAGGAAGGCATGTCATCTGCCGTTTGAGCTTGAGCACAAGGCATACTGGGCCTTGAAGCATGCCAACTTCGATATTCAGACAGCTGGTGATCACCGGAAAGTTCAAATGAATGAATTAAATGAACTCCGTGATCAAGCATACGAGAACTCTTTGATCTACAAAGAAAAGACAAAGAAGATTCATGACTCTAAAATCAAGAACCGCGTTTTCAACGTTGGTGATCGAGTCCTTCTTTTCAATTCAAGATTGAAGATTTTCTCAGGAAAGCTAAAATCCCGTTGGTCTGGTCCATTTACTATCACTAAAGTATTCCCATATGGCACCATTGAGTTATCTCAGCCCGATGGTCCAAATTTTAAAGTAAATGGTCATCGATTGAAGCACTACTTTGGAGAGGACATTCCCCCTGTGGTTGTCCCGGATCTACAAACTTTCCCCATGAACCAATGAATGCGGGGATCGAGTCAAGCTAGCGACTCGGGAATCAAAAACAGTAGCATGCTACATGGGTTTTCACCCGTGTGTTCCACCCTAGTGTGGGGGAGTTGCCCCACATGTTGTGTATATATATAAGAGTTTCAAAAAAAAAAAAAAAAAAAAAAAAAAAAAAAAAAAAAAAAAACATCTTGCTAAATAATGGCCGTAGTATTTCCCTTTTACGTTCTATGTTTCGGCATAACCGCCGGTACTTTGAATATTGAGGGCAATATTCATTTCTAAGTGTGGGGGGGAATTCTCACGAATTTTATCATGTAATTATACCGCCCAATTCCCCCATTTTTGGCCAAAATTTTTTTTTGGAGTAAGTGTTTTTCACTTACTCAGATTATGGTTATCAGTCCGCCTTGTCTAATAAACAAAAGGATTGGCTAATCCAGGAGCAAACGGCTCTTGGTAAAGATATCTCAAATCCGTTGACGGCTTGCAATTTGCCCAAAATTGTATGGTATTCAGCTCACCATATCCTTAAAAGTGAAGAGTTGGCTAGCCCGCAAGTTTATGGCTTGTGGTAAAGGCAGTTGGAAAACCATAATTGGTAATCAGCTCACCAAAGATATTTTATCTAAGAGTTGGCTAGTCCAGAAGCAAATGGCTTCTGGTAAAGACAAATCAAATCCGTTGAAAGCTGGTGATTTGCTCAAAATCATTTGGTTATCGGTGTACCAAGGTTCTTACTTGAACTGAAACATTTGGCTACTCCAGAAGTAATGGCTTTTGGTAAAGAGATGAAATCCATTAATTTTTCTCAAAACATTGCTAGGGACTAGCAATATCTTAGTGTGGGGGATTGATTAGTGTCTAAATACTCATCATTTTTGTACAAATTAGACTGCAAAAACATCTGAAAACACTCAGAAATGCATCAAAATGATAAAAATATCACAAATAAGTGTTTTATGTGTTTTAAATGCAAAAATATCAAAATCTGGTGAAAAACGTATCAAGTTTGCATAATTGGCAGTTTTAGTCCCCCAAGTTTTAAAAGGTGTCAAAAACAGTCCCTGGTAAATCTAAATAAATGAAAATATCATTTTAAGTCCTTAGGGATTCAAAAGTTTTCAAAATTGGTCCTTGAGATTTAAATTTACAAAATTACAAATTAAGTCCCTGAACTTTGAAATTTGGCAAAAATGGTCCTTTAAGAATTTGAAAATGTCAAAAATGGTACTTGCACTATTAAAGTTTGTCAATTTCAGTCCTTGTGTTAACTTTGAGAAAATGGCATGATTGGTCCCTCTAGTTTGGCAAAATTACAAATTGGTCCTTATCTATAATAAAACAAGACTTGTCAAAACCATTTGACCCCCTGCCACTTAACCCATTGTGACCCCTTGACCTCCCCATTTTGGACTGCCAAGTCAAACTAAGTCAAACCATTCTCCTTTACCCGCCCCACTGTACACCTGTCTTCTTCACACCACTTGCCTGCAACACAGTCTCACCTCCCATCACCTTTTCTCCACAAACCACCCCCCTCATCATCACAAACCCTCCACAATAAATGCCACCCCCCTAGTGCTAGTTTCAGAGCTCTACTAGTCAAATCCCTTTTCCCGCCAAAATGATAAAAATGGCCAAATTGCTCAAAAATCATCCATTGGCCAAGCAAAGAGGTGGGATACTCTCAGAAGGACACGTGGAACTCAATTGGAGCATAAAAGAGAGAGGAGGTGCAGAGAAGAAAGTAGTAGTTAATTTTTAATTTTCATGTATTTCGTTTTTAATACCAATGTTTTAACTTAGCTTCAAATTTGTAATTTCCAGTTTAAATGCATCAATCTTAAGTTAAAAAATCATTGTACTAAGCTTTTAAGTGTTAATTCAAGTTTCATTTACATTTCAAGTTTTCAGCTTCCTGTTGCAAAAGTTAAGTTTCAAATTCTTGAATCCAAGCTTCCACTAGCTTATTTTTAAGTGCAATCCAGTTTATTTAAGCTTATCATAGCTCTTTGTAAGCTTGGAACTCAATTTCAATCAATATTGGTCATGGTCAACAAAAGTCAACTGTGAAGGAATTTTGGTTCAAATAAGCTTGGAAATGATTATGGTTGTTGCAGAGAATGATTTGGGTTGGAAATGGATTAGAATAGTAGTATTGGGATTGGTTTAAGCTGCAAAACAAGCTGAAACACTTGTGAGTTTTTAATCTCATTTTCATTTTTTATGCAGTCTTCATATTGTGTTTGTGTTTATGTTTGTGGTAATTAATGGTGTGAACCTGTTTAAATAGTAGTAACTAGTGTAACTGTAGTCATAGTGATAGTTGGTTTGTACTAAATCAGTAGCCAGTTCTTTTAATTTGCAAAACAATTCCTAAAAAGGTGTTTGGATCAAGTGATTAAGCTGTGCTTGAGGTTTGTTTAAAAGTGGATTTCTGTTGGTTCATGCTTGTTAAGACCATATACACTCATATCTGTCTTAAACTGGTGCCTGCTAACCTTTAAAGTCAAATCTCATTAAATCTGTCTCATTCACTTAACTGTTGTGATTTTGGATTAGCAAACTCTTGATTTGTGTTTAGAATTGTTAGACATTGCTTGCAGTGAGTTCATTACATCATATTACATCAATATCAGGCCAAAAATTGGTTTCAAATTTCATTTTGGTCAAAGTTCATAACTGTCTTCAAAAAGTCAAAATTGCAAAAAGACATTTTGGGCTCAACTAGGGAAAATTATCTTGAGTTCATTTCTGGGACAAATTAAGTGAAATTTGTGGTTTCATAAACTTCAGCTGGTATCATTTCTTATTAGCATTTTTATAAAATTTTATCAATTTTTCTTAAGCTCCATTTGAGCTTGTCAAACAAGGCTTAAGTGCCCTGTTCATAAACTCAGTCAGAGCTGAGTTTTTCTCAAGCTTTTGCAGAGCTTATCCAGAGCTCCACAGAGCTTCTCTAGGGCTGGTTTTTGGTTTGAAGGTACCTAGCCAGGTCTTCTTTAGTCCCCAATAGTTGTTTTCCAATTTCCAGCTTATTTAAGTGCTTATCTTCCAGCTACAAAGTAGCACTCAAATCTGTTTTAGCATCTTATCTCAAATAAATCAAATCACAAGCAGTTGCAATTCAGAGGTTAAGACTGGTTGTTTTTAGTTGTTTTAGATCACTTTTAGCATAAAATAGCTTCTGTGAAAGTATGGTGCTCAGTTTGAACCTTGTGCTTATCCAAAGTGCTTATTAATAAGCACTTACAACTGCAGTTTCAATTTCCACCAAACAAGCACATGTTTTTCTATTTTTCTTAGATTCAGTAGATTAAATTAGACTTTTCCTGAAATTTTCATAATTTTCCATAACAGTTTGCTATTTTTCTTAATTAAAAACAGTTTTTAAGTAATTTTAATTAGCTTTTAATACAATTAAATCAGAAAAAGTTCAAAAAAATAATTTTTCATTTTTCTTAGGTTAAGATAAATATAAAAAGTAAAAAAAGTAATTTTCCAGATTTTTCATAGTTTATTTTGTAATTTTTAGCAATTTAATTAGTTTTTAATAGTTTAAAATTCATAAAAAAATAGAAAAATAATCAGAAAGATATAAAAATAGTTTTGAAAATTCTCTTTTGATATTTTAGATTTTTCCAAATCATAATTTTATTTTTCTAGCTTTATTTCCTATTTTCTTGTAATTTAGGTAATTATTAAATAGTTAAAAATAGTTTTTAATTAATAATAATTAGATAAATAGTTATAAAAATAATTTTCTTTTTCTTAGAAGTTTCTCATATCATTAGGATTGTAAAAATATCATTTTCATATTTTTAGGATTAATACTGCTTCAGTTTTACATTTTCCTTTGTACGTCACGTAGTTTTAATTTAAGTTTTAAAAACAGAAAAATCAAAAACATCAGTATAAAATTAGTGATAGCGTTTATTTAATATTTTTTATCATTTTAATTTCCTTTAATTTGCATTTAAGCCCCTGTAATTTATAAAATAACTCAAAATCCTTACTGATCACTATCCTTAGTGATTATTCGACATCTGATTGTGTTAAACACCAGTCATCCTCCGTGGGACTTAACGACCCGGGAATCCACTGTATTCTCCTGATCTAAATTGCATTTGGTGTTTGAACTGTTTTAAGTTCCTTACAGCTGGTCATTCACAAGTGGCTAGCTTGCGTGAGAAAACTTGACGGTTTTGCACCAATCAGAGACCTACCAGAGTTATGAAGGACGTGCATGCACGCAGCATCAATCATCAGATAACATATAGCATATAACATATAACATATAACATATAACATATAACATATAACATATAACAGATCTAGGATGCATCCATACGCCCCACAAACATAATTGGTAATATAATATAACTTGAGCTCATAACAGATAACAGATAAGAGACGTGGCAGAACTTCACTCTACTGCCCTAGAGTCATGTCAGAAGTGCATCACTGACACGGACATGGAACCCCCATGACTAGTTAATATTTTGGCTCGGGTGTCAAACTATCTTAGGTCAAATCAGAATGTCATAACTGACATAGATCATACTTTATCAAAGTTTTAATCATATAGTTCAAAATAAAATGTTTTATAATCCAAAAATCAGAGTTCAGATAAGCAACAGCTCAACAAACAAAATGGGGTTCATAGCAAAGGCTTAGGAAATCCTAATATAAAAGCTAACGAAAAGAAAACGTTATAAGGAACCTTTACTGAAAAGGTCAGAATATCTGTACCTTATTCCAAAGCAAATGATCGAAAAGCAGAAACACGGAAAGCAAAGGATTACTCCTTCTTCACAGAACCTATACACATTAACGGTCGTACATGTTATTTATGATTCCATAATCGTCGAAATGATCCTTTAGATCTTTGGTGTTCATACTTAATGTATTCAGTGATCTTAATACTTTAGAGTTTTATAATTAAATGATACTTAAGTGTTTTATAAACAATATCGTAGATTAAGGTCCATTATGTCATTTATTAAAGTTTAGGGTTAAATGTGAAAATAGTTTAAACGTCATAACTCATACATGAAATAACAAATTAATATACTTAGCTTCAAACCCTAATCGACTCTCATTTATGTTCTAGGGTTTTCTCATTCTTTTAATATTATATCCACGTGCATTTACTTTATATGTTACTTCATTTAATGACTCATTACTCTTGTTTATTTACTTAACACATTCATGTCTTAATCATATGTTACTCATATATATGTTATACGTCAACTTTTATACCCATGCACGTTTATGATTTCATGTGACAATACAAGTTACTTATTACTCGGATTAATTACACATCTACGCACACATGACACACGGTTCACAAACCAATTAAGGTTTGGTTCACACATCACTTAGGGTTTAGGTTTCACATGATCTTTACTCGTTTAATACACGTTCAAAACTCTTATATGGTTCGGTTTACATGTATAGGGTTCGGCTAACATGTTTTTAAGCAATACCTTAACTCTCGACGTACTTTACATATTCAAGTTCACATGTTATATAAGGTCCGATTCATTTACATATGGTTCGGTTATATATATAGCTTGACATACTAATGATCCGATTCACAAAACATATTCAATACATGTTCTTTTTAATAATTATAAGGTTCAAATCATTATGGTTTGTCTTGTTTGGTTTCGTACGGCTCGGCCACAAAAGAAAAACACAAGATCGACTAAACGAAACATATACAACATATATTAACGTAAGGTGTAACAAAGGAAGACGAGAAAACATGTTATACCTTAGCTTTGATGAACAAAACTCACGACACCAAGGTTGTTAGGGTTCGGCCGAATGGAAGAAAAGAAAAGAGAGAGGCAACAAAACTAGGGTTTCAATTTCATGTAAATGTAGTGTATATATAGCTAGTCATTTTCGGTTTGGGCTTTTGAGGGGGTTGGGTTTCGGCTTGGTCCATCCGAACACAAAACAAACACACGCCCTTTGGGCTCTCGGCTCTTGATCCAAACGAAACAAAACAAACGCGGCCCAACATATTAGCGAAACGTTTAAAATATTTCGTCATACCATGTCGATCACGTACATATTTTAGTTAGGTTTTAATTATTCGTAAGTTAAGTTTTAATTTCGTTAAATGATTATAAACGTATTTTACGTATTTTATAATTTTCGATTCCAAGGGTATTTTAGTCTTTAATCATGTTTTAGATTTTCAGGTTTTACACTTAGCTTTTTCCCACGTTCTCTGGTTGTTGTGTGTGGAATGGGATGATTAGAATTGTTGGAATTCGTGGGGTATTTATAGGCCAAATCTGGGTTACGGCGTAAATTTAACAAGAGTTACGCCGTAACCTTCAATTCCTTCGTATTTTGCACTAGATCTGCTAGTTACGGCGTTACCTTATTAGTAGTTACGCCGTAGTCTTCAATAAACTTCCTTACGCCGTAGTTGATGAAATAGTTACGGCGTAGTTATCAGCGGCGTGGAACCTCATTTGACCTAATATAGTTACGTCGTAGCCTTTGGGAAGAGTTACGCCGTAACCTTCTGATGAGTTGGTTTTCTGAGTCACGCTTTAGTTACGGCGTAATGTGAGAGATGAGTTACGAAGTAACTTTTTCAAAGTAGCATACTGTGATAAATCATTTGATAATTCTCCAGTTCCGCGTCTCTTTAGCTCCAATGCTCGTAATTTACCTGAAAGAGGAAAACAATGGAAAACAAGCGTAAATCCATATAAATTATATAAATTACAAGCATTATCGGGGGAAATTGACACTTAATATTCAGGACTATTTGATGTTATCAGTATGGAATTCATCATTGGCCTGAACGAAGAAGACTATACTACAGAAGCTGCCAGGTACTAAAATCAAAAAAAGAGGTGTACAGTGACAAATGGATCATTGCTATAATGAATGTCAGTCTGGCTACAAAGTAGGATTACTCATTCCTGAAGAAAATCAAAGTCAAACGCCAAGACGAACAGGAATATGACTTTACTGAAGCTGATTTTCCAAGATTGTCACTCAACGACATTGAAGACATGTATCTGGCTAAGGTACAAGGCGAAATGCAACATTTCTCCACCAATATCCAGCTGTAGTACATCAAGTCCTTGTTGATATTCATAAGAAGCATCGTTATCCAAGAACGTGTTGAAGACCTTCAACATTCCGTGGAATCATACCAGAAAAGGGTCAATCTCACTAAACCGTTGCTCCATTTCCCCAACATCAACCAACTCTCTCAGTACACCATTCTCAAGAAACCAAAGGTTGGTGTAGTTTGCCGCAGTGAACTTCACCATAACTGTTTCATGGCGTGCAATGAGCTTCACAAGTTTTGTGACCACACTCTTCAGAAGGTTCGTGACGGGTTGGCATATCGGTTAAAAGAGATTCATGAAGGCATTGGGTCGAAGAAGCGGTTGAATTATAGAGAAAAGAGGGATGTCAAGAAGCTTATCAAGAGGATTGATGAGAGGCTATTTCACCGTGATCAGATTAGGAATTAGAGAGCTTTGTGGGTGGACGTCAGAGTTTCCCTCTTACGGGTTATCAACGCCAAGAGAGAACTCCCGGTCTCATTGAAGGAATGCCTGGTACTCCTTGAATATTTCTTTGATTAATATTTGGATGATTTGATCTGTATTATTTGACAATGGCTTGTGCACACATAACAGCGTACAACCCGTTCTTGTAATGAAAGGACCTTGTGGTACGCTTCACTGCCACAATCCTATAAAAGGAGCGAAAGCTTCTTAGTTTTGAGTAAAAATTATCAAAACTTTCATTTTTCAAAGTTTTGCTCAAAAGAACAAGTACTTCCCCTTATGTTTTTAAAACCTTAAAAGTTAATATTACTTGTTGAGGGGGAGTACTTGCTAAAATCTTTGTTTACAAATTATTCTTCGTGGAAACTTCCCACAAAACTCAAAATGGTCATATTCGATATCAAAATTTCGTCAAAAATAACATTTATATGCCATTTTTGAGGGGGAGAAAAAAATGTGTGATACAAATATGTTGTAAATATGGTTGAATCATTGTTTGCTAAGACTTAATCCATTAATTGACGAGATCTGAACTGTCATACATCGAAAAGATTTGTCTTCCAAGACTTATCCGAGTAGATTGTACCTCTTCGAGAAACTCTTGATAGACATGAACTTTGATGGGTTTGACAACTTTTTCAAGGTTTGTCCACACCTTCAAGGTAGTTACTAGAGCTAGTTGTCACCTAAAAGCTGACAATGCAACTCTTTAACTATGCAACGTAACCGTGTCTCGCGGTGAATTGTCTATCTTGAGTCGATCAATTCAAAAGTGCGAGCTCTACCCTCACTGTGCAGATTTATGTCAAAACACTTGAGCACATGTGGAGGGGGAGTATTTATGAAAATACAAAACTCTCGAAGTGTTACAAAATGTTTTCACTCATAAAAACTTTGAGATATTTTCAAGAAAATGGTTTTATGGCAACTTAGGATAGTCATGGAGTTACAAGGTGACTAAGGTTAGGAATAACCATCCTATGATCCACCAGAGCCGGAGGGATCTACCCAAGGACACCATCAATAGTTAGAACTTAGAAGTCCTTAGGTATGATTAAAAAAATGAGAAAATGAGAATCGGAGAAAGAAGGAGTTGAAGAATTAAAAAGAAATGTAATGAAAAAGGTGAAAAGAAATAGCCCTCCAAATTATTCAACTTAGGGCAGACACCGGGTTCAATTCATATGCTACTGGTTGTCACTTGATGATACCGGTATTGAAGATTAAAGTCGTCATGGACCCAGTGACGCATGCACTAAACCTTCTTAGCCATTCAAGTTTCTCTCAACAAAAGCTTGTTTCATTCTCACAGGGAACCCTACGTAAACTATCAGCTTTCTCTTAGAGATTGATGGTATTGAAGAAGGAGACCCTCTCCCTAGTCTCCACTCAGGAAAACCAAAGCGCACTATTGAGTCTAGAGCCATGAGATTCATCAAAATATCTCTTAGGAACACTTGACATTTCATCACTTGTTGTTCAACATTAAGGACGCAAGTGATAACCTTATCGAGTCCTTCACAAATCTTAGCAATCTGTCGAAAAAATTTATGAGGGGTTCACAACTGTGATCCTCAGTGATTGAATGGAAACTCCTGCCAGGGTCAACATAAAATAGCCCTGACAGCAGGTCACTTTGGTAACTCCTCGTGGGTAACGCTTAGTGTTGTCTCAAACGGTCTACAGTCATGAGGTGATGCTTCGGTGTACCTCAGTAACTCACCTGAACTGTAGGTGTACTTCGGTACATCGTGTTATCCTACTTGAGGGACTCCAGTTTAGGAACAGCCTTTGCTAGAATTAGAGATGTGTTTTCACACTATGCTGTTAACACGCTCGAAGTTCGAGCTTGTAAGTGTTGGAAATCCCACTAAGGAGATTCCTTTCAAGAATCGAGTCTTGAAGATGTGGGTCATTACTTGAACTTGTTCAGTGTAATGCCAACTGTCCCTTATGGGATTCGGATGGCTGATTCGCCCGACCAAGGTGAATGGAATCAAGACATTCATCAGAAGAACAATCGTAGTGGTTAATTCTCTAAAAAATGACCACCGTGATCGATTTGTGTTTATCACTAACCCATTCTTATGTTTTCTTCTTATGGATGCTCCTGGGAGATGATCGTGCAGATTCTCCACATGCTCATACCAACAACAACATAAATTGAAGTTCTCTCGAAAGGCAACACAAAAGTCAAAATGATTCTTCGTCAAAGCCAAAGAATCTACAAAGTTTAAAGACTAAAGAGAACTACATCAACACTGAAATCTAATGTCAAAGAGCATGTGAGCATGTTGGAGAAGGACATGGAGACACCTGAGCAACGAAGCGGACCTGATGCAGATTACAACAACGTTACATCACCATATCCACACTAGAACAAAGAACAAAGATAAATGAAGACGTCAAAGCTGAAAACTTCAAAGAAAAACAAGATCCTCACACTGGGGAGATTGTTGGAATCAAGACACTTCTTCTCACAAGAAAGAAGAATGTCAGAAGACGTCAAAGAAACTATTACATCCGCAGCAAAAACTTTTCATGATTGCTGAAGTCATTAATTACTAACACTTAGGGGGAGATTGTTGGAATCACTCCTAAACTATATTTCAAGTGTTAGTAATCAATATGTAATAGGTTGCTTAATTAGGCTTTTATGTTTGTATTAATGGCAAGGCTTATGTAGAAAGCCCATAAGCCTTGGCTCATGTCCAATAAGGAAGGAAGGGAACTTGTAGTGTTGCCCTAGTCCCTTCCCCTATAAATACCTTTGTAAACCTTTATTTGAAGGTTGGTTGTTCACTTTCATATTACACCTACGCATAACCTTTCACTATTGTTTTATCGTGTGTGTGTTTTGTGTTCAACCGATCATCTCATCTATATTTCTTACATATTGATGCTTGTGTTACATTATGGTGACCTAACAGAAAGTATACCCAAGTGTATCTTGAGAATTCATCAACAATGACAAGGGTATACTTCTCATGCTGGATTGATCTTGCAGGAGGTGAAGGCAACTTTTGATGGAAAAGTTTTGTTTTGTTTTGAATGATGCTCTGTGATGTTTGCCTTTTTCACAGGCTGAGCAAATACCCGTAATGGTAAACCAAGGACTTTGTTTTGTTTTGTCAAGTTGTTTATATTCTTGAAATTCAAGTGGCTTTGGCAAAGAGACAAGTTCCATTCTGAGAGAGAGTTGACATGTTAAGTACATATACATCATCTCTCCTAGGAGCTATAAGAACAACTTCGTTGGCATTAAAAATAGTACCTTGTTTATCATTGAACTGCACTATGTATTTTGCATCATATAACCGACTGACACTGATGAGATTGTACTTCAGACCATTTACATATGCTATTCTAGAGAACACTATACCATTATAGTTTACTGAACCATAACCTTCAGTGAGACATGATGAGTTATCACTAAACACTACCTTAGGTCCTGGTTCCTTTACATATTTGTGTAGATATTACTTCACACTAGTCATGCTCCTTGAGCATCCACTATCAAGATGCCAAATAGGCTCCCTGGCATGTCTCTGCACAAATAGTAAACTGAGTTAGTTTTTCTTGTTAACCCACTTACTAGTGGGCTTAGGTCTGATGGACTGCTTAAAATTTGCAATAGACTCATGGTCAGTGGTTGAGTAAACTGTGCTGCCACAGGTTTTGCACTTGCTTACTGAGGAAGACTCAGTGATGTGGGGTTGTTTTGAACTTCTCCTTGTTTGTATGACCCTATCATCCTGAGATGTCTCATGTGCTGGATTTCCACATATTTCACAGCAGGAGTTCATGAGACAGTCATCAGGATGATGGTCATTAAAGCCACAGTATGGAAAAGGAGAAAAAGGTTTAGCTTTAGGCTTTTGAGCCTGCTTAGATGATGAAGCATACTGATGACCAAGGTTGGTATAACTTGCTTCATTGAGTGATCTTACATACTATAAGTGATCAGAAGTTCTGTGATCATCCTTTTTGCAGATCATGCAAAAAATAATTCTGTAGCAACTATCAGTGGCATGGCTTGTATAATGGCACATATCACACTTCTGTTTGGGCTTGGAGTTTCTTTTTGTCTTGGAGGAACTTGAGATTGACTTTGGTTTATTGATTTTTGAATCAGGAACCTTCTCAGCTGATTTCATCTTCTCACTCAATTTCCTCACAAGTTCAGTCAACTGCTTGATTTGGTCTTCTTCAGTAGGAACTGAAGAAGTGGAAGTCTCAGTAGGAACTGAATCTTCTTGGGTTGGTTTTACTGGTCTTTTCAATATTGTTATACCAAGGCCTGACCTTTCTCTAGGAGAGTGAGGGTTGAATTGTAAAGGAGTAAGGTTAGAGCTAGATGCAGCTCCCTAAAGAGATTTCAGAGGTGGAAGCGGTGCTTGTGATTTAGCTTCAGACTCAGTGATGTGTTTAGTACTACTGGGTACATCAGGGAGTCCAAGCATGCTCTTTAGTGCCTGACTTTCAGGCTCAAGTATCCTTCCAAAATCAAAGTTTGGAAGCTTACATTCAGGGTTTACCCGTTCAACCCAATCACTGGATTTAGGCAACATCTCCTTTTCAGAGAGCAAACCAGCTGACACAAAAGGTTTGGGACTTTGACCTTCACTGAGAGTATCAGTGAGTTGATCCTCACCTAGTAATCTCTTTTTGCTACTGGGGGCTTGAACACTGTCATAAACTCTAGGGTTCTTAGTGGTCCAACTTTCAATGATTTGTTTTTCCTTTTTAAGTTCTTCCTGAAGAGCGTGATTTCGTTTTATTAATTTAGAGTTTTGAATTTGTAGTGTAACAACCTCAAGTTTGGCTTGTTTTAAAATAAGCAATTCATCCCTACACTTATTTAATTCAAAACTTAACTTGTTATATTTGGAAAACAGATTTAAGTGTTGCTCTTCTACGAACTTAAGGTCAACATTAATATAATTTATGAAAGACTGCCAGTCTGAATCATCATCCATGGAAAGTAAGATGTTTACCTTCTTCATAGTGATGTTAACCCATTCACCATTCCTAGCGTGATTCTTTCCAACAGCTAACTTGTCCTCTTCTGAGAGAGCCATCAGTGCACTGACTTACACCATTTCATCATCTGAGGAGACTGGCTCTTCATCCCAAACGAAGACTTCAGCTACCAGGCCCTTGTTTTTTTCCTGCACAGATTTAACATTTTATGTAGTTTTTGAGGGAGTGGCCTCAAGAATGGCTAGTTTAGCCTTAGCTTTCCTGTACTTAGCTTTAAAACTAACATCTTTAATTTGGTCAAACTTGTTTTGAAAATTTTGATAAGACTGAAAGAGTTTTGGTTGAAATTTGCTAAAACTTAAGGACTGGTTTGACCCTGAAGGTTTGTAAGAGGGTTCAGAAATAGTTTTTGAAAAACAGTCTTTAGCAAAGTGACCCTTTTTGTGACATTTGAAACACTCAGTGTCCTCATTAGCTTTAGCATTAGAAAAACTTTTGGTCATTCTTATAAACCTTTTAGAATTAGCAAGGAGTGCCCTTTCCTGAAACTCAATGTTTAAGTTATTCAGGTACTCCTCAATAGTTCTCTTATCAGCCTCATCGTCAGAATTTTTCAGAAAATCCTGAACCACACTGTTTGAATAAAAAGTAGTAGAAATGGGTGTAGAAGTGGTTGTCAGGTACTTTTTGACATCTTGAGATTTCTTCAAATCAGGGTATCGTCTATTGATGAGATTATCTTCTTAGACGAATTTCCAGTAGATTTCAGGAAGTTCAAGATTCTGAGTATGATTTGCATTTCTAAGTCCCTGAGAAAAGTTCAACCACTTCTCAGGGAGACTGTTAAAAAAACCAACATTAATTTAATGTTTGGACTACTTGACACCATCATTTGACAATTCATTTAACAAATTTTTATAACGTGTGTAAGTTTGAGTGAGGGTTTATGAGTCTTTGGCTCTGAAGGTATTGTACTCAAGTTTCAGGTCCATGATCCTGTTTTCCTTGGTATCTGAGGGACTTTCATAGCTGTGGACCAGGTCATTCCAAGTTTGTTTGGCTGTACTACAGCTAATGACAGACTCCATTACATCATCATGAAGACAAGATATGATGATGCTTTTGAGTCTTTGGTCCTAGTTGACCACCCTCCTCTCATCTTGGGTCCACTGAACTTCAGGTTTAGGTAAAACCTTCAGCAGTATTTGGGATAAAAGGACCTTCATTAATACACTTAATGTAATAAGGTTCCATCCCAGTCAAGTAGCAAAGCATTCGCTTCTTCCACTTGTTAAATTTACCAACTTCAAGTCGAGGGGCAACAACAACATAGGCTCCACCCTTTTTATCGACAAGTTGGGGAACTTCACTTTCGCCATATTAGGATCTTGATTTTAAAAATGTTTTTGAGCGGCTTAAAAAGGGTTTTATAAATCAGCCTGCTGTGATACCACTTGTTGTTCCCGTTTCACAAATAGCTAAAACAGTTATTAATACTAATTGTGATTTATGACTGAAGTAAAGCACTTTAAATATAAGTTTTAACAAGATAAAACACAAAGGAGTATTTCAACGTTTATATTTTTTATTAAAACGAATAAAAAAGAATATATACCTAAGTGCTTGCGGAACATCACTTAGGATTGAAATGACAGGTATGGGTGTGACTCCTCACTAAGCTTAGGCTAAGTCTAAGCACAACTATTCAGGTACCACTGAGCCATCTCAGGGACATAGTCGTATTTGGAGGAGTGAAAGATGCTTGTGTATGTTTTTCACAATTAATGCACAAGCTTAATGTTTCACTCCTACCTTATGGCTATTTATACAAGTATGATATTTGACTCTATCCTAGAGGACAAACTGACATGGTTACAGAAGATAAAATACTGATGTATTTTGTCTCTGTTTACAAAGGCTATATTGGGTAAGATACAAGGATGCTTTCTTCTTGTCAGTGATGACACTGATCATGGTTGTTAGTGTTTCAGGGAAAGTTTGACTTTGGGTTGATAATGAATTCGTCTTATCTGTTCAAACTTAACCCGCCTTGTCCCGCCCATTCTTCAGTCTTCTTAGCATTCATTCTTGATCTTCAGTGGTAATAGTTGGCGAGGAGTTTTGGGATTTAGTGAGTTATTGTCATCACTCACTGAATCTACCATCTTTTTCTTGACTCAGTCTTCACTCCCTGAGTTCCGCCTCACTGAGCGGAGAGACTTTTCTTCATTGTCTCGTATTGAGCGTCCTGAAGATGACTCACTGAGTGGCTATGCGCTCAGTGACTTGTTTAGTGTTTAAGGTTATAAACACTTAGGTTATTTTCTATTCAAATCCTATAGTTAAGGGGTTTGGTTATTCACTGAACCCAACACTAAGCAAACACTTAATTAATTTAGCTACGCATGATTGATAAGCAAGAACACAAACAAACAATTGAACATAGATGAAATATGGTGATAGATTAGAAACAACTTATCTTTAAGTGTACAAGAGGGTTTGGAACCCTAAAATGCTGTCCAAGTCGGACCTTAAACGAACTAAGGTTTGCTCTCCAAAATAATGCACACAAAATACAGAAAATTCGAAGTTTATATATAGATTTTACACTCGCGATGGCATCGCCTTTTGATGGTGACGCCGTCTTATCGTCGTTATTAGGGTTTCGTTTTGACCAAGTCATCGTTGGGACGACATCAGGTGAGAAATAATGACGCCATCTAGCTTGCTTATGGACGTCTTCTTGAAAGGATCTTTGTCGTCTGGTGAAAAAGATAAGGGCGACGCCCTTCTGAGTTAAGGGGTGACGCCGTCAGGTGTTAAGACCAAAATAAGTCCTGAGTCGTCGCTTGAGACTTTTTAGAAGACCTTGTGAGCGACGGCGTCGCCCTTGGAGTTAGGACTCCGTCAGGATTGTGAAATGGTCTTGTTTACTTGACTTTGTCATTTTCTTCTTGTTTTTAGGGCTTAAATGACCCCCTAAAAACGTATGTTTTAAATCATTATCAAATATCCCTACACTTGAAATATGCTTGTCCTCAAGAAAATGTGCTTTTGGCTAATCAATTTATGAGTTAAGGGTCATTTAACATTGGTTTAAAACAATTTACAACAAGTACAAGCGCTACAATAGTCAAAACAAGCACGGAAACTATACACTATCACCTCACAATTGGTGTATAGATTCTCTCATATCTCGGGTTTATATGAAATATAACATGTAAAGAAATGGAAGATAAGCACTCACTACCAGTCATGGCACATAGATTACCATAGGCGTGAGAATAGATCAAACCTCCACCACTTTGGCGTAAGCACCTAGGAATAACTATCTAGGAGGTCTTTACAAGGGGTTATAATGTAAAACCCTCAAATCCGAACTACGAATTTTGCATCTATTTTGAATTTTATTATAAGTCATTAAAAAAATTAAAAACTTTATATTATGCATATGAGTTAAATAGTTAAATACCTATAATTAAAAACCTTACAATATTAAGGTTTCCTAATTTGAATACACTACAACTACTTAAAGATAATGTGAATGTTATACTACTTGGATGTAAAAATTTGTACATTCCTTTTATTAATTTTAAGAAATCCGAAAAATATAACCCCCCTCCTTTTGGGCGTTTTGTTTTGTATTATGGATAAATGCTAGAGATTAAAACCTTCCTAACTAGAAACAAATCAATCCCCAATCAACCCATATATCACGCCTCTAATTTTTCCCTTATCTCCTAATTATATTCGCTCCCCCTCCTCTCCCCAATTAGAACCGAATAAATAAATAAATAAATAAAATCATATGGCAAATCAAAGTCCCTCCCAAAACAAATTTATTAAACCCTAAATGTTCTTGTGGTGATCGGCTTAGGAAAAAGGAGGATCAAGGAAGGGTATCCGTGGTGTTTTGGTGTCTGTTTTTCTCCCTAGTAATCGGCTTTGGTACCTTTCATCTCTTTTGATTTTTGTTCTTAATGTTATGTCAATTATTATATGAACAATTGAATATAAGTAATGAAACAAGGTTTATGTATGTTAGAGGATGATTAAAAGATATTTTTGGAACCCTAAAAGGCTAAAACTATATATAAAAATCGGATTAGGGAGAAAATGGGTGAAAGAGTCGGTTAGGGTTTTATATATTTTTATGAGTAAAATACACCGTTGGTCCCTAATCTTGTACACACGCATCACGTTGAACAAAAACTTGGCATTTTCATCGCCGGTAGTCCAAAACAGTGTTTTTATAGTCTAAACAAGTCCCTTGACCAGGATTTCTAAAATCAACGTAACTTTTCTGGTTGTACATCGAGGGTATAATAGACCATTCACAATTATAACATGCCTTAGTTAAATCAAAGCCAACCAAACACTATTAGTCTTCTTGAAGTAGTAAGATCTTGAAGCTCTTCACTGAACTCTCAAGTAGTCTGTCCTTGCAGCACAGAAACACAGTCAAACTCATTGCCTGGTAAAACTTCCCATATCCAAACAAATTTGTCTCGACTACAAGTTGCAAGTAGTGACCCAGAAGTTGCCAATAACTAAAAATCTAACAAGAGTCACTTTAAAATTAAATCACCAACATGGATGTACAAGCTTGAACAAATCCACACTGATCCACATCCATAAGTTGCCAATAATTTCTGAAGCTATGTCGCCAGTGCCATTGACACCTAACCTAAGGTGGAATCAATGAAGGCGATTTTCAATGGTGGTGGCCACACGACATGTCACAGAGATGAAATAGCTAACAAAATATACTTTCACTACAATCGCTCAGAATCAGTGACAAGAATATTAAAATACCAACACTACTAACCAGTCTCTATCCATTCACAAAGAAAATAAAGTAATAACCAACAATTAACAAAAGATCAACTGGGTAAAAAAGTTTAAACACAAACATCTTGTTCCCTGTTCTCTTATTTTATCCTGACGAGCTAAAAGAAAGATAACAACCACAAAAACAAGAAAAGAAAAAAATCAAAGAACAGCTAATAAGATGTTGGTTACTACTTGTAGAGGAGAATAAAGGGCCAGCCTCATCCTTGAACGTGAAGCTTTGAATCGTTTGCCCACCATAAGGATCTGTATAGATGCTTTACTTGGCCCTTTCCTTAGTACCGGACTTGGAAGAATTTTTTCTTCTACCACGGTTACCTCCACCAGTTGACTTGGAAGGACGAGCAGCTGACAAACCACGGCCATCAACCATAGCAAGGAAACCAACAACAGGGATTCTACAATAAGATCACAACTTTCATGTCAATTGGATACTTTCATGTTAAACTAGTATCCCCGGTTTGGTCCCACGGAAGATAAGTTATTCTGACTAGGTGATTCATCATTCATATAGAAACAAATTGGATACTTTATTAATTTGGTTGTATTGTAATGGCAACACCTACGCAAGCACCCCATGTAATCCTAGCCAAGCACCCCAATAGGTTTGTAGGGGCCCCCCGTCCGTACAACACAAGCGGGTGTCCTTTTTTTTTTTTTTTTTTTTTTTTTTTTTTTTTTTTTTTAATTGTGTGTGTAGTGTTTAGGTATATATATATAGTGTATTTATTTGTGTAGTGTTTTTGTATGGTATTTATTTTACGTTATGTTTTTTAATTGTGTATTTGTTTCCATTTAATTAAACAATAACAATAAAACATTAGACATTAAAACATTAAACAAGTACAACAACAAATGTATTCAATATTACAATGAAATCTACTCCACATGAAGATTATTAATGTCATCTATAAGCTCATAGAGTATTCCACTCGACTGACATGCGTGATCAACTGGATTTCTTGCCAATTCCAGTGATGCCTCCAACGTCTTTATTCTTGCCTTCAACAAATTGTTTTGAGCCAATAGCATGTTGATCGTTTTATCTTGAGTTTCGCAGTTTGAGCACTGCGTTGAAGAAGATGCTTGACCAAAGTACTTTTGTTGAAATATTTCCTTCCACATGAAGTATCGACACCCATAGTCTTTAGTCCCTGGCTGTTACATGATGAAACAATTATATGAAATGTATTCTAAACAAACAAGTTATTGATATATTTACCTAAATAAGCAAACGTTTAATTATTTACCTTTGACAAAGGACATGCATAATACTTCAGACCACAAGTTTTGGGCTGTTGGGATGTTCTTTCAATTATAAATCCACGTCGACAACGACACAAGAAAGGATTTTCTTGTTCCATCTGGCCAAAAGAATTTGTATAATTATTCACAACATAAATCAGTAATATCATGGTTCACAAAATTAGAAGCTTCGAATACATAAATAACCAATCTTGTTATAGATTAATAGTTGATACATGGTTCACAAAATCACAATCACGCCCGAGGCGTAGTCGCTCCAATGATGCTGCCATCTGTCCCACACGAAACTCTAACTCTGAAATGTGTCTCCTCAATCCGGCAATCTCTCGCTCGTACTCGTCAACGCGAGACGGTTGTAACAAAAGATGAGGAAGAACCGGAGGACGATGTATAAAATTGTCCTCATCTGCAGCTGGAGATATAGCTGGAGAGGGAGGCACATAAGATGGAGAAGAAGGCACATAATCTGGACTCTCAACACGAGCGGGTGTGTTGTTGACACAATGAATGTCCCTCCACTAAATGTCATCCGATTCCTGTAACAAAAGATGAGGAAGAACCGGAGCAGGAGCAGAAATCTGTAACAAAAGTTGACGAGTCGTTTACTATAAATCAGTAATCGTCTATACATGTTTTGTCATTTACAATATAAATCAGTAATCGTCTATACATGTTTTGTCATTTACAATATAAATCAGTAATCGTCTATACATGTTTTGTCATTTACAATATAAATCGATAATCGTTTTCTACGTCTGTCTAAACATCCTCTGTCGTTGAGTAAACATATGTTCCCATCTCGCGGCCACGGAATTTCTGTACCATCTCCATTGTGGGTGATTATACGGGGAGTGGTGAGTTTTCATCAAGAAACGCAAGAACAAAGTGAGCAGCCTGGTCTTCCCCCACACGAAGAATCACAACTGGGGACAATATTGGTTCTGAATTGGGACCATCTCTCAGCGGAAGACACATAACATATTGTGAATTGGATATACACACAATAGGACGGTTAAGAGCTGTAGCAATAGCCACGCCCGTTTCTCGCATAGTCATCCAGTAACGCCGGGGTGCTGGACCTTCAAACTAATTCATCGAGTTACGAATATCTGTAAAATAATCACCCCACATTTGCCTGTAAACTTCCTCATTATTGTCTACCTCTTCCCTGGCAACAACTCGAATTCTGGGCCACATTTGTTCCTGATGACCAAGAGCTCGATAGCCACAATTTCCATCACCTGCCACGTTAAAGATCCCTAGGATCCAGCGTCAGAAAAGAGGTGGAATTTCAGCCATAAAATATTCGCTAATGTCATCTGGAACGTACAAGTGGTGTCTTAAGTCGCCCTCGCTAGGTCCTTCGTTAGGTCCTTCGTTCAAGTTTGGGATGTTAGAAGGCTCTCCCACATATGAACTATGTCTCGCAGCTTCTTCATTTAAGTCTGGGACTTTTTTAGGTTTTGTGTAGCTTCTGCGGTGCCCTGTGGGGGGTTCTTCGTTCAAATATGGGATATTTGGTTTAGCCTTGGATTTGTTGTCCTTTGCGCTCGGACGTCCACGATTACTTTCTTTAACAGCAGGTTGTTTTGTGGACACAGATTCAGGAGCGTATATACCTCTGAGCCTGTTTAACATATTTGTTTTTGACAAACGATGATGCTTTGGTAAAAACACTTTGGAATTTTTGTACGTCATCTTAACAAGAAAAATATTCAGGCTCTTCAGGCCCTTGAGGCTCTTGAGGATATTCAGGCTCATCAGGCTCTTGAGTATTTCGGACAACAGGCCAGGTGATCCGCGCAAAACAGTCAAGTTTTATCACGCAAGTCCGCCACTTGTGAATGGCAGACCGTAACAAGCTTAAAACTGCTCAGGCACGAATGCAATGAAGATCAGGAGAGTATAGTGTTTCCCCAGGTCGTTAAGTCCCAACGAGCTGTGCGAGAATAGTCAAATGTGTAGTGATCGAGAGATTTGAACGGGAAAAGAGATTGTGATATGATTATAACTAAGGAAAAGCCCATAAACTACAGGGGCTTAAATGCAAATTAAAGAAAGTTAAAAAGTTAAAATCTATTAAATAAACGCTATCACTATTTTTACAGATCGATGAACGTTTATGATTTTATAAAATAAAATAACTTAAATAAACTATATTAACTAAAACGTAAACTTAAATTACTTAAAAACGTTATCTAAAACAAAAACGAGCGTTATTTACGAAAATGGCGCTGGAGCGCAAGCAAAAACGTAAAATTTATGAAATAAAAGGCCTACGAGTGTAAAACTAATTTTCTTACAAAATATATGATAAAATAAAATTTTAGAAAAAAGATTTATATTTTTTTGACTTTTATATTTTTTATTATGATTTAAATAAGTTTTTACACTAATTAAATGTTAAAAAATACTAAAACTATTTATAAAAATCTGAAACTTTTTTATAAAATACTTAATACTAATACAGATTTAAGAAAAATAGAAAACTGGAAAAAGCTACTTTAAATAAGCTTGAAATAAGCTAAAAACACCTAATAAGCTAAACTGCCCAAATGGTACGTAAAGATTTGATTGTGCACAAAATAAACGAGACAAGTCCCAAGGGCAAACGGTAAGGAGTGTGTGTGGTGAACTGGGTGGCGTGGGTTCGAGTCCCAGCACTGCCTTTTTGCTAAAACATTTTTATTTTTGAAATTTTTCTTTACAAACTTATTAAGTACATTAATATAAGCATTTTTTACAACTGAAACTTTTTATGAAAATCACAAATAAGCTCAGTTTGAGCTTATTTATCTTAACAGTTAGCTAAGAAATGAAATAAGCAAAATGATTAAGCTAATATGGTTAAATAAGCTATGAATAAGCAAAAGGAAACTGAAAATAAACTAAGCTACTAATAATAAGCTGATTTAACAACTGATAAGGTACAAATACTTAGAAATAAGCACAACAAATTCAAAATAAGCACTTACTTATCTGTTGTACACAGGACAATTATATGATTAGCTAGGCACCTTCTAGCTAATTTTTAAGTACCTAATTAAGCTAGCTATTGAAAAACAACTCTGGAACTAATAAGCTAAGCAAATAAGCTTCCCAAAGAACTAAAGCTTTCACAATGAAGTTCACTGTTGAGATTAAAATGAGCTTATGAAAAGGTTTGAAAACTCTGATTACTCAGTGTACTAGTTAAAATGGATAAATCAAAAAGCAATAAGCAGACCTAGTAAATAAGCTATAAATTGGAAAATAAGCATTAGAATAGAGACACAGCTAGGTTGACTACTTAAAAAACTAAAATATACAAGCTATAGCCAAATAATAAGCTCTGTGTGAGCTTATGAAACTAGGTGGCTAACTGGGTGCACAGGGCATATTTGCAGTTAAGGGGTTCTAAAGAAGCTAACTAATAAGCTATCTATAAGCTACTTTTATGAAATCTAATATTTTTGTATTTTTCTTTAGCAACTAAATATTAATTTCCCAAAAGGGCTTGAGCTAGATCTTAATAATAAACACATAATTAAATTCTACATTTTATTCAAAAACTGGTATTTGGAAAATTTTGACTTTTAAGATAATGATACAGTTTGACTTAAGTGAACTTCTAATGATCCTAGACGACCTAATATGATGTATTAAGTTACTAAGAGACTAAATTAAGTTAAATAAACAAATTGTAAACTAGTATGCATGATTTAGGAACTTGAAATTCCAACAGTTAATAAGCAATATGGGATGAAATTTGATTTTGACTTTTTAAGGAACATGGACTAAATTTTATGACTGAACTTGGCTATTTAGAACTAATGTAACTTAAAATAACAATAAACAACAACACAATAAACTTCTAAACACAGATTACACAGTAAAACAAACACCCCTTATATGGACTGTTTTGAGAATTTTTACTCTAAAACAAGTTGTGAAACTGAAAAATCTGTTTATTAACTTAATACTACTATAATTAAACAGAACTCAACCAAATTTAACAGGTATTGAGTACTTATACTAGTAATTGTAAAAATCAAGAAAATAGCTTACAAATGAGATTCAAACACAGGACATGGAAACAAGGTCTGAGATTCATTCCTAAAGCTTACCAATAAGCTCTAACCCAATAGAAATCCAAAGAACAGATCTGCACCACTTTCTTGATCATTTCCCATAGCTTTTTATTTTTAACTAATTTATTGGTAATATTTGGTATTTTCTGAGTTTAGAATCTAAACTGGAATTTCAAGGTTTCTTACAGCTTTTAAGCTTTATAAGAGCTTAATGTGAGCTTATAAGTACTAAACAACAACGGGTAACAACATTTGCATATCATTGAGAATTTTTGAATAATGAAAATTTGCATAAACTGAGATATAACTTGATACTGAGATTGAAACTGAAATAAGAGTCTTAATACACTAGAAATTTATTGCAAAGTATTTAAAAACTTGAACAAACACTGTAAAACTTAGAATATTAAAAACGACATATTAAAACTAAAATTACACTACTTGTAACTACTGCCTCTCATCTCTGCTTCTCCTCTCTATTTTATAGCTTCAAATGGTTCTTGCTGGCACTCTGAGTGTTTCCCACCTCCCAGTTGAGCCAATGGGAGAGTTTTGGCCATTTAGTCCATTTCATCATTTTTGGCGGGAAAGGGGGACATTTGACTTTAGGGCTCTGACTTGCAGCTAGGGGGGGGGGGTGGAGGTGTAGGGTTGATGGGAGAGGGGTTGGAAGGGATAAGGTGTTGGAAAATGGAGTTGGAGAGGTGGAATTGCAGGCAACAGTCAAGTGGTGAAGACACCTGTGTGGGAGGGAAACAGGTGGAGTCTGCTTGTTTGACTATTTTGACCAAGGGTTCGAAAAGAGAGAAAGGGTCAAAAGGCAGGGGTCACATAGCTTTGGCAGGGGTCCATTTGAGTTATGACAAGTCAAATAGGTGTAAAGATATTAATAAAGACAAGGACTAGTGTTGTCATTTCTGAAATTGCAAGGACCTATTCTGCCAAAACTGAAAAGTTGTTCCAAGGACTAAAATTGACAATCTCACAAAGTACAAGGACCAAACTTGCCATTTTCACATTTTCCAGGGACTAATTCTGCCAATTTTGAAAGTTCAGGGACCTTTTCTGCCATTTTACAAAAGATTTATTCAAGGACCATTTTTGACAAATTAGAATATTTCAGGGACCTTGAATAACATTTCTCTTTATTTAGATTTACCAGGGACTGTTTTTGACAACTTTTGAAACTTGGGGGACTAAAACTGCCAATTATGCAAATTTGATACGTTTTTCACCAGATTTTGATATTTTTGCATTTAAAACACATAAAACACTTATTTGTGATATTTTTATCATTTTGATGCATTTCTGAGTGTTTTCAGATGTTTTTGCAGTTTAAATGGTACAAAAATGATGAGTATTTAGACACTCATCAATCCCCCACACTAAGATATTGCTAGTCCCTAGCAATGTTTTGAGAAAAATTAATGGATTTTATCTCTTTACCAAAAGCCATTACTTCTGGAGTAGCCAAATGTTTCAGTTCAAGTAAGAACCATGGTACACCGATAACCATGTGATTTTGAGCAAACCACCAGCTTTCAACGGATTTGATTTGTCTTTACCAGAAGCCGTACCCTTCTGGACTAGCCAACTCTTAGATAAATTATCAATATTATCTTTGGTGAGCTGATTACCAATTATGGTTTTTCCACTGCCTTTACCACAAGCCATAAACTTGCGGGCTAGCCAACTCTTCACTTTTTAGGATATGGTGAGCTGAATACCATACAATTTTGGGCAAATTGCAAGCCATATAAACGGATTTGAGATATCTTTACCAAGAGCCGTTTGCTCCTGGATTAGCCAATCCTTATGTGGGTTAGACATGGTGGACTGATTACCATTTGTTGTGTTTAGTACATAGTACTTCCACTAAAAAAAAAATTTTAAAATTTGGCCATTTTGGGGGAAAAAGGGACTAAAAGGGTACATTTATGATCAAATTCGCCAGAATTTCCCCCCCACACTTAGAAATGAATATTGTCCTCAATATTCAAAGTACCGGCTGTTATGCCGAAACTTAGAACGTAAAAAGATAATAAACCTAGCTAAGTGTAGAAACACAACAATTATTCTCTTTTTTTTTTTAATATATACAATTTTCAAAGTTTTTTAGATCTATATACAACATGTGGGGCATCTCCCCCACACTAGGGTGGTACACACGGGTGAAAACCCATGTTAAGCTACTGTTTTTGATTACCGAGTCGCTAGCTTGACTCGACCCCGAATTAATTGGTTCATGGGGAAGTAAGTGGAAGAGACAATCTCCATCGGACTTTCATTCAAGATGTTTGGATAAACATTGAAGTACATGAAAGTTCCACACCGATGAGATACAGACAGACAGACCCGGCTCACAAATGGTACATGGAAATGCCTGGGTCAAAGATAATGTCTTCATTCCCGAAGGAGTGAAGAACAGGAGAAGCCACGGGATAGGTGAAGAAGAGAAAGAAAATCATGATAAATATCATGACTAACTCATCATCTTCATCCATAGGAGGATCCATAATTTCAGGATTATGAATCTCATCATTTAAGCTTAAGTGATCAAGACAAATCTCGGGTGTGTCATGATCAATTTGGGAGTTATCATACTCCAGCGGAGATATGATATGAGTGAGTTCACCGGCGATCTCCTCGTGAAGAGAATCAATCACAAGATGTAAATCTGTGGATTCTTGTTCCACTGTAGACTCATCACTATCCTCAATCTGAGTATCAAAGAGTGGATTCTCAGAAATTAAAGTGAATTCAGAGTCGAATTCAAATAGAGGATTAGTGAAAGTAGTTTTGAATGTTTCAGGAACAAAGTGATTAACATTCTCAATTGGACTGTTGGGATAAGAAGTGAGTGAACGATCATTATCAAGGAGACTTTCAGTCTCTCCCAGATCAACTTTGAAATCAGAAAGATTATCACTACTTTCTGATGAAAGTGGATTGGTGTGAGTGAGCTCATCAGTGAACTCCTCAAGATGATGATCAGCATCAGACTGTGGGAGTGATGCCTCGACATACTCGATGTTTCCATGAGAAGTACAATCGTCGCTAACATCGGAGAAGGTTTCAAAATGATCTTTTGAACACTCAAGAGGGGAAACAGAATCACACACATGATCAGAAGTTCCCTGTGACTCTCTCGGGATTGGGACAAGGTTCTCAACACTAGACTTTATGAATTCGTCCGATTCCTTTTCAGGAACAGTGTCAAGATGCTCGTCCCCCATAGTCAGAGAGTGAGTGGGAGCTTCGGGTGTGATAGCAGTTGTTTGAGATGGAATCTCAACTGCTGGGATGTCATCTGATGAACTTGATGAATCAAGTGTATCATCATCATCACTGTCATCAGGAATAAAACGAAATTGAGAGCTAGATCTGGCTGCTTTTTCTTTTGCAATTGATTCCTTAACAGATTTCTCAAAGGCAATTTGGGAATTTATTTTAGCAGCCTGCTCTTCAGCTAACAATTCTTCCATGGATTTCTCATGTGAATTTTGAATGACAGGACATTGTGGGAGTGGAGATTTGTCAAAACCGGAAGGTTGACATTGATAATCATCATGAGGACCCCCACAATGTACACAAGAAATACTGGGAATATTATGAAGTATAGTTTTATTGAACTCCTCACCTCTTTTCAGTAACTCTAGAAGCTCTAGATAAGAGTCTTGTTGGGCTTGCTGAGGAGTTGGAGTCATTTGGCACTGTGGAGGTTGGTCGTGATATGGATAGTCGTGATTGTTACAAGGAAATGGATTCCCTGTTTGACAATCAGAGCTGAAATGGGGACCTCCACAGTTCTCACAACAAAATGATTGTTGTGGGTGGTCATGTGAATAATATGGAATTTGGTCATTACCAAAATCCTGAGCATCACCGGAAAACTGTTCATAGACAAACATGTTTCCGGATTGACACTCAAATCCTTGGTGAGGACCTCCACAATACTCACAGCAGTAATGTTGGTTATATGAAGATGAGTCGGGCTGTGGTGGGTAATTGGAAAAGTTTGAGGGGTCGTTAAATGAGTTCTGATTAGGATCATAATCAAATGAATTCCTCGAACCACAAAACAAACAACTCCCATTACGGATATCATTACCACATTGTACACATGTACACCAACGACAGGGTGAACCATAAAGAGGCTCACCACAACCGACACAAGGAATAAACGATTCTAATTGAGAATTATAAGAATGAATCTGATTATTCAAAGGATCGACAAAACCAACATGGTGATCCGAATGACTATCAAGTCTCGAAGAACATTCAGAAAGATCAGGAGGTGGGACAAGTGGTGTGCTCTGAGAGCTAGCAATTTCCACCACTTCCGTTATGGTCTCCGGTTCTGGTTCTTGAGAAACGTAAAGATTAGGCAAGTCATTCATGCGAGTCACCTGTCTGAATTCTGCATGTTTGCTTTTAACCGTAAACTGTGAAAGTTTAGAATCAATTCTAGACGGTTTTTGAGCAATCGAGGGGTTAGGTCTTTGGATAACCGTAGGTTGGACGTATTTGGCACTCCCATTATCAGAAGGAAGTATCTGGTCCTTTGTCACCCCGGTTTCTTTTTCCATTTCCCTACGCAGAAAGAATGGATCTTCACGAACAACGCGAATTCTAGACATTTGTGATAAAGTCTGAAGCTTTTCAGCTTCGTCCCAGAATTCGTCCTCGAGAGATTCCATGAGAAAAAGAATCAAATGGATAGAGGGTAAAGGAATGAAGAATTAAAAAGGGTAGGAGGGTTAAGATGAATATTTTTGGTATTTTGGATAAACATGATGTAAAAACTAAGAATGAAAATCTTTTTGGGTTTTTTGATTTTTAAAAGATGGTATGAACAAGGAGTGATTATTCAAATCACTAATCTGCTAAACGTAAGACTATTAGCACTGCTCCCCGGCAGCGGCGCCAAAATTTTGATCCGCGCAAAACAGTCAAGTTTTATCACGCAAGTCCGCCACTTGTGAATGGCAGACCGTAACAAGCTTAAAACTGCTCAGGCACGAATGCAATGAAGATCAGGAGAGTATAGTGTTTCCCCAGGTCGTTAAGTCCCAACGAGCTGTGCGAGAATAGTCAAATGTGTAGTGATCGAGAGATTTGAACGGGAAAAGAGATTGTGATATGATTATAACTAAGGAAAAGCCCATAAACTACAGGGGCTTAAATGCAAATTAAAGAAAGTTAAAAAGTTAAAATCTATTAAATAAACGCTATCACTATTTTTACAGATCGATGAACGTTTATGATTTTATAAAATAAAATAACTTAAATAAACTATATTAACTAAAACGTAAACTTAAATTACTTAAAAACGTTATCTAAAACAAAAACGAGCGTTATTTACGAAAATGGCGCTGGAGCGCAAGCAAAAACGTAAAATTTATGAAATAAAAGGCCTACGAGTGTAAAACTAATTTTCTTACAAAATATATGATAAAAGAAAATTTTAGAAAAAAGATTTATATTTTTTTGACTTTTATATTTTTTATTATGATTTAAATAAGTTTTTACACTAATTAAATGTTAAAAAATACTAAAACTATTTATAAAAATCTGAAACTTTTTTATAAAATACTTAATACTAATACAGATTTAAGAAAAATAGAAAACTGGAAAAAGCTACTTTAAATAAGCTTGAAATAAGCTAAAAACACCTAATAAGCTAAACTGCCCAAATGGTACGTAAAGATTTGATTGTGCACAAAATAAACGAGACAAGTCCCAAGGGCAAACGGTAAGGAGTGTGTGTGGTGAACTGGGTGGCGTGGGTTCGAGTCCCAGCACTGCCTTTTTGCTAAAACATTTTTATTTTTGAAATTTTTCTTTACAAACTTATTAAGTACATTAATATAAGCATTTTTTACAACTGAAACTTTTTATGAAAATCACAAATAAGCTCAGTTTGAGCTTATTTATCTTAACAGTTAGCTAAGAAATGAAATAAGCAAAATGATTAAGCTAATATGGTTAAATAAGCTATGAATAAGCAAAAGGAAACTGAAAATAAACTAAGCTACTAATAATAAGCTGATTTAACAACTGATAAGGTACAAATACTTAGAAATAAGCACAACAAATTCAAAATAAGCACTTACTTATCTGTTGTACACAGGACAGTTATATGATTAGCTAGGCACCTTCTAGCTAATTTTTAAGTACCTAATTAAGCTAGCTATTGAAAAACAACTCTGGAACTAATAAGCTAAGCAAATAAGCTTCCCAAAGAACTAAAGCTTTCACAATGAAGTTCACTGTTGAGATTAAAATGAGCTTATGAAAAGGTTTGAAAACTCTGATTACTCAGTGTACTAGTTAAAATGGATAAATCAAAAAGCAATAAGCAGACCTAGTAAATAAGCTATAAATTGGAAAATAAGCATTAGAATAGAGACACAGCTAGGTTGACTACTTAAAAAACTAAAATATACAAGCTATAGCCAAATAATAAGCTCTGTGTGAGCTTATGAAACTAGGTGGCTAACTGGGTGCACAGGGCATATTTGCAGTTAAGGGGTTCTAAAGAAGCTAACTAATAAGCTATCTATAAGCTACTTTTATGAAATCTAATATTTTTGTATTTTTCTTTAGCAACTAAATATTAATTTCCCAAAAGGGCTTGAGCTAGATCTTAATAATAAACACATAATTAAATTCTACATTTTATTCAAAAACTGGTATTTGGAAAATTTTGACTTTTAAGATAATGATACAGTTTGACTTAAGTGAACTTCTAATGATCCTAGACGACCTAATATGATGTATTAAGTTACTAAGAGACTAAATTAAGTTAAATAAACAAATTGTAAACTAGTATGCATGATTTAGGAACTTGAAATTCCAACAGTTAATAAGCAATATGGGATGAAATTTGATTTTGACTTTTTAAGGAACATGGACTAAATTTTATGACTGAACTTGGCTATTTAGAACTAATGTAACTTAAAATAACAATAAACAACAACACAATAAACTTCTAAACACAGATTACACAGTAAAACAAACACCCCTTATATGGACTGTTTTGAGAATTTTTACACTAAAACAAGTTGTGAAACTGAAAAATCTGTTTATTAACTTAATACTACTATAATTAAACAGAACTCAACCAAATTTAACAGGTATTGAGTACTTATACTAGTAATTGTAAAAATCAAGAAAATAGCTTACAAATGAGATTCAAACACAGGACATGGAAACAAGGCCTGAGATTCATTCCTAAAGCTTACCAATAAGCTCTAACCCAATAGAAATCCAAAGAACAGATCTGCACCACTTTCTTGATCATTTCCCATAGCTTTTTATTTTTAACTAATTTATTGGTAATATTTGGTATTTTCTGAGTTTAGAATCTAAACTGGAATTTCAAGGTTTCTTACAGCTTTTAAGCTTTATAAGAGCTTAATGTGAGCTTATAAGTACTAAACAACAACGGGTAACAACATTTGCATATCATTGAGAATTTTTGAATAATGAAAATTTGCATAAACTGAGATATAACTTGATACTGAGATTGAAACTGAAATAAGAGTCTTAATACACTAGAAATTTATTGCAAAGTATTTAAAAACTTGAACAAACACTGTAAAACTTAGAATATTAAAAACGACATATTAAAACTAAAATTACACTACTTGTAACTACTGCCTCTCATCTCTGCTTCTCCTCTCTATTTTATAGCTTCAAATGGTTCTTGCTGGCACTCTGAGTGTTTCCCACCTCCCAGTTGAGCCAATGGGAGAGTTTTGGCCATTTAGTCCATTTCATCATTTTTGGCGGGAAAGGGGGACATTTGACTTTAGGGCTCTGACTTGCAGCTAGGGGGGGGGGGGTGGAGGTGTAGGGTTGATGGGAGAGGGGTTGGAAGGGATAAGGTGTTGGAAAATGGAGTTGGAGAGGTGGAATTGCAGGCAACAGTCAAGTGGTGAAGACACCTGTGTGGGAGGGAAACAGGTGGAGTCTGCTTGTTTGACTATTTTGACCAAGGGTTCGAAAAGAGAGAAAGGGTCAAAAGGCAGGGGTCACATAGCTTTGGCAGGGGTCCATTTGAGTTATGACAAGTCAAATAGGTGTAAAGATATTAATAAAGACAAGGACTAGTGTTGTCATTTCTGAAATTGCAAGGACCTATTCTGCCAAAACTGAAAAGTTGTTCCAAGGACTAAAATTGACAATCTCACAAAGTACAAGGACCAAACTTGCCATTTTCACATTTTCCAAGGACTAATTCTGCCAATTTTGAAAGTTCAGGGACCTTTTCTGCCATTTTACAAAAGATTTATTCAAGGACCATTTTTGACAAATTAGAATATTTCAGGGACCTTGAATAACATTTCTCTTTATTTAGATTTACCAGGGACTGTTTTTGACAACTTTTGAAACTTGGGGGACTAAAACTGCCAATTATGCAAATTTGATACGTTTTTCACCAGATTTTGATATTTTTGCATTTAAAACACATAAAACACTTATTTGTGATATTTTTATCATTTTGATGCATTTCTGAGTGTTTTCAGATGTTTTTGCAGTTTAAATGGTACAAAAATGATGAGTATTTAGACACTCATCACCAGGGAACGCTTAGTGTTCTCCAAAAATTATCAACAAAATCAAGCGGAATAGGCAATCCTGTATTCGAAAAAAGGAACTAGTTAAAATTATCGGTATTGACGGGAAGAAAAACTTGATAGGAATAAATTTTAAAATACATACCGTTTGCTTGAAGCCAAAACAGTTCGTGATAGCATGGTAAACCATAAACTAACCGCAACTGATGACCGCATTGTTGTGGGTCCACATCCCGTTTACTTCTGCGAGTATGAGTAGTAAAGCCTCTCTTGAAACATTATACCGCAATTCCTTAAATAGTATGTCCTTACACGCATGCAGTTTCTTGATTTTGCTTGTATTCAAAGAGGCTCGTATCGCAGTTTCTTGCGCAGCTATAATCTTGTCGACCGAACACAACAACGTGTCTAAGCTGGACTGTGTGGAGCCCAAGTGTAACTTCAACAGCGCGTGTTGACTCTCAACTCTACATGTTGTTGTCTGGCCGAAGCTGCGATATTGATCGGTAATGTACGACACAAACATGCGGTCGTAATGTAGCAGCCAGTTACGAAAATACCGCAAAACATCTGATAAAACAAAGAATTAATAAAGTGAGAAAACAATTCGAGTAGTTATTTATTAAAAAATAATAAAAAAATGTATTAATGGTTGAGTACCCCTTTTTTGGACCAATAAATCCTGTAGGTGCTGATAATAATGCGTGAACACATCTTCGGTCGGATCTGTAACCATCAAATCCCATGTCCATCTAACGGACTCATACTCCTTTACCGAATCGAATATGTGTCTGCAATGCTTTAGCACATTTTGATTGATATGCCATCGGCAGAGTAATCTGTTAGCGTTTGGGAATTCTTCTGCGCATGCCCCAAGCAACTCTAAATCTCTGTCGGTGACGATAACCCGTGGGTAATATTGTTCTTGTATCACCAACTTAACACATTCCAACACCCATTTGAAATTTGGCTTTTTTTCCTTGTCCAAAAAGCTAAACGCCATTGAGAATGTTGTGTTTGTTGGAGTAACCCGAACAACTGTAAAGAATGGCAGTTTAAACATCGTAGTATTGTATGTGGAGTCCATCAGCATGATGTCCGGATATGTTGTCCACAGGGCATATGAATTCGGGTGAACAAAAAATATTTCATCCAACTCATTGGTGTGGTCATTTACCCTGGGGTAATATGTATAACCTTGACGCGGCAAATGTAATAAAAGAAGTTGTATCGGAGTCAAATCACCACGACTGGCGCGACGTATGTTTTCTTGTGCATTATATACCGTTTTAATGGTAGACACGTTATTCGGATCGATCTCTTTTAGTGAAGAAAGTATAATTCGTGGTGCTACATGTTGTTTTGTCCACTGATTCACCAAAACTAACTCACTTTCTTTTAATCGCATGGCCTGTGAAAAACCATGGAACGAGACTACAAAGTTATGATTATGCCTCGGACACTTGACCCTCAAGATCCAACCATTTCGACCTTTTATAAATTTCGCTAGTAATCTGAATGGGCAATTAATTTTAGCGGTACTAGTCTGCCGTTCAAGTTCATCTTCTAAACCTTCACGTACAGACGTCCCATGTCTAGAACACAAAAATTCGATAGAGTACTTATAGCCCCTATCTGTTTTACTTTTTCCTTTAACAATAAGAAAACCAATCGATTCAGCAGTAGATCGCACCTAATCAGTTAAAGCAACTTCAGTACCGAACACCTAAAAAATAAAAAAGTTTTTAAAAACTTTGATAAAAAATACAACCTTGTAGAAATTTTTTTTACAAACTTTTATAAATACTTTTATAAATACAATTTTTTTACAAACTTTTATAAATGCTTTTATAAATACAAATTTTTTACAAACTTTTATAAATACTTTTTATTAACTTTTTTTATAAATACATTTTTTTTACAAACTTTTATAAATACTTTTTATTAACTTTTTTAATAAATACATGTTTTTACAAATACTTTTTATTAATTTTTTTAATAAATACTTTTTTTATTAACATTCTTATAAATACTTTTATAAAACGTTTTCTTATAAATACAAAAGAGGTGTGTGTTTTTATTGATATGTATACGTGTGTGGTTTTCGTTGTGTTTACGCGTTTTTTTTTAGAAACCGTGTGTGCGCACATGGTTTCTCTGTCTCAGCCTATTGATATTCTCTGGTTTTGTCTCTCACTTCTGGCAAAACTCTCTCTCTCTCACCTGTTGGTGGTATTACCACTCTCTCTCTCTAAAAATTTTAGATCTAAAGATTTTAGATCTAAAATTTTGATCTAACAAGTGTAAAACTTGTTAGATCTTCAATCTGATGATGATATGGTGTTAGTGATGTTATGGTGGTGATGCTGTGGTGGTTACGTGTGTGGTATATGTTTCGTTGTTAAAGTTTTTATATCTAAAACTTTTTTCAGATGCTTGAAACTGATATGTTCTTGAAAAAATTATGAGGTTGGTAAAAAAAAAGTTTACTTTGTTTGATTTTCTTAAAAGATTTTAGATCTAAAATTTTGATCTAACAAGTGTAAAACTTGTTAGATCTTGAATCTGATGATGATATGGTGTTAGTGATGTTATGGTGGTGATGTTGTGGTGGTTACGTGTGTTGTATATGTTTCGTTGTTAAAGTTTTTAGATCTAAAACTTTTTTTAGATGCTTGAAACTGATATGTTCTTAAAAAAATTATGTGGTTGGTAAAAAAAAGTTTACTTTGTTTGATTTTCTTAAAAGATTTTAGATCTAAAATTTTGATCTAACAAGTGTAAAACTTGTTAGATCTTGAATCTGATGATGATATGGTGTTAGTGATGTTATGGTGGTGATGTTGTGGTGGTTACGTGTGTGGTATATGTTTCGTTGTTAAAGTTTTTAGATCTAAAACTTTTTTTAGATGCTTGAAACTGGTATGTTCTTGAAAAAATTATGAGGTTGGTAAAAAAAAAGTTTACTTTGTTTGATTTTCTTAAAAGATTTTAGATCTAAAATTTTGATCTAACAAATGTAAAACTTGTTAGATCTTGAATCTGATGATGATATGGTGTTGGTGATGTTATGGTGGTGATGCTGTGGTGGTTACGTGTGTGGTATATGTTTCGTTGTTAAAGTTTTTAGATCTAAAACTTTTTTTACATGCTTGAAACTGATATGTTCTTGAAAAAATTATGAGGTTGGTAAAAAAAAAGTTTACTTTGTTTGATTTTCTTAAAAGATTTTAGATCTAAAATTTTGATCTAACAGTTATAAAACTTGTTAGATCTTGAAAACTGGTTATGATCAAATGGTAGTGATGTTATGGTGCTGATGCTGTGGTGGTTTCGTGTGTGCTATATGTTTCGTTCTTAAATTTTTAATTCTAAAACTTTTTTAGATCTAAAAGTTTTTTAGATCTAAAAAATGTTTGATTATCTATTTGTATGTTTTGCAGGTTTGCATAGGAGGACCCTTTGTGGGCAAAGCCTACGCAAGCACCCCATTTAATCCTAGCCATAGTAATGCAGATTCATTACTGGATGGTAAAGTTATAATTTTTAATTCACTTTGCAACTTTAATGAATTGGTCTAAAAACATTTCATTACTGGATGGTAAAGTGACCATTCAAGGTCACTTTGCAACTTTAATTTAATAGAAGGCAATGATGATTTTTTTTAAAAAAACTTAAAAGAGTTTTGGCATGGCAAAACTGAATTTGCAGCCAACATGAGCTAAAAAGCTAATAATCTGAGCCTATTCGATAAGTTTACCTCTTGTGTGTTAAATGGTGAACTAGACATGGTGGACTGTGATGCTGTTGCTTGTGCAGTTGTTGCTTGTTGTCGTGGACTGTGAAACTTGTGGTCCTGTATTAGTTCTTGCTAGTTGTTGTTTGTTGTTGTTTTGGACCACTTGTTGCTGTTGTTGGTTGATTGTTCTGGACCACTTGTTGTTGTTGTTGGTTGATTGTTGTTGATTGTTGTGGTGTTGTTGCTTTCGCCTGGGATTATATGGGGTGCTTGTGTAGGCTTTGCCTTTGAGAATCTTAGTACATTCTTGTGAACTTTTCATTTAAGAATCTTAGTACATTCTTGTGAACTTTTGCAGTTTTGGAATCCTACTTACCACATTCATGTTGAAAACGTGTAACTTGTGAGACCTGTGAACTGGTGAGTCTTGTGCTTGTGCAATTTGAGACTTGTGAGACTTTGTGCAGTTTGAGACTTGTGAGACTTGTGCAGTTGTGAGGCTTGTGCAGTTGTTAGGCTTGTGCAGTTTTGTGAGAGTTGTGTAGTTTTGTGCAGTTCCTGTGAACTAGTGACTTTGTGCAGTTGTGACTAAAAATTTTCCGAGGCGATGATGATAAAAACCGAATGGACGGTAAAGTGAGATCAAATCTCACTTTGCAACCTTCGGGTTTGAGCCTAAAAATTTTCCGAGGCGATGATGATTTTTGAGCCTAAAAATTTTCCGAGGCGATGATGAAAACCGAATGGACGACAAAGTGAGATAAAATCTCACTTTTGAAACCTTCGAACTGAGCCTCAAAAATTTTCCAACTACGTTTTTTTTTAAGTTCTAAAACTGAAAGTTGTAAAACTTGTAAAAAAAGTTATAAAAACTATTTCTAAAACTGAAAGTTATAAAACTTGTAAAAAAAGATATAAAACTTTGTAAAAAACACTTGTAAAAAATACTTGTAAAAAAACTTGTAAACAAAACACCCCAAAACTGGAAGGTGGTGTTGTGGTTGTATATTTTGGCACGGAAATCGAGACACCAATGTTTGGTACCAATCATTGGGACACCAAACACCTCAAAATATGCAGCACCCCCTACCCATGGGGTGCCTGCATAGGAGGACCCATTGTAATATATTGCTAGATATTTGTTAACATTTCAAATCACTATAATATTTTATTATTTAAATTATATATTATCTATGATATTTGTTTATTACAACTGTGAAATATAATATAAAGAAGTTCATTGTACAGGTTAGTAAAATATCTTTATAATGCAAACTTCAAAACGAGAATTTACAGATATTCTTACATGTTCAAAATAACTAAGGTTTGTTTGAGTAAACTTAACTTTTCTAAATGAAGAATCCCTGCTGTGATCTTATGGACATGAGAGTTCAGTGAAGAGCTTCAAGATCTTACTACTTCAAGAAGACTAATAGTGTTTGGTTGGGTTAGAGCTTCAAGATCTTGCAGTTGTGAGGCTTGTGCAGTTGTTAGGCTTGTGCAGTTTTGTGAGACTTGTGTAGTTTTGTACAGTTCCTGTGAACTAGTGACTTTGTGCAGTTGTGATTAAAAATTTTCCGAGGCGATGATGATAAAAACCGAATGGACGGTAAAGTGAGATCAAATCTCACTTTGCAACCTTCGGGTTTGAGCCTAAAAATTTTCCGAGGCGATGATGATTTTTGAGCCTAAAAGTTTTCCGAGGCGATGATGAAAACCGAATGGACGACAAAGTGAGATAAAATCTCACTTTTGCAACCTTCGAACTGAGCCTCAAAAATTTTCCGACTACGTTTTTTTTTTTAAGTTCTAAAACTGAAAGTTGTAAAACTTGTAAAAAAAGTTATAAAAACTATTTCTAAAACTGAAAGTTATAAAACTTGTAAAAAAAGATATAAAACTTTGTAAAAAACACTTGTAAAAAATACTTGTAAACAAAACACCCCAAAACTAGAAGGTGGTGTTGTGGTTGTATATTTTGGCACGGAAATCGAGACACCAATGTTTGGTACCAATCATTGGGACACCAAACACCTCAAAATATGCAGCACCCCCTACCCATGGGGTGCCTGCATAGGAGGACCCATTGTAATATATTGCTAGATGTTTGTAAACATTTCAAATCACTATAATATTTTATTATTTAAATTATATATTATCTATGATATTTGTTTATTACAACTGTGAAATATAATATAAAGAAGTTCATTGTACATGTTAGTAAAATATCTTTATACTGCAAACTTCAAAACGAGAATTTACAGATATTCTTACATGTTCAAAATAACTAGGGTTTGTTTGAGTAAACTTAACTTTTCTAAATGAAGAATCCCTGCTGTGATCTTATGGACATGAGAGTTCAGTGAAGAGCTTCAAGATCTTACTACTTCAAGAAGACTAATAGTGTTTGGTTGGGTTAGATTTAACTAAGGCATGTTATAATTGTGAATGGTCTATTATACCCTCGATGTACAACCATAAAAGTTACGTTGACTTTGGCAATCCTGGTCAAGGGACATGTTTGGACTATAAAAATACTGTTTTGGACTACCGGCGATGAAAATGCCAAGTTTTGGTTCAACGTGATGCGTGTGTACAAGATTAGGGACCAACATTGTATTTTACTCTATTTTTATTTTGTGTTATAATCATGTCATGTTATGGATTACAATACATGTTATATGATTTATGAAAACATGATAAATAAATATGAAAACCTAATTTTTAATTGTATGGATAAATATGTAGAAGAAGATTTGACATGTTCATGATTTTATGTAACGTATGTTATTGAAACTTGTATGCTTCTATGTGAATTATGAGACTATGGTTTCAAATAATTATGTTTATGGTTAAATGGATATGAAGCCTTGAATAATGTTTAATGAACACATGCACATGATTAGATAATGATATAGAACACATGCTTACAAGATTAGAACTTATAAGGAATTCTATGATTTTATGTGATGTGGAAGTTGCATATTTAGCTTGTTAATCCATTAATTTACATGTTATAGGATATGATTGGAATATGATGAGTTAAATGACATTATTGAATTCTTGATTATGGCCTTATATGGATGCTTGCATGTTGACATGGATTTGTATAAAATAGTTATGAGAGAAACATGTTTAGAGCTTGTAATTTGGTTTTTACATGAAATGATGAGGTTGTGATGCCATAAATGGTCTTATGTGAAATTCTTGGAGAAAAATGCTATACCTTCTGTGGTTTAGGTGTTATAATGACTTATATACGAATTGTATGAAGTTTGGTTGAATATGACTAGGTAGAATGATGATTAATGACTTGTTTGTTATGTGAGACATTTTACATGATAAGGTGTCCAGATTTTAGGTCATATTTTTACATGTGTATTTTGATGATGCCTGCATGTTTTTGCATGATTCTTGAATCTAAATGTAAGCATTTTTTGTTTACTTTCTGAATAAGTAATATTTGTAGCATTTGGAGACATGGAAGTGTGAATTTTATATTTTACAAGTTGGGATGTCAAAACTGAGTAAGTTGAGTAAAATTTTGTGTTGTGGTATTTGATTTTTCATGAATAAACTATTAAACATATCCTTCTCCAGTCTTGATATTTGGGATGTGTGTGACCCCTGGAAATTTTGGTTGAATTTTTGGAGTTGTTTTAATGGGTGTGTCATGTTCACACTTTTGGATTCTCTGTTTCTGGGTACTTTCTGGACGTGTCTGGAAAGATGATTTTCCTATCCATACTTAAGCTCAGTAATAAAATCACCAAAAATCCGTGAAAAAGAATTTTATGTTAAAAGTAAGATTTATTTCGGGCTTCGTTAAGCCGGGACCAATTAACGACTTTTGTATGTACGAAAGTGGGATGACATTTAAATAATAGCCACAATTAGTTATATAGTCACATACTGCTTTAATGTTTGTGTTTAAGAGGGCTTAATTTGTGTGAACAAAACGGGGGCTTCAAAATTCACGGGACAACTTTGCTGTTATGTTGAAAAATGAGTTAATAACATAGAACCTTCTTGCGTTAGAGATATTATTACGATGATGTCATAACTATTTTCGCCTAACATGTAAACCCAAATAAATTATATTGCAGGGTACCCGTCGCCGCAACGCGCGGGTACCCGACCAGTGTATATATATATATATATATATATATGTATATATATATATATATGTACATATATATATATATGTACATATATATATATATATATAGAAGGACTTTATTTTCAGAACCCACTTTAAGTGCGAGAACCATCCTTTTACAAATAATAATACACAATGTACATCATTTAATGCTCCATAGCATTTTATTATTTTTATTTAATTCAAAAGGGTATAATAGTAAATGACATTTTTATATTATTTTTGTGTTTTTTTTATATAATTCTCGTTTTTTGTAAATCATAAAATTCGGATTTTTTTTTTTTTTTTTTTTTTTTTTTTAATAATGCTAACATGTTTTTAAATAGTCATTGTGCATACATGTTTTTTAACCTAATCAATATTTTTTTGAAATCTCAAGGAGTATGCATGTTTGTTTATTTTTTTTTCACATTGGCAAAGGTGCACGCATGTTTTTTTCCCCAAAATAGTCATGGTGCATACATGTTTTCAATTAGTCAAAGTGCATACATGTTTTTTTTAGCTAACATTTTATTTTATCAACCTATCAATATTTTACATGATCGTTATTTTTTATGAAAGTTTGAAACACAAATTAAAAAACCTAAATCATTATAAAAAGAAAAACAAGATTGATATACTTAAATGTTACATTTCACTTGATTACAAGTACAAAAACACATGCAATGATCATATATCTCCAAAAGTCGCAAATTATCTTCATGTATAATCGTTGGTCATCCACTTCCAGGTCTTAAATGATATCATCATCTTCATCAATCAATCTGAAACAAGCATGCACGAAAACAATTAAACCACAAACAAATAAGAAACGAAAATTAGTCACGAAAACTAGCATAACGCATATACACAATCTTGTGTATACTGAACTAATGATGTAAAAATATTTTTTAATCATAAACACAAAACATATATGTTTTATAATCCAAAACACAAAACATATATGTTTTATACGTAAACATATATGTATCTACACAAAACATATATGTTTTATTGATTTTGTATGCGTTAAAAAACACATATGCACCATTTCAATGATTCAATTATTAAATTACTAGTATCCTCTTGTAATCACTAGTTGCTAAAAGGATATGATGATTTATGCCTACAACATTCGTATGGCACAACTATTAATTCTATGATAATTTTATTTTTTAAATTAATATAAGCATAATATAACATACTACAATTAAAACATATATCAATGACGTCAAACCGTAAACTCCCTAAAACTACAACTATAAACAAAAAAAGTGTCAATTATATCATCGACCCAAAAAAACTTGAAAGAAAAAGTCGAACACCATCGACCCAAAACAAAAGTCAACAAGAAAGAACAAAAAGATTCGGAACAACAAATAATTCAAAGTCTCATGTTCACTATCATTGACCTCAAAGAAAAGTTCAAACAACCTTAGAAATTCAACACAAAACTGCAACTAAGACACGAAATTAAAAAAGAAAACATAACATGATTTGAATTCTAGCATGATGAGTATAGCTTGTGTTTATAGTTCGAACATCTCTATCACAAGTTTCATTTAATGGAAACAAACAAAAGTTGGGACAAAATAGTTAGAATACATGTTTAAAAATAAAAGAAAATCAATAAACGATAACAAAAACAAGATGATATAAACAATACAATATGCAATATGAATAAATGAGTGACCCAATATGATACAAATGGCTCAAAAGCAATGATATCCTGTATAGATCTCAGGTTGTACTCTTTCATAGCAGATTTTTAAAAGATCATCACAAGCCATCTTTGATCAACAATTGAAATAAAAAACAGATAACAGAAACAAGAAAATAAACCTGGAAGATCCACTTATTCATAATAATAACAATAGAAGATCTTTCCCAAAAAAAAAGAACCTTGCCAAAAAAACTCAAGAAACCAATCTCCTAAATCAGCATAAACCGCCCGCGGGAAGGATAGACACCACAAAAAAAATCATGGCGAACGAATTGCTCACGGTTACCCAGATCTGGTTACAAACCCAGATCTGTAACAAAAAAACGAATTGCTCGTAAAAGATAGAACCATGGTTTATGCCGAACCATGGCGAACGAATTGCTGTTTGTATCCCTAGAATTAGTGGGTACGGCTGATTGGTTACATTTTTTTTAACTGCAGATTAATGTGCGGCTGATTACTAGGGTTTGAGAGGGAGGGAGATAATGTGAGAGGTAAAAGAATATAATGGAATTAACTGTCACGGTTCTTTGAAAATAGTTATTAGAAATTCCCTTTGTGCCCTTGACTCATTCAAAAATAGTTACGTAACACTCCTTTTAATTTTATTAATTACACTAATGGCACAAGTCATCTCATCCATTGATGAAATGATCTAATGGTTAAAAATTGGTTCTCGCAGTTAAAGGGGGTTCTGAAAATAAAGTTTCAATATATATAAATATATATATATATATATATATATATATATATATATATATATATATATATATATATATATATATATATATATATATATTGAGAAGGTTGAGAAACAATTATAACCATTTGATTGTTTTGATCTCAATTAATTACAAAAATTGTTTATTATGATGATATGGGTATAATAGTAATTGATTCAGTCAATAACTATTAATGACTAAAAGTTCATTATCTAGTTTTCCAAATTCGAGGTTGACTACGTTTACAAGAAGACTACCGTTTTCTTTTTGGTTTCATTGATTCATGTTGAATTTATGCTTTGGTTCCATATAACTTTATTTACGGTGCGTTTGGTTGGTAAAAGGGTTTGGAATTAGATTTTGTTTTGGTATCAGTTTGAAAGAAAAGTAGGAGAAAGAAAATAAATGATAGTATAAAGTGTGTTTGTTTTATGAAATTTTAGTAGGAATGAATTTTAAATTTAATATTATTATAATTATAAAACATAAAAAACAAATCACTTCTTACATAAAATACAAAAAAAAATAAATAAAAGAAAATTGATTGGGCCCACACTTTATCTCAATACCCACATACATAGGGTGGAATAGTTGACACCCTCATCTAAATGAATCAAGTACTATGTTGAATCCAAATCACACAACCAAACATTTGATTAATGTCACATCAACCTCAACACATTCCAAAGTGTTAAAACAAATGCACCCTTAATGAATCATTTGTTCTTTTTTTCTATCAAGTTATAATAATTCATATTAGCATGAATTTGAAAAGATGTCATATTACATGAAAAAGTCTTATCCATTGAATGATTCACCATTTTTTTCATGTTTTCGTGTACATCGTTTTTGGTTCACTAATCTATTATAGTTTGAGTTTTGAATCATTGAATAATACTTATACATAGTGAACCATTTAGGTATCTCCACTCTATATAAAGGAGAGTTTGTTTGAATCTCATCTCCCATCAAAACTCTAAAAAAATGACATGTGGCACTATACTCCCAAAAAAAAACCACATCCATTGGATCTCCTACTTTCCCTCCAAACATTAACTCCCCATATCAGTTTATAAACTATTAATTTTCATATTAACTTTACTAAATCAGCACCCAAACATTTAGAACATACCAAAAACAAAAAAGACCACATCCCGTTTGATTCACAATCAAAAATCCCCAAAACCTAAATTTAATTTTATATAAAAAATCCCACCAAACTGATTCATCAATCAAGAATCTTTACATAAACCACAAATATGATTGAAAATCATCAATCAAAAAAATCATTACATAAACCCTAAAACCCGGATCTGCAAAAACAAAAAACATGCCACCACGAGGAATAAAAAAAAGTGTTGATTCATCAAAGATCCACGACAAATTGTGAAAAATCATGAGGTAATTGATTTATGTTGATGAAACCCTAATTCGATTTTCATTATCAATCATGGAGTAGTTTAGTTTTTTATTTTTATTTTTTTTTACATTTTCTCTTTTCCTTTTTTTCTTTTAGTTATAAGCTTTTGTGTTTGGATGCAATCAATTCAATGAGAAACCTTGCTTAATATCACAAGTGGGTTTCTTTAATTTATTGTTTTTGAGGTTTCGTTATTTTTAACATTTGCTAATTATTTGCTTTATTGTTGGATCGATGTACTCTAACCAAACTAACTTATATAGCTTGTTAAGGGTTTAATAACCTCAGATAAATATTAAGTTATTAACAATGAAACACTGAGCAAACTCTATTAAGTATGCGGAATTTACTTAACAAAGCTAAGAATAATTAACTTTAACTTTCAACGATTTTATTAATAACTCTGAATCTACTTGTTATGCAGATTCTTTAACAACTGTAAAATTCTAATATCGTACTTCTCTAAAACTCTAAAAACACGTACCTCTAATGCCAACCTAGGGGTCCTTTTATAGGCTTAAGGATAACCCTAGTCGGTTTACAATTTGTAACCTTGTACGACAAGTAATGCTATACTAATCTAAGAACATTCTAGAATTACATAATGATCCTTAACGCTTTTGCATATCAGTCCTTTAAGCATGCAGTACTTTGATGAATCGAACAGTACGTTGACTTTATACTTTAGCAGTACTTTGAGTTCTTCAGTACTTTAACTCTTCAGCACTTTGACTCTTCAGCACTTTGACTTTTCATATCCCAACAATCCTCCCCTAACTTGAATTCTACTTGCTTGATTTTAAGTTCCTTTGTAGATTTAACTTTAATGTCTTTGTCTTCAAAGAGAGATTGTGACTTTATCTTCAAATTTTGTCTTTGTAAATCCTGTGCTTATATCATCATCATCAAAGTAGTTTCTATCAATAATTCTTTTTCAGCAACATTCAGCAAGCTCCATCTTTTCAGCAACTCAGCAACATATGACAATTTGTACATTAGTTCAGTTTAAGTTTCAGTCTATTCTTATCACTTCCAGGTGTGTAAACTCCTGTGAGAGGTGAATCATTGAAATTTAGGTGTGTAAGACCATGGTACATTGATAACCATATGATTTTTAGCAAATCATCAGCTATCAACAGATTTGATTTGTCTTTACCAAAAGCTGTACCATTTTGGACTAGTTAGTTCTTTCAACCATGGTGAAATAATTACCATATAAATGGTTTTTCCACAGCCTTTACCACAAACCAACTCTTTACATTTGTTGATATGGTAAGTTGATTACCATACAACTTATTAGCAAGTTGTCAACTATATAACGAATTTGAGATATCTTTACCAGAGCCATTTGCTCATGGATTAGCCAGTTCTTTTGTAAACATGGTGAACTGATAACCTACTGTTATAACCATCTCAAAAACCATTGTTGTTGTTTAACTTTTGTTTCAAAATATTTGTTACTTAACAAAAGTTTTCTTTTAAACACATTGACCGGTTTTATGCTGCAAGCAGTACTTTGGTTAAAGTACTGTTTGTTCCAGCAGTATTTTGAATAAAGTATTTATTTTTCAAAAATTTATACAATTTAAACATCATACCAGTACTTATGCTTCATCCTCAGCCTCTGTCCATTTGATATACAATTCAATGACCATTAAGGCTGTGTCATTTTCTTCCTTGACTTCCATTCCATGATCAAGCATCGTTCTCATAAGATCTGACATGAGTGGATATCTTCTTTCTACTAACATATGGATCATTGTTCCATCTTCTAGCTCCAAAACATGCACTGTAGATTCATCAAAATATCTCCATCAATTAATTTCCCATACTTCTTGATTATTCTATATAGCATCAGTACTTGTCTCCTCAGTTTCAAAGATAGTTGTGAGGTCTCCAAGTAATACTAAACCAATTCCTTCTGATGGAATATGTTCAAAATACTCTTGTACTAGTTGATACAAATGAAACAGGTCTTCTCTATTTATCAAGTGCAGTATGTCCCACAATGAATTAAACACTCTAAAGCTTTCATCTTCTCTATGAAACATAAGATAATTTCCATCTTCTGCTTTTACAACTTCGAATGTAACAATCTTTGACTTCTTTTCTGCAACATCTTTAGCCGTAGGTAGCTCAAAATCAACAACTCTTATGTAATTCCTCAGTTCATCAACTGTATCTGATCTCAGCTCAATCTTCTCTGAGTTCTATTCAGCTTCAGTTGTCCTTTTTCTTTTTAAGCTTCTTTTACTAAGATCATCCTTGTGCTTGTCATCCTTGGAAGAAACAATACTTTCAACTTGCTTCTGATAAGCTTGTCTAACATTTTCATACAAGTCTTTCATCTCAATGTAATTCAACTTCTGTAATCCAGTGAATCCTTGACCTTTCAAGTAAGCCATCATTGCATTTCTTTCTTTAGCTTTACTCATTGGTCTTCTAGATAAAACTGGTTTTTTCTGATATAGCAGCTTCAGCATTCAATTCATCTTGTAATTTCTTAGATGCTTCTTTATTCTTAGCTTCTTCAATAGCAGCTTCAACATCCTATTCAGCTTGTACCTTTTTAGCAGCTTCTTCACTCTTAGCCACTTCAATTTCTCTAATTTCTGCCAAAGTCAGCTTTTTCTTCTTCCTTGTTTCCACCAGCTTACCTTTGCCTTTATCTTTTGGATCTATAACTGGTTGAGAAACTTGTGGTTGTTCTTCAGGAACACCTGGAATGCTAACACCTCTTGGTTTTGATAAGTTGTGCAATATCTCAGCTATAGTTTCATCATCACTTGCAGTGTGCACTACTTTTGGTGTATCAACTTCCTCTTCCTGAATAATAGTAGAAGTACCAGCTTCTTCTTCATGTATAACAGTCGAAGGACCAACCTCTTATTCAAAATCTAACACCTTTGGTGTAATCCGTTCTTGTCTATGAGTTTCTTGAAAACCAGTACTTTGATCAGCAACACCTTGATCATCAGTACCTTGAACACCAGTTCTTTGAACTTCAGTTCTTTCAGATTCAGTACTTAGAATATTAACCTGTACTTCAGTACTTTGAGGTTCATCTTCTTTTTCTTCATGAAATTCAGCATCTTCTTTCAAATTCTCTTGCTCTAAATTCCTCCCTAATTGGACAGAAGAATGATGTTGAACCTTTTTGCCTGTAGAAGCCTTCTTGAAATGTTTTCTTTTCTTTCTTTCAGCCTTGACCCATAATCTGTGATGTTGAACTAAAGGCCAAACAGACTTCTTAAGTCTTCTAAACTTGATCTTCAACCGTGCTATTTGTGCAGCTTGAGCCTCAGTTGTTTTCTTCAATCGGACTAGCTCCCTTGTCAGAATATAATTATCCAATACTAATCCTTCAGGGGGTATAGTAGCTGCATCTCCTTCAGAGAATGATGAGGGAATAGGGATATCTTGTTCTGACTCAATAGGTGGAGTATCATGGTGAGATGATGTAGGAGAAACTGCAGTACCTTCATTGACATCAGTACCTTGAGAAGCAGTTCCTTGAGATGCAGTACCTTGAGAAGCAGTACCTTCTCTTTCATCACTAGCTGCAGCCTCATCTCTAATAGCTTGAACAATCTCCATCATTGAAGTAGTCAATGGAGTGTTCCTACCAGTAAACAAATCACTCTTCCTAGCCATGAAGGTGAATATTTTGGCTGGTTGTACCACAACAGGTAATAGACTTGAAGGTTTTGGTACATCTTGAAGTTGTTTATTCAAGAAGACTTGAATAAATCTTGGATATATCAACCAGCGAGATACATGAGATATGTGAGATAGCATTCCATCCAAAATTAGCCTTGAAAAATTAAAGATACAATTTGTAGCCAATCCCACTAGTGCAGATGCTATATTGGAACCAAACTGCTCCCATGAAGTACTCTTAGAACTAATACAATGAAGAAGAACATGAACCAAATACTTCCACTTTAGACTAAATAAGGGTTTCTTGAAAGTTTGTTCAGTTAAGGACCCTTCATACCCAATATCTCTGAATGTATCCCAAATCAATTGTTTATCAAAACGAACAGCTCCTCCTTCATCATCAAACAATAAATCTTCATGAATCGAAGCGTCAGAAACCTTCACTATCCTTCCAGCAACTTTAGCTTGAATATACGAATCATCATTCTCCATATGAGTCCTAGAAGTTGCCCAAAACTGTTGAATCAATGGCTCAATAATATCGGGTTCCACTAAAAGTGCATAACTAATTGGAGATCCAGTCAGAAAATCAATGATTTCATGGAAGATGACATTAGCTTCAGTTTTATCCAAATTCGCCACCATGCTGTGTTTAGAAATGGTGTTACGGTTCGCCATTGATGTTTGTAAGAGTGATTGATTCGATGATTAAGTAATTGTGATAGAGAGAGAAATATGGAAAAGATTAATATGAATAAAGATGAGAGGGAAAATCGGAAAGTAGTTATTTATAGGTAGGATTTAAAAAATCACAGACCATAATAACAAAGTTACCTTTAGTTGAATTTACCCCTCTTTTTGAGCGTTGAAACAGTACGTTGATAAGACAAGCAGTTCTTTCCATGTGTGCAGTACTTTCTAGAGCAGTACTTTCATATAACCAAAAAGCAGTACTTTTCCATTCTCTTCTTCATAATGGCAGATACTTCAAATAGGCATTGAATTGCCTCCCCTCAAGCAAAGCACAGGACTGTCTAACTAACTAATCAGTCCTCCCTTTAAATGTAGCTCAGTAATTAATCATTCCAATGCTCACCACCAAGTGATTGAATCTTGAAACATCAAAGCCTTTGGTGAGTAAATCAGCTACATTATCATCCAAGTGAACCTTGACAACATTAATGAGCCTATGCTCATAACAATCTCTGATGAAATGATGCCTAATCTGAATGTGCTGGGTCTTGGAGTGATAAACTGGATTCTTCACAATACATATTGTACTCTCATTATCAATGTTGATAGGAGTATTCTTGAAGTTGAATCCATAATCCAAGAGTTGATTCTGCATCCACAACACTTGTCCACAACAACTTCCAGCAGCCACATATTCTGCTTCAGTAGATGATGTTGCTGCAATTGTTTGCTTCTTACACTGCCATGAGACTAATCTTCTTCCAAGATATTGGCATCCTCAGTGGTTGATCTTCTATCATAGTTGTCACCTGCATAATCACTGTCTGAAAAGTCTTCCAAATGAAAAGGTGAATCCTTTGGATACCACAACCCCAACTTGGGTTGTTGTTTCAAATAACTAAAAATTCGTTTCACTGCATTCATATGGGAGACCTTAGGTGAGACTTGATATCTTGCACATAAACAAACAGCAAACATGATATTAGGCCTATATGCAGTTAAGTACATAAGACAGCCAATCATAGTTCTGTACAACTTGACTTCAACAGGTTGACCATCTTCATCCTTGCCCAATGAGTTAATTGACTTTATAGGTGTAGTGACTGGCTTCATAGCATCAAAATTGAACTTCTTGAGTATGTCAGATACATACTTATCTTGACTTATGAAAATTCCTTCCTTTGACTGTTTAACTTGAAGTCCCAAAAAGAAAGTTAACTCACCCATTGAACTCATTTGAAATTCATGTTGCATCAGCTGCTCAAACTCCTTCACCATGGACTGTTTGGTAGCACCAAAGATGATATCATCTACATAAACTTGTACCAGCATGATATCCTTCTTATCTCTCTTGATGAACAAAGTCTTGTCAATAGCTCCTCTTCTGTAACCATGTTGCAATAAGAAAGTAGAGAGCCTTTCATACCAAGCTCTAGGTGCTTGATGAAGTCCATAAAGACCTTTAACAACTTTGTAAACTTTGTTTGGATGTGCAGGATCTTCAAAACCAGGAGGCTGTTTGACATATACCTCTTCTGTAATAGTGCCTTAAAGAAAGGCACTCTTGACATCCATTTGATAAACCTGAAATCCCATATATGATGCAAAAGCAAGGAAGATTCGAATTGCTTCAATCCTTGCTATAGGAGAAAATACCTCATCATAATCTACTCCTTCTTCTTGTCTATATCCTTGTGCAACTAACCTTGCCTTGTTCTTGATGACATTCCCTCTTTCATCTCTCTTTACTTTGAACACACATTTGGTACCAATGACCTTCTTTCCATTTGGTAGATCACATAGTACCCAAACTTCTTGAAGTTTGAATTGAAGAAGTTCTTCTTGCATAGCTTCAACCCAACTTTCTTTAGATAATGCCTGAGCTATATTCTTGGGTTCTTCTTGAGAGATAAAGCAAGTGAATAAGCATGTTTGATGATCCTTTTGATTTAGCTTGTTCTGTTTATAAACAAAGCTAAGTAAAGCATTGTGAGGTTTAGAAAAACCCTTAGCTTTGGTTCTTGTAAGCACTCCAGAGTTAGAAGGTCCAATGATTTGACCAGTAGGATGATTCTTATGAACTCTTAAGATTGGGGTCTGTGGAACTTCAACATTATCATCCAAATTTGTGAAATCAGCACCTTCATTGGAATTTGAGAAAATACCTTCATCATCATACTCATCATCACTATCTTCTAAGCCAGGCATGGTAGGATCATCCAAATCATCCAAAGTGTTGTCATCAGGTGCAGTAGTACTTTGATCTAAAGTACTGCTATCCAAAGTACTGTGAGAGAAATCTGCAGTCTTGTTCTTTTTCTTTGCTTCCTCATAAGCTCTTCTTTGATCATCATCATAAGATTGTGCTACTATGTCTTGAAAAAGCATCCTGTTAAGCTCATCTTGAATAGCTTGATCTTCAGCAGACAATGTAGATTTTGGCTCATCAGTACCTTTTTCCTTCTCAACAGTTATAGGTTCTTCATCAGGAACAACATCAGGTCTAATATTGACTCCATGAACAATGTACTGTAACTCATCTTCCTTGTGATCTTCTTGATTTTCTATTCTAATAGGTATATAATTCACAGAAAGAGTCAAAACTTCAAGATCAAACATCCAATCAGGACCTTTACCCTTCTGATTTTCTTGATCTTCTAAAAATTCAACATGAAGACAGTCTTGAATCTTCTTGGTGATTATGTTATACACTCTGAAACCTTTTCTATTGGTGCAGTATCCTAATAAGTATCCTTCTTCTGACTTGCCATCAAATTTGCCCAAATTCTCAATTGTGTTGAGAATAGTCAGAGGGCATCCAAAAGGTTTCATAAAACGAATGTTGGGTTTGAGTCCCATTAGTAACTCATAAGGTGTCTTCATCCGAGGTTTGGTGACTGATACTCTGTTAAGCACATATCAAGCAGTACTTACAGCTTCAGCCCAGAATTGAATAGGTAGTAATGAATCTGCAAGCATAGTTCTGGCTGCTTCAATCAAAGTTCTGTTCTTTCTTTCTGCAACACCATTCTGCTGTGGAGTTCTAGCAATACTGAACTCTCTCTTGATTCCTTTCTTAGCACAAAATTCATCCATAAGCTTGTTCTTGAATTTAGTCCCATTATCACATCTAATACCTCTTACTTTCAGTCTCAATTGGTTTTCAAGAGCTATTATTAAATCATGAATAGCATCAAAGGTGTCATCTTTAAATCCCAAGAAAAATACCCAACTGAATCTACTGCAATCATCTGTCACAACTAGACAGTACTTCTTCTTGTTTAGACTAGCAACAGAAACAGGTCCAAACAAATCCATGTGCAGTAACTCCAAAGGTTCTCTAATAGTTCTATCCTCAAGCTTCTTGCATGAAGCTTTGTGTTGTTTACCCTTCTTGCACGCCAAACAGGAGTGATCATTCTTGTAGGTTTTGGTGGGTAAACCTCTAACTAGATTTCCTTTGACCAATTTGTTGATATTCTTGAAATTTACATGGCCCAATCTTCTATGCCACTGATGTGCTTCTTCAAGTGTTGCCTTTGCTACTAAACATGTTGCTCTTCTAGAAGAGTGAACACTCTTCATATCCAGACTGTACACATCATTGGTTCTTGGTACTTTCAGTTACCAAGTTATCATCAACAAGCTTGAACTCAGGGGAAAGGATGAGACATTCTATATCAGTGAATAACACAAGGTGCTTCTTATCACAGATCTGAGAGACTGACAAAAGGTTAAACTTGAGCTCCTTCACATATCTAACATTCTCAAAATCTGTGCTCCCTGCCTTAATAGTGCCTTTGCCTGTAATTCTTCCTCCACTAGCATCATTCCCAAACGCAACTCTTCCTCCACAATAGGATCTAAAATATGACAGAATATCTTTGTCTCCTGTCATGCTTCCAGAGTAACCACTATCCACAATTAGATGATCTTTAAGGTCCTCTTCTGGGTTGCCCTGCACAAAGATAAAAGAGTTAGTTAATTTTAGGAACCCAAGCCATTACTGACTTGTGTTCCCCTTGTGGAGTTACATACTTAAATTCTTTAAGTATGTAATTCCCACTGTCTTTAAGTACATGATCAATTATCTTTGGTTGTTCAAAAACTTGTGTTGGTTTTTCAATAAAAATCTCTTTTTCATCCAAGTTTTCCTTTTTATTTTCAACAAAAGTTTCTGATTCACTCACACTTGCTGAAAGTACTGTTTGTTCCCCATCAGTACTTTCCTTCTTAACCCATTTGGTTTTAACTTCTTGTGTGGAGTCCCTTGATCTATCTACTTTGTTTGAGTTGTAACGCCTTCTAGATTGATAGTAATTAGATCTTCTAGGGTTCCTATTCCAAAAGGTGTTTGGTGAAAACTGAGCAGTACTTTGAGAAGGTACTGTTTTTGGCTTAACAGTACCTTGAAAAGTGTTTAAAGGTACTGGGGGTTTTGAAAAAGGTCTTCTCTGGTGAGGGTACCTATAGTCTTGTGAGAAGTTGCTATGGTTAACCCTATGTGAATGACTCTAAACTGGTTTATTCTCTCTAGGCATATGGTTGGTAGATATGTTCTTTGGGAATCTACTTAGGTACTCTGAGTGAAAGTCACAGTGCTGTAACAAACAAAACACAGTTTTTGACCTGGAATCCTAAAATTTCTTCCTCTATATGTATGACCAAACCTCTCCTGTCTTCTAGGTGAATAATAAGAATTATGATGACCAAAGTTATCCCTAAAAGGTTTAGTAGTACTTTGAAAAGGTTTTCCTAAAGGTACTGCTGAACATGTGGCAGTACTTTGAGTTGAAGGTACTGCTTGACTTTTAACATCATTATCCTTAGGTTTTTCAACAGTTTCTTTTGGGGTTTCAGACCTAGATTCACCAGTAAGCTTTTTCCTAAACTCTAGGTTGTCTACACCAAAACGAGAAACATCTGGTCTAAGAGGTTGAAAACTACTAGTAGGATGAGGTACAACATGATAACCTTTGTCTTTCTTATATTCATGAGGAGGTTCGCTAAGTGATTCCTCATTACTAGATGTGTCTACATAGTTAATGAGTTCATCATCACTAGTTGTTATATCCTCAAAATCAAGGTCATCCTGATTACTAGGTGGGTTTTGTTCTATGCTACTGAAATCCATACCAAAACCTAGTCCAGTTCTAATGTAAGCTCTTCTCTGTTTTTCAACATAACTAACATGAGAAAGACCAGATTTTCCCCAAGCATCAAACTTTTCTAGCAATTCATCCCTTTCCTTAGTCATCTTTTCTAGTTCAGAGACCTTGCATCCTAACTTCCATTCACTTAGTTTTAACTGATAATCCTGTTGTTCATACTTTTCAGCCCAAGCCATTTCATTATTTTCACGTGTTATTATTTTGGCTTCCATAGACTCTAAAGAAATTTGGTAACCAGCTACTTCAGACCTAGCCATTCTACACTTATCTCTTTCAGTCACTTAATCATTAAGCACTTTTTTATAAAAGTCACGACACTTAGAACATACCTCAGAGATAGGGGGTGAACTTGGTGAAGTGGCTACCATAGCATGCAGAACAGGTTCATCTTCACTCTCCATGCTCTAATCAAAGCTTCCTAGACCATCTCTGGACTCCAACACAGCAAATCCAGGTTCCTCATCAAATGTTGTGCTCCAATCAAACTCTTCCATTGCCACCATACAGTAGGTTACTGGTTCATCATCAAACTCAGCACTCCAGTCAACCTCTGATAGATTCTATTGAGCATCCAAAGCTTTTGTTTCAGTAATATGAATTTCCTTTAGTTCAAGCTTTGGTTTCTCAGCCATCCTGTTTGCACGATATTTAGCAAACCTACATTCCCTTGCAAAGTGTCCAGTCTTCTGACAGTTAAAGCATTCAATCTTGGACTTGTCAAAAGTGATACACTGTTTGGGTTTGAAGTCTATGCCTCTTCCTGTTTTCTTCATGAACTTCTTGATCCAAGCAGTGATCATAGCATCTTTCCACCTGATATCAATTTCTTCAAGAGCATCCTCTTCAATCTGTGACAAATCTTCTTCATAAGTAACAGGTAAGGTAGCTTGCTGTACAAAGAATGAGCATACGACTTCATCAAAATGGATGGAGCTTGATGGTGATGATGTGGGGTTGGTCATAGTTGTGATAGAATGAGCAGGATAGCCAGTACTTTGAGCAACAGTACTTTGAGTAGGGTGAGCAGTACTTTTAGTGGAAGTACTGCCTCTCTTTTCAGATGACACAAAAGCTATACTGTGAGACTTTGAACTTGTTTGGCCATTCATCTCATGCTCATACACCTTTAGACGGTTGTAGAGATCATCAAAGTACATAGTGTCCAAAACAGGTTGTCCTCTGATCATAGTAGCAATCACATGCCATGTAGATGGCAAACTCCTTAAGAACTTCAAATTGGCATCTTCAACAGATACCTCTGCCTTGTATAACTCTAGCATGCTGAGGAGATTTTGGAATCTATCATAGACAGCATCAAGACCTTCTTTTTCACCAACAGTGAAAGTTTCAAACTGTTGCTTCAACAGATTTCTGTGCATCTTCTTGGAAGCATCATTACCTCCAAACCTTGTCTTGAGAGCAGCCCATAACTGTTTTGCATCCTTAGCATCATGAAACTTCAGTAGGTGTCCATCAGGAATGGCAGACAAGAGTATGTTGAGAGCCTTATCTTGATTCCTTATTGTAGCAGTTGGCAAGATGGGTTTAGGTGCTTTAGGTTGTCCAGGAATGTCTACAGGTTCGTCCACAACTTCATTACCATTGACAATCACATTCCACAGTGCATGGTCTGTAATTGCAATATACTGCCTCATCTTCATGCTCCATAGATCGTATTCTCCCTTTTTGATAATTGGTATTCTTAGTGAGGTGATGGATGGTGGTGGTGCAACTTCAGTCGACATCTTTAGGGTTTTGTTAAGTAGGTTTTGAGGGTTTCTTCTTAGTCAGAGTTTCCACACAAGCTCTGATACCACTTGTTGGATCGATGTACTCTAACCAAACTAACTTATATAGCTTGTTAAGGGTTTGTTGGAATCACTCCTAAACTAGATTTCAAGTGTTAGTAATTAATATTTAATAGTTAGCTTAATTAGGCCTTTATGTTTGATATTATGCTAAGGCTTATGTAGAAGGCCCATAAGCTTTGGCCCAAGCCTAATAAGGAAAGGATGGGAACTTGGTGTGTTGCCCTAGTTCCCTCCTATAAATACTCTTGTAAACCTTCTATTGAAGGTTGGTTGTTCAATTCACTCATTCACCTTTACGCATAACTCTTCATTACTCATTCGTGTGTGTGTGTGTGTTGTTCATCCGATCTCTTCTTCTCTATTTCTTATATTGATGCTTGTGTTACTAAAATGGGAACCTAACAGTGGTATCATTCGCCAAATAGTTGGGTGAAAAGCTTTTGTTTTTGAAGTTTTTGGTTTACGCATAATACGGTTTCCAACTTTGTCACGCTTAAAAACTTAATTTTTTACACTTTTTAATCCAAGATTCTTGTACTTTCAACGTTTTTAGGTGTTAAAATATCTGTTTTTGGCAAAAAGTTTCAAACTTTACGTATGGATCATTGTTTTTAAGCTTGGTTTTAAATGTGTAGTTTCTTCTACGCATAAGGTGTTTAGAAGTTTTGGATCATCAAGTTTCACACTTTTGTGTTTTTTTGTGATATTGAAGCTGTTTCATCACAAAAATCTGGTTTAGAAACATCATTGGGCAGAAATCATTTTTGGTTACTTTCTACGCGTAAGAAAACCCTAATCTTACGCGTAACTATTCCGTGGTTTGATCTTCAGTTTTCGTGGTTTACTCAGTGTTTTTTTTGCTTGGATACACCTGAAAACACTTCGACTTTAGATATCTTTTACACTGTGACACTGTGATAGTGTAAAGGATTTTTTGGGCAAAACCCTAATCTTACGTATAAACTCAAACTTATGCGTAGAACTCTTTCCGCATAAGATTTTTCTTACGCCTAAGCTTTGTCTTACGCATAAGCTAATCCTACGCCTAAGTTTTCTACGCCTAACTTTCAGTTTACGCATAACTTTAGTGTTTCTCAATTCTTACGCGTAAGCTAATCCTACGCGTAACTATTGCTTTTACGCTTAAGCTTGGTGTTTTTACACCTAAGTGTTGCTTTGCCTAAACTTGGTTTTTCTACGCCTAAGGATACTTCATCAACAACGTTTCATTCGACTACAAAGATCCATTTAACAACACAAGTTTTCAACATGTCTCAACCACCATACTCTAACTACTTTCCTTACACGTATAATCAACAACAACAACAACAACAACAACTAAGTCCACAACATCAACAATTCAATCAACAACAACAAATTTATCAACAACAATTCAATCAACAACATTATCCACAACAAGGAGCAATTCCACCTCAAATGGTTCAACCACCACCTAGTCTTCAAGTACAACCTTACACAAACGTTTACAATCAACATCCATCCAGGAATACTATGAAGGAACCAACTTGGTTTGCAAAGATGTGTGAAGCTTTAAGTAGCCAACAATCCATTCATGAGGCAGGATCACTTGATAGACCTCCAATGCTCACTCCCGGAAACTATGATCAATGGGTGATTAGGTTCTTTAGGTTTTGTGATCTAAAGAAGCCACATGGAAAGTTCTTAAAGAAGGTTATCTTGGAAGGTCCATTTCAGATGCCTATTGTTGTTACACCCGGAGATCCAAATGCTGTTCCACCAAGAGATGATCTCACAAACATTGCAACTGTTGCTGACCTTTCTGGTGATGAACTTCTACACTACGAAGCTGATGAGCTAGCAATGCAATATATCCTTTTAGGATGACCCAATCCAATCCTTCGAAGTGTTGATGCTCAAAAGACCGCAAAGAAAATGTGGGAGCATATTCATCTTCTCATGGAAGGCACTGAACTCAATCAAGAGGATATGGAATCCAAAATTTACTTGGCTTATGAACACTTCATGATTGAACCTGGAGAGACACTAGAGTCTTATCATCATCGATTCTCAGACATCATCAATGATTTGGACAAACACAACATCATCATGCCAAGAATTGTAGTTAATACTAAGTTCCTGAGTATTCTTGGTCCTGAATGGGAAAAGTATGTCATTTTCATCCGTCAAGCGAAGAATCTTCATCATGCTACATACAGATTGTTGTACGACTATTTGAAGCCTCATCAAAAAGAAGTTGATAAGGAAAGGGTTATCCGTGGCCAAACTGTTTCACCGTCACTACCGGACAATCAACAACTTGCTTTGTGGGCTCAAACTAGTTATCCTCCTCAACCCGCTCCTCAACCAACTGCAACAATTACACCATATGATCCGTCACAGCAACAATCTCAACAAACTCAATTAGTTCCATACAACAACAGCAATGATCAAGCACTTTACAGTGAAGCTAATGAGGACTCCAAAGCTTTCGATGCATTGAAACAAGGATTTGTTATGATTGCTAAAGCCTTCGGGCGGTATACAAACAAATCCAACAATCGCATTCGCTCCTCATCAAACACAAGGAATCAGGCTGTTGTGAACAATGGACGTGTTGAAGTTCAGAATCGTGGTTATGGTCGTCAGATGGGAGGAGGTCAAGGGTTTAATGCTATGGGAAGGAATAACATGGGTGCTCCACAACAGCAGAGAGCTCAAGTGGTTGAACAGGGTAATGCTCAGAAATGGGATAAATGGTCTTCGCTGCTACAACTGTAATGAAAAGGGACACCTGGCTAATGCATGCCCAAAGCCGAGGACTAGGGGTAGTGCTTATCACAAGGAGGCTTTACTTTTGGCTCTTAAGGATGAAGCTGGTGGAACTCTCACAAACAAAGAACAGAGCTTTATGGCAGATGCAGACTCAGATGATGATATGGAGGACTTGCAAGCTAATCAAGCAGTGATGTCGATGGCACAAATGCAAGCTCTCCACATGAGTGACACATGCCCAGTTTATGACACTGATGGCTTGTCTCAGGTACCTGAACAAACCATATTCATCACTGATCTAATATCTCAGCCAACATCTGAATCCGGCGAGGCTCAGAATGTTCAAAATAAGTCGTCCACATCTCATTCTGACGATTCTCAACTAGACCCCGTAGTTACATTTGACGATCAAGATGATCTTATGATTACCTTTGATACTCAAATTGACTCTGTGGTTATACTTGAGGATCTGAATAGTGATCATGTTGTGACTCACGTTGAACACGCTGAACTTTTGCCTAGTCCAGATATTGATCTCTTACTTAAAGACCAACAATCCCGAATGGATGAATGTTATGCTTTAAATCAGAAATTACACAGTAAAAATGCACTGTTAACCAGGGATATTGAATGCTTAAAACGACAACTCAATTTTTTCAAAACTCAAGAAAACCGTGAAAAAGGTTTTGAAGCCGCTTTTGCTAAATCACATCAAAACGAAAAATCTTTAGAACGACAGATTCGTGATCTAGCCGCATCGAAGAATGCTTTGTTGTCTCAAATAGAACAACTGAAACATGAACATAAAAAACAACTTAACACTCTTACTTTGGAAACTCAAAAATCCATGACTATCTTGAGGAAATTGTCGACTTACAACACAAAATCAAAGAGTTTCGAACTGTTCTTTATAAACATTGTGAATCAATCACAACGATTCAAAAGTTTACTTTCAAACCAAATCCAAATGGATATGGACCGAATCTTGCTGATTACAAACCTAAGTTTTCAAACCGAGCATTCAAACCAAATCCTGAAGTTTACAGTGCAGAACATAGAGTTAATGATTCAATTATGAGTGTTGTTGAATATAACCGTCAAAAGGAATTAGATGCAGAAGACGAGAGTCGATCAAAATTAGAAAATGTTGTTTATAACAAACCATTTAACTATTCAAAAGCCGTCACTTTCGTTGCACAAAAGGATTTTTCTAACACACCTTGGGTTATCACACCTACTTCTGAGGGTCCCCTTTCCAATAATGCACAACTTAATGGTCCTTTACCTTCACTTAGTGAAATAAAACCATTAGCCGAACAATGTAAAGTCATAAAATATTTTGAAACATTCACTTCGGACATCAAACTTTTTGGAACATGAAATTGAATTTCATTCTGAAATTAAAATTGAACATTTTCAATCGCCTCTTGCGCGTGCACAAAGAGATATTCTTCAGAAAAGAATTTTACCTCATATCCGAAATTGAAAAATTGTGCTATATATTGGGAAAGGGATTTCACAAGGAGCTTGGACTTATGAAAAGAGTTTTCGAACAAACAGAAACATCAATTTCAAATACAAAATGTAAAAAGAAAATGTTACAAAAAGATGTTGATCGACTCTTGGAAGATGTTATCTGTGCTGATATCCATAATATTGTGTTATTGAATTCGTTGTCATATGCATTTGATTATATCTCTGCTGATACTATTGATTATGTTGAAATTGTTGAGAATACTGATAACGTGCATCAGATCGAATCTTTAAAAATTGAAAATGAACGATTGTTAAACGAACTTTCAAATGCAAAACGTCGTCTTCAATGGTGTCAAAAAGATTGTCAAAATCGTGAACTTTCTCTGCAAAATAAAATCACTCAGTTGCGCTCAAAATCTTTTGATCCTAAAATTGAGCAACTGGATGATCAAAATGTGTCTTTGAAATGTCAAATCTCAAAATATGAACAAGAACTTGCAAAAGTTAAAATGGAATATGGTGTCATATTTGATTTACTCAAACAGACTCGTGATGAAGCATCAAACGAACTTGCTCATTATCTTGCACACACTAAAGAAGTCATGAATTTCTCTGGAAATCTTCGTTCTGAAAATCAAGATTTGGTGCACACTATCATTAAGTTAAGAGAGATGTTAGGAAAGTATGAACATGTTCAGCCTAGCATCATTAAGAAACTTGCACCTGTAACACTTAGCAAAAGTGACCCTAGAATGCCTACTGACAAACCACAAGATACTAATGTGTTTCCCTCTACTGAAATAGGAATAGTTGCCTCTTTTCCCAAACGTCCGCACTTCACAGCCTAGGAACAATACAAGGAAGAATAGGAAGTTGCGACCTAAGAAAAGATCAATAAAGAATGCTGAAGTAGAAGAACACCCTAGGACTTTGAATAAGACTCATGTTGCATCCACTTTAGATATTGCGTCTGACAAATGTAATGGAGATAGTGTTGTAATGGATGCTGAACCTTTAAGTACTTTTGATATTCAGTCTGAAGCTTCTTGTGTTGTTTGTCGTAAAAGTATGCTTTCTGATTGTCATGATAAATGTGTTGCTAAAGCTATCTTGTCTCGTTTAAGGAATCCTAAGAAACGGAATACCACTAGGCCCACTAATGCTTCTAAGTCTGTGCTTGGTAAATCGCCCTCTTTAGATTCTAAGAAACGCATTGATGTACCTGTAGCTCCACTCACACCTCCAAGGAATGTAGTACCACCTAGTGCATTCACTAAGACTAAAGCAAAGACTAGTTGGAGATGGCAGAAATGGATACATAATACACTAGGATTTAAATGGATGCCTAAAATCATTGACGTGTGTATTTCGACTATAACTGCTTCGGAACCCTCTAACTCTTCGGGTTCCACATCTACTTCTATTCCATCTGTGTCTTCTGTGTTTAATGCAGGTGATACAGATCATCCTTTGGGTTGTTGATAGCGGATGTTCCCGACACATGACAGGCAATCTTAAACTGTTATCAAACTTTATTGCAAAGTTCATTGGCACTGTCAGATTCGGGAATGATCACTTCGCAGCTATCATGGGCTACGGATATTACATCAATGGAAACATCGAAATTAGCAGGGTTTATTATGTGGAAGGCCTCGGTCACAATCTCTTTTCAGTCGGTCAATTCTGTGATGGAGATTTGGAAGTAGCTTTTATGGAGAAAACTTGTTTCATTCGTGATCTACAAGGAAACGATCTTATGTCTGGTCGTCTTTACACAATCTCAATGCAAGACATGATTGCTTCATCTCCCATCTGTCTACTCTCTAAGGCTACATCTACAAAATCCTGGCTATGGCACCGTCGTCTCTTACATCTAAACTTTCAAACCATAACCAACCTTGTTCGATATAAACTAGTTGAAGGTCTCCCAAGATTTCGGTATTCTAAAGATCACCTATGCTCAGCTTGTGAACAAGGGAAAAGCACTCATGCTCATTTTCCTTCAAAGGTGGAACACAGCTCTCAGCATGTGCTTCATCTTCTTCACATGGATTTGTGTGGCCCGATGCGTGTGCAAACGATTAATGGCAAACGCTACATCCTGGTATGTGTAGATGACTACTCAAGATGGACTTGGGTCTACTTTCTTCGAAGCAAAGATCAAGCTTCACAGATGATCATCACCTTTCTCACGAAAATACAAGTTCAGCTCCGGAACAAAGTCCGAAAAATCAGAACAGACAAAGGAACTGAATTTGTGAATCAAACTCTTCGGGAATTTTATGAGAAATTGGGAATTGAGCATCAAACATCTATTGCACGTACACCAGAACATAACGGAGTTGTTGAAAGACGAAACCGCACGTTAGTGGAAGCTGCAAGAACGATGTTAATTAATGCTAAACTTCTGGATTACTTATGGGCTGAAGCCGTGTCAACTGCGTGCTACACTCAGAATCGATCAATGATTACAAAACGCCATAACAAAACACCTTTTGAGCTTATCCACAACCATAAACCGAATCTCAAACACTTTCATGTATTTGGATCCCTTTGCTACCCAAATAATGATCGTGATGACTTTAGAAAGCTCAAAGCCAAAGCTGACATTTGAGTCTTTATTGGATACTGTGAAAATTCTAAAGGTTACCGGATCTGGAATCGTCGTACAAAGCAGGTTATTGAAACGATTCATGCAAATTTCGATGAGCTTACTGATATGGCTTCTGAGCATAACAGCTTGGAACCCGATCATAACCGTTTAAACTTCCCTCAAACCCCATCATCAGCTGAACCAAGCCCCCAGCTTACTCGTCAACAAATTGAAAAGCTATTTGCTCCGCTGTTTACTGATGACATTGATGAACGTGCTCCAGGTGTATCCAATGTTTCCGCTGCTCAACCTGATCATATTCCAATACCTGATACACCTGCTACAACAACTACTGTTGAAGAAGCACCACCAGTTGACTCTACGACAACAGTTGAACAAATTGCTTCCAACGACGCTGAACCAGCTGATGATGTTCTGAACAATGAAGTACCCCCACCTGCAGACTTTGATCCAAATGCGTTCTTTAACCCGTTTGCCAATTAAACTGCTGCACCTGATGTCGCGGAATCATCTACAACCCATTTGAATCCTCCAAATCTGCACAATGTATACCAACATCAACCCTCTACACATCGTTGGACAAAAGACCATCCTCTTGAAAATATTATTGGTAACCCGAATCAACCAGTCGTAACGAGACAACGTCTTCACACAGATGGTGAACATTGCATTTATGCACTCACCGTTTACCAATCTGAGCCTAAAAACATTAAAGATGCAATGACAAAAGACAACTGGATTGAATCCATGCAAGAAGAACTCAACCAATTCAAACGCCTTGAAGTATGGGAACTGGTTGAAAGACCAACAGGGGTCTACGTCATTGGTCTCATATGGATTTGGAAGAACAAATTGGATGCTGAAGGGAACGTAATCAGAAACAAGTCACGTCTGGTGGCTAAGGGTTATACACAGGAAGAGGGTATTGACTTTGAAGAATCATTAGCTCCGGTTGCTCGTCTTGAGGCTGTTAGGATCTTTCTCGCGTTCGCGGCTCATATGAATATAACGGTCTTTCAGATGGACGTCAAAACTGCTTTTCTGAATGGTCAACTGAAAGAAACGGTTTATGTCAGCCAGCCAGAAGGGTTCGTTGATACCGAGTTCCCGAACCATGTCTACAAACTGAACAAAGCTCTATACGGTCTCAAACAAGCTCCTCGGGCGTGGTACGATAAGTTATCATCCTTTCTCATTGCCAATAATTTCACCAAAGGTTCGGTTGACCAAACTCTTTTCATACAATATCACGGGGCACATATCTTAATTGTTCAAATTTACATGGATGACATTATTTTTGGGTCAACACATAAAAAGTACTAAATCGCTTTTGCAAAACTAATGAAGAAACATTTTGAAATATCCATGATGGGCGAACTTACGTTCCTTCTAGGACTGCAAGTTCATCACTCACCCCGTGGTATTTTCTTGAGTCAGTCCAAATATGCCCTTGAACTGTTGAACAAATTTGGAATGCAAAACTGTGACACCTATGCCACACCAATGGCTCATACCAAGAAGCTAGATGCTGATTTACATGGGAAATTGGTGGACCCTACCAAATACCATAGTATCATTGGGTCTCTCATGTATCTAACAGCTAGCAGGCCTGATAGTGTGTTTGCCGTATATCTTTGCTCCCGTTATCAGTCGCGACCAACTGAAACTCACCTCTTAGAGGCTAAAAGAATCCTCCGATACATCAAGGGAACCATTAACTTGGGGATCTGGTATCGGAAGGATTCTGGTTTTGAACTAATAGCTTTTTCAGACACTGATCACGCAGGATGCTTAGTCTCATGGAAAAGTACTTCAGGAGCATTACAATTTCTTGGTGATAAACTGGTATCATGGCAATCGAAGAAGCAGGATTGTACATCGCTGTCCTCAACAGAAGCAGAATATGTAGCCATGTCGGCGTGTTGTGCTCAAGTCATTTGGATGAACTTTTAAAAGCTCATAATTACACCAATGTTAAAACCAGTCAAACACCAAAACCTCCTTTGTAAATATTTTCAAAAACAAAATACAAAATTATAAAATCAGAAAATCTCAAAAATATTCTTCTATCTAAATTCTTTCAAACATCGCAAGTACAAATCTTCAGTCAACACTTTGTTCTATCAAATCTTTCACTATTTTTCCCGAACAAGTGTTGAGGGGGAGAAAGTAAATATTTTTCAGTTTCATAAAACCTTGTACTTCCATGTTTTCAAAAATATGTTGTTTCTTCCAAAATGGTGGATACGTTTTTTGTCAAATACTCTCCTCGGACTCAAATGTCTTCAAAATTCATTATTTCAAAAGTCGAGGGGGAGTATCGTTAAGTTTCTTGCCGTACATGTGTTTTGTCTAACCTAAACGGAAGTTTAATGATCTTGGTTGGAACCTCTTTAAGGTTGAGGGACTGAATGTGTCAACTTGGCAAATCAACAAAATCATTTACTCCTAAACCACCAAGATCAAACGGCCCAAATCAAATCTTCTAAATCCGTTCAAGCTGTTCATAATCTGTAAGTTCTAAATTGTTTTGATCAAGATTCTTAACAAGGATTTCAGAAATCTTTCAAATCCAACGGTTAAAACTCTTTAAACTGATTTTGGAAAACTGTTCACTCGAACGAAATGGGTGTTTATGCATTAAAAGTGTTTGGATTGAAATGAGTTATGTTAAAACCTTTCTTAGTGTCTATTAAACTTGTTTCAATTATCCAAAACCATCCAGAATCTTAAATTTCATTCATTTGATTTCTAGGGTTCTTGCGCTCATTTAGGGCTTTTCTATTCTGTGATGTTTTATGTCGTCATTAAAGTGTTAGAATAAGTATATATGCATGTTTTGAACCTTTAAATTAGCCCAGAAACATCTAAACTGTAAGAATTTAAGTTTTTTAGGTTTTTAGGGTTCATATCACATGAATCTTCTGATTCTATGGCGGAAATGTGTTATATCTTGTTCCATTGCACTTATATGACATCTAGGACACTCCAGAAACATTCTTGTTTGATTTGTGTGGCTATATCTCTTACGCGTAGATTAAGGGTTTGGGGTTTAAGTAATTTTACGCCTAAGACTTTTTGTGTGTATCTGATATGTTCTTGTGCTTTCTTTATGATCTAAAAGATGTTTGGAACTAACTGCTATCAAGGTTTCATGTTTATAGCTAACAGGTTAATTATTCGTAATGTCAGAATCTTCAGGTGTTCAAACCGTTATGCTTAAAGAATACTTTTATGCGTAAAGGTAACGCCTAAGAGAAATCTTACGCGTAACTCTTACGCATAAGCGGTCTACAGTAGATTATGCGTATCTTGGAAAGATATTCGTAAACAAGGCTTGCTACGCATAAGCTTTACTCTTATGAGTAAACTTTACACGTAACATCTTGCTTATTCCTACGCTTAAGCCTAAAGCCTTTGAACTTGTCTTACGCGTAAGAAACTCTTACGCATAAGCTTGGTCTTACGATTTAGCTTACTCCTACGCATAAGCTCCTTCTTACGCATAAGGATCCTTGTTACTCATAACCCACTGTTCACTACATTTTGGCCTATTACGCATATGTTACTTGTTAAATGTTACACATAAGTCACAAATACCTGATTTTTCGTATAAGCTTACAAAAGTTAATATGTTGTGTGTTAAGTAAAATATTGGACTTTGAAATTTCAAAATTAACATGTTCATGTAACTTATCACATCAACTTCAATCAATTGGAATAATGTGACTTAGGACTTGTAACTAACATAAACATGTTACCATCAAACAAGGAATTAAATAATAAATCAGACTAAAATAAACACATTGTGTTTCCATATGTCTGTCTTTTTGTCTAATGTCTTTCAGATCACAAAATGGCTGTAAATCAAGCAATCATCAATGCCCCAACAGAGCTCTTGATGGCAAACACATTCCCAGCTGGATACGACAAAACAATTGGCAAGAACAATCTCCGTGTCATCTTCAACAACTTCATATGGTCATAATCATCTTGCAGATTTGTTGTGGACATCCTTCTGCAACATCCATTCAAATTCATGCTCACAAAGTCATCCTGATGATGAGTATGATTCAATGGAAGAGGAAATAAAATTTCATAAGACATGAAAACAGAAAAGGATGGAATATCATGCTTCAACCTTTCCGGTTAATCAACCCGGTGGGGCAGGAGGGTCAAGTAGTAGTCCTCCACTTATGGAAGATCCATTGCGAACATCTCTTACCCCATCCGATCCGGTTAATCAACCCGGTAAGGATCAGGGTGTCACTATCACCACAACTGTTGAAATGAAGCAACCACAACAACAACTAAAACATCCGCAAGAAGAAAATCATGCTGAAGATGTGGAAGAGTCTCTGATGATGATAATTTGGCGGCTGAAGAGGAAATGATTCGAAAAGAGGCAAAAGAAGATGCTAGAGCTGAGAAGGAAAAGTTTAAGAAGGAATCAGACAACTACATAGTTGACAATCCAATACACAAACCTCAACAGTCTTCTGAACCACTTTTTGACACTTCCACCAAACCCAAATCATCATCTCAATCATCACCTCCATCAACAAAAGAAACAATTAAGTCAACAACAAAATCTGTTAAGAAGGAAACTCCATCCAATGATTCAACAAATGGTTAAGCAGTTTTTCACCACTATACAACAAGCTACACAACCACCACCATCTGATCAACCAAGGGTTTCAGAAACCACACCACCAATGGAGAAAACCGGTTATCACTTTACATACACTGGTGGTGAGAATCATGACATGCCTGATCCCCAACCTGAACCTCAACTGAAATTTAGATCAAGTACATTACTACACTCCTTGTTTTCATACGCATCAAAAGAGCGTGTTGAAGTTCTCCACCTCGGGGTCGAATCTTACCTAAATTCTACACTTCATCGGAATCAATCAAGAACCTTAGTACAAAATCATTCATAAACAAAAGTTTGGGTTTGTCTACCAAAGTGAAAATCATCATACTTGCTTCATGGCTTTCGATGAAATTCACTAAGTTCTATGATGCCACCCTGGAGATGGTTCGAGATGGATTGGCATATCGATTGAAGGACATTGAGTTGGGTATAATTCAAACAAAAAGATGGAATTCAAAGGATCGCAAGGATGTTCGTTGATTTATCACTAGGATTGATGAATATTTGATTCATCGGGATCAAATGCAACCGTTGGATAGCTATGTGGGAGGATGACCAAACTTTCCGATTCTGACTAACCAACGTCCTTAGAAATTAGCTGATCGTCTGTAATCATTGGGTAATCTCTTAACTCTCTTGATTGTGATTTTATTTGTTTGATATATTTGACAATGGCTTGTGCACACATAACAGTGTACAACCCGTTCTTGTAATGAAAGGACCCTGTGGTACGCTTCAGTGCCACAATCCTTATAAAAATAGCGAAAGCTTCTTACTTTTGAGTAAAACTTATCAAACCTTTCACTTTTAAAAGGTTTTGCTCAAAAGAACAAGTACTTCTCCTTACGTTTTCAAAACCTCAAAAGTTAGTATTACTTGTTGAGGGGGAGTATTTGCTAAAATCTTTGTTCAACAAAATGTTCTTCGTGGAAATCTTCCCACAAAACTCGAAATGGTCATATTTAATATCAAAACGTTATCAAAAATAACATTTATATGCCATTTTTGCGGGGGAGAAAATTTTTGTGATATAAAATATGTTGATTTGCTATTGAATCTTCGTGTGATAAGACTTAACCCATGAATTGACGAGCTCTGAACTGTCATAAATCGAAAAGATTTGTCTTCCTAGACTTATCCGAGAAGATTGTACCTATTCGAGAAACTCTTGATAGACATGAACTTTGACGGGTTTGACAACCTTTCGAGGTTTGTCCACACCTTCAAGGTAGTTACCAGAGTTAGTTGTCACCTAAAAGCTATCAATGTACCTCTTTAACTATGCAACGTAACCGTGTCTCGCGGGGGATTGTCTATCTTGAGTCGATCAATTCAAAAGTGCGCGCTCTTCTCTCACCGTGCAGATTTCTGTCTAAACACTTAAGCACGTGTGGAGGGGGAGTATTTCTGCAAAAAGATAAAACTCTCTCAGTGGTACAAAATGTTTTTCATTCATAAACACTTTGAGAGATTTTCAAGAAAATGGTTTTATGGCAACATAGGTTAGTTATGGAGTTATAAGGTGACTAAGGTTAGGAATAACCGTCCTATGATCCGCCAGAGCCGGAGGGATCTACCCAAGGACATCACAAATAGTTAGTACTTAGAAGTCCTTAGGTATGATTATAAAAAGGAGAATATGAGAATAGGAGAAAGAAGGAGTTGAAGAATTAAAAAGAAATGCAAAGAAAAGGGTGAAAATAAATAGCCCTCCAGATTATTCAACTTAGGGCAGACACCGGGTTCAATTCATATGCTACTGGTCGTCACTAGATGACACCAGTATTGAAGATAAAAGTCGTCATGGACCCAGTGACGCATGCACTAAACCTTCTCAGCCACTCAAGTTTCTCCTAACAGAAGCTTGTTTCATTCTCACAGGGAACCCTACATAAACTATCGACTTTCTCTTAGAGATTGCTGGTATTAAAGAAGGAGACCCTCTCCCTAGTCTCCACTCAGGAAAACCAAAGTGCACTATTGAGTCTAGAGCCACGAGATTCATCAAAAGATCTCTTAGGTACACTTGACAATTCATCCCTTGTCGTTCAACAACAAGAACGCAAGTGATATATTATCGTGTCCTTCACAAATCTTAGCAATCTGTCGAGAACATTTATGAGAGGTTCACATATGTGATCCTCAGTGATTGAATGGAAACTCCTACCAGGGTCAACATCAAACAGCCCTGACAGCAGGTCACTTCGGTAACTCCCCGTGGATTATGCTTAGTGTGTCTCAAATGGTCTACAGTCGTGAGGTGATGCTTCGGTGTACCTCAGCGACTCATCTGAACTGTAGGTGTACTTCGGTACATCGTGTTATTTCACTTGTGGGACTCCAGTTCAGGAACAACCTTTATGATAATTAGAGTTGTGTTTTCACACTATGCTGTTAACACGCTCGAAGTTCAAACTTGTAAGTGCTGGAATCCGCTTATCACTAACCATTCTTATGTTTTCTTCTTATGGAAGCTCTTGAGTGGACTGATCGTGCAGATTCTTCACATGCTCATACCAACAACATCACTAATTAAAGTTCTCTTAAAAGGCAACACAAAGTCAGAATGATTCTTCGTCAAAGAATCTACAAAGTTTAAAGACTAAGAGAACTACATCAGTACTGAAATCCAACATTAAAGAGTGTGTGAGCATGTTGAAGAAAGACGTGGAGACACTGGAGCAACGAAGCAGACCTGATGCAGACAACAACAACATACTATCACTACCATCACAAAGAAAAAAGATCAAAGAACAAAGAAAATGATGATGTCAAAGCAGAATTTTTCAAAGGAAACAATTTCTCTTACTCTGGGGAGATTGTTCGAATCAAGGCACTTCTTCTCACAAGAAAGAAGAATGTCAGAAGACGTCAAAGCTACTATTACATCAGCACGTTCACCATTCATATCATCAATCACTAACACTTAGGGGGAGATTTTTGAAATCACTCGTAAACTAGATTTCAAGTGTTAGTAATTAATATGTAATAGTTAGCTTAATTAGGCCTTTATGTTTGATATTATGCTAAGGCTTATGTAGAAGGCCCATAAGCCTTGGCCCAAGCCTAATAAGGAAAGGATGGGAACTTGGTGTGTTGCCCTAGTTCCCTCATATAAATACTCTTGTAAACCTTCTATTGAAGGTTGGTTGTTCAATTCACTCATTCACCTTTACGCATAACTCTTCATTACTCATTCGTGTGTGTGTGTGTTGTTCATCTGATCTCTTCTTCTCTATTTCTTATATTGATGCTTGTGTTACTAAAATGGGAACCTAACAGGGTTTAATAACCTCAGATAAATCCTAAGTTATTAACAATGAAACACTGAGCAAACTCTATTAAGTATGCGGAATTTACTTAACAAAGCTAAGAAGAATTAACTTTAACTTTCAACGATTTTATTAATAACTCTGAATCTGCTTGTTATGCAGATTCTTTAACAACTCTAAAACTCTAATATCGCACTTCTCTAAAACTCTAAAAACACGTACCTCTAATGCCAACCTAGGGGTCCTTTTATAGGCTTAAGGATAACCCTAGTCGGTTTACAATTTGTAACCTTGTACGACAAGTAATACTATACTAATCTAAGAACATTCTAGAATTACATAATGATCCTTAACGCTTTTGCATATCAGTCCTTTAAGCATGCAGTACTTTGATGAATCGAACAGTACTTTGACTTTATACTTTAGCAGTACTTTGACTTCTTCAGTACTTTAACTCTTCAGCACTTTGACTCTTCAGCACTTTGACTTTTCATATCCCAACATTTATGTTGTGTTGAATCTAGCTTTTTGATTTTAAATGGGAAAAGAAAAAGTTGTTAGTGAAGGCAGATAATAATTTTGATATAGAATGTGAACTTAAAAAATATTTTATAAGAATGTTTTGAATAAGTGTTTTTATGGCTTATGACAGACGTAGTAGTATATAGGGGTTGTTTGGCATTGCTTACTGAAGCTACTTATAATATATCATATAGAGGCCGTTTGGAATTGCTTATTAAAACTTCTCATTATAGTATAAAGGGGCTATTTAGGATTTGCTAATTGAGTGTCTTGCAATAATCAGTCATCATTATCGGCAAATAGATATGGCACGTTGTATTTTAGCTTGATATGTTTGTTGATTCAGGTTCTCTTCATTTTTTTTTGTGGTAGAAGTGATCTGTTTGTTATATGGCCAGTAGGAGTGTTGATTATATGCAATAAAGTGGTTACATATATTTCTTGGCACACTCTAAATAATTGCCATTTTTCTATAAGGTACATTGTAACAGATATGAAGGTACTGCAGTTAAGTAACTCAAGTTAATTCTTATTTAATCTTGGAATTGTAATAGCTATAATCCACATATCAGTTATAGAGTTGTTAAGATATTTTTTTCCTTATATTTCCATTGTATTTTAACTTGCAAATGTCATTTTACTTAATTACATGTTCACACGAAATATCCTTTGATTTGGCACATATTTTAAAAATCTCCTAAATCGGTCAAATTGCGACCTGTAGATAACATCAACAACCTCTTTCTACAAAAAAAACAATATATTTTAATTCTCTTATTTTATGTGATCACAGTAGATCTATCTTGAAAATGGCAAAAGGTACGAGAGGAAAACACAAAATGGCTTCAAGACATTGCAAGGTGTTACGAGGGAAATGGTGGCGGAGGTTATGAAGTTAAAAGTTGAAGCAAGTGGTGCGCTGAATATGAAACAAACGGATGTGATGGAGGTGAGTTTCTTAAAACATTGTCTGTTAGCTTTGCTTATGCAATTTTAAAAATAAAGTTGGATATTATTTTAGGTGCGTTTGATATAGCGCTTTGAAAGTGATTGTGTGATATAAAGTTCTTAAATATATCTTAAATTGTGAAAATGCCCTATTGTGGTATTGGTTTTGATATCGGGAGATTAGTTTCAGGTGGGGGATAAGTGGTTATAGTGGTTTTGATAGAAAGGAATTTTCTGTTAAGAAAAAGGGTTTTGTATTTTGTTTATGGGTTTTGAAAAGCTACTAAAAATTTCATTTGTTATACATTAATTTTGATTGCTTGGAATACAAGACGTACAAGCAGATGTAGTGGAAAGACCAAAAGTACGTGGTTAGAGGAACTACACTAGAAATGTTCTGGTGTTTGGGTAAAACTACTTAGCTGCTTATTCTTTTAAAAAATTACCAGTCTTCATTGTTTTGAGTAAAACCACTTATCTACTTGTATTATATCAAATAAGCACTAAAAGAAGAGGTATTTTACCAGCTTATTTTGTAAGCAATCAAAACCACCCTCTTGTATTGTCACCGTTTTCTTTATTTTGGCCATATCAGCTTCCTCCAAATGCATCTATCCAAGATTCGATTAAGCCATCCTTGGTAATAATTCGCTTTGTCTTTTGTTTAGTTTGGAACTAATTATTGCGAGTTTGGGTCACTATAATTAGTTTAAGCTAAACAAGAGGGTGTTTGGTAATGCTTATCTTAGTCCTTATATGTTTTTTCTCTCTAGAAAGTAAGCATTTTGTAGTCTTTGGGTAAAACTCATCTGTAATTAGCAGATTTTTACCTAATAACTAAAGTAGTAACCAGGTTCACATAAACAAATCCAAACACCCGTTTTCTTATTCTATTGTGCAACATCACATACTTCTTTCTAGCATATAAATAGGCTTAAGATTTGGGTACTTACATGGGACAAACTAGAAACACCAGTAAATATAGTTTATGCCATGGTATTTGAAAATAGCTCATCCTTTATAGAAGTTATGTGATTTCTAACATTTCATTTGTTTATACTTTATTGAATTGTTCTTTTTTTGGTAGCCGATTTTGGTGTATACAAATTTTTTAACTGATTAGATGTATTACGACACCTGAATTTCAGTGTTCAAACTATAATACTGGAATCAATGAAGCAAATTCTATCTCCAGCAAAGCTGATTTTGTAATTATGGTGGCGCATTTGGAGTTTGACTCAAGAAACTGGAGATCGTGACATATTTAGTCCCACTACTTGAAACTATGTGTTTGGGACCCTAAGTTACATTATGTTTTACTTTTAATATTTTCGTACATATTCTTCACATTGCTCAAGACTAAAGGGATGTGTTGATACTGTTTTCTGTTGTTGCCTATAAATAATATAACTTAAGAGTAATTTTAGTAAATTCGAGGACATAGAGAATGCATATTTAAGTACAAGTATCAACACCAAAAAGTTTTGAAAACTATGCTAGGGCGATTACATTTTTTTGATGAAGCATGAGATGACACATTATTAAACAATGATATAATATAACATAAACTTGCATTTTATTGTTATTATATATTTAGTTAATGAGGCATTAAGATCTATATCATAGCTTAGCGGCATAAATGCTAATTTTATCTAATCATGTTGCAACCAGATCAAAAGCCGAATGACAAAACACAATCATCCAATTTTCAGATGTAATGTAAGTTGTTAGGAATTGGAAATTCCATACTGAAGTATCAGTCACCCCAAATATAATCTAGCATAAGTTAGCTCGTAGACATATCGTCTGTTACGTTATTTATTAGTTAGTTATTAGTATAGTTTAGTCTAATGCATCACCATGGAGGAAGGACGGGTCTTTACCCATTGTATGCCTGATCCACAGCCCGAAGGAGGGCGTAATACTATGTATAAATAGCCTTCTCCCCACAAGGGAGAGGGTTGAATGTTCATTGAATAATCTAACAATCCACTTGTTTTATCTCTCTAGAACACTCCACTTTCTCTCTCTAAAACCATATATTCATACGCCACATATTTGTCAAGGTTTGATGTGTTTGTTAAATCTAATATGCTACAAATGGTATCAAGAGCCATGGTTTGATCATCTCTCTTACATGTTCTTGGATTTCTAGTGGTTTTATATGGTTTTTGGGTTTGAAAAAGTTTAGTGGTATTTGCATCATTTGGACCATTTCTAGTATTAAAGTTTGGATTTTGATTGTACTTTTGTGTTTAGAATCATCACAAGTGTTTAGGTTGTGATTTAGAAGGCTCGAATCACTGTGGTTGGATAGGTTTTGGATTAAAAAGTGGAGTTTTGTTTGTGTTTAAGGTAGCAACTTGTGCCTCGGATACTATTTCTAACGAGCGATTTGTCTTTGTTTGGAAGCGATTTGTGTCTGCTAAGAATCACTTATTTAAGCGATTTGTCCGATAAGTGGCTGTACTTGTGCGATTTGTGCGGTGAAGCGATTTGTCATTTTCAGGGACTTGCTTATTTAAGCGAGTTGTAAGTTTAACCGACTTGTCTTATTTGTGCGATTTTTCCATTTAGCGAGTTACTGGGTTAAGCGACTTGTTGGTTTAAGCGATTTGATTGAAGAAGCGATTTGTCTGATTTAGCGACTTGTCTTCTCTGCGACTTGTGCTGAGTGTATTCTTGTCTTAAGCGATTTGTCCTAAAATTGAGTTGCTGCAAGCGATTTTTGACTAATCACCTACCACTTAAAACTTGTCATATGCTATCAACACAATGTCATACACCACGGATCCCTTAATCTCCAAAGTGCTCAAACTTTATGATACTGCACAAAACAAAGAAAGTCCTTACTACTCAGAAAGTTTAACCATGGTTGATTCAGGAAATGATGATCAAAACACTACTTACTCTGAGTCCAATATGAAAGAACCACACCAGTTAATGCTATATAATGCAATGCAAATTAAATGCAGCATTGAACCTTATCAACTACTTCACTCTCACATTTTACAGCTTTTATCCACAACTAGGGATCGAACATGTAGTGCTCTTTTCGGCCAGGACTTATCCACATTGACGAGAACCTTGCTGCTGAATTTAGAGCAATAGAGGCTTCAACTCACCAAAAGGGAGGCATTAAAGGACGATTTTAATGCTACACTTCAGGTAATTCACAACGAATTTCAGTCGTTCATCAATGGGGAATATTCCGCAGACTGCGATCAACACTTGACTGGAATCTCCTTCAAGAAACATACTGGAATGGAAATCCATGAGTTCATCAATACATTTATCCAACTGATGGATAATATGGATAAGTACATTGAGGAAGTTGCTCATAAGAATGATAACACGAATGAGTGTCAGGTACAAGTACGAGAAAGTTGTGATGAGTTGAGTAATGTTTCAGTTGAAAGGTCGGGTGTTGCTGAATGCAGAATATCAGACACAACAAAGAATGATGAAACCAGCTGCTCAGTAACTCTTGTCACACATGATGTGGATGCACATATCAAACCGATAAATGATCGGGTGTCATTTAATGAGGTACCCTTAACTGTTCAATATACTGCATCTGCTAATGTATCTAATCAAACTGACCTTAAAGCTGAACATGACCTTGATGAATGTTCCTTGGCTGAAACTGAGTCTAATAATTTCAATACAAATGATATGGTTGGTAAAAAGGCTTTTGACTAACTTTCAAATAAATATTCAATTCTTGAAAAACATTGCATTTCCTTAGAAATTGCAATACAACAAAAGGAAGAAAGTTTTCTTGTTACAAAAGCTCACCGAAATCCGGAATTCCCAGAATTTCGAGAATTTTTCAACTAAAGACTCAGCTTTAAGACAAAGATTCAACCATATGTAATCTAAAAAGTCAAATCTCAGACCTACATATGAATATTAATATGGGAGTGAACTGTCATAACAATGAAGTTAGTAATGAGGTTAAATCTAGGAATGTTGAATTGGCATTATGTGTGGCTAAGTTGTTAAGGGAAAATGAGTCTTTAAGGAAGAATCAATTAGAGAATAAGACAAAAAAATTTAGATCTGACTAAGTCTTTGTTGGCTGACATAGATGCCCTCAACACCAATCTTCATAACAAGAGCTTCACCATAGTTGCCTTAAAAAATGAGCTTAGGAAAATTACTAGGAATGGTGGGAATACTAAGTCTGCAACATTGTCTACCTTGGAGAAACCAAATTCACAAAGGGCTAATGATCGATCTGTTGTTAGGAAACCAAATGCATTTAGGACAGAAAGAATTAAACCATTCAAATCTAGAAATTCTTCTCAAGTCAATGAGAACACCGTTTTGCCAAAGTCAGTCGCCTCACAAAAGCCTTCTCATTCTAATGCTCAACACCCTAAGATCAGGAATATAAGAAGATCATCTAGTCCACATAAGAAGCATCAAATGGCTGACCACTCCCCTAAGAAACAAACTGATTGCAAAAGGACCAATGTTCTAAACAGGGATTTGGTTACATCTTCTTCTGTAACTAAAAGATCCAACTCTGCTAGCTGTTGCTTTAAGTGGATACCTACTGGTAGACTATTTAAGTACACAAGATCCAAGCTGACTTACTCACCTATATCTTGTCTAAGGTGGATGCCCACAGGGAAAATCTTCAAGAATGTTGAATTTAAAGGGATTTCCATCAATGATACTCCTAGACCTGACTGTAATGCATCTAAAGAAGAGGATACAACTGTCACAAACCCTTCTATTTCCAATACTACATGTGCTATTAGTGCAAAATTTTCTTAGTCTTTTTCAGGTACAATGCTCAATTCTATCATGAACATCATGACCTGGTTTCCAACACAACTGAAGACTTCTCACTCAGGAATTGTTGTTGGATCGATATACTTTAATCAAACTAACTTTAACTAGCTTGTTAAGGTTTAACAACCTCGGATAAATCCTAAGTTATTAACAAAGAAACACTGAGCAATCTTTATTAAGTACGCGAAATTTACTTAACAAAGCTAAGAAGAATAACTTTTATTATAAAACTCTAAATCTGCTTATTATGCAGATACTCTAAACAACTCTAAGATTATCGAACTTCTGTCTAAAACACTAAATAACTGGTGAATTCGTAAACTCTAAAATCATAAACTCGTAAACTCTAATGCCAATCTAGGAGTCCTTTTATAGGCTCAAGGATATCCTAGTCGGTTTACAATTTGTATTCTTGTACGACAAGTAATCTAAACATAGAATACAATACTTTCCATAAACGAATATAACAGTTCTTTGTTCTTGCAGTACTTTGACTTCGTAGTGCAGTACTTTGACTTTGTCTTTAGCAGTACTTTGACTCTTTGACTCTTTCCAGTACTTTGCAGCTTACAGTACTTTCATATCTTCAGTACTTTCATATCTTCAGCACTTTCATATCCCAACAATCCTCCCCTAACTTGAATTCTACTTGTTTGACTTCAAGTTCCCTTTTTTTTTTAATATATCTTTTACAACTTCATCTTTAAGGACAGATTGTTTCTTAGTCTTTGGATTGTATCTCTGTAATGTCTGTGCTTGTCAAAGTATCTCTTAGAATTATTCTTTTACAGCAGCATCCAGCAAACTTCATCTTTTCAGCAACACAGCAACATATGACAATTTTGTACATTAATTCAGTTTAAGTTGCATACTATTCTCATCACTTCCAGGTGTGTTAACTCCTATGAGAGGTGAATCATTGAAAACTTAATGGATTTAGATCTCTTTACCAAAGCCATTATCTCTGGAGTAGCCAAATGTTTTGGTGTGTAAGACCATGGTACATTGATAACCATATGATTTTTAGCAAACCACCAGCTATCAACAGATTTGATTTATCTTTACCAAAAGCTGTACCCTTCTGGACTAGTTAGTTCTTCTATCTAATGGTGAACTAATTACCAATAATGGTTTTTCCACAGCCTTTACCACAAGCCATTTTCTTGTGGGCTAGCCAACTCTTCACATTAACTGATATGGTGAGTTGAATACCATACAACTTATTAGCAACTTGTCAACTAAAAACGGATTTGATATATCTTTACCAGAGCCGTTTGCTCATGGATTAGTCAATCCTTTTGTAACCATGGTGGATTGATAACCTATTGATGTTATCATCACAAAAACCATTTATTCAACCTTTATTTCAAAATATGTATTACTTAGCAAAAGGTTTCTTTTAAAATTCTTTTAACTTGTTTATTTCTGCAAACAATACTTTGATGAAAGTACTGTCTGATCAACAGTACTTTGAATAAAAGTACTGATATATCAAAAATTATTTATTCAAATAAAATTCATACCAGTTATTGATCATTCTCAGCAATAGTAGTCCAGTTGATAAACAAGTTAATAACCATGCAAGCAGTTTCATTATCCTCTTCTACTTCTAATCCATGCTCTAGCATTCTTCTCATGAGCTCAACTGTGAGAGGATATCTTCTTTATGCAAACATGTGTATCATTGTTCCATTTTCCAGCTCTAAAACATGAACTCCAGACTCTTCAAAGAATCTCCAGCAAACAATTTCCCAGCTTTCTTGATTCTTCCAAACATCATCAGTGCTCTCTTCTTCAGTTTCCCATGCAGTTATTAGATCACCATGTAAAACCAAACCAATCCCTTCTAATGGATTATGTTCAAAGTAAGCTTTCACTACATGATATAAATAGAATAGGTCTATTCTATCTATAATATGCAGTAAATCCCATAGCCTTTTGAAAACTTTGAAGCTTTCATCTTGTTTATGAAAAATCATATAATCTCCATCTTTGGATTTCACAACTTCAAAAACACTAATCTGTGATCTGTTCATCTTCATGTCAGCATCTTCTTTTGAATAATCAAAATCTACTACTTTGAGATAATTCCTTAATTCATCACTAGTCTCAGATCTTAATTCAACTTTTTCTTTCTTTGAGAACTGAACATTTGAAACTTCAGTTTTCCTTTTTCTTTTCAAGCTCTTCTTTCTTTCAGCTTCAGTCCAGGTAGCTTCTTCTCTAAAGTCTTTAATGCCTGCAACATCCTTCTTATAATCCTCCCTAGCAGCATCATACAATCTTTTCATCTCAAAATAATTAAACTTCTGCAATCCTTTATACCCTTGACTTTTAAGATAAGCCATCATAGCATTTCTGTCTTTAGCTTTATTAAGCCTTCTTGGCATAAATCTAACAGGAACAGGTGACTGTAATGGTTCAGCAGCTTCAGCATCAAATTCATCTTGTACCTTTTGAGCTGCTTCTCTATTCTAAGCTTCTTGAGCTTCCTGAGCTTCTCTATCTTTAGCATTTAACTCTTCTTGAATCTTTCTAGCTGCTTGTTCATTCAAAGCATCTTGAGCAGCTCTTAACTGTGCTAAAGTTGGTTTCTTCTTCTTAACTTCTACCAAAACACCTTTCCCTTTATCCTTAGGATCAATTTCATGTTGAGAAGTTATTTGTTGTTCTTCTTCTTGAACATCTCGAATAGTAACTCCTCTTCTTGGTTGTGATAAATCTCCGAGAATTGTAGCAATGAACTCATCATCACTTGCAGAATGAATAGGTTTGAGAATAGCTTCCTCCTCTTGAAAAACAGTTGAGGTACCAACAACTTTTTCATGTACAGTTGTTGAAGGACCAGCTTCCTTATCAAAGTCTAATACTCTTGGAGTTATTACCTCTTGTCTGAAAGTATCATCAGCAGTACTTTGTTGTTCAGTACCTTGATCATCAGCAGTACTTTGAACTTGAACTTGCTCATCAGTATCTTGAATGATCTTTTCTTCATACTTTTTAGAACTTTCAGGTTCATTTTCTTTAACCATATCTTCTTTCAAGTTCTGTTCTTCTAAATTCCTCCCCAAGTTGACAGAAGATGGTTTATGAACCTTTGGGTGTTTACTTGTCTTAGACTGCCTTTGTGCTTCCTTTTTTGATTTGACCCAGATACGAAATTCTTTAATCAAAGGCCAGACAAAAGTTTTTAGCCTTCTAAAGTTTATCTTCAATTTCTTTATCTGTTTAGCTTGAACCTTAGTAGTCTTTTGCAACTTAACTATCTCCCTTGTCAAAGCATAATTATCCAAAGATAAACCTTCACGAGGTATAGAATGTGGATCTTCACCTTGAACAGGTGAATGTTCCTCTGATTGAGAAACAGGAACAGAGCGTTGTGGAGATGGAGAAGGTGATCTTGCAATTTCTTCTTGAACCTCAGGGCTTGGAGAAACAGTACCCTGTGGAGATGCAGTACCTTCATGCGAAGCAGTACTGGCAGATGCAGTCGCTTCAGATGCAGTACCTGCAGTTGCAGTTCCTTCAGATGCAGTACTTTCACTGGCTGCATCATCTTCATCATCTGCTCTAACAGCCTGAACAACTTCCATCATAGAAGTAGTTAATGGTGTATCTGGACCTTGAAATAGATCACTTCTTCTAGCCATAAAAGTAAAAATCTTGGATTGTTGAACAATAACAGGCAATAAGTCTGTAGGCTTAGGAACATCAGCAAGTTGTTTGTTCAGAAAAACTTGTACAAACCTGGGATACATTAACCATTTTGATCCATGATTGATGTGAGAAAGCATGCCATCAAGAATTAGCCTTGAAAAATTAAAAATACGATCTGTAGCTAATCCCACCATAGCAGATGCTATATTAGACCCAAACTGCTCCTAAGAAGTACTTTTAGCACTAATACAGTGTAACAACACATGTATTAAAAACTTCCATTGAGGACAAAATAGCTGCTTTTTGAATGTTTGTTCTGTTAAAGAACCCTCATAACCAATATGCCCAAAAGTTTCCCAAATCAATTCCTTGGCAAAACAAATAGCACCATCATTATCATTAAACAACAAATCTTCTCTAATAGATGCTTCAGTAATCTTCACAGTTCTTCCAACAATTGTAGCCCTAATATAAAATTCTTCATTCTCCATGTTTTCTCTGGCAGTAGCCCAAAATTCTTGAATCCAAGGTTCAGTAACATCTGGCTCCACTAGAAGAGCATAACTGATGGGCGACCCAGTTAGATAATCAATAATATCATGAAACGCCTCATTGTCTTCAGTCTTGTCTAAATTGGCTACCATATTGTGCTTTGAAACAGTAGGTCGATTCGCCATGAGTGATTATGTAAGCACAATAAGAATTGAAATTGAATAAGAATGAGAGAAATAGAATATAAGAGGGAAAATCTTAAAGTAGTTATTTATAGGAGAGATTTGAAAAATCACTGCCCAAAATAAAACAACCGTTAGCATTAATCACCCCTCAATATAACCGTTGGAACAGTACTTTTAATACGACAAACAATACTTTCCACGTATGCAGTACTTTCCCAAAGCAGTACTTTCCAAGCAGTACTTTCAGGAAAATCAGTACTTTTCCAAATTCCTCCATAGAAACTAAGTATACACAATTATCCTCCCCTCAAGCAATACACAAGACTATACTAACACCTTATAGTCCTCCCCTCAAATGTAGCTTAGTAGTTAATCATGCCAATAGTCACCACCAAGTGATTGAATCTTGAAACATCAAAACCTTTGGTGAGTAAATCAGCTACATTGTCATCTGTGTAAACCTTAACAACATTAATGAGCCTGTGCTCATAACAATCTCTGATAAAGTGATGCCTAATCTGAATATGCTCTGTCTTGGAATGATACAAAGGATTCTTCACTATGCAAATAGTACTCTCATTATCAATATGGATAGGAGTATTTTTGAAATTGAACCCATAGTCCAAGAGTTGATTCTGCATCCACAAAACTTGACCACAACATCTTGCAGCAGCTACATATTCAGCTTCAGTAGATGATGTTGCTGCAATTGTCTGCTTCTTGCATTGCCAGGAGACTAACCTTCTACCAAGATATTGGCATCCCCCAGTTGTTGATCTTCTATCATAATTATCACCTGCATAATCACTATCCAAAAAAGCTTCTAAGTGAAAAGGTGACTCTTTTGGATACCACAACCCCAACTTAGGTTGTTGCTTCAAATAACAGAAGATTCTCTTTACTTCATTCATGTGAGAGATCTTTGGTGAGACTTGATATCTTGCACATAAACAAACTGCAAACATGATATCAGGCCTTGATGCAGTAAGATACATAAGAGAGCCAATCATTGATCTGTATAACTTGACTTCAACAGGCTGTCCATCTTCATGTTTGCCCAATGAATTGATAGATTTAATAGGTGTAGTAACAAAATTCATATCATCAAAATTAAACTTCTTAAGTATGTCTGTAACATACTTGTCTTGATTGATAAAAATTCCTTCCTTTGACTGCTTAACCTGAAGTCCCAAAAAGAAAGTTAACTCTCCCATTGAACTCATTTGAAATTCCTTCTGCATCAGCTGCTCAAATTCCTTAACCATGGACTTTTTGGTAGCCCCAAAGATGATATCATCAACATAGACTTGTACTAACATGATATCCTTCTTGTCTCTCTTGATAAACAAAGTCTTGTCTATAGCTCCCCTCCTGTATCCATGTTGTAATAAGAAAGTAGAGAGCCTCTCATACCAAGCTCTAGGTGCCTGATGAAGGCCATAAAGAGCCTTAACCACCTTGTAGACTTTGTTTGGGTGTTTAGGATCTTCAAAAACTTGAGGTTGTTTCCCATACACCTCTTCTGTAATAGTGCCATAGAGAAAGGCACTCTTGACATCCATTTGGTAAACCTGAAAACCCATATATGAAGCAAAAGCAAGCAATATTCTAATAGCCTCAATCCTTGCAACAGGAGCAAATACTTCATTATAATCTACACCTTCTTCTTGTCTGTAGCCTTGAGCTACTAACCTTGCCTTGTTTTTGATAACATTGCCTCTTTCATCTCTTTTCACTCTGAAAACCCATCTGGTTCCAATAACTCTCTTCCCATCTGGAAGATCACATAAAACCCAAACTTCTTGAAGTTTAAATTGAAGAAGTTCTTCCTGCATAGCTTCAACCCAGCTTTCTTTAGTCAAAGCTTGAGCAATGTTCTTGGGTTCCTCTTGAGAGATAAAACAAGTAAATAGGCAGGTTTGATGGTCCTTATGATTCAACCTGTTTTGTTTGTAGACAAAGCTAAGTAAAGCATTATGAGGTTTTGTGAAACTCTTAGCTTTGTGTCTTGTCATAACTCCAGAAGTAGATGGACCAATGATTTGATCAGTTGGATGATTCTTATGAATCCGTAAGATTGGAGACTGTGAAACTCCATATGCATCATCCAAATTAGTATAATCAGCACCTTCATTAGAATCTGAGAAAATACCTTCATCTTCAAGCTCATCATCAGTTTCTTCTAATCCAGGCATGGTAGGATCATCCAAATCATCTAAAGTACTGTTAACAGGTGCAGCAGCACTTTGGTCAAAAGTACTGTCCAAAGTACTGTGAGAGTATTCTGCAGTCTTGTTCTTCTTCTTTGCCTCTTCATAAGCTCTCCTTTGTTCATCAGTGTAAGAATGTGCTAATACATCTTGAAGAAGCATCTGATTAAGTTCCTCTTGAATAGATTGATCATCAGCAGATAATGAGGATTGTAGTGCAACAGTACTTTGTTTTGAAGAATCAGTACTTTGCTTGGGAACTTTAGTACTTTGTTTTGGACTTACAGGATCTTTATTATGAACAACCTCAGGTCTAATATTGACTCCATGAACAACATATTGTAAATCTTCTCCATTGTGCACAGGTTGATTTTCTTCTCTAACAGGTACATAATTCATTGAAGGAGTTAAAACCTCAAGATCAAACATCCAATCAGGACCTTTACCTTTTTCATTGTCTTGATCTTCTAAAAACTCAACATGAAGACAATCTTGAATCTTCTTAGTAACTCTGTTATAGACTCTAAAGCCTTTATTGTTAGTGCAATAACCTAATAAATATCCTTCTTCAGACTTGCCATCAAACTTCCCCAGATTATCAATGGTGTTTAAAATAGTGAGAGGGCATCCAAAAGGCTTCATAAAATAGAATGTTGGGTTTATTGCCCATTAGCAATTCATAGGGTGTCTTCATCTGTGGTTTGGTGACAGAGACTCTGTTAAGTACATAGCATGCAGTACTTACAGATTCTGCCCAGAATTGAATAGGTAGATGGGAATCTGCTAGCATAGTCCTTGCTGCTTCAATCAAAGTCCTATTCTTCCTCTCTGCAACACCATTTTGCTGTGGTGTTCTAGCAATACTAAACTCCCTTTTTATACCTTTGTCAGCACAAAATTCATCCATAAGCTTATTCTTGAATTCAGTCCCATTATCACATCTAATACCTCTAACCTTGAGTCTTAATTGGTTTTCAAGTGCTATAATCAGTGTCTGAATAGCATCAAAAGTATCATCTTTAAAACCCAAAAATAAAACCCAACTAAATCTACTGCAGTCATCTGTAACAACCAAACAGTATTTTCTCTTGTTTAAACTTGCCACAGAGACAGGTCCAAACAAATCCATATGTAACAGCTCCAATGGTTCTCTATTAGTTCTTTCCTCAAGCATCTTGCAGGAAGCTTTGTGTTGTTTACCCTTCTTGCATGCCAAGCATGATTGATCATTCTTGTAAGTCTTTGAAGGTAAACCTCTAACTAGATTTCCTTTGACCAGTTTGTTGATATTCTTGAAATTAACATGGCCCAATCTTCTATGCCATTGATGTGCCTCTTCAGATGTTGATTTAGCCACCAAACATGTGGCTCTTCCATAAGAATGTAGACTCTTCATGTCTAAACTATACACATCATTTGTCCTTGGTACTCTAAGGACTACTAATTCATCATCAACAGGCTTAAAATCAGAGGAAAGGATGAGACATTCTGTGTCAGTGAATAACACAGGATGCTTTTTATCACAAATTTGAGAGACTGATAACAAGTTGAACTTAAGCTCCTTCACAAATCTAACATTCTCAAAGTCGATAAGCCCTGCTTTGATAGTTCCTTTTCCAGTAATCTTTCCTCCATTGGGATCATTCCCAAATGCAACTTTTCCTCCACTAATATTTCTAAAATCAGACAGAATCTCTTTGTCTCCTATCATACTTCCAGAGCAACCACTATCCACAATTAGATGATCTTTAATCTCCTCTTCTGGGTTGCCCTGCACACAAAGGAAAGAGTTAGTGATTTTTAGGAACCCAAGCCATTACTGACTTGTGTTCCCCTTGTGGAGTTACAAACTCAAATTCTTTGAGTATGTAATTCCCACTATCTTTCAAATGATGATCCAAAATTATCTTTTGACCTTTAGCATGTGGATTTTCAAAACTTTCTGGTTTTTCAACATAAATCTCTTTTACAAGATTATTAGCTTTTTCTTGTATCACAAAAACATCAGATTCACTTTTTGTTGAAAGTACTGTTTGTCCCTCAGCAGTACCTTCCCTCTTAACCCATTCTGGTTTAACACGTGGTTCCTGTGATCTAGATCCCCTATGTGAATTGTAATACCTTCTAGGTTGATAGTAAGATCTCCTAGGATTCCTATTCCAAGTCGTGTGATCAGTACCTTGTTTCTGAGTAGTACTTTGGAAAATACTATAAGATACTGAAGGTTTTGAAAAAGGTCTTCTCTGATGTGGGTATCTATGATCTGGTGTGAAGTTTCTGTGATTAACCCTATTTGAATTATTCCAAACTGGTTTGTGCTCTCTAGGTTTGTGGTTGACATATCTGTTCTTTGGAAATTTGCTAAGGTATTCTGAGTGTCGATCACAATCTTTGATTAAGTGATTAGGACTATAACACACAAAACACAGTTTTTGACCCATATGTCCAAAGTGATTTCTTCTATGTCTATGCCCAAAATTATTTTGCCTTCTTGGTGAATGATAAAACCTGTTTTGACCAAAGTTATTCCAAAAAGGTTTAGCAGTACTGTTTTGAAAAGGTTTTGCAGAAGGTACTGCTTGTTGAGCAGTACTTTGATTTAAAGGTACTGCTTGATTTTGAACATTATTTTCAACAGCTTCTTTGGGTTTTTCTGATCTAGATTGAGCAACAAGCTTCTTCCTAAACTCTAGACTGTCTACTCCAAATCGAGAAACATCAGGTCTTATGGGTTGATGACTAATGGGATGTGGGACAGCATTATATCCCTTGTCTTTCTTATACTCAGGAGGTGGTTCACTTATTGAGCCTTCATTACTAGATGTATCTACATAGTTAATGAGTTCATCATCACTAGTGGTTATGTCTTCAAAATCACCTACATCCTGATCACTAGGTTGTTTTTCTTCTATGTTATCAAAGTTCATACCAAAACCTAATCCAGTTCTAATGTATGCTCTTCTTTGTTTTTCAACATAAGTAACATGGGATAAACCAAATTCATTCCAGCCAGCAAACTTTTCAAACAGATCATCTCTTTCCTTAGTTAATTTCTCAATTTCAGCAATTTTACAGTTTAGTTTCCATTCACTAAGTTTTAACTGATAATCCTGTTGTTCATATTTTTCAGCCCAAGCCATTTCATTATTTTCATGTGTTATAATTTTAGCTTCCATAGACTCTAAAGTAATTTGATAATCTGCTACCTCAGACCTAGCCCTAACACAATTATCTCTTTCAATCACATAACTGTTAAGTAATTTTTGATAAAACTCATAACAGTTTGAGCATACCTCAGAGATAGGAGACTGAGTTGGTGAAGTAGCCACCATAGCAAGAAGAACAGGATCATCTTCACTTTCTTTGCTCCAATCAAATCCTCCAAAGCCATCATCAGATTCCAAAGCAGTATGTTCAGGTTCTTCATCAAAAACAGTGCTCCAGTCCAATGCTTCCACAGTGTCTTCAACTGCATCTTCCACTGCGATCATACAGTAAGTCACTGGTTCATCATCAAACTCTTCACTCCAGTCAACTTCTGATAACTTCTCTTGAGCAACCAAAGCCTTTGTTTCAGTAATTGGAATTTCTTTGAGTTCAAGTTTTGGCTTCTCAGATGTTCTGTTTGCTTGATACTTAGCAAACCTACACTCCCTTGCAAAGTGACCAGTATTTTGACAATTGAAGCATTCAATTTGGGATTTGTCAAAAGTTATTCCTTGTTTTGGTTTGAAATCAATACTTTTGCCTGTCTTCTTCATGTACTTTTTGATCCTTGCAGTGATCATAGCAACTTGCCACCTGATATCAATTTCTTCAAGTGCATCTTCTTCAATCTGTGCTAGATCCTCTTCATAAGTGACAGGTAAACTGGCTTGTTGTGCAAAGAAGGAGCACACAACTTCATCTGAGTGCAAAGTGGTAGGTGGTGGGGCCTGCTGAGCATATGAAGGGGGTTGTAGCAGTACTTTGAGAAACAGTACTTTGAGGAGAAGCAGTACTTTTGACAGAAGTACTGCCCTTCTTTTCAGATGATAGAAAAGCTATACTGTGAGACTTAGAAATTGTTTGACCACTCATCTCATGCTCATACACCTTCAATTGATGATAGAGATCATCAAAGTCCATGACATCCAAACCTTGTTGTCCTCTGATCATTGTAGCAATCACATGCCATGTAGATGGCAAACTCCTTAGAAACTTCAAATTAGCATCCTGAACTGACACTTCTGCCTTGTATAACTCCAACATGTTGAGGAGATTTTGAAACCTATCATATGCAGCATCAAGACTCTCTCTTTCACCTACTGTGAAAGTTTCAAACTGTTGCTTCAGCAAATTTCTGTGCATCTTCTTAGAGGCTTCATTCCCTCCAAATCTGATCTTGAGAGCAGCCCAAAGCTGCTTAGCATCTTTAGCATCATGAAATTTGAGAAGATGACCATCTGGAATGGCAGATAAGAGAATGTTTAGTGCCTTTTCTTGATTCCTTAGGGTTGCTGCTGGTAAGACTGCCTTTGGTGCAATTGGTTGTCCAGGAATATTAATAGGTTCTGGAACTACTTCATTGCCATTCACATTTACATTCCATAGTGCATGGTCTCTAATGGCAATATACTGCCTCATCTTCATGCACCAGAGATCATATTCTCCCTTCTTGATTATTGGAATTCTGAGTGAGGTGATTGAGGGTGGTGGAACAGCTTCAGTCGACATCTTGAATATTGTTGAAGTAGGGTTTCTTCCTAGTCAGAGTTTCCACACAAGCTCTGATACCACTTGTTGGATCGATATACTTTAATCAAACTAACTTTAACTAGCTTGTTAAGGTTTAACAACCTCGGATAAATCCTAAGTTATTAACAAAGAAACACTGAGCAATCTTTATTAAGTACGCGGAATTTACTTAACAAAGCTAAGAAGAATAACTTTTATTATAAAACTCTAAATCTGCTTATTATGCAGATACTCTAAACAACTCTAAGATTATCGAACTTCTCTCTAAAATACTAAATAACTTGTGAATTCGTAAACTCTAAAATCATAAACTCGTAAACTCTAATGCCAATCTAGGAGTCCTTTTATAGGCTCAAGGATATCCTAGTTGGTTTACAATTTGTATTCTTGTACGACAAGTAATCTAAACATAGAATACAATACTTTCCATAAACGAATATAACAGTTCTTTGTTCTTGCAGTACTTTGACTTCGTAGTGTAGTACTTTGACTTTGTCTTTAGCAGTACTTTGACTCTTTGACTCTTTCCAGTACTTTGCAGCTTACAGTACTTTCATATCTTCAGTACTTTCATATCTTCAGCACTTTCATATCCCAACAATCGTAGCCTGTCAGAATTGATGTACCTCGTACTTTGACTCCTGATCACCTTGACTCAGGACTCGTCCTCATTTATTCATGTACAAATTAATCTACATTAAAAAAAAGAAAAAAAAAACTATAATCTATTTTATTTTTTTTTTATATATACAAAAATGTAACATATTAGATTTCACAAACACATCATAACATGATCAAGTGGGGCGTATAATTCAAGGTTTTAGAGAGAGAAAGAGTTAGAGGTTTGGGAACTTAGTGAGAGAAAATGAAAGTATTATTATGAGCTCCAACTCTCTACCTTGGGAGGTAGAGAGTATTTATAGTCTTACACAAATCGCCACCTACGGGCTGTGGATCAGGCATACAGTGGGTAAAGACCCGTTCGTCCTCCATGATGTTACTTAACTAAATACTACTTAACTTCAAAATAACTACGACTACGAGCTTTCTAATGATTACATATACTTGAGGTGACCGACACTTTAATAACCGGATTTACTAAATCCTAACAATCTCCCCCTAAGGGAGGTCACCTCAAATTACATTGAATACAAACATATATTATATTAAGATTGTTCTTGGATTCTTGTTCTTGTTCTTTGACCAGTAGCTCGTAGTCATTGATTCTTCATTTTAGCATGTTTGGATAATCAATGTGGAGGTCTTTATCTGATCCACGTGATGATGAGTTTTGAGCCAGCATTGAGATCATCAGCTAACATAAATCTCTGACTCTTCCATTGTGGTGTTGGTATTATGTGATGTTGTGACATTAGGACCGACATGCTCACATTCTGGATCATGATTTCTTCTTATCATAGTAGCGGAAGCTTTAGTTGACTCATGATATTTGCAGCAGCGTAGCAGAAGCATGGAGTGAAAATATCAGAGTCGTTGATGCACTTAATCATGATTTCTTTAGAAGTGAATATATTGTGTGAGCATGCGGCTATGGATTGACCGCTTCATTCTGATCAGCTGCAAACGTCGGGCGTTCCTGCATACAACAGTTAGGAATAAAGTGCACGAAAGTGTCTTTGATCACTTTCGTTGAATTGAGGTACACGGCCCACGGTTCCCCGTTGATCAGTACAAGTACTGCCTGTGATCAGGTATAATTCCAAAGAATTTCCTTGACAAGGTTTCGCAGCTGCTCTAGCTGTTCTCAAACCGGAATGTCTCAAAGAAGACAACATGGAGTGAGTGAACTAGCGAATTGAGATTCACTAATTAATGAAAATGATTTGAAAATCAATCATGTAGTGCTCAATAAAGTGTTTTTGCTCTACACCGAAGGTTTTAAGGGAAATCAATAATCAATCATAAACACCTTTTAAATATTGAAACATTAATACACCGTCGATGTGCTAGAGAAAAGATTTTTAAGCAAAACGACCGGTTTTTCAAAGGTATCTGTCAATCCATAACCTGAACCAGGATTGATTCAAAAGATTAAATCGCCCCATTATTTCTGTTCAGTTGTCACATGGTTGATCTATTGGATAGATCTCACATGCCACCCACCAGGAGCTTGTTTGATGTTGCCTCCAGAAGTCTTTCCATCTTCATTGTGAATATGTTTGCATATTACTCAGATGTTCTGGCAATACCACAAGGATAATGCGTAGGACTCATAAGATATAATCTCTCTTTCCACATTGTGTGAAACAGAGAGTCTTCATTGACAGTCTCCTAATGAGATTTATTTGATGATCTTGTGGCTCTAGACTCAATTGTGCATATTTGGTTCCTATGCCGGAGACTAGAGAGAGAGTCTCCTTCTTCAATATCAACAAACTCTAAGAGAAAGTCGATAGATAATGTCGGTTCCCCGTGAGAATGAAACAAGCCCTTTTAAGAGGAACTTGAGTAGCTTGGCAAGTTTAGTGCAGTGCGTCACTGGGTCCATGACGTCTTGTCTTCAATACCAGTGTTACCTTAGTAACCACCAGTAGCATATGTGTTGAACCCGGTTTCTGCCCTAAGGTTGAATTATTGGAGGGCTATTTCTTTTCACCCTTTTATCATTCAATTCTTTTTCATTCTTCAACCCCTTCAGTGCTTACCGAGACTTCATAACTAGAACCTTGTTGGGTTTATTCCTGTTCTAGCTCTATCTCAGTCCGTACTCTTCCCATATCTCACTTTTCTCCTTTTTTTTCATCATACCTAAGGACTCTACACTATCTAGTGGATTGTCCCTGGGTAGATCCCTCCGGTTCTGGCGGATTGTGGGAACCAATACCTAACCTAACCATCCTTATATCACCATACATAAAGTAAATTTGGTCGGTCTATTTGGTATAGTTCATCTGCCGTTGAAACCAATTGAAAACCATTTGAAAAATCAATCCAAATACTTGTGATATATTATCAAAGCCTTTTGTACCTGAATTGTTTTGATATTTTTAGAAAAAGAGAGCTCCCCTTAACATGTGCATCGAGTATTTCTAAATCGATTTGGCGTACGGAGGAAAGAGGAAGAATTAACTTATTTGATTACCATTTTCTAAAAGATATCAACATCACTTCCCTGATCAAATCAAGTAGATAAATCATATTGGGGAAGGATGAGGTTTTCATAAGTTTGCTCCCCCTCAATATGTGCCTCGAAGTTTGAAAGAGTTTTGCACATATTAGAAGGAAACTGCAGTTAGAGACAAATCAATCACGTTTCAATTCTTTTTGGTTTTAAAAGGATGCTCCCCCTCAACATGTGCATGGAAAATTTGAAATCGTTTGTCACATGTGGGGAGGAAAGCTTGCTAAACACTTGTGAAACCATTTATCGAATCATCAGTTTAAATCTAATTTATTTAAATCACAAATTCTTCCCCGATCACAATTTTCAAATCATTTGAGATTTGTGATCTCTATAGATTTAAATTGTTTTTGAAAGCTTTTAAGGAGATATGTGACTTGCTTATGAAGACATTTAACTGATAAGGATCAACTTTGAGACTTGAAACTCCAAAGATTAAACATGCATTAGTATCTTTTGAAAATAGTTGTATGACAAATAACCTTTTGATTTAATTGAAATCATTCTCCCCCTCAATCAATGACATAAGTTGTTGATTGAGAGATAGAGATTTTGACAAATGTTAAGTCCAGATGATTTTCAAAAATTGAGTCCGAGGTATTTTTCAAAGCAATTAGTTTTTATTAGATAGCAAATATTTGTTTATAGAATCAGAGCATGAGATTTGAAAAATAAGATAAAGCATGGCTCTGTTCTTTCTTTAAAAAATGGGTTATAGACTGAAATGACTATAAACCATTGTTTCACTTTCTCCTAATTTTTTAAAAAAAAAAAAAAAAAAAAAAAAAAAAAATACATTTGAACAACATCTAAAGACCCGTGTCATTCTTTGAATGACAACACAAAATCCGTAGATGATATCGAACAAGGAAAAAAGAAAAAAAAACATGACAAACTAACAATATTTTTTGGGATTTTTCAAAATTTTCTAATTTTTATAGATTTTTTGAAAGTTTTATATTTTTCTATTTGCTTTTCGTAGATTTTGAAATTTTGTATTTTGCTTTTCGAATAAATATATACAAGAGATGGATGAAGAAAGATCTTTACTCCTTGTCTTCCTCTTGAAGACGTTTGAGTGTTTCCGGTTGAAGACTATTTAGACCAAGTCGTGGGAGGATAAACTCAAAACGTTATCTAGGAAGAGCTTTGATGAATATGTCTGCTAATTGATATTCAGTCCTCACAAAATAGAGTTCCACCACACCGTTTTCTACTTGCTCCCTGATGAAATGATGTCGAATGTCGATGTGCTTTGCTCTTGAGTGTTGAACGTTGTTGCATGAGAGATCAATGGCACTTTTATTATCACAGTACAGAGGAATTTTGTTGAATTCAAAGCCATAGTCAGATAATTGGGATCACATCCATAGGATTTGAGCACAACAAGATGACATGGCTATGTATTCAGCCTCTGTAGAGGAAATAGAAGTACTCATTTATTTCTTTGAAGACCAGCTCACAAGCTTATCACCCAAAAACTAAGCACCTCCAGACGTACTTCGACGTGTATCTTGACATCCTGCATGATCAGCATCTGCATAGGCTGTTAGTGACATATCGGTGTCCTTTGGGTACCAAAGTCCCATATTGATGGTTCCTTGGAGATACCGAAAGACCCGTTTAACCGCTTCAAGGTGCTTTTTGGTAGGCTTAGCCTGATATCTAGCACACATGCAAACAGCGAACAGAATGTCTGGTCTACTGGCTGTGAGGTACATCAGGGATCCAATCATACTACAATATTTCTATTGGTCTACCATGATCCCTGAGTGGTCCTCATCTAGTTTAGTACGCTCTATCATGGGAGTGTCAACAGGGTCACAAGAATCAAATCCAAATTTCTTTAAAATCTCATTTGCATATTTAGATTGATTTATAAAAATGCCTCCAGGACTTTGTGAAATTTGTAATCCCTAGAAAAATGACATTTGTCCCATCATTGACATTTGAATTTTGGAACCCATTTCATTTGAAAAATGGTCACATTCATTGGGGTCAGTCGAGGCAAAAATAATATCATCAACATATATTTGAACGTGAATTAAATGTTTGCCTGACTTTCTGGTGAACAATGTCGGATCAACTGCTCCTTTGCTGAATCCAGTAGATAGAAGAAACTTTGATAGCGTATCATAACATGCCCTTGCAGCTTGCTTCAAACCGTAAAGAGCCTTCTTCAAACGATAGATGTGAGTAGGATGCTCTGGATTCACAAAGCCTTCATGTTGGCAGACGTATACGACTTCTTTAAGATCTCCGTTGAGAAAAGTCGTCTTTACATCCATCTGATAGACTACCATGTTCTTACTTGCAGCATTAGCCAAGAAGATTTTGTTTGCCTCGATACGAGCAACTGGAGAAAATGATTGTTCAAAGTCAATACCCTCCTCTTGACGGTATTCTTTTGCAACCAATCAAGCCTTGTTCTTTAAAACATCACCATGCTCATCAAGTTTTACTTTGAAGATCCACTTTAGAGCAATGAGCATAGCACAATATGGTCTGTTATAGTATGTTACTTGCTATCTGTATGTTATCTGTATATGATATGTTTTGTTCTGATATTAGTTATGTGGTTTGTCACGACCCGAGACAGAATATGATGATAATGAGGACTTGTTATGTGATGCAAGTATTATGACGCCTGATCAACGTAATAATACCGAGATCATATAATTTGAACTTATTGAAATTATATGACGTCTGGGGAAATGCCTGTGGTTGATACGTGATTGGACTTTGACTTGTATCTATTATTTGTCACCCCTCATGTTTGATTGGAATTCTGTACCAAATTGTTATGATTTGTGTAAACTATGGATTGCTATGTTTGCTCTATATGTGTACGCCTCCGTGTACCCTTATTGTGGTCCTAGGATTTTCCGTGAAGTGTTTGAGGAACATTAGATCCTTTTAGTTTGATTATCTGCAACTAGTGAGACCATTAGGATTAGTTCCGTCTATGCATATGATTGATCTCATCATTAGATATCTGATAAGTTAGAATTTGTCGTTTGATTTTCTGCATCTCATCCGTTGTCTGCTATTACTTGTTGAATATAGGATAGTCTGTTGTATATATTTGATTATTGTTTTAATTTCTGGAAAATATGAGTTTGTAGATTCTGACAAAAATCCGTTTGTTCTGAGATGAGTTCCGTGTTCGTCTTAATTCCTCGAAACTCTGAAATCCGCATTTATTTGCTGTCCTGTTCCGTCTTGTCCAATTTCGAGGACGAAATTTTCTTTTTAGCAGGGGAGAGTTGTAAAACCCTAAAAATATAAAACGTATTGAGAGACTAAAATACCCTTGGAATCAAAATTTATTAAATACGTAAAATACATTGATGTTCATTTAACACAATTAAAACCTAACTTACGAATATTTAAAAACTAACGTGAGTATATTTATGTAATCGACATTTGTACGACAAAGATAAACGTCACGTGCATAAATCGTTGGGCCTCGTTTGTTTTCTTGTGAATCCGATTGTTAGCCCAAGACGTGGTCTCGTTTGCGTGGGTTGGATTTGAGCCGAGAGACCAAAGTGAGCCAACTTGGGCCGTGGTTTTTGTTCGGTTGGGCTATTGAGCCGAAGCCCACACACCAAGCCCTAAACCGATCGGTACTACTATATAATCAAACACATAACACAAAATTTGGAACCCTAGTTTTATTAAGTCACGGCTCATTCTCTTTTCCTCCCTTCTCCATCCGATCGGCTGCAAACCTTGGTGTCGTGGTGTTGGTTTTGACGCAAGCCAAGGTATAACAAACTCTTCCTTCGTCTCGCTTATGTTACATGCAAACGTAAAACTATATAGAATCTGTTTTGGCGTATCATTTGTATCGATCCGTATTATTTAACCATAATCGAACATTTATCATGTCATTAAACCAAGAAACAAAGCCTAGGAACCCTAGGAAAATTATAAATGGGGCGTATGGGATTTTTGTAAAAACTAGGGTTTCGTTTGGTTAATTAATGTGTCGCATGGGTTGTTTAAAGGGTGTATATAATTTTTGTAAGACAGAAAATATGGAAGGGTAAACTTGATATGATGATATTAAATCAGGTTGTGTGGCTTACATGGGTCATGGGTGAGTTTGGGTAGGTTAAACATGTGCTTATATTGGTTTTACTAAACCCTAAAACTGGACAGCATCATATGTCGAATTTGTGTGTGTTATAGATCCAATTTTATAAGTGCAATAATCTGGGTTTTTGTGGGGAAAGTTTATTTTATGTCTTAGTTAAGTTTTCCAAGTGGTTTGGTCGAATTTGGAGTTGTCTAAGTCGTATTTTTGAATTTTACAAGATCAAGTGTCAAAGCTGAGAAAACGGGTCTGAAATTTAGTTGGATTGTTTGATTTTTCATTTGCAAACCATAATGGATTGGGAGCTCTCCTTTTACAGGATTGACATTTAGGATATAAATGAATTTCTGGGAGTTTTGGGAATTGTTCCAAGGTGTCTAAACAGGTCCAATAAGTGTAAACTTTTAAGGTGTATTTTCTGATTACTTTCTGGACAGGTCTGAACTTGTGATTTTCCAAGGTGTCTAAACAGGTCCAATAAGTTTTGGGAATTGTTCCAAGGTGTCTAAACAGGTCCAATAGATATAGAACCCACCAATTTTTGGAGACTCTTTTAACTCATGTGGGAACCACTGGGATTTTGCTTGATTTCATTTGAGCTAAGTAAGTATTTTATAAAAATCACTAAAGTCTGGTCCGAATATGAGTTTAAGAAACTGAAAGATAAAATATGATATCAATAAGTTACACACTTACAAATGCATAAGAAGCTTATAAAAGGAGCTAATAAGTATTATACGAATCGTAATCCATGTAGATTCATTGAAGAAGACGTGGCGTCGTATCTTCGTGTTCATTCATTCGTTGCTTTTTCCTCATTTGCGTTAAGGTACAGATATTCTGACCTTTTCAGTAAAGGTTCCTTATGATGTTCTTTTCGTTAGCTTTCCTATTTTACTTATTAGGGTTTCCGATGCCATTGCTATGAACCCTTTCCTGATTGTTTGATCTGTTGCTTATCTGAACTTCTGTTTTATTGAACCATGCAATATCTGATTTGAACTTTATGTTAGGAAGACTTTGTTATGCAAATTTGTTGAACCTTGTTATATTTGAATATGAACCTTATGATATGAGTTATCTGATATGTTATATGTTGAACTTTATGTTTGATTATGATCTGTGTCATGTATGAAAATCTGTGTGACCTAAGATAGTTTGACACCCGAGCCAAATGTTAACTAGTCATGGGGTTTCCATGTCCGTGTCAGTGATGCACCTCTGACATGACTCTAGGGCAGTAGAGTGAAGTTCTGCCACGTCCCTTATCTGTTATCTATTATGAGCTCAAGTTATATTATATGACCAATAGTTGTTTGTGGGGCGTATGGATGCATCCTAGATCTGATCTGTTATCCGATATGATTTGTCTGGTGAATGATGTCGTGTGCAATACGCGTCTTCATAAAACTCTGGGAGCTAGCTACTTCGAATTATTTCTGAGATTGTTTCTATATTGTTATGATGTTTTTGATATGATATGTTCTGGGCTCGTGGTAGTTAACTAAATCTTTATCTGTTATTTATATGTTAAATATTCTGATTATGATTCGGTATGTTCAAGTGTTAATAATTATGTGCTCGGCTTATTATATGTTGTTAATAGGTGTTTATGCTTTTGTATGTTTATGTGACTACTGTCTACTATGCTAGGTTATGATTAACATGTTTAAATATATTTAGCATGCTGTCATCTGATGTTATGTTAGCTTATCGTTATGTGAAATTCGTTGATCTGCAAGATGAATGTGCTAGTGTACAATTGAGTGTTTTGGAAGTTTAGTATGTATGATGGTTCAGTTATTTTATGAACTTTGCCTATCCGTTAGGGTATCTATCTGCTTATGTTTGATCTGCTATGTTAAAATTCTGCTGATGTTAAGATTTGATCTGAGAACTGGTTTAGTTTATGATATCTGTTCTGATAATTGCTAATGGCTATGTTATGTCTTTGTCTATTGAGTTATAGTTTGTCTACTGTGTTTTCTGTCTGTATGCGTGACCTGCCATGTTTAAATTCTGCTTATACTAAAGTTTGATCTGGGAAAATGGTTTAATTTATAATGTCTGGCCTGTTAACTTACTATCTGCTATGTTATGCCTCTAGTTCATTTAATTATAGTTTTTGTAAGGTGTTCTCATTGGTATGTGTGACTACTATGTGTTGACTATTGTTTTCCGCTGCTACAACACTGGGTAAGTTTATTAAATGTAACTTATCTGATTTGTGTGAATGTCATGTTTACTTCTAGTAGTTGTTTCTGCTAGCTTTCGGTATTTCGTTTGACTTATATGTACTTAAATTGCCTGATTTATTGATTGCCTGTTGATTTTGATGTGCTTCAGTTTGTGTCATCAATATGCTATGTGTCTGTTCTTATTTGTTGTTTGTTCTTCCGGATTTCTGTATATTTGTGTTTCTGCAAATCCTCAATGATTCATTATTCTCGTTCCGCTACGATTTTGTTATTCGTTTCTTTGTTCAATTCGTATTTATGTTTTGTTTAGTTTTTGTTTCGTTATATCTGTTCACTGGGCTTTGTAAGCTCAGCCGCATTTCTTTTCCTGCGGCAGGTATTAGGCATTCAAGATGAGCTTATGGGATGGCTGATCTGGGTTTGAGAGTAGAGCTGAGAGCAAAGATTTGACCATAGAGATCTTAGAATTATTTTGGTTATTTAGTTATTTATGTTTTCTTTTGAAATTTTGTAAAGACTTCCGCTTTTGTATAGTACTTAAAGTTCTGATATGAAACTGTATTTGTGATATCTTTACCCTTGTCGGGTTGGGGTGTTACAAGATTAGGGACCAACAGTGTATTTTAGTCTTAAAAAATTGTTTTGAATCACATATTTATTACTGAATCAACATTAAACAATTGGTCTTTTAACATAACCAGTGAATTTCAATATATTAATGATTCAATAATTAAAAAAATTTGAATCACATCATTTTAATACGATAATGAGTAACAAATAATTTATAAATACGAATATAAATTTCCATGTTAGCAATTAGTTTAAAGAAAAAAAAATAATCATAAACAATTATAAACACATAAACTATTCATTTTTTAACTACAAAAAGTGAACAATTGAATCACAAAAAATTATAAGAATCATTGGATCAAAAAGAGAATTGATACATACACCACACCTTTGATGCATGCACCGCAATTTGTGCATTACAATTTGTACCGTACAATACTGTATTGCACAAATTGCGGTACATACATCAAAAGATGTGGTGTGAGTATCACCCACTGATCAAAAAGTTACGTATTAAGTGATGACAACGTTGGAGGTTTTTTAGGAATATAAATACGTAGTACAAATGTTAGTGCTTTTGATCCAAGAAAGAAAAAAAGGTTAATTGGAAAGAAAAAACTATATATATTATTAATGTAGTTTATTAGGAAAGAGAATATAAATTTTAAATATCCATCATGCCCTTAATCTGGTTTAATAAGATTAATGGTCAAGATTGTTTCTCACTCTTCTCAATCTAAAATCATTTTCAATCGATCTAGATTCTATATGTGTATATATATATATATATATATATATATATATATATATATATACATATATATACATATATACATATATATATACATATACATATACATATATATGTATATATATACATATATATATATATATATATATATATATATATATATATATATATATATATATATATATATATATATACAGGGTGAAGTTAAAATAAAAAGACAAATATCCGTAAAAAGAATAAAAAGATTTTTTTTTTAAAAAAAAATTCACGAAAAATTCCCAAAAAATCCCACAAGATCGGGTATGTTGGTGCATAAAACTTTTGTGAAAACATTTTTTATAATTTTGAGTTTTGATACGTTTTTTTTAATGCACAAAAAACGAATTTTGATGCGCAAAAAAATTTTGATGCACAAAATTTTTAACTTGTTTTAGTTTGATGCGCAATGTTATTTTGATGAAAAAAGTCAAAAGAAGTTGGGTGCAAAAACCAATTTTTGATGCACAAAAAAAGGATTTAATGCGCAAACGTATATTTTCATAATTTTTTTTCGGAAAAAATATCCACTTTTAGAAAAAAGTTTTTCACAACTTTTTCATGCACCATCATACCCGATCTTGTGGGATTTTTTGGGAATTTTTCGTGAACTTTTTTTGAAAAAAAAATCTTTTTATCTTTTTACGGATATTTGTCTTTTTATTTGATCTTTATCCTATATATACATATATGTATATATATGTACATATAATATGTATATATATGTACATATATATATATATATATGTACATATATATATATATATATGTACATATATATATATATATATATATATATATATATATATATATATATATATATATATATATATATATATATTATATATATATATATATATATATATATATATGTATATATATATATATGAATTAAGAATCCGGATCGATTGAGAAGGTTTTTTTTAGAAGATTGAGAAGGTTTTCAAAAACGATAGATTTTTAACTTTGATTCATGTTTTTCAAGCGTAAAACTCGTTTTAATGTGATTAAAAATCAAAATGTGTAAAAACATTTTGAATCAATGTTAAAAATCTCTCGATTTTGAGATATATGTAGAATAATGAATCATCTGTACAAATTTAATGAATCATCATCATAACTCGATTTTAACAATGATTTGTGAATCAAATTTGTGATTTATAGATTCTATTCACCATAAAATGATGTTTACTTGTGAATCAAATAAAAAACATGAATCAATTTTCTCAAACGAAGATTTCTCAATCTTCTCAAAATAAAAACCTTCTCAATGGAACCGGAGCCTATGAATTAATATGTATATATATATATATATATATATATATATATATATATATATATATATATATATATATATATATATATATATATATATATATATATATATATATATATATATATATATATATATATATATATATATATATATATATATATATATATGCATATATATATATATATATATATGTATATATATGTATATATATATATATATGTATATATATATATATATATATATATATCTCAACTACATAAAATAGAAAAAGTGGAAATTAAAAGTTGAAAGTTGAAAGTCAAGGTTAAATGTTAAAAGGATTTGTTGAATGTTTAATGTTTAAAAAAAGTCAAGCAATCAATGTGGAATGTAGTAATTGTAAGTCAAGCTATGCAGAAATTAAGGAAACGTTGAAAAATTATCTTTGGCAAGTTGATTAGTGTAATTGGCAACATAACTGGACAACTTATAAAACTTACAATACATGCGGATGACTTTTATATGTATTTTTTATAAGTTTAATGCAATCTTAATCTAATACAGTTTTTATAAGCGGGTAAGTACATATATTTCATTGATCGTAAAGAAAATAATTAGCCGCGATAATTTTATTGAAAACTAGACACTGATGCTGCTAGATGCGAGTACTTGTCTAGTATATATATATATATATATATATATATATATATATATATATACATATATATATATATATATATATATATATATATATATATATATATATATATATATATATATATATATATATATATATATATATATAATTATATATATATATGTATGTATGTATACATATATATATATATATATATATATATATATATATATATATATATATATATATATATATGTATGTATGTATAGATATATACACATATATGTATATATATAAAGATCCAGCTCTAGCTCCCAACTTATTTCGCCAAACATACCTCTTCTGTTTGAGGAGAGGTTAATAGGGGTTTATGGGAGCTTAAACTTTAAAAATAAACAGGTTTTTAAAGTAAGCCTCGTTTGGCACACAAGCTTTTAAAAGCTTTTAGAAGAAGCTTGAACTTATAAAAAACGCTTCTTCAAAGTAACTTTTAAAAGGGCTTGAGCTTATGAAAAAATAAAATACATTTACCTCGTTCCTTACTTGATTAAATTAACGTGTTCTCAATTTACAACCATTGGATGCATAATAAATAATGTTATTAAAGCATTTTTTACATAATTATGAAATATTTGAATTTTGCAAGATGAGATATGAAATTGTCTCTCTAATTTATACATTGATTTGTTTGTTTTATTCTGTCATTTCATAATTATAAGTTCAAGCTATAATATTTTGACAAACATGAGAAAGTTCAAATGCTTACTCTTATTTTGATGCTTACCAAGGGACAAATCTCCACCATCCATCTAGTTTGATATAATGGTGGGGATTAATCTAAGATTTAATAGATAAACCTAAGTCCATGTGTTTTTATCTTTTGTTTTTGTCTTTATTTTTTATTCATTTTTTTTAATTCATGTTTTTTTTATTTTTTTTAATTCACGTTATTCACCTTTTTTTTTAATTCGCGTTTTTTTTCCTTCGTTGTTGGCGTCTGTGTCCGGACGTCCTATGGTCCGGAGGACCTAGCGTCCGGACGGTACATCCTTTTATCCGGAATGGTTATTATCCTACAGATAAGAGGATTAACCGTGTCAGTGCCGCCACCTAGATTTGGTGGGATCTCTTTACCACGTGGCCTGACACCTACTAGGTAGGGTGGCTATAGGCCTGCAGAATAGTAAACCTAGGTTCCAAGGTTGGGGTAGTATAAATACCCTAACACGTTGAATGTTTTGCATTTAATTTCACTTACATTTACTCTCTCATATTTATCACCACATTTATTACCCTCCACTTACTCTCACGCCGGAGCTTGGTCCCGGGACAACACCCGGGGTGAGGCTAATGCGTGTTGCTTATTGTGCAGAAAGGATCTACTCCTTTCTTCCGGATTAACTGGTTGAAGCTTGGACTTCCGGTCAAGGACCGGGTAGCAGGATTTTGCTTCAACAAATTGGTGCCATCCGTGGGACCCGTTATTCATTCTACCAGAGAACTGAATGATGAATCCACCAGAAACACCACCGCCCGGCCCCTTTCCCCCACCGGAGCAAGGGGAGGAAGCGGAGTCACCAGTAACCCACCACCCGGACTGCCGGAACAAATACAAGCCCATGTGGCCTCATTAGAAGCCCTCATCAAGAAGTATAATGCGACAGGGGTTAGTGCGATTAAACCCATCCGGTTATCATTTGGGGATGACGAGGAAACACCAGAAAGGTCGATGGAGCAAGACCCCAAGGATGACTTGAGCAAGCCCCATAAAGAGGTGGCTAGGTCAGCTTTCACTAGAAGGATTGTGGAGTTTGCCGGCCCTAAATACACCATGCCGACTAATTTGAAGTTGTATGATGGATTTGCTAACCCGGACGATCATATTAATCGTTTTGAAGGGCGGAAAATCAAGGGGAGTGGCCGATGCCAGTATGGTGCCCAATGTTCCAACAGACCATGGATGGGGCTGTACAGGGTTGGTTTAGCAATCTGGAGCCGGGAAGCATCGATAGTTGGGACGACCTCAGGGAACAGTTCACCACAAGGTTTGCTTTACGGCAGAAGAGCATAAAAGACCTCACAGAAATCACCAGAATAATTAGAAGAGGAAATGAAACATTGCCAGATTTTAAGGAACGTTTGTCTGATGAGGCCAGCAAATACCGGGAGTCCCAGAGTTGATGAGGATACAGGCATTTATGAATGCCCATCGGTGTCCAAATTTGGCCAAGAAGTTCTCCGACCAAGTCCCGAAAACTATTAAAGAGATGATGACTCGGGTGGACGATTATGTTCAGTCAGAAGAAGCATATAAGAGTACTGAGTTACCAAAGGGAGAAGTGCAGGAGTCATACCGAAGGGGGAACTCTTTGACGATAAGAGATCGAACTTCTAGAGGGGGATTCGGTGATAGGAGGAGGAGTGACCGACGACCCTAGGAAAGAAATGAAATTGAGACCTATTCCCCATATGTCGCTCCTAAAGTGGATGCTCGTCCTTGCAATGAATTTTGATGCAACGAATTCGGCAAGCTCGAAAATCATCGTGCCATGCTCTCGGTTTTGTCTAAGCAGCCTAAGGAAATATTAGCTACGGAGCATCACTTGAACCTACCTCCGCCACCACCCTTACAAGGAAGACCAAGCAAAGAAAATGAAGACATATTTTGTGAATACCACGGGGAGAAAGGCCACCTGACTAATGACCATTTAAAGAAATAGTTAGAAATGGCTCTCGAATCCGAGAAGTTGGATCACTTGGTGAAAAACGTGCAACAAAGGGGAAGAGAAAGACCGAGGGGTCATAATAGTGGGAAAGGAAAGGTGATCAACATGGTCAAACATTATGTGGGATATCGGAAGAGGAAGGCCATATTTTATGACGAAGTTGGATGAACGTTCCCATAACTTTCCCCTGGATACCTGCGGATGACTTGTCTGAAGAACCATTGATCTTGGAGGCGGGAATAGAAGGTTACTTGGTCCGAAGGGTCTTTGTGGATAAAGGTGCTTCCGTCCAAGTAATGTATGAACATTGCTTTAATAACATGTCCTTCCATCCAATCTAGACTACAGGAAACGAGTTCGCCGCTAGTGGGATTTGCCGGAGAAGTTATCCAACCTTTGGGGAAAATTGAGTTGGAGGTACGTTTTGGGGATCACGGTTTGTTTAGGACGGCTATGATGAAATTCACAGATGTAAGGTCGCCCTCACCTTATAACGTGATATTAGGAAGGTCAGGCTTAAGAGAATTGAGAGCTATACCCTCAACCATCCACGCTATGAGGAAGTTCCCAACACCCAGCGGAATAGCTACCCTGACCACTAAGAAGGCAGTAGTCTTGGAGTAAAGGAGGTTGGAAGAGAGGAAGGATACCAGAGAAAATTGTTCTAGGAAAGGGGAAACAGAAGCGGTGGACCAGGAAAAACGGAAGGAACTAGAACTGACGGAGGACATACTGGTTAACGCGGCATATCTGGAGCAGCGTGTGATGATAGGAACCATTTTCTCCGGGGATTTTTGGAGACAACTCATTGAGCTATTGAGAAAAAACAAAGATGTGTTCGCCTGGGAGCCGGCGGACATGACCGGAGTGCCTAGGCGTCTCATTCAGCACTCCCTTAATGTAAATGCCTTGGACACCCCTGTTGTGCAAAAAAGAAGGACGTTCTCACAGGAGAAAAATCAAGTGGTTACGATGGAAGTAGAGGAGTGGGTGAAAGCTGGGATAGTTCGTACGGTAAGATACCCGACGTGGTTATCAAACCCAGTTCTAGTGAAGAAATGAGACGAAAGCTGGAGGATGTGCATCGATGTCAAAAACTTGAACTCCTCATGACCTAAGGATTACTATCCGCTATTAGAGATTGACTGGAAGATTGAATCCGTCATGGGATACAAATACAAATGCTTCTTGGATGCCTACAAGGGATACCACCAGATTCAGATCGATAGGGGTGACGAAGAAAAGACTGCTTTCTATACGAAGCAAGGAACGTATTGCTATACCAAGATGTCGTTCGATTTGAAGAATGCAGGGGCTACGTACCAATGGCTAGTAGATTCAGCCTTTCAATCACAGATAGGCAGAAATCTGGAAGCACATGTGGATGATATGGTTATAAAGAGTAAGACCGAACGGGATACGATAGCAGACATTGCCGAAACCTTTGATAATCTCCGGCGAGTAAACATGAAGCTGAATCCGAAGAAATGCTCATTCGGTGTGGAAGAGGGTAAGTTCCTTGGTTACATGGTAACGTCGGAAGGTATAAGGGCAAACCCCAGGAAGACCAAGGTAATTATGGAGATGAAGTCCCCAGAGACACTAAAGGAAATGCAAAGTCTAAGTGGGAAGTTGGCAGCCCTAAAAATATTTTTGTCCAGGTCGGCAGAAAGATCTTTGCCCTTCTTTGACAAGTTAAAGAACGTCACTAAGGAGAACAAGGACGAATACCATTGGACGAAGGAAGCCGAAGCGGCCTTTCAAGAGATGAAAAGGTTAATCCTAGAGTTGCCCTCCTTATCAACTCCTAAGCCCAAGGAGCAACTATTTGTGTGTTTAGCGGCATCGCAGGGTGCGGTAAGTGCATTCTTTGTAGTAGAAAGGGAAGGAAGACAGTCACATGTACATTATGTCAGCCGGATGCTACATGATGCAGAAAGGAATTATGCGCCAATAGAAAAGTTGGCTCTGTGTCTATTGCATGTGTCCAGAAGACTACAGAGGTATTTTGAGGCTCATCCCATCAAGGTCGTCACCGATCAACCCATCAAACAGATATTAAACAAACTGGAGGTCTCAGGAAAGCTGGCTAAGTACACCGTAGAGTTAGGAGCCTATAATATTACCTATGTTCCTAGGAACGCGGTCAAAGGTCAGGTGCTAGCAGATTTCCTTATAGAGATACCGGTAGAACCTAAGTGTTTGGAAAGGAATAGAAGGGGCAATGATGTGTTGGAAGTTGCTGATGCTGATGAATGGCTGTTGTACACGGATGAGGCGTCAAACAAGAAGGGTTCCGGAGCAGGTTTAGTCCTTATTAGTCTGGCAAATGAGGAGTTGACGTATGCCTTACGGCTCAACTTTTCGAGCACCAATAACGAAGCCGAATATGAGGCTCTTCTAGCTGGCCTCCGGATTGTGAAGAAACACAAAATAGAGGTTCTGAACATTCAGGTAGATTCTAAATTGGTGGCGAGCCAGATCAACGGAGAGTCCATAGCCACTAAGGAAAGCATGCAGAGATACTTGGCTCGGGCCAAGGAATACATCGCTGGGTTTAAGAGCTTTAGAATTTGCAACATCCCGAGAGCCGAGAACCAAAAAGCAGACATATTGAGTAATTTGGCATCGGTTTCTTTTGATCATCTCACCAAGAAAGTGCTAGTATAAGTGCTGGAAAAACCATCAGGCGAATAAGATATTGTGAATACCATAATGGAGGAGGAGGAGGACAATTGGATGACACCGATTGTCAAGTGTTTACAGGAAGGGGTTTGGCCGACCGATCCGAATGAAGCTAGGAGCCTCCGGATGAAAATCCCACATTACGTGATGGAAGAGGGGGTTCTCTTCAAAAAATCATATTTGGGGCCAATGTTGAGATGTGTGGGGCCATTGCAAGCCATCTACATAATTCGGGAGGTACATGAAGGATGTTGTGGGATGCATTCCAGTCCGAGAACCGTAGTGGCTAAGCTCATAAGGCAAGGATATTACTGGCCCACTATGCACAAGGATGCAAGAGAGGAGATCCGGAAGTGCGACTCTTGTCAGATACATGCACCGGTACCGAAGCTCCAAAGACACTGTTAACCTCCATCGTGGCCCCATGGCCTTTTTACCAATGGGGAATGGATGTGTTAGGACCCCTTCCGGAGGCACCAAGAAAGGTGAAATACGTCATTGTGGCTATATAGAATATTTAACGAAGTGGATAGAGGCAAAACCGCTAGCAAAGACGACCGAAAAAGATGTCAAGAAGTTCGTATGGGAGAATATCGTGTGCAGGTATGGATTGCCGGGGGTTATAGTTACTGACAATGGGACCAATTTTGTCAACGACCCGTTCAAGTTATGGTGCGAGCGATTAAAGATTAGGTAGATGAATACTGCAGTCGCACACCCCCAGGCTAATGGATTGGTAGAACCGGAAAACAGAAGCTTGATGGAGGGGATAAAGACTAGGTTGGGACGGGAGAAAAGTGGATGGGTTGACGAATTACCCAATGTCCTATGGGCTCACCGTACAACTCTCAAAACAAGCAATGGAGAAACCCCATTCAGCTTGACTTATGGAAGTGAAGTTGTGATTCCAGCGGAGATAGGTATGCCCACACATCGGACGATGATGTTCCGGGAGGATCAGAATGAGGATAAACAACGCCTGAATCTAGACTTCCTGCAAGAAAGAAGGGAAAATGTTGCTATACAAGAAGCAAAGTACAAGACACAGGTGGAACAGTACTATAACCGGAGGGTCAAGTCGATGAACTTCAAAGTCAAAGATTTTGTCTATAGAAGGAATGAACCAAGCAGGGTGGAAAACCAAGGTAAGTTGGGACCCAACTGGGAAGGCCCTTACCGGATTGTGGGAGCATGTCAAAATGGCTCTTATAACTTACAAACGATGGAAGGGAAAGAGGTTCCTCGGACCTGGCATGCAACAAATCTCAGAAACTTTTTCTTATAATTGCTATTATGATAAGAATCCCAAAACCGTTGTGTAACAAGACAATTTATTTTTAAATATGATGATATAGTCTCCCTGCAATAAGGAGACAATTTTCCGTGATAAATTGTGTAATGTATATAACAATTCCGACGGCTGGCCCCCATCGAGGATGGTTGATGTAAATATAAGTAGGCCCGGAAACTATGATTTAGATGCCCGAGAAACTCCATTAGGATGCCTGGAAAATAGATGCCTAGGTGAAAAAACACTATTGGATGCCTGGTGGAATGACCACGTAGATGCTCGAGCATATTTGCCGGATGCCCGCAAATAGATGCCCTGAAAAAAAATTCTTAAGGATGCCCGTTGATAACATCAAATAGACCTGAATATTAAGTGTCAATTTCCCCCAATAATGCTTGTAATTTATATCATTTATATGGATTTACGCTTGTTTTCCATTGTTTTCCACTTTCAGGTAAATTACGAGCATTGGAGCTAAAGAGACGCGGAACTGGAGAAATATCAAATGATTTATCACAGTATGCTACTTTGAAGAAGTTACGGCGTAACTCATCTCTCACATTACGCCATAACTAAAGCGTGACTCAGAAAACCAACTCATCAGAAGGTTACGGCGTAACTCTTCCCAAAGGCTACGACGTAACTATATTAGGTCAAATGAGGTTCCACGCCGCTGATAACTACGCCGTAACTATTTTATCAACTACAGCGTAACAAAGTTTATTGAAGATGTAAAATCCAAGATCCGGACTCAACTCGGGTATAATAATAACAATGATTGAATGCACAGCGGAATAATAATTAACACAATCAAAGTTACCAACAAGGTTTTTCTCATAAAACAATGATCCTCTATGGATCTTTTTCTCTCTCTCTAAAGATGTTTTCTTTCAATGTTTTTCTTAAGAGTTATGTAATACCAAAGCTATCAGTTCCTTTTATACACAAGGAACCCTAAATAAACAATAATATAAAATAAATGCATATCACTACCTAAAATAGCTCATGCATATCCTAACAAACTAATACTGATTAACTATATCAGTAGAAATACTATAGAATACGCGGAATAACAATCTCCGCAGAAACCATCTACACGGCTTCACTACTTCAGCAGAATTAGATCTTCAGCAGATTCTACACTACTTCAGCAGAATCCTTCAGCAGTAATTTCAGCATAATTCATACTTCACAGAATTCCCAACAAAGGACCTATCCCGAACATGACTCCTACTCTTGCAATTGAAGCCATTCAAAAAATGGCTGATCACTCTAAAAAATGGCATGACAGAGGAAGTAAAGGAAACCAAGGCGGAAATTTTGAAGGAATTGCAGCAATCGCTAGTAAAATTGAAAATCTTAGTCGAGATATGCTGAAGGTCAGAGAAACCGTTTATGCCATCCAAGTGGGTTGTGAAAGCTGTGGAGGAGGACACCTCACGAAGAATTGTCCTTATGTCGACGAATAAAATATAATTGAAGAAGCCAAGTATGGAGAAAATCGAACGTTTTACGGAGATAATCGAAATAGTAACGGGTATCGTGGAAATTACAACCGTGGGCCTTATGGAGAAAGAAAGCCCAGTCTTGAAGAAACAATTAACAAGTTCCTGGAGAGTTCAACCCAAAGACAAAAGGAGCAAGATGAGTGGTTGAAAGAATTCCAGGAAAACACTAACAGAAACCTTTCCAAGCACGACACAACCCTAAAAAACCTAGAATCTATGGTGGAAAAGGTCAGTGAAAAAGTAAGGATGAATAACAATAAACCTGAAGGATCGAAACCCGCTATGGAATGTAAAGTGATTTTTGCTTATGATAACTCGAAGGTTCAGGCCAATGATACGGATTCAGGGGTTGATCCCGTCGACAGATCTGAGTTACGCTGTAACCTGCCTTATGAGTTACGGTGTAACTATGTTTTTGACAACGATAACGGGGTTATGAAAAATATTGATGAAAGCGACTCTAACGAGTTACGCCGTAACCAAGAATCTCAGTTATGGCATAACTGGGATACGTGGGCAGAAAAATTCCTCGAAGTGGATGAATCAGGAACATCTGAGGTTAACGACTCGTCCTACGACATTAACTTGTGCCCTCTGCCTAGATCTAAGAGGAAATATCACTGGTGCAAAATGATACCCGTAGCTAAGGGAGATTGGTATGATCTTTGGGCCTCGTGTGACCCGAGAAATGAGGTTTGCGATGGAGGAAGCAATAAGGATACGATCAACCATAACAAATTTATGTGGCTTGCATATACTGATGATGAAAGACTCGAGAAACTCTCCCTATAAGATGAAGAAGAATGGACATGCCCTAACGAGCGTGAAAGACATTGTATAAAGTTCAGTGACTTGGCATTTGATGATTGGTATGCAATACAATTCGGGGATGCCAAGATTAACCCGAATCTTCTTAAGAAGCTAAAAGTTAATTACGAGGAGCACAATCAGAAAAAGGAAGTGGCTAATAAAGATATCTACTGCGTGGAAGAGCATTTAAGTGAAACTGACAACAAAGAAATACGCAGTCACTGGTGCGAAAGAATAAAATCTCCTGGGGAGACTTTCTAGGCGTCATGCGACCCTTATGACAATATATGTAACGGGGGAAGCAGCTCAAGGAGAATAGGAAAAGACGAATTCTTTTGGTCCTCAACCAACGATGAGGAGAGAACGAGTTTTCCTTGGATGGACAACCTGGGATTCGATAGTTGGGTGAAGATTAAGTATGGACATGTTGATACGTTAACCAAAGAGAAGATTTGGAAGGAGTACATGGGTAGAGAAAATTTAAACAATGAAAGTCTTAACAACACAAGTGAAATAACAATTGAGGATGACAAGGAGTTGGTTAGAGATGAAAAATAAGAATGCAAGCGTGTACTAGTGGAGAATCTGCTCGATGAAGAATGGTTTAAAGGTACCACTTCTGATGACGATGACATTGAAGGGATCCTAGATTACCTTGAGTTGCAAGGGAATGAGGAGTTTACGGATCCTGATGACGAAGCCTATGAGCAAAGGAGGTGCAAACTCCTTGGGATTCCCTACAAGAGGCCACCACCAATTATCGTCAAAAAATATGAGTTTACTCGCTACCACTTAGGACCGGAGGAAAAATTCTGCAAAATTCGGAAGATTGAAACTATAGAATACCTCCACACTGCCACGAATGTCACATGGGTGAGGCATAACCTGATGAAAGACATTGAAGAAGTCGGACAAGTCCAAAGGCCCCCATAGAAGCCCCGCAGCTCTGAGTCTAACTTAAAGACTCGTAAATAAAGAAAAGTGCTCTTTCGGGAGACAACCCGAATTCTCCCTTTCTTTTGTTTTATTTCCATTTCTGTAGGGTTTTGTGTTTTCTAACCATTTTTGCAAGAAACGAGGAAGTAATTGCTGCCGCAGTTTGCTAATCTGACCAGAGTTACGGCGTAACTCATCTATGCGATTACGCCGTAACCAACTTTTTGCAGCAGAATTCTTGACGCATTACCAATTACGACGTAATACCATCTCTGTGGTTACGCCGTAACCACTCGCTTTGCAGCTTATGCCAGGTTTTTCCAGTTACGGCGTAACTCCCTCCAAAGTGTTACGACGTAACCTTCCTCTGCTTTAATTCTTTCATTTTAAAACACAATAACCTTGTATTAGTATTTTAAACGAACTTTGTGGGTGTGTTCCCTGTAAACCCTCATGAGACTTCACTCGTCCACTTGGGACACCAAGTGGTTTAAAAGGCTTGTTGCATATGCTAAATTCAACCGTGATTCCTACGAAAGTGAGTTAGGTTTGTTTTTCATTTTTCTTTTTCCATTTTTTTTTCTTTTTAGAATTATGCTTGTCGGTAGTGTGATTTCAGGGATTGAAGTTTGTTCATGATGCTTATACGAAGGCACGTCTCTTTTTCGTGGGCCTTCTTTCTTTATGGAGCAAATTTCAGGGAAGTTCTCGCTCTAATTCTACTTTTCTCTTCACCTTTATTAATGCTTAGTACAAAAGGGACTTTGTACAATTCAAGTGGGGGGATGGGAGTAGAATTATCCCTTGAATATTATTTTGCCCTTGTTTTTCTAGTTTATTTTGAAAAATTATGCCATTTTTAAAATTTTGACATGTTTTTCTTAACCAAACTAGAGTAGACCTTAGCCAAGCACATACAACCCTTGATATATTATGGTGAGATTAGCCTTTTCCGTTTCCAATATTTTACCCCAAATCCACCAAACTATGAGTGTGTCGGTAGCTTGTAAACTTTAGAACTTGGCCTTTGCATCATTTCGAGACCATAGACGAGGTATGTTGAGTTAGCTCGATGTATTTGGACTTTTCAGTTTTAGAAGGAAATATTATAGGATTATCACCCAAATAGCCTACCATTGTGTGTCTATCAATTAGTCACCTCGACTTCTCGACCCCCATGTGAAAACCTTTTGTTGCACTCACCTTTAGTGCAAGATACCCCTAGATACACCCATCTGAGCCATTCCTTTCATTTTGTCAACCCAATATATTGTTTCGATACACCTTTACACCTTAGCCTACCCTGTAGTCTTTATTTGTTATTGGGAAATCATCATTTGCCTAAGTTCAAGGTTCAAGTGGAAAGGTTCGGAAATCACGCTTTCATCGACAACACATTCCTGAAGATCATTGAAGACCCCCCGAATTCCCATCTTAAGTGGGGGGATATTATGTTTAGTTATTATTGTTATGTTGAAAAAAAAAGATGTGATTCGAAAAAAAATATATATAAGAAAAAAAATATAGTTGTTATGTTGTTATTGTAAAGTGCGATGTTATAAGCACTATGTTATGAGCTTTATAGATTTAGCATCGAGGAGGCCACCTCGGTCACATTTGAAGATTGGAGTTGGTAATTATGCCAACAGTTGAAGAAAATGTAGTGTGCCCATCACGACGTCATCTAATGACACATCTACCTTATATTTCATGATCCGGTTTCTTGACTTCAAAGCTAGAACTTTAGGCGGACGGTAAGTGGTGATGACTTGGTTATAGATTTAGACTACCTGCTTGTTTTTTATTTTACACCATTTATATCCCATGTCTTATCCTACCCTTTAGTCATGAAGCGTGTCTAGGTGATGCAACGAGCAATCTTTGGTGTCTTGGCCATGGATTCGGTCATGTATCATTGATTTTGTCCACTTTGCCGTGACATGTTAGTAATGACGAGTCACCCCTTAACCTTTGTCGTGTCTACCCATATTGCCTTCGAGAATTGTTTAGCCCTTAACTCTAGTGGTGGAGATTTGTGTAACCGCCAAGCTTATGATAGAATACATGCTATGACTGTGCGATTGAGTGATCACCCCGAAATTGACACTTAGAAGAGTTGAGAGATTTGAGTGTTTTGTTCTCCTTTCGTGAGGTGTTCGGCTTTGTTTTATTCTAGCATAAGGGGTTTGTAAACTTATATTTTCCAGGTTATGGGAGATATCTTTTTAGGAATCTTTCTAATAAGGTCTACTTGAGGGCAAGTAGAGTTCAAGTGGGGGGATATTTGATAACATCAAATAGTCCTGAATATTAGGTGTCAATTTCCCCCGATAATGCTTGTAATTTATATCATTTATATGGATTTACGCTTGTTTTCCATTGTTTTCCACTTTCAGGTAAATTACGAGCATTGGAGCTAAAAAGACACGGAACTGGAGAAATATCAAATGATTTATCACAGTATGCTACTTTGAAGAAGTTACGGCGTAACTCATCACTCACATTACGCCGTAACTAAAGCGTGACTCAGAAAACCAACTCATCAGAAGGTTACGGTGTAACTCTTCCCAAAGGCTACGACGTAACTATATTAGGTCAAATGAGGTTCCACGCCGCTGATAACTACGCCGTAACTACTTCATCAACTACGGCGTAACGAAGTTTATTTATGACTACTGCGTAACCACTAATAAGGTTACGACGTAACTAGCAGATCTAGTGCAAAATACGAAGGAATTGAAGGTTACGGCGTAACTCTTGTTATAGTTACGCCGTAACCCAGATCTGGCCTATAAATACCCCACGAATTCCAGCATTTCTAATCATCCCATTCCACACACAACAACCATAGAACGTGGGAAAAAGCTCAAGGCAGGTCTAGAGTAGCATACAGAGCTGTCTCCAAGGGAGAAATCACTCCCCTACGATAAGCATTCGCATTTTACATTTTCTTTACTTTCAATTTATGTATTTCGTACCTTTGAATATTAAATTGGTTTGTATGATTAATATGAGCGGCTAAGCACCTCTTGATGCTGGCCTAGTTATGATTCCTTAATTGTTTTGTTTGCATTTACATTACTTTCGCATAATTATTTCCAAGTGTATGCATGCATAGTTTATTGGTAGCTACCCTTGGTTCAGTAGTTTTGAATGGCGGTAGAGGCCAATTGCCTAGGAGATATGACCAACTGACCCTAGGTGAGCAGACTAAGATGGGAAGGGTAAGATATGACCAACTGACGACCCTTTCTACTTGTGCGATTTGACCAGCTGATCACCTACCGTTTGGATGAACTTAAGAATTAGGGGGTGAGGGTTTAAGTTTCTAACGCCCGGGCACTCACTATTATAAATCAAGCATGTAGCGGTACTTAATGACTTGGCTTAGGGGACCAGGAACAACAGGACTCATGAAGGGACACCTGACTTCTCCTGTGGTGGCATCTTTGTTGATAGGTTAGGGCGAATTGACCAAATGTTGTCCTCTCGACTTTGACCCCACCTGAAGTAATTGGAAGTAAGTAGACGTAGACATAACTAGCTAGGAGGATTAACTAGGTTAGCACCACTCTCCTCTATTGATTTACCCTTTTACCTTTTATCTGCCTTTATTTGCTTTATTTTGCGTTAGTAGTTTAATTAATTAATTCCTTATCGAAACCATTATAAATCTGTGACACCTAGACTTAGTAATAATCCAACTCACATAGCTCTTGGGATAACCTCGTCTTTACCGAATACTACACTACACACGACCGGGTACACTGCCCGTTAGTGCATTAGGGTAGACCATAGGTATAACGAGACTTTATAAATATTAAAACCTGGTCAGTAAAACCTGCATCACCCGTAACTTGGATGCACGGCCTACGTGGCCAGATGCCCGTAGAATAACCTAAGGAGGTCTATTGATGCAAAAACCATCATACATAAAAGAAAAAGAGAGAAACATTCATGCTTAAACAAAAAGAAACATGTAAATACCATAAACGAGGACGTTAATTACAAATGTCACAACAAACAGCAAGTTATGAAAGATGGTGTTAATTATTACAGAAACCCTAATATCCAAACCATTGTCAAAAGTACAAACTACTGAGAGGCATAGGAAGATGCAAATCTAAACATTAGTTTCTGAAGTATCATCGGGGGGATGAGTAGAAGGCCCGACTGACTCCCTAGGCGGGGGAACGTCTGGTTGCATGTTTATCAAATCCCCTAAGGGGAGACGATACGAGTCGGCCAACTTCTGAATGTATGGATACTCGGCTTTGAAAAGTTTGTTATACTCAGCCTTCCATAAGTTTGGAGCTTCCCGGTTGACTCTAGCAATCTTTTTGAGGGCCTCATCCAAGTCAGCCTCCGTTCTTTCCATGCTAGCCCCAGTCACAAACCCAACTTGATAAGTTAAGTTGTACACCTTAGCCATACTCTTTTTATACTCCACACTGTCAAACAACCGACGGACAGTTGTGGGAAGAAGACAACGAACAACATTTTGCTTAATGACTTCGGCTTGAGTGACTTCTGCTGCCAGATTCCCCTTCTCAACTTGCAAGGATTCCAAGGATTGGTTTTTAGTGTTGAGCTCACTCTCCAACTTCCTTATCCGCTCAGCTTGTGCTGGGGAGGCTTCCCGTCACTCATTCTTTTCACGGGACAAACGGTCAACTTCGTCTTCCAAGCTCTTTTCCCTACCCAAACTGGCCTTGTGATCGGCCCCTAGTTTCTCCAGCTCTTCCACCAATCTAGCTCGTTCTTCCTCAACAGCAGTCAATCTTTCAGAAATCCCCCGATAACCATTATAAGCAATGTTCTGTGTTGAGGGTCTGGAATCGCCTCAAAAGCTCCCTCTGAGTTACAACACTAACACCGAACTCCTCATGAAGCCCAGCGGGTAAGCCGGACATTGCTAAGTTTGTCAAGCGTCTCTCGTTCTGCAGGGTGGCAAGGTTATCAATCAGCTCTCGACATGAATGAAAGGTATCAATGCGATCGTCATCGCGAAGGGACCAGTTGGGCATAAAGACATTCGCAACTTCATCTGCATGAGAAGGATAAAAGGAAGAAGGATTAGATATATATATCTAAAAATGTGTGAAAAGTATGTGTAAAGCAGAAAGACGAAACGGACCAGAATCTAAGTTGATGTTCTCTATACGTCTAGAGTGATTAGAATGATGAGCCGAATGACCTGAAAACATACAAGGATGAATCAAGATGACTAAACAAAGATTATAAGAACAATTCAGGTAAGCACATTTCATAAATTTACCCTCAGACTCATGGGAAAGAGAATTCCTTGGTGGGGATCGGTCATCTTCATCCGGCCGCGGAGTGGGTCCCGGCTGAAGGTTCCTATCCGAGTTATCTCCTATCCCCTCATCAAATGGAATTTCACCGCCACCACCGGCAGCAGCATCACGGTTCTCTTGTTTGATGTTGACCTCCACATCAGCCCTTTGACCACCCTCAGGAATAACCTGATTCAACGGCTCAGCATCATGCACAGGCGAGCCTGAGGAGAAGTTTTCCACAAATCCGGTCCGTCTTTTCTTCTTTTTATTCTGCACGCCAGAGGTCCCTTCCACTCTCTTCTTGGCCGCAAGATGAATAGCGGCCTCCCTCTCCTTCTTTCACGAGCGGCTACCACCTCTGGATCCGCCTATTCGGCCTGTCTAGTCAGTGCATCTTTAGGAGGAATAGGCTCTCCAAAAGTTAGTGGATCTGTGGTTATTTTGGGCTTAACTTGGTTCGGATCAATAACAGGACCCTTGCTCACAACTGTCCCTTCCCAATCCGGAAGCTCAAGGTACTCTGACATATTGACAACTGTAAAGGAAAGAAAACTTTTTAAGAGAGACATAAAGCAACTGTTATAAATAAATCTAAAAAATCCTATAATGACTCAGAACTGGGCAGATAATTACCATGACCCTCAGCATCCTTTAGCAGAGGCTCGAAACCCGGATTCTTGAAACCCGAGGAAAGGTGACACATCGACAATAAACTCACAGTAGGCTTGCGCAGCGGAATAACCACCCTTCTAAGCCTCACGGCATCCTCCTCTGAAAAACCGGATGGAAAAGTATCTGTAATCTTCGAATCTCTATGCCTCCAGGCCATGGCATAGGGGATTGCCCTTCGGTCAATCAAGAAAAATTTTCTTTCCAGTGCTTAAGGCCAGAAAGCACTTCTTTAAAGAATTTGTAAGATTTCTTACATGTTCGGTTCTTGAACGAAAACCAATGCCTACGCTTGCACAGTCGGTAAAACGCTCGAAACAATGAGACCCTAGGTTCTATATTCAAGCTATAACACCTAATCTCAAAAAAAGGATACACAGTTCAGACCCAGTGGAACTAGTTGGGAGATGTGGACCCTAAAATGATTTATAACATTCGGCATGAAAAAAGAAAAAGGGATCCAAACACCACCGGTATCCAACTGCTGAGGATAAATCCCAATCTTATCCATCGGCAGTTTGTCCATGGTCATGTCATCCGAGGCTAGTTGGGGGCGTAAATCGGTTGGAATACCATATTCGACAATAAGGTTGTCCAACTCGAATTGTTTGAGCTTGGAAGTATAAGTATGCATGTCAAATTTTGGTACTTCCAAAGGATGTGTTTGTTCTTCGGTCGTTTCCTCCGTCTGACAGACGGTCTCATGCCCTGTGAGTGGAGTTTTTTGTTCCTCGGTTCTATTCTCGGCCATTACTAAAACATGCCGAAGGTAAATATACAAATAATTACAGGGAGAGAACACGACAACCCTTGAAAATGTGAAGAAAGGCATCCGGCAATAGAAAAGCAGACGTGTGTATGTAGAATGTGAAAAACAAATGAGGTAAAAAGTGAATATATGATGCAGGTTTTACTGACCATGTTTTAATATTTATATTGACTCGTTATACCTATGGTCTACCCTAATGCACTAACGGGCAGTGTACCCGGTCGTGTGTAGTGTAGTATTCGGAAAAACCGATGTCGTCCTAAGAGCTATGTGTGTGGATTTAAACTAAGTCTAGGTGTCACAGATTTTAATAGGTTGAAATGATTAAATAAAACTAAAGACAAGAAAATAAAAGATAGCAAGTAAAAGCAAGGGTTGTGATCAATAAGGGAGAAGTGTGCTAACCTAGGTATTCGTCCTATCAAGTTAAGTTTACGTTTAGTTACTTCCAATTACTTCAAGTGGGGATAAAAGTCGCTAGGACAACATTTGGTCAGTTTGTCCTAACCTATTATCAAAGGTTTCCACTGGAGATGTCAGGTGACCCATCGAAAGTCCAGTTGTTTTTAGTCCCCTAAGCCGAGTCATTAAGTACCGCTACATGCAAGATTCATAATAATGAGTGACCGTGAGCTAGCATCTTAAACACTCATCCCTTACTGTAGGATCGATATATTATTGTGTTTGATGATTCGGGTGGTCTTGGATGATCAAAATACATGTTATACATTTTAGAGAAAGAAAGTAGAGAGATGGTGTTCTTGGTAGAGAGTGGCTTCAATAAAATGTAAAAGGTTAGATTTCCAAGCCACACCCCTTCCATGGATGGAAGGGGTTATTATAGTTACAAGACTACACGACCTCCTGACGGCCTGTGGATCAGGTATACATTGGGTAAAGACCTGTCATTCCTCCACGGTGTTGCACTACACTATTCTACGCTACAAATTAACTAATTAACTACTACATAACGTAAATAACTACAAATCTACGAGCTAACATATGCTAGACTATAATTGGGGTGACCGACACTTTAACATGGAATTTCCAATTCCTAACAATCTCCCCCTAAGGGAGGTCACCCCATGAAATACATTTTGCATCTAGCATTCTTTCTTTGACATTGTTCTTGAGCTCGTAGACTTGAATTCTTCACTTTCGCAATCTTTGTGCTTTAGTAGCGATTCTTCAAAGTCCGCACTGATTTGTACTTTTAGTGGAGGCCTTTAACTGATCCACATCTTTGATGATCTTCGAACTTTCTTTGAGATCATCAGCCACAGTAAATCTCTCTGGATCATCCATAGTTGTGTTGCCATCATGTGAAGTTGTGACTTTCGGACCGACATGCTCACACTATCTGGATCATGACATCTTTCCATCAGAGTAGCGGAAGCTTTACTGGCTCATGATATTTGCAGCAGCGTAGCGGAAACATAGTATAAAAATATCAGAGCCAGGTTCTGTAGATATGCACCAGTCATGATTTCTTCAATTAAGTGTGGATGTTGTGAGCATGCGGCTTTGGATTGACTTCTCAATTCTGATCAGCTGCAACCGTCCAAATGTACCTGTAAACAACAGTTAGCAATAAAACACACGAAAGTGTCTTTGATCACTTTTGTTGAATTGAGGTACACGGCCCACGGTTCCCCGTTGATCAGTACAAGTACTGCCTTTGATCAGGTAGGATTTCAAAGAATCTCCTTGACAGGGTTTCGCAGCTGTTCTAGCTGTTCTCAAACCGGAACATCTCAAAGAAGACAACACGGAGTGAGTGAACCAGCGAATTGAGATTCACTGATTGATGAAAAATTGATTTGAAAACAATCCCGTATTGCTTAGAAGAAAGAGTTTTGCAATACGAAGAAGGTTTTATAAGAAAGATCAATTTTCAATCAAAAATACTTTTTGTATTTGAAAAGAGTACACATTCGACGTGCTAGAGAAAAGAAGGTTTTCACATCGAACGGTTTTTCCAAAAGTATTTGTCAATTCCAATCCTGGACCAAGGTAGATTCAAGAGTGAATCGCCCCATCGTTTATGTCCAGTTGTCACAAGCTTGATCTTATGAGAAGATCTCACATGTCACCCACCAAGAGCTTGTTAGATGTTGGCTCTAGAAGGATTTCCATCTTCATCATGAATATTTAACATATCACTCGGATGTTCTTGCAATACCACAAGGATAATGCGTAGGACTCTTAATATATTCTTACTTTCCACATTGTGTGAAACAGCAAGTCTTCATCAATATTGTGTCCTAATGAGATATTGTAGATGATCTCTTGGCTCTAGACTCAATAGTGCACATTTGGTTCCTATATCGGAGACTAGGGAGAGGGTCTCCTTCTTCAATATCAACAATCTCTAAGAGAAAGTCGATAGATTATGTTGGTTCCCCGTGAGAATGAAACAAGCCCTTTTAAGAGGAACTTGAGTAGCTTGGGAAGATTTAGTGCAGTACGTCACTAGGTCCATGACGTCTTGTCTTCAATACCATTGTTACCTTAGTAAACACCAATAGCATATGTATTGAACCTGGTTTCTGCCATAAGGTTGAATTGATGGAGGGCTATTTCTTTTCACCCTTTTTCACATTCAGTTCTTTTTCATTCTTCAACCCCTTCAGTGCTTATCGAGACTTCATTACTAGAACCTTGTTGGGTTTATTCCAGTACTAGCTCTATCTCAGTCCGCACTCTTCCCATATTCTCATTTTTCTCCTTTTTTTCATCATACCTAAGGACTCTACACTATCTAGTGGATTGTCCCTGGGTAGATCCCTCCGGTTCTGGTGGATCGTGGGAACTAATACCTAACCTAACCATCCTTATAACATCATGCATAAAGTAAATTGGTCGGTCTTTTGGTACAGTTCATTCTTCCTTAAAACCAATTGAAAAATCATTTGGGAAATCAATCAAGGTACTTGTGATATAAAATCAAAGCATTTTGTACCTTAATAGTTTTGATCATTTAGAAATGCTCCCCCTCAACATGTGCATATGATTAGTAAATTGTTTAGCATATGGAGGCAAGAGTTCTTTTGAAATAAATTCTTGATCACAACTTCCATGGAAAAAGCCATTTGATTTTCTTTGGTAAATTCTCCCCCTCAATATGTGCGTAGGATATTTGAAATCATTTTATCACATAGAGGCAAGAGTTCTTTTGAAGCACATTCACGATCACAAAAGCCATTAAGAAACCATTTTCTCCCCCTCAATATGTGCATCGAGATTCGAAAGCGTTTAGCACATATGAGAGAGCAGCCTGCACAATTGAATCAAATCGATCATCATTTATCAGATTTCATTATTAAATCACAAATTCTCCCTCGATCAAAAATATCAAACCCTTTGAGATTTTGGATCCCAATTGATTTAATAAGGTTTATAAAACATTGGAGAATATGTGGCCAGGTTTAAATACTCATCTTGTTTTTGGATAAATCCTCCTCCTCAACATGTGCATTGTATATTTGAAATTGTTTGGCACATGGAGGCAGGAGTGCCTTAAAAGGACTGAAACCAATTTCATTTAAAAAGATCTGAGATTTAAATCACGATCTCTCCCCCGATCAAAAATTTCAAACCTTTTGAGATTTGTGATCCCAATTGATTTAAATCATTTAAAAGATTTTGGGGAAAGTCGTGGCAAAATTTAATTTTGAAAAATGACAGATAAGGAACAGATTAAGACATTAAAGATTGTTAGTGTCAGGTATGATTGTTTTAAGAGATCTTTAAGTAAAATAAAACAATTTTACAATCAAACAAGAACAGAAAAAAATTCATTTTGACAGATCTTTAAGTTTTAAAGAAAATCATACCATGACATAACATTAAATCTTTAGATCACCACATTTTAACGTACAAACGGACTCTTTTGAAGATATATTGTTTGAAAATATTTTATTTTAAATCACTCTCCCCCTCAATCGATGACAGTAGTCGATGATTGAGTGACTTAGGTTTTGATAAAAATGAAGTCCGGTGATTTTCAAAATTTAGTTCAATTTATTTTCAAAACAATATTTTTCCATTTTCAAAACAATGTTTTCAAAATTGTTTAAAAATGGTATCTTGCACAAAGATATGTTAGGTGGTTGAGAAGCTTTTGTTGTTGTTGCTGAGGGTAGGAAGAAAAACCGTCTGCAAATGCAGTGAGACTTCTTACGTTGCATTTTAATGCCAACTGAGGTCAAATTAAGTTCCGTTTCTTCAATTACTTAGAAGAAAACCATCTGCTGATGTAGTGACACCTCTTACATTGCATTTATGCCAACTCTCCATAGAAGTCCAATTAAGCTCCGTTTCTTCATTTGTCAACCCAAGATATAGTTACCCTTTCCTTTCGGCATCCAATCATCTTCATTTGTGGGATCCGGATCAGGAACATTCTTATATACCAATATACCTGCATACGTTAGTGAACACACATACAGATATATGCTGTTCGACATCACCTAAATAACAATCGACTAATAAAAGTCAATGCAACATCTCAATCAGGTAATGTAAAGGCATGGGATTTTATGTGTTCATCAAACTCTTAATCATCTAAACCTAACAATCATATCCTAAATTCCTAGTCTTTCGACACAGGCAAATATCATTTTTAATTAAGCAAGTAGGATAATTAAGAAAGTCCGTTAGATGATATAGATTTGAAAACATTCTCTCCCTCAATCAATGACTCATTTTATGAAAAGTTTAAAAGTGCTAAAGTCATTAATTGAGTTTTCAAATTTTTTTTTCGAGAACTCTGATTCTGAAAGATTTTATGCAACTCATTTTCCACCATTTAGAAAACAACAAATATTTTTCTGAAGAATTTTAGAAGGAAAAACATTTGTGTAGGAACAACAGCCTTTTTGACGACATGCTTTCCTTGTTTGTTTTAGGATAAGTGCACGAAATATTTGAAAATTGGTTTAGCGCAGCACTTTCCTTTCTTGAAAAACAGGTTGCTATCTAAAATAATAGCAAACCATAGTTTTAGCACGGGTTACAGTCTGAGGTAACTGCAAGCAATTATTTGAAGCGCGGGTTACAGTCTGAAATAACTGTAAGCCATAGTTTGTGACATGTTTTTAAAAGAAATATTTACACCTTCTGCTCGAACTTCATCTATGGTCCCGTGCCATTATTGAATGACATTTCTAAGACCGCAGATGTTATCGATACCAGAAGACATGTCTTTGAAAACTATATTTTTGGTATTTTTAAATTTTCTGATTTTTATGGGTTTTTGAAGATTTTATATTTTTCTATTTTGATTTTTGTGGTTCTATAATTTTGTATTTTGATTTTCTGAAAAATATATACACAGATAGAGTAGATGATATAATTTAAGAGGATGATGATATGAGTACCGAGATAAGGATATCGAGCAGCCCCGTTGTAGAAGATAGGAATCTTCATCTCTTAAACATTCACCACCAAAGCATCCGAGGCTCCAGAATAGAAGATAGAACATGAGCCTTTGAGAAAGAGAGACTTTGGCAGCTTCCCCCCCAAACCGAAGATCCTTTAGCTGAGCAGATTCAAAGCTTTCTTTCAAGCTTCCATTAGCTTGGTGCACAAAGACGCACACCATTATCATCTATCTTGCTGCTCTTTTTAAGAATAATCACTGTGATTCTTCGTTCGAGGTTATATCATCCAATAGAACAACAGCAACGTATCATCCCACACATAAAACAATCTTCTCAAATTTCTTTTCTACTGACGTCTGAAGCAATCCATTCCAAAAGGTGTCAAGAGACCACTTCCCCCGAGTAGTTGAATTGATGCAGTCAATCTCTTAGACTAGAGCTCACGAACCCGAATACACATATACCCAAAGACAAAGAAACTTATACCATCGAAGTAGCAGATTAAGTCCAATAGCCAAAGAATAACCCCGATGTAAACTTTTCTCTCCCCTTGAAGACAGTGCATGAAGCTCAAGAACCCGAAGTACCCTGTTGGAATCACTCCTAAACAGTATTTCAAGTATTTATATTTCATATGTAATAGGTAGCTTTATTATGGCCTTTATGTTTGTTTAAGGTCCAGCTTATGTAGAAGGCCCATAAGCTGAGGCCCAAGCCCAATAAGGAATAGGGAAGGAGAGGGAGTGTTGCCCTAGCTCCTTGCCTATATAAACTCTTGTAAACCCTCATTTGAGGGTTGGTTGTTCAAGTTATTTCTTTCACTCACCTCCTACGCATAACCGGTTACAATATTGTGTGTGTGTGTGTGTTTGATACTTGTTCAATCGCCTTCATCTCTTTCTCTATAAGCTTGTGTTGTAAAACTAGTGACCTAACAGTGGTATCAATCGCCAAATAGTTGGGTGTACTCGTTTGTTTTTGAAGTTTTGGTTTGGGTCTTACGCGTAAAGATAACACAATCTTTGGTTTGCTTAAAAACTAATTTTTTACACTTTTGAATCCAAGATTCTTGTACTTTCAACGTTATTAGGTGTTAAACTATTGGTTTTTGGCAAAAAGTTTGGAACTTTACGTGTTTTTTCTTGTTTTTAAGCTTGTTTTTGAACGCAAGTGTTATCCTACGCGTAACTGTTTTAAGTGCTTTGGATCATCAAGTTTCACACTTTTGTGTTATTTTGGTGTTATTGAAGCTATTTCAACACACAAAAACTGGTTTAGTAACACATTTGGATAGAATCAAAGTTACGAGTAATCTTACGCGTAACAAAACCCTAAAATTACGCGTAAGACTTTCCTTGGTTTGATCTTCAATTTTCTGGTTTATTCCGTGTTTTCTTACTTGGATAAGTCTGAAAATACGTCGACTTTGGATATCTTTTGCACTGTGAAGTGTAAAAGATCACTTGGGATAAAACCCTAATCTTACGCTTAAGCATAAGCTTACGCGTAGAAAATATTACGCTTAAGATTCATCTTACGCGCAGACTTAGTCCTACGCATAAGGTAATCCTACGCCTAACTTTCTACGCCTAACTTACTGTTTACGCATAACATTAGTCTTTTTTCCTGCTTACGCGTAAACTAAATCCTACGCGTAACTATTCTTGTTACGTGTAACTTTTGGTGTTTTTACGCATAAGTGCTACTTGGTTCTTGTCATTTCTACGCCTAAGGATACTTCATCAACAAAGGTTCATTCGACTACAAAGATCCATTCTTACTACACAAGTTTATCATCATGTCTCAACCACCATACTCTAACTATTTCCCTCACACTTATAATCAACAACAACAACAATTAACTCCACAACATCAACAATGGAATCAACAACAAGCCATTTATCAACAACAATTTAATCAGCAACATACTCCACAACTTGGTGCAATTCCACAACCACAAATGGTTCAACCACAACCAAGCATTCAAGTTCAACCCTACACAACTGATTTCAATCAACATCCATCACGGACCACTATGAAGGAACCCACTTGGTTTGCTAAGATGTGTGAAGCTTTAAGCAGCCAACAATCAATTCATGAAGCTGGATCACTTGATAGACCTCCAATGCTCACTCCAGGAAACTACGATCAATGGGTGATAAGGTTCTTTAGGTTCTGTGATCTGAAGAAGCCACATGGAAAGTTCTTAAAGAAGGTTATCTTAGAAGGTCCATTTGAGATGCCTACGGTCATTGTACCCGGAGATCCAAACGCTGTTCCACCAAGAGATGAACAAACCAACATTGCTACTGTTGCAGATTTAAATCCTACAGAACTTCTACACTATGAAGCTGATGAACTTGCAATGGAATACATCCTCTTAGGATTACCAAACCCAATTCTTCGTAGTGTTGATGCTCAAAAGACTGCACAAAAGATGTGGGATCATATTCGTCTTCTTATGGAAGGATCGGTACTCAATCAGGAGGATTTGGAATCCAAAATTTACTTGGCTTATGAACACTTCATGATTGAACCTGGAGAGACACTCGAGTCATATCATTATCGATTTTCAGACATCATCAATGATTTGGATAAACACAACATCATCATGCCAAGAATTGCAGTGAATACTAAGTTCCTGAGTAGTCTTGGTCCAGAATGGGAGAAGTATGTCATTTTTCTCCGTCAAGCGAAGAATATGCATCATTCTACTTATGGATTGTTGTACGATTACTTGAAGCCTCATGAAAAGGAAGTTGATCGGGAAAGGATTCTCCGTGCTCAAATTGCTAAACAGTCACAACCGGACAATCAACAACTTGCCTTGTATGCTCAACAGAATTATCCCTCTCAACCAGCAAATCCACCAACTGCTTCCAACACACCTTCACAGCAACAACCTCAACCTCAACAAAATCAATTGGTCCCATACAGCAACAATGCTCAAGCATATGTCAGTGAAGCGACTGAGGAAACAAATCCGTTCGAAGCATTGCAACAAGGATTTGTGATGATTGCTAATGCTTTTGGCCGTTACACCAACAAATCCAACAATCGTATTCGTTCCTCATCTAACACACGGACTCAAGCTGTTGTGAACAATGGACGTGTTGAAGTTCAGAATCGTGAATATGGTCGTCAGATGGGCGGTGGTCAAGGGTTTAATGCTGTGGGTAGGAATAACAACAGAGCTCAAGTGGTGGAACAGGGAAATGCTATGAATCGGTTAAATGGTCTTAGATGCTACAACTGCAATGAGAAGGGACACCTGGCTAATGCATGCCCAAAGCCAAGGACTCGGGGCAGTGCTTATTTCAAAGAGGCATTACTTTTGGCCCTTAAGGATGAAGCCGGTGGATCTCTCACAAACAAAGAACAGAGCTTTATGGCAGATGCAGACTCGGATGATGATATGGAGGACTTGCAGGCTAATGCAGCTGTTATGTTGATGGCTAATATGCATGAGCTGCACATGAGTGATACAGGCCCAGTGTATGACACTGATGGCTTGTCTCAGGTACCCGAACAAACCATCATCATATCTGAACTAATATCTCCGCCAATATCTGAATCCGGCATGGATCAAACTGTTCAAAATGAGTCTTCTACATCCTCGTCTGATGATTTTCAAGTTAACCCTGTAGTTACATTTGACGATCAAGATGACCTTATGGTCTCCTTTGATAATCAAATTGACTCCGTGGTCGTACTTGAGGATCTAAAGAATGATCATGTTGAGACTCACGTTGAACAAGATGATCTGTTGCCTCATCCGGATTTTGCTCGGTTAATTCAAGACCATAAAATCAAAATGGAGGAATGTTATGCATTAAATCAATCCTTAAAAAGTAAAAATGCACTGTTAACCAAGGATTTTGAATGTTTACAAATGCAACTCAACTTTTTCAAAACTCAAGAAAACCGTGAAAAAGGTTTTGAAGCTGCTTTTGCAAAATCTCATCAAAACGAAAAATATTTAGAGAGACAGATGCGTGATCTAGCCGCCTCGAAGAATGCTTTGTTGTCCGAATTAGAACAACTGAAACATGAACATAAAAAGCAAATTAATGCTCTCACCTTGGAAAATCAAAATGCTAAGGCTGACTTGTTAAATTGTCAAAAACAGTTCTCCACATACAAAAAGCATTCAACGAATCGGGTAGATGACCTTCTTGCAGAAATTCTCGGTTTGCAAAACAAACTTAAAGAGTTTAAAACTGTTGTTTACAAACATGGTGAATCAGTAACAGCTATTGAAAAGTTTACCTTAAAACCTAATCCAAATGGATATGGAAAAAATCTAGCTGATTACAAACCAAAGCTTTCACTAAAAACATTCAAACCAACTCCTGAAGTTTCCAGTGCAGAATACAAAATTGATAATACTGTCATGAGTGTTGTTGAATATCATCGTCAAGAGGAATTAGATGCAGAAGACGAGAGTCGATCAAAATTAAAAAATGTTGTTTACAACAAACCTTTTAATTATAAAAACGCGGTCACTTTCGTCACACCAACGGATTCTTCTAACACACCAAGGGTTATCATCAAAACACTCGAGTCTTCTATTGTTAATCCCAAAACAGTCTTTGCACAAACTTACGGTCCTTTACCTTCCATTAGCGAAGTAAACTCACAACCTGAAAATCGAAAAATTCTTCGATATTTTGACATTTTCATGGCTGACCTCAAAATTTTACAACATGAGATAGAATATCGATCTGAAATAAAAGTTGAACATTTTCAATCGCCTCTGGCGCGAGAACAAAGAAACATTTTTCAGAAAAATCTTTTACCTAATGTTAAAAACTTGAAAAGTTGTGCAATTGCCTGGGAAAAGGATTTTCATAAGGAACTTGGGGTAATGAAAAACGTTTTCGAGAAAACAGAAACATCTATTACTAACACAAAACGGAAAAAGAAACAGTTGAGAAAAGATGTTGATCGACTCTTGGAAGATGTTATCTGTGCTGATATCCATAATGTTGTGCTATTCTATTCGTTGCCATATGCATCTGATCATATCTCTGCTGATATTGTTGAAACTGTTGTTACTATTGAAAACACCGATAATGTGCTTCAGATCGAGTCTTTAAAAGCAGAAAATAAACGATTACACACGAAAATTCACAATGCAAAACGTCGTCTTCAATGGTGTGAAAAAGATATTCACAACCATCAACTTAGTTTTCAAAAGAAAATCGCTCAATTGAGTGCACATTCTTCTGATCCTAAAATTGAGCAACTGGATGATCAAAACGTGTCTTTGAAAAGTCAAATCTCAAAATATGAACAAGAACTTTTAAAAGTTAAACAGGAATATGGTGTCATATTTGATTTACTCAAAAAGACTCGAGATGAAGCATCTAATGAACTTGATCACTATCTGGCTCACACTAGAGATGTCATGAATTTTGCTGGTAATATTCGTTCTGAAAATCAAGATCTGATTCACACCATCTCTAAGTTACGGGAAATGTTAGGAAAGTATGAACAACTCCCGCCTACTGTGATTAAGAGATTAGCACCAGTCACACTTAGTAATCGTGAACCTAGAATTCCCACTGCCAAATCACAAGTTGCTAATGTGTTTCCCTCTACTGAAACAGGAATAGTTGCATCTTTTCCAAACGTCCGCACTTCACAGCCTAGGAGCACTCAAACGAAGAATAGGAAGTTGCGACCTACGAAAAGATCAATAAGGAATGCTAAAGTAGAAGAACACCCTAGGAATCTGAATAAAACTCAAGTTACTTCCACTATAGATGTTGCGTCTGCCAATGTAATAGAAATAGTGATGTAACGAATGCTAAACCGTTGAGTACCTTTGATATTCAGTCTGATGCACCTTGTGATATTTGTCAAAAGAGTATGAATTCTGATTGTCATGACAAATGTGTTGCTAAAGCTATAATCTCTAGATTACGGAATCCTAAGAATCGGAATACCTCTAGGCCCACTAATCATTCTAAGTCTGTGCTTGGTAAACCACCATCTTTAGATTCTAAGGCAACCATTGCTATCACAGTAGCTCCCGCTTCACCTCCTAAGAATGTAGTACCACCTAGTGCTTTCACTAAGACTAAAGCAAAAAGTAGTTATAGATGGCAGAAATGGATACATAACACACTAGGATTTAAATGGATGCCTAAAATTACAAATGTGTGTATGTCTAACATATCTGCTTCGGAACCCTCTCACATTTCGGGTTCCACATCTACTTCTATTCCATCTGTGTCGTCTGTGTGTAATGCAGGTGATACAGATCATTCTCTGGATTGTTGATAGCGGATGTTCCCGACACATGACAGGCAATCTCAAACTGTTATCAAACTTTATTTCAAAGTTCATTGGCACTGTCAGATTCGGGAACGATCACTTCGCAGCCATCATGGGCTACGGAGATTATGTTAATGGGAACATCGAAATCAGCAGAGTTTACTATGTGGAAGGCCTCGGTCACAATCTGTTTTCAGTAGGTCAATTTTGTGATGGAGATTTGGAGGTTGCTTTCAGGGAGAAAACTTGTTTCATTCGTGATCTACAAGGAAACGACCTTATGTCTGGCTCGCGTAATTCTAGTCTCTACACTATCTCTATGCAAGACATGGTTGCTTCCTCTCCCATCTGCTTACTTTCTAAGGCAACATCTACAAAATCATGGCTATGGCACCGTCGTCTCTCACATCTAAACTTTCAAACCATCACCAACCTTGCTCGACACAAACTAGTTGAAGGACTCCCACGATTCCGGTATTCAAAAGATCACCTTTGCTCAGCATGTGAACAAGGGAAAAGCACTCGTGCTCATTTTCCTTCAAAGGTGGAACACAGCTCTCAGCATGTGCTTCATCTTCTTCACATGGATTTGTGTGGCCCGATGCGTGTACAAACGATCAACGGCAAACGCTACATCTTAGTAATTGTTGATGACTACTCACGATGGACTTGGGTCTATTTTCTTCGTAGCAAAGACCAAGCTCCACAAATGATCATCACCTTTCTCACAAAAATACAGGTTCAGCTCCGCAACACCGTCAGGATTATTCGGACAGACAAAAGAACTGAATTTGTTAACAAAACCCTTCGTGAATTTTATGAGAAAGTAGGAATTCAGCATCAAACATCTATTGCACGGACACCTGAACAAAACGGAGTTGTTGAAAGACGAAACCGAACGTTAGTGGAAGCTGCAAGAACAATGTTAATCAATGCTAAACTTCCAGATTACTTATGGGCAGAAGCTGTATCTACTGCATGCTATACTCAAAACCGTTCTATGATCACAAAACGCCACAACAAAACACCTTTTGATCTTGTCCACAACTACAAACCGAACCTCAAACACTTTCATGTATTTGGATCCCTTTGCTATCCGAATAATGATCGTGATGATTTTGGCAAGCTCAAAGCAAAAGCTGATATTGGAGTCTTTATTGGATACTGTGACAATTCTAAAGGTTTCCGAATCTGGAATCGTCGAACTAAGGAGGTAATGGAAACGATTCATGCTCATTTCGATGAACTCACGGTAATGGCTTCTGAGTATAACAGCTTAGAACCCGGACACAACCGTTTAAACTTCCCTCAACCCCCATCATCAGCTGAAGAAAACCCTCAGCTAACTCGTCAACAAATGGAAAGGTTATTTGCTCCTCTGTTCTGTGACGATATTGATGAACGTGCTCCTGGTGTATCCGCTGTCTCCGCTGCACAACCTGATAATATTCCTATACCTGATACACCTGCTACAACAACTACTGTTGAAGATGCACCTACACCAATTGACTCCAACACAACAGTTGAACACACCGCTTCCAACAATGATGAACCAGCTGATGATATTCTGAATGAAGTACCCCCACCTGCAGATTTTGATCCAAATGCGTTCTTCAACCCGTTTGCCAATGAGACTGCTGCACCAGATGTTGCGGAATCTTCAACAAACCATTTGAATCCTCAGAATCTGCACAATGTAAACCAACATCAACCCTCTACACATAGATGGACAAAAGACCATCCTCTGGCTAACATTATTGGCAACCCGAATCAACCAGTCGTTACGAGACAACGTCTTCATTCAGATGGTGAACACTGCATTTATGCACTCACTGTCTGCCAATCTGAACCTAAAAACATTAAAGACGCAATGACAAAAGACAACTGGATTGAATCCATGCAAGAAGAACTCAACCAATTCAAACGTCTTGAAGTATGGGAACTGGTTGAAAGACCAACAGGGGTCTACGTCATTGGTCTAAAATGGATTTGGAAAAACAAATTGGATGCTGAAGGGAATGTCATCCGCAACAAGTCACGGCTAGTTGCTAAGGGTTATCGTCAGGAAGAAGGGATAGACTTTGAAGAATCTTTTGCTCCGGTTGCTCGTCTTGAGGCTGTTCGGATATTTCTCGCGTTCGCGGCTCATATGAACATGACGGTCTATCAGATGGATGTCAAAACGGCGTTTCTCAATGGGCAACTTAAAGAAACGGTCTATGTCAGCCAACCAGATGGATTCGTTGATCCTGAGTTCCCGAACCATGTTTACAAACTGAACAAAGCCCTTTATGGTCTCAAACAAGCCCCTCGGGCATGGTACGATAAGCTATCATCTTTCCTCATTGCCAACAATTTCACCAAAGGCTCGGTTGACCCAACTCTTTTTATACAATATCACGGGGCACACATCTTAATTGTTCAAATTTACGTGGATGACATCATTTTTGGGTCAACACATAAAAAGTTTTCAATCGCTTTTGCAAAACTTATGAAGAAAAATTTTGAAATGTCCATGATGGGTGAACTTACGTTCTTTCTAGGACTGCAAGTTCATCAATCACCCCGTGGTATTTTCTTGAGTCAGTCCAAATATGCCCTTGAACTGTTAAACAAATTTGGAATGATTACCTGTGATACTTATGCCACACCAATGGCTCATACCAAGAAATTAGATGCTGATTTACATGGGAAATTGGTTGACCCTACCAAATACCGAAGTATTATTGGGTCTCTCATGTATCTAACAGCTAGCAGACCTGATATTGTCTTTGCCGTTTATCTATGCTCCCGTTATCAGTCGCGACCAACTGAAACCCACCTCTCTGAGGCTAAAAGAATCCTCCGATACATCAAGGGAACCATTAATTTGGGGATCTGGTATCCGAAGGATTCTGGTTTTGAACTAATAGCTTTTTCAGACGCTGATCACGCAGGATGCTTAGACTCAAGGAAAAGTACTTCAGGAGCTCTACAATTTCTCGGTGATAAACTGGTGTCTTGGCAATCAAAGAAGCAGGATTGTACATCGCTGTCATCAACTGAAGCAGAATATGTAGCCATGTCCGCGTGTTGTGCTCAAGTCATTTGGATGAGAACACAACTCAAAGACTATGGTTATGTATTTGACAGAATCCCGATGTACTGCGACAATCGGAGTGCCATTGCAATCTCGTGCAATTCAGTTCAGCACTCGAAATCAAAGCACATCGATCTACGCTATCATTTCATCAAGGACCACGTAGAACAGGGTACCGTTGAATTATACTTTGTGGGTACTGAATACCAATTGGCAGATCTGCTCACCAAAGCCTTGCCTCCCGCTAGGTTTAATGAGTTGGTCCACCGAATTGGTATGAGGTGTTTGACTCAAGAGGAATTGGATGACCTCTTAAAACAGTCTTAAAAACCTTTCAAACACCAAAACATCTTTTGTACATAAAATTTTCAAAAACAAAATACAAAAATATAAAATCCGATAAAACAACAAAAATATTCTTCTAATCTATATTTCTTTCAACATGGCAAGTACATCTCTTCCGTCAACTCTTTAATCTTTCAAAATTCAGTATTTTTCCGATCAAGTGTTGAGGGGGAGAAAATTATCCATTAACTGTTTCAAAACATCTGTGTACTTGCATGTTATCACATCCCGGTTGATTTTTTCTACAAATGGTGGTAAATTTCTGGTTCATTGACACTCCTCGGACTTTAATTAATAACCTTTCATTATTTTCTCAAGTCAAGGGGGAGTGTCGTCAAGTTTCTTTCCCAAAAATCTTCGTTTGGTAACCAAAATGGAAGTTAAAAGGCTTTGTTTGAAAAAGATATGGTGGAGGGACCAAAACTGTCAAAATGGTAAAGTCTATTTTAATAAAAACTCCACCTAACTCTTTCACTCCTCATTCATTTTCTTAAAATCAAAAGATCCTACGCCTAACAATCATTCAAGAAATCTGTGCTTTTGATCTTCATTTTGTAAGTAGTTTCTTGTGTAAAACATGTTTATAAGCAAAGGTTTTTTATTTCATTCAAATCCTACGGCTAAAATAATTTTTACGCGTGATTATGTGCTCTACGCATAAGCGTATGAGCACACAATCATTGTGTGTATGTTTGTGGTAAAATGGATGGTCTCAAACCGTTTCTTAAGCATCAAGGATAACATTCTTACCATCAAAATCCACCCAGAAACTCAAATTGATGAATTTTTGAAAACTAGGGTTCATATGACGAATTGGGTTTTTTCTAAATGAGAAGTCTTTTGGTAAAAATGAATGTTGGGATATGGTCATAAGGCTTTGAATTGATCATTTCCATTGTTGAAAACCACCCAGAAACTCAAATTGATTGTCAATTCGAAAATAGGGTTTAAGGTTCATAACGTTTGGGTATTTTTGATTCACAACGTTTTGGATGTTATAACTTGACCTAAAGTAGCTATCAACACTCTAGAGCTACCAGAATCAATACGGTGAACATTCCATGGCTAGATTTCATACGCGTAAGACTAGGGTTTAGACTACGCGTATGAGTTTCTACGCGTAACAGTTAATCATGAACTAGGATGTTGTTATCTGTGATAAATTGTTGTTTTGTGTGAACATTGATGAGTTGATAAATTTATTTCAGGCTTTGCTACGCTTAAACACTCAGAATCAAGGTCATAAGACTCTCTACGCATAAGGATTACCCTACGCGTAGTCATGTTATGCGTAAAATAAAACCTACGCATAACAATTACGCGTAAGGTTCTACAATGGGACTACGCGTATCCTGTGAAGGATATGCGTAAACAGTGACCTCTACGCATAAGGTCTACTCTTACGAGTAAGCCTTACGCGTAAGGTTCTTATACGCCTACGCGTAAGCTCTACGCGTAAGGTCCCCTTTTTCCTACGCATAACATTTCTTACGCGTAAGAAAGGATCCTACGCATAAGCTTTCGCCTACGCATATGTCGCAACTGTTTACGCGTAACTTTGTCAATCCTACGCTTAAGCCATCTTTGACCTTCATTATGAATTGTTACGTGTACAAAACTTGTTAATAAACTTATCATAACGTCACGAATCCAATAATGTCACTAATAAACCAAAACGTTTGATATGTTGTGAACAATAAGTGATAACATAAACTTTAAAACTTAAAGTTAACTAACTCACGAAACATTTCACGACGTCATTAGACTATTGGACATACAAGTGACTTAGGACTCGTAACAATCATTGACGTCGTACATTAAATAACTAGACAATAAGACCTTCTGTTGACTAACATTATGTCTTTCGATATGTTGGTTCTTTTGGCTAATATTATTTCTGATCACGACATGGCTGCTCAACCAAACATGGATGCACCAAATGTTCTCTCCATTGCTGACATCTACCCTAATGGCTACCCAATGAAGATTGGAAAGAATAATCTCCGAGTTGACTTCAGCACTCTCACTTGCTCTGAATCTTCATGTCTCATTGCTATCGATATTCTGAGGACTCACCCATATCAGAACATGCTTACTCACTCTGCAACCATTCCTGAGATCTACATCCAACAGTTCTGGAATACTATGGAAAGGGTCAAAGGAAGGACTGCTGTGACAGTAACTCTAAACCACAAACAAGTCACTATTACACCTGCAGATTTAAGGGCTGCTCTCCTTATTCCTGAAGTCAATCCAACCAAACTTTATGCCACACCTGCTGAAGAGTTAACTCTCCAATTCTTAATCAATATCGGTTATGACGAGGCTACAGGAGTAATCTCTAAGCACTCTCATGTAGAGCTTAAGAGCCTTCCTCAACCATGGAGAACACTCTACATGATAATCACCAAGTCTATTTCTGGTCGTGATAGCGGCTATGAGCATCCTAAGCTCATAGAACTGCAAATATTTTGGGCATTCGTCAACTTGAAACACATCGCTATTGAAGCTCTGATTTGGGATGACATGATGTCATTTCTCAGCAAACTTGGATCAAAAATTCCCTACATCAGATATACTAAATTGTTGATACAGAGAGCACTTGGACTTCATCCTGATATTCCCAAAAGGCTCAATGACCCAGACAATCACGACATGTTGACGGAGCCTATTCTATCTGTAAGAATCAAGGAAACGTCTACAAAGAAACAAGGTGCCGTGCTCCCAGATTTCCTTCTAACTGAAGATGTCAGAAAGCTAGAATCGTACCAAAGGTATCTGGAAGCAGTCAGACAAGGCAAAGTTGGTCATCTTGACGAAAAATCTTCTGGAACACCTGTCAGGAGAACCAGAAGAGGAAGTGCAGGAAGCACAACAAGTTCTGTGAGTCAAAGGAAGATTCCTAAAAGGAAAGCTCCTTCTAAAAGGATTGTTCCCGTAAAGGAAGCCGAACCTATTCCCACACTTGAACCTCAAAGACAACTTAGGGATGAGAGCTCTGAAGATACTGAGACAGATGAAGAGGTTCATTACTCTGCTACTGCAACCGAAACACCTGCCTCAGTGACAAAACCTCCAAGTCCTCCAGCTGTCCAAGAAAAAGGGAAGACTCAAGCTATTGTACCTTATGATGAGAGCTCTGAAGAAGAAGAAGAAGAAGAGCAATTGGATAAATCATACAGGAAAAAGTTTCACAACGTCCGACATATTCAAAAGGCCGCTGCATTTGCTAAAGATCAAATGGGTGGCCTCGGAGGATCAAGTGGTGCTGCCCACTCCTCTCCAGATCCTGATGCGGTTAATCACCCCGATAAGGGATCTGGTGCCACCACTCTTCTGCAACAACAACCGCCTGTTGAAGACACTATTGAGTATGATTTTGAGAAACAGGAAACTGAGAAAGAAAAGTCTAAGGATGACGAGGATGATTATACAAAGTTTCTTCTAGACAGTCCAACTCACTCAAAGGAGAAAACTTCGGAAACTCCTAAGGACATGGAGTCTCCTCATGTCTCCTCATCATCAGACTCTTCATCACATTCATCACCACCACCATCAACTAAGTCAACCAGATCATCATCCAAATCCGTGAAGAAACCACCAAAGTCTTGGATTTCTCAAACACATGCAAGAATTGTGAAAGCTGTCAAACAAGTTAGAAAGAAGGACATGCTTCAAAGAAAACTTAATTGGTATGCTGAACAAATGCAGTACTTACATGATGAGAATGATGAGATGCGGAAAGATAGGAAAGCTATTCAGGAGTTCATGAGAAGTCATCGTCAGGGGGAACTAAATGAAATGATTGAAGGTTACACTCAAAAGTACCTTCAGGATATCGTTCCAAAAGTCCAAAAGGAACTGGAAAAGTCAGCAAGAGAACAAACCCACAAGTTTCTTCTCGACACTGTCCCCAGTGTGACAAAAGAAGTATTTTCCAGACAACTCACCCCTAACATCGTAGCATTGGTCAAACATACAATGGCAAAAGAAGCTGATCTCTCTGAATCTGAGCTAATCGCTAAACTTGTGATGCAAATGTCAAAGAGATCTGGAACGTTTACTTCAGATGAAGCTAAATTTTTCGAAATTCTACTTGACTATCAACTCAGATCATCATGCAAGGAGTCAGCCGATCAACCCAAACGACCAAGAGATGACGATGATAAGGATAAGGACTCTGCTCCTAAACGTCAGAAGCAGTCTGGTCAATCTAAATCTATGCCACCTCCTCCACAACGGACTTCTTCTCAACATAAGTCTCCATCACCTCGGTCTCCTACTGATAAACCTCGGGACGATTCCGAGTTACCACCCTTGACTCAGAAAACTGGTGATCACTTTGAGTATACGGGTGGTGACGATGAAGAGGTCCTTGAGCCCCAACAACAACCCTCCACTCCCAAACAAGTGAAGAAACCCGAATCATCATCAAGGCCTTCTAAAAGCAAGAAAAAGACGACTCAGCCTGATGTCGTATCCTGGCTAGATGACGATACAACCGCAGAATTTGAATGGTTTTCTACTCTTGTTAACGACACTCCCTACCCTGAAGAAGGTCAAGAATTGGTAGACGGTAGTACCTTGGAGCATGCAAAAATTTTGCAAGAAAGATTCCGTGTGAAGAAGATGACGAAATCCGAGTTGAAGCGCATCAAGAATGACGCATTCCTTCTGTTGAAAAACAGCTCGGAAAGTGCAATCGAGGTTGAATATCACCTTGAAAACATTGCTCGAGCCATGTCTAACAACATGGATTGGCTCAACCCAGAAGCAAACATCGACTTCACTAAACGGAACAACCCTCCATACTACACTGACTGGACCAAACCTCTACCAACAATCGGCCAACAAGAAGAACCAAGGATTCCTTTCAGATATTTCTTCAACAAAGACCTGGAATTTCTTCTCCATGGTGGCGATGGTTCACGAAAATACGCTACATCATTGACTCTTCCATTCCCTGCGGCTACTTACTCAAACTGCATTGCTATCGAGGAACGAGCAACTCACTTGTTTTCTGACAACGTACAAGCATATGACCAAGATGCATTGTATGGGATTCATCATTGGCCTGAACGCCGAAGAATCTACTACAGAAGCTGCCTGGTTCAGAAGTCTCAACATGAAGTGTATTGCTCAAAGAACATCGTAGCCATCAAACACATTGATCTCAAGTCCAAATGGGACTACACATTCTTGAAGAATTTCATAGTCAAACGACAAGATGAACAAGACTATGAATTCTCAGAGGCTGACTTTGAGAACTTGTCACTCAACGACATCGAAGACATGTATCTTGCCAAAGTACAGGGTCGTATGAGACAATTCTCGACTGAAATTCAACGTGAATTCATCAAGTCGGTTCTCATCTTCATTAGACGCATTGTGATCAAAGAACGTGTCGAAGATATCCAGATGGCTGTTGAATCATATCAGAAACGTGTAAACTTCACTCCACCACAGCTTGATCTTCCTGACATCAACCAGCTCAAACAACTTACGCTCATCAGCAAACCTTTCGGCATTGTTTACCGCAGTGAACTTCGCAGAAACTGCTTAATGGCGTGTAGTGAGCTCCATAAATTCGGGGATCATACCTTGAAGATGGTTAGGGATGGATTGGCATACAGATTGAAGGATATACGCTTGAAGGTTGGGAATCCTAAGCGCTGGAACTCTCAGGATAGAAGGGATGTGAGAAGGATCATCACCATGATTGATGAACGGTTGTTCAGAAGGGATCAGTTCAGACGCTTGGAGAGCTATGTTGGTGGTAGACCCAGGATAAACATCACCGGCTTTCAACGCCCTGTGCGCACTCCTGGGAACATCAATGCACTTCCTGGTACCCCTTGAATTGTTTCCTTCATATGATTTTGGATGTATGATTATATATGTGTATGGCTTGTGCACACATAACAGTGTACAACCCGTATCTGTCAAGAAAGGACCCTGTGGTACGCCTCAGTGCCACAATCCTTATAAAAAGAGCGAAAGCTTCTTATTTTTGAGTAAAACCTATCAAACCTTTCATTTTTTTAGGTTTTGCTCAAAAAGACAAGTACTTCCCCATATGATTTCAAAACCTCAACCGTTTATATCACTAGTTGAGGGGGAGTATTTGATGAAAACTTTGTTCACAAATTGTTCACAGTGGTCACTCTTCCCGCAACACTCAAAATGGTCATATTTATTCTCAAAATGTTTCAAAAATAACATCTTATATGCCATTTTTGAGGGGGAGAAAATTATGTGATAAGAAATATGTTGTACAAAATGCAAATGAATCTGTGTACCTCAGACTTAACCTACGAATTGACGGTACTAAACTGTTTGTAACTCGAAAAGACTTGTCCTGGACGGGTAATAATTTCAAGCTAGTTCGCTAGTGATGTAAACGTGTCTCGCAAAGGACTTGTCTGAGTAGAAAGTACCATTCGAGAAACTTCTGATAGACATGAACTCTGACGGGTTTGGCAACCTTCCAAGGTTTGTCTACACCTTCAAGGTAGTTATTAGAGCTAGTTGTCACCTAAAAACTGACAATGTATCTCTTTAACTATTCAACGTAACCGTGTCTCGCGGGAGATTGTCTATCTTTAGTGGATCAATTCAAAAAGTGCGCGCTCTTTCCTCACTGTGCATTTAACCATTAAAACTATTAAGCACATGTGGAGGAGGAGTATTTATGCAAAAACTTATCTCTCACTATGGTTCAAACATGTCTTTCATCTACAAACCCTTTGAGAGATATTTTTTTACTTACAGTGGTTATAATGGCAAACATAGGATAGTCATGGAGTTATAAGGTGACCAAGGTTAGGAATAACCGTCCTATGATCCGCCAGAGCCGGAGGGATCTACCCAAGGACACTACCATTAGTTAGTGTTAGAAGTCCTTAGGAATGATTATAAAAGGGAGAAAATGAGAATCGGAGAAAGAAGGAGTTGAAGAATCAAAAAGAAATGTAAAGTAAAGGGTGAAAAGAAATAGCCCTCCAGATTATTCAACTTAGGGCAGACACCGGGTTCAATTCATATGCTACTGGTTGTCACTTAGTGACACTGGTATTGAAGATTAAAAGTCGTCATGGACCCAGTGACGCATGCACTAAACCTTCTTAGCCACTCAAGTTTCTCTCAACAGAAATTTGTTTCATTCTCACAGGGAACCCTACATAAACTATTGGCTTTCTCTTAGAGATCGCTGGTATTGAAGAAGGAGACCCTCTCTCTAGTCTCCGCTCAGGAAAACCAAAACGCACTATTGAGTCTAGAGCCACGAGATTCATCAAAAGATCTCTTAGGAACACTTGACATTTAATCACTTGTTGATCAACTAATAAGATCTTCAGTGATTCAGTGGTTCATATCGAGTCCTTCACAGATCTTAGCAATCTGTCGAGAACATTTATGAGAGGTTCACATCTGTGATCCTCAGTGATTGAATGGAAACTCCTGCCAGGGTCAACATCAAACAGCCCTGACAGCAGGTCGCTTCGGTAACTCCCCGTGGATTACGCGGAGTGTGTCTCATACGGTCTACAGTCGTGAGGTGAAGCTTCGTTGTACCTCAGCGACTCATCTGAACTGTAGATGTACTTCGGTACATCGTGTTATCTCACTTGTGGGACTCCAGTTCAGGAACGGCCTTTGTGAGAATTAGAGTTGTGTTTTCACACTATGCTGTTAACACTCTCGAAGTTCTAACTTGTAAGTGCCGGAAACCGCTTATTACTAACCGTTTGAAATGTTTTCTTCTTATGGAAGCTCCGGAGCGGGATGATCGTGCTGATTCTTCTCATGCTCACGCCAACATCATCACTAATGGAAGTTCTACTCAAAAGCAACACAACCGTCAGAATGATTCTTAGTCAAACCAAAGTATCTACAAAGTTAAAGACTTAGAGAACTTCATCAGTATTGAATTCCAACGTCATAGAGCGTGTGAGCATGTTGAAGAATGATGTGGAGACACTGGAGCAGCGAAGCAGACCTGAGGCAGACTGATGTTGACAACAACATACTATCACTTTCACCACAAAGAACAATGATCAAAGAACAAAGTCAATGATGACGTCAAAGCAGAACTGTTCAAAGTTAACAATCTCTCTACACTGGGGAGATTGTTCGAATCAAGACAATTCCTCTCACTAGAAAGAAGAATGTCAGAAGACGTCACCGCTACTATTACATCAACGCCTTCACCGTTTACATTCATATATACTTGAGGGGGAGATTGTTGGAATCACTCCTAAACAGTATTTCAAGTATTTATATTTCATATGTAATAGGTAGCTTTATTATGGCCTTTATGTTTGTTTAAGGTCCAGCTTATGTAGAAGGCCCATAAGCTGAGGCCCAAGCCCAATAAGGAATAGGGAAGGAGAGGGAGTGTTGCCCTAGCTCCTTGCCTATATAAACTCTTGTAAACCCTCATTTGAGGGTTGGTTGTTCAAGTTATTTCTTTCACTCACCTCCTACGCATAACCGGTTACAATATTGTGTGTGTGTGTGTTTGATACTTGTTCAATCGCCTTCATCTCTTTCTCTATAAGCTTGTGTTGTAAAACTAGTGACCTAACATACCCGAATGCCCAAAGAGAGAATAACCGATAACATTGAAGAAGCAGGCCGAATCACTGATTATCTCTGCGGAGGACTATCTCTGCGGATTTCAACTCTAGAATAAGTGATTATATCTCTGAATCACTGATTAAGCACTCAAGTGAAACAGCTGAGCGTCCCCAATGTACACAATCTCTCTCCCCTGATGATTGTGATAACATCAAAATCATCACACACTTGTGTACCTCTTTCATCTTCAGAAACTAACTCTTCCATCACTTCCCCCACATATGTTGGAATAAGAACACTAAACGCCTTGATGAGTAAAACCTTGAGTTTCTCTGCGGTCATGACATTTGTTTTCCCGGGATATCTTCAATCACTTAGAAGAGTTAAGTTCATCAAGTTTACTCGCCATGAGTCAAACCTTGAGTTTCTATGCGGTAATAACATTTGTCTTCCCGGGATATCTTCAATCACTTAGAAGAATTAAGTTCATCAAGTGTACTCGCTTTGTGTTTAGATGTGAGTCTCCTTCCCCCTTGTTGGTTTTGACACTTCAGAATCAGCAACATATTATAAGCCCATGTACTAGAAATCTTTTGAGAAGAACACTTGTAATCTTTGTGAGAATCAACTTGCTGAAGAATGTGAGCAAGTCTAATTGGGGATTAACATTGGCATTTCACTCTCCCCCAATTAGTGCTCTCCCCTAAACCGACAATCTGATTGATAAATTCCCAGATTAAGAAGAAGTCTTTGGATAATCAAATGCAACACGTCTTTAGTCTTCTAACATATAGCAGAAAATGTAGAACCGACTGTAGACTCGACCTTCTTCAAGATTGTCCAGTTGGGGAATAGATAGTTAACATCTTCATTACACCAAGAAAGCATCCCAATCAACTTACATCTTGCAAATCCCCTTAACTAAAATCTCTCCCAATCAAACAAGAACAGACAGATGTTCATCAAGGAAATCAGCAATCAGCCCGCAACGAACACACGAAATGGTAACACCAAACTACCAATCACATCAAACAAGAACAGAGAGATTGTTCGGAATCATCATTTTGGTGTGTACGTGAAGCATTAACCGGAAAAACTTTGTCAATAAACTCATCAGTCCATATGAAGATGTCAACCAACGGTTTTAGAAGAAACTTCATGTAACGATGACCCGATAAGAAGAAGATCGGTTCTTACATGAGCTAGGAGCCATATGACCATATATTCTCATAAGACAATCAACCATGCAGAATTATCACACTTCTTCTCCCCCTCAAGAATTGCAGACAAAGTTGCCATTCTTGACTAAATAAGTGAAATCATCCAAATGTTCTATTCACACTTCTCCCCCGCAAAATTAGCACGTGATGTCGCCATCTTCATTATAATCGAGCAAGTGGAATGAGAAAACAATCAATGGTAGCCTGGTTCACTTGATAATTAAAAGCGCATGGAAAAAGCATGAAGCATGTTGATGAGAATGGTCATAATAGAGAAGATTTCTCTTCTTCAGAAGATAAAGCGCACTGACGCGTATACTTTTCTTTTCTTTAGCGAACGAGGCATGAACTGTTGTATTCATACGTCATAATGTTGAAGTACGAGGTCTGAACTGATGTGAACAGACGTCATAAATCACTCTCTTTTCAATCTCTTGGCAAAACATGTAATCAATCCCATTATCATTCAGTAGGCTCTTTGTCGTGAAAACTGATGGAGAAAACCCAATATGATGAATTTGACCCTGAAGTAAACTATCCCGAACTCGTGACTTAAACTTGCACATATGTAACAAAGAGCGGTGCCGATTTCCATTAGCATCTCTAAGTACTCTCTATGTACTCTATACTCTTCAACCAACCAACCAACAAGTATAAGACGTACATTACCTCTTGAAAATCCACAATTGAGTGTGACACTGAGCACTACAACGTAACTCCTTAAAGTGATAGTTATTTTGTAGTGGTAAGAGCCCAATTCCCCCAAGTGGTAAAAGAAAAGGTAAAAGACACCCAACAATAACTAGATTTCCAAGTCTTCATTTTTAATGATAAGCATGAACAAGGATCTTGAAGAATCTTCATCCATCCATCCCCGATACCTTCAGATACTAAGTACACTCGCCCGTGATAATTCACTTCAACCTCAAATAAATAATACTGAATTAACGCCGTTGTCACATCTTCTGAACTGCTCAAATCTAGCCTTCTTTGACATTTAAACGAACTTTGATAATGGTTTCATCCCGACAATGGTTAAATGCACATAACCCCGTAAAACCATTTAATAACCAAACTGCCATGACTAAAATCCAAACACACATCCAATTCATGAAGTACACTCTTTTATCCCTTCTTTGAAACAGATTACGTAGTACCAGCATCAAAAGAGATCTCGAAATACACTTTTCCTTTCTCCAAGATGGTTCCATCATTACGGGATTTTACAACTCTATGGTTTAAACCGAGAAATAGTTTCTTTCGCGGGATTTTACAAAACCAAGAGTAAACCGTAAGAAAGATCCGGAAATGCACTTTACTTTTACCAGGATGTTTCCATTGTCACGATATTTTACAAGTCTATGATTTAAACCGAGAAATAGTTTCTTTCGCGGGATTTTACAAAATCAAGACAAAACCGTAAACAATGTTAGCTTGAATGTGTTATGACAACTTTGGTTTCGGTGAATATATGTTTTAAGGGAACATGCAGCGGTTCATCAGCGGTTCAATATCCAACATCAACATTAACATCCAATAAGCACTTTGGTAAACACATCATTCACGCATTCTGTAGGAAATTGTAGTGACAACATGGAGAAGTAAACCCGATATGTCAAACTTGATAATGAATTTAACTTCCCCAGAGTTGTTACTTAAACTTGTACTAATCCTCGTGAAGAAGAAACGGTGTACCCAATGTACAAAACCTCTTGACATTCTCAACTGAGTGAGACACCGAAGTGATAGCAACGTTGTGGGTCAAGGGAGAAAGAATCACAACCGTAACTAAATAGCCAAGTCTTTATCACACTCAATAAACGCCCAAACAAGTCATCTTCGCGGAAGGGTAGAAAGAAAGAAGACGAAATAAGTAACCGAGCCCGGAAAAACCTCACTTCAAATCCAAATAAGAACTATCGTCCAAACAACCCCGTAGTCAACATTTTCTAATAAACACTTCAAGCCATGACATAAAAATTCTTCGTGAAAATGTCTAATCCAAAGTACCAAACCTCATACCACATCAAATGTCATCATCAAATCGCTTCAACAGGTCTCATCAATCCAAATCTCATAAATCCGATCTCATATTGAGAGGCCCATCTGACCGTCATCTACTTCAATAATCCTTTACTCAAATATTAAGCTCAAGCCGTGAATTTGTATCCATCAAAAAATACTACTCCATTAAAAATTTGTATCCTCATAATTTTGAAAAACAAATTCGGATACCAACATGGTTTTAATATATAGACTCGGCCATCTGCTGATATTTCTCGTGTTACAAAATCTCAATTAATATCAACTAATATCAACTAATATCAACTAGTCAACTAATACCAACTAATATCAACTTGTCAAATATTAAGATCAAGCTGATATTTCTCGTCATCATTTAAATCCATTATTCAAATCCAACAAATATCAACTAATATTTCTCATGTTACACTAATAAGCCCATGATTCAAATCCAGCCCATGATTGATCTAAGAGTCCATGCACAAAATATTATAACCGGCTAGTGATAAAAGCTCTAACCCTAAACTCTCGGATATTACACTCACCCTAATCACATCTCACAAAATGTACGCCCCCATTTTCACTCTCACCAAAACAGCTTCATCAAATCACACTCTCATCTACAACAAAAATGATTAATACACTTCTCTTTTTTCTATGATAATCCGTTTTCATCATGAACCGTTCACAAACAAGATTCTCAATTAAACATGATTCTCAAACAAGAACCATAGCACACACCATGAACCGTTCACATCTTCTCTATGAGGCTTCAAGGTCTTGTGACAACCAAAGTCTCGGGTAGGTATAATTAAATTTTTGTTAGTCGTGTTTCTGTTTTCAGTTTTGAACGAAACAAAGAAGAGATGTAACAACCTTGTTATAATCTTTCTTATGATTTCGGATAGAAGCACAGTTGGGTCTATGTTGATGATGATTCATTAGGAATAATCTTTAAAAGATTACAACAATATTTGAATCGAATCTGAGATCTATCAAATAATTTTTCTATTTGATTCTTGATTCTTTGAGAGTTGAAGAGTGGGTGTGAGGGTCCTTTGGGTTGAGTCTAGGTTAGGAGTAGTTGTTGGAACAGATTCGGATATGATTTTTCTTTAGATATCACGCTTAAGCTTTCAAGGACCGAGGATGGTTTATGTTGAACCTGAGGTCGAGTCAGTTTTATGGTATAAGGTATTGTGGTCATGGTCTTAAAAGTCAACTCTTCTTCATCCTTTCTGTACCAAGTCGCTAGCCAAAGACAAGTCTCTAACCATTATTGTACCCAAGTCGCTAGCCAAATTTTGGAGTCAAGTCGCTAGCGAGTTATGCCAAGTTGCTAATCCAAGTTGCTAAGCCAACTCGCTAAGCCAACTCGCTAAGCCAACTCGCTACAATTGTTGACTCAATAGTCAACAACTCGCTACCAGGTACAAGTCGCTATATATAAGGTACAATGAACCTGGACACAAAGACAAGTCACTAACCTGATAAACAAGTCGCTAGTATTATTTTTGAAATTTTCCGATGAATTTTCCGACTAAGTTTCGACCACATGCATAGCGGACCCAGAAAAAACAGTTTTGACCCATTATACACTCAGTATGACTGTTAAAAATATGCCCAGATGACCCACGAATGTATTACAGATAACTTGGTACCAAAAAGAATAGTCTCAAAAGGACAGTTTTGACAAAAACATAAAACAGATATTAGACCACTTGACCAATTAGTTATACCAAAAAAAGGATACACAAAACAAGTTAACAACTGATATAAAAAAGAAGTAGGAAAAAATATTTTTCCGACACAAAAAATTGGTACGAAATCAGTTAAAAACAAGTGTTCGAGCCATAATAAATCATCAAAACACAAGAACCTTGGCTCTAGTACCATTTTTAGGATCGATACATTATTGTGTTTGATGATTCGGGTGGTCTTGGATGATCAAAATACATGTTATACATTTTAGAGAGAGAAAGTAGAGAGATGGTGTTCTTGGTAGAGAGTTGCTTCAATAAAATGTAAAAGGTTAGATTGCCAAGCTACACCCCTTCCATGGATGGAAGGGGTATTTATAGTTACAAGACTACACGACCTCCTGACGGCCTGTGGATCAGGTATACAGTGGGTAAAGAACCGTCCTTCCTCCACGGTGTTGCACTACACTATTCTACGCTACAAATTAACTAATTAACAACTACATAACGTAAATAACTACAAATCTACGAGCTAACATATGCTAGACTATAATTGGGGTGACCGACACTTTAACATGGAATTTCCAATTCCTAACACTTACTTCTTAAGTTCATCCAAACGGTAGGTGATCAGTTGGTCAAATCACACAAGCGAAGAAGGGTCGTTAGTTGGTCATATCTTACCTTCCCACTCATTCTACCTACTTAGGGTAAGTTGGTCATATCTCCTAAGTAACTACCCACTACCGCCATTCAAAACTACCGAACTAAGGGAGGCTACCAACAAACTATGCATGCATACACTAGAAATAATTATACGCAAGCAATGTAAACATAAACAAAACAATTAAGGAATCATAACTAGGCTAGCACCAGAGGTGCTTAGCCGCTTATATTGACTAAAACAATCGATTCAATGTTTAACATTACGAAATACATGAATTGAAAGTAAAGAAAAGATAGAATGCTAATGCTTCGTAGGGGAGTGATTTCTATCCGAGTTATCTCCTATCCCCTCATCAAATGGAGTTTCACCACCACCACCGGCAGCAGCATCACGGTTCTCTTGTTTTATGTTGACCTCCACATCAGCCCTTTGACCACCCTCAGGGATAACCTAATTCAACGGCTCAGCATCATGCACAGGCGAGCCGGAGGAGAAGTTTTCCACAAATCCGGTCCGTCTTTTCTTCTTTTTATTCTGCACGCTAGAGGTCCCTTCCACTCTCTTCTTGGCCGCAAGACGAATAGCGGCCTCCCTCTCCTTCTTTTACGAGCCGCTACAACCTCTGGATCCACCTATTCGGCATGTCTAGTCAGTGCATCTTTGGGAGGAATAGGCTCTCCAAAAGTTAGTGGATCTGTGGTTCTTTTGGGCTTAACTTGGTTCGGATCAATAGCAGGACCCTTGCTCACAAATGTCCCTTCCCAATCCGGAAGCTCAAGGTACTCTGACATATTGACAACTGCAAAGGAAGGAAAACTTTTTAAGAGAGACATAAAGCAAGTGTTATAAATAAATCAAACAAATCCTATAATGAATCAGAACTGGGCAGATAATTACCATGACCCTCGGCATCCTTTAGCAGAGGCTCGAAACCCGGATTCTTGAAAGCCGAGGAAAGGTGACACATCGATAATAAACTCACAGTAGGCTTGCGCAACGGAATAACCACCCTGCTAAGCCTCACGGCATCCTCCTCTGAAAAACCGGATGGAAAAGTATATGTAATCTTCGAATCTCTATGCCTCCAGGCCATGGCATAGGGGATTGCCCTTCGGTCAATCAAGAAAAATTTTCTTTCCAGTGCTTAAGGCCAGAAAGCAATTCTTTAAAGAATTTGTAAGATTTCTTACCTGTCCGGTTCTTGAACGAAAACCAATGCCCCTGCTTGCACAGTCGGTAAAACGCTCGAAACAATGAGACCCTAGGTTTTATATTCAAGCTATAACACCTAATCTCAAAAAAAGGATACACAGTTCAGACCCAACGGAACTAGTTGGGAGATGTGGACCCTAAAATGTTTTATAACATTCAGCATGAAAAAAGAAAAAGGGATCCAAACACCACCGGTATCCAACTGCTGAGGATAAATCCCAATCTTATCCACCGGCAGTTTGTCCATGGTCATGTCATCCGAGGCTAGTTGGGGGCGTAAATCGGTTGGAATACCATATTCGACAATGATGTTGTCCAACTCGGATTGTTTCAGTTTGGAAGTATAAGTATGCATGTCAAATTTTGGTACTTCCAAAGGATGTGTTTGTTCTTCGGTCGTTTCCTCCGTCTGACAGACGGTCTCATGCCCTGTGAGTGGAGTTTTTTGTTCCTCAGTTCTATTCTCGGCCATTATTAAACATGCCGAAGGTAAATAATTACAGGGAGAGAACACGACAAACCTTGAAAATGTGAAGAAAGGCGTCCGGCAGTAGAAAGGCAGACGTGTGTATGTAGAATGTGAAACACAAATGAGGTAAAAAGTGAATATATGATGCAGGTTTACTGACCAGGTTTTAATATTTATATTGACTCGTTATACCTATGGTCTACTCTAATGCACTAACGGGCAGTGTACTCGGTCGTGTGTAGTGTAGTATTCGGTAAAACCGATATCATCCCAAGAGCTATGTGTGTGGATTTAAACTAAGTCTAGGTGTCACATATTTTAATAGGTTGAAATGATTAATTAAAACTAAAGACAAGAAAATAAAAGATAGCAAGTAAAAGCAAGGGTTGTGATCAATAAGGGAGAAGTGTGCTAACCTAGTTATTCATCCTATCAAGTTAAGTTTACGTTTAATTACTTCCAATTACTTCAAGTGGGGATAAAAGTCGCTAGGACAACATTTGGTCAGTTCGTCCTAACCTATTATCAAAGGTTTCCACTGGAGATGTCAGGTGACCCGTCGAAAGTCCAGTTGTTTTTAGTCCCCTAAGCCGAGTCATTAAGTACCGCTACATGCAAGATTCATAATAATGAGTGCCCGGGCGCTAGCATCTTAAACACTCATCCCTTACTTCTTAAGTTCATCCAAACGGTAGGTGATCAGTTGGTAAAATCACACAAGCGAAGAAGGGTCGTTAGTTGGTCATATCTTACCTTCCCACTCATTCTACCTACTTAGGGTAAGTTGGTCATATCTCCTAAGTAACTACCCATTACCGCCATTCAAAACTACCGAACCAAGGGTGGCTACCAACAAACTATGCATGCATACACTAGAAATAATTATACGCAAGCAATGTAAACATAAACAAAACAATTAAGGAATCATAACTAGGCTAGCACCGGAGGTGCTTAGCCGCTCATATTGACTAAAACAATCGATTCAATGTTTAACATTACGAAATACATGAATTGAAAGTAAAGAAAAGATAGAATGCTAATGCTTATCGTAGGGGAGTGATTTCTCCCTTGGAGATAGCTCTGTATGCTCCTCAAGATCTGCCTTTTACTTCTACTCACGTTCACTGATGTTGTGTGTGAAATGGGATGATTAGAAATGATGGAATTTGAGAGGTATTTATAGGCCAGATCTTATTACGACGTAACTTAAGTTAAGAGTTACGCCGTAACATCCATTTCTTCATAATTTGCTCTGGAAAAGCTGGTTACGGCGTAACATCAGGAATGAGTTACGCCGTATCTTCAATAAATCGTGGTTACGCCGTAATTGTGGAATTAGTTACGTCGTTGCTTGCAGCGGCGCGAAACCTCATTTGACCTAATTAGTTACTACGTAATCTTAGGATGGAGTTATGCCGTAATCTTCCATTTAGTTGGTTTTCTTGGCCACGCTTCTGTCACAGCGTAATGTGAGAGGGGAGTTACGCCGTAACATCTTCAAAATGAGCATACTATCATATATCTTCAATAAACTCTCCAAATCCATGTCTCTTTAGCTCCAATTCTCGTAATTTACCTAAAAGTGAAATATAGAGGAAAACTAGTGTAAATCAATATAAATGATATAAAATACGAGCATTATCGAGGGAAATTGACACTTAATATTTAGGACTATTTGATGTTATCAAATATCCCCCCACTTGAACTCTACTTGCCCTCATGTAGACCTTATTAGATAGATTCCTAAAAAGATATCTTCCATTACCTGGAAAATATAAGTTTACAAACCCCTTATGCTAGAATAAAACAAAGCCGAACACCTCACAAAATTGGAACAAAACACTCAAATCTCTCAACTATTCTAAGTGTCAATTTCGGGGTGATCACTCATTGCACAGTCATAGCATGTATTCTATCATAAGCTTGGCGGTTACACAAATCTCCACCACTAGAGTTAAGGACAAAAAAATTCTCGAAGGCAATATGGGTAGACACGACAAAGGTTAAGGGTGATTTGTCATTAGTAACATGTCACGGCTAAGTGGACAAAATCAATGATACATGACCAAATCCATGGCCAAGACACCAAAGATTGCTTGCTGCATCACCTAGACATGCTTCATGACTAAGGGTAGGATAAGACATGGGATAAAATTGGTGTAAAATAAAATCAAGCAGATAGTATAAATCTATAACCAAGTCATCACCACTTACCGTTCGCCCAAAGTTCAAGTTTCGAAGTTAAGAAACCGAAACATGATAATACCAGGTAGATGTGCCATTAGAGGACGTCATGATGGGCACATTACCAACTCCATTCTTATAATGTGACCGAGGTGGCCTCCTCGATACTAATCTATACTAAGCTCATAACAATAGTGCTTATAACATCGCACTTTACAATCAACTAAACAACAATAATTTTTTTTTCGAATCTCATCTTTTTTTTTCAACAAAACATAATAACCGAACATAACATCCCCCCACTTCAGATGAACAATATGAGAATTTGGGGGGTCTTTAATGATCTTTAAGGATATGTCGTCAACGAAAGTGTGATTCCCGAACCTTTCCACTTGAACCTTGAACTTAGGCAAATAATGACTTCCCAATCACAAATAAAGACTACAAGGTAGGCTAAGGTGTAAGGGTGTAACGAAACAATATACTAGGTGAACAAAATGAAAGGAATGGATCAGATGAGTGTATCTAGGGGTATCTTGCACTAAAGGTGAGTGCAACAAAGGGTTTAACATGGGGTCGAGAAGTCGAGGTGACTAATCGATAGACACACAATGATAGGCTATTTGGGTGATAATCCTATAATACTTCCTTCTTAATCTGAAAACTCCAAATACATCGAGCTAACTCAACATACCTCGTCTATGGTCTCGAAATGATGTAAAGGCCAAGTTTTAAAGTTTACAAGCTACCGGCACACTCATAATTTGGTGAATTTGGGGTAAAAATTAGGAAACGGATAAGGCTAATCTCATCATATAATATCAAGGGTTATAATGTGCTCAGCTAAGGTCTAAACATGTCAAAATTTTAAAAATGGCATAATTTTTCAAAATAAACTAGAAAAATGAGGGCAAAATAAAGTTCAAGAGACAATTCTACTCCCGTCCCCCCACTTGAGATGTACAAAGTCCCTTTTGTACTAAGCGTTAAATAAAGGTGAAGAGAAAAGTAGAATTAGAGCGAGAACTTCCTTGAAATTTGCTTCAAAAAGAAAGAAGGCCTACGAAATGAATCATGCCTTCGCATAAGCATCCACGAGCAAACTTCAATCCCTGAAATCACACTACCGACAAGCATAATTCTAAAAAAAGAAAAAAAAATGAAAAAGAAACCTAACTCACTTTCGTAGGAATCACGGTTGCATTTAGCATATGCAACAAGCCTTTTAAACCACTTGGTGTCCCAAGTGGTCGAGTGTAGTCTCATGAGGGCTTACAGGGAACATACCCACAAAGTTCATTTAAAACTAATACAAGGTTATGGTGTTTTAAAAGAAAGAAGTGTTACAGAGGATAGTTTCGTCATAACCCCTATAAGGAGTTACGCTATAATTAGTGCAAAACCTGGCAGACGCTACAGGAGTGTAGCTACGGCGTAACCGTTGCATGGGATTATGCCGTAATTGGTAATGCTCTGAGAAGAACTACTGCAAAAAGTATGTTACGACGTAACTATAAGAAACTGTTGACAGATCAGGTCCCCATTCAGCATGCTGCTGCAACTTTTCTCCGTAATCCTGCAAATATGGTTAAAAACAAAAAATCCAACAGAAATGGAAATAAAAAAAATAAAAGGGATAATTTGGGTTGTCTCCCGAAAGAGCACTTTTATTTATTTACGAGTTTTTAAGTTAGACTCAAAGCCTCGGGGCTTTATGGTGGCCTTTGGACTTGGCCAACTTCCTCCATGTCCTTCATCAAATTATGTCTTACCCAAGCAACATTTGTAGCCGTGTGGAGATACTCTTTAGTCTCGATCTTCTGGATTTTACAAAACTTTTCATTCAGCCCTCAAGTGGTATCTAGTACACTCATATTTTTCAGCTATAATCTGTGGCAGCCTCTTATACAGAATGCCAAGAAGTTTTTACCTTCTTTGCTCATATGCTTCATCGTCAGGGTTAGTGAATCCATCTTCCCCTTGTAGTTTAAGGTAATCTATATCATTGTCGGACTCAGTACCTTTAAACCATTTATTGTCGAGTAAACCTTCAACTATCACCTGCTTGCATTCCTCTTTCTCATTTCTCGACGAAACTTTGGTATGTTTTTCTGATATTTCATTTATGTCTTGGGTCGTCTTTAGTCATACATCCCTTCCAGATCTTTTCCTTAGTTCGCGCATCTACCTTTCCATATTTGATCTTGACCCAATTGTCGAACCCCAATTCGTCTTGCCAAGGCAATTCTGTTCTTTCCGAGTCATTAGTTGAGGTCCATAAGAATTCATCTTCCTCAACTCTCTTTATACTACTTCCCCCATTACACTCATAATCAAAAGGGTTGCAAGATGCCCAAAGAACTCCGTCAGGGGTTTTTATTTTCTCGCAACAATGACTTCGAGTTCCTTCATCATCGGTGTTGCTAGAAGGAATATCGTTGATTGGCTTAATGGACTTTCCTTGAAGAATATGTTTTTCATATTTGAGCTCCAAATTTCTTAACAAAACCGTATTAATGATTGCGTCCCGAACCTTACTGAATACCAATCACTGAAGGATAGGTTTCCGAAATCAACGTCATGTCTTTTTAATTCATAAGGACATATACATACTTCGTCCTTCATATTGCCACCCCCGTTACAATACTCATTAAAGGGATTACATGTTGGCCATGCTCATGTGGACTCATCTTCCGTGATCATTAAGGGACTGCAGCAATGCCTAATGGGTGGTTCCTCCTCTTCATCAATCGAGAATTTAGCTAATCTTTCTTCATCGTTAAGTGTAGTCCACATATATATGTCATCATTAACTCTTTCATTATCAACCCCTCCATTGCAGGTTTCGTTCCAAGGATCGCATAAAGCCCATAGATCATACCACTTTCCATTATCAATTGCAATAGCCTTACTCCAATGATTCTTCCTTTTAGATTTGTCTAACTCGAGAAACTTGTCACCCCTCGTATCTTGGTTATGCCGTAACTCTGATGTTTGGTTACGGCGTAACTCTCTTCTGTCATCAGCATCATTATCTTTATTAGACTCATCGGTGGATTTTTCATTGTCAGAAAACACGGCCTTACATGCTGTTGACTTTTTCTTTTGTGCCTCATTTCTTATTTGCACTTCGTCGCCAAGCTTTCCAATCATGGTTTCCAAGTTTTTCAGCGATTCGTCATGGCTAGAAAGGCTTTTGTTTGTATTATCTTGGAAGTTTTTCAGCCATTCTTCTTGCTCTTTCTGTCTCTTAGTTGAATCTACTAAGTACTTGTTAATCGTTTCCTCCAAGTTAGCTCTTCTTTCACAAAAATTTCCACCATCATATTGTGGGGGAGGCCCTCCATGATAGCCATTACCATTACGACTATCCCCGTAAAACGGCCGATTTTCTCCATATTTAGCTTCTTCGACTGTGCTATCTTTCTCAATGTGAGGACAATTTTTAGTGAGGTGTCCTCCTCTGCAGCTTTCGCAACCTACTTGGATGGCATGAACAGTTTCTCTGATCTTGAGCATGTCCCGACCAAGATTTTCTAGCTTGTTAGTGATGGCGGCAATTCCATCAAGACTCTTGCCCGGGCTTCTTTTGCTACCTCCATCGTGCCATTTTTGGGAATAATCAGCCATTTTTTGGATGGCTTCAATTGCGAGAGTAGGGGTCATGCTAGGAATTGGTCCTTGGTAGTCCATCATCTGTCTTGTAGTCACGTTTATTCCTTTGTAAAAGATGTTGACCTTTTGCAGGTTGTTTAGATCATGTATAGGACACTTGTAGAGGAGATCGTTGTATATATCCCAGGCTTGATACAACGTTTCATCATCATCTTGCTTGAAATTATGGATCTCCATGAGCTGATTAGATATCTTCGACGGAGGAAAATATCTTTAGATAAAGTGCTTTTTTAGTAGAGCCCATGTATCAACTGCCCCGGCGGGAAATCTTTCGATCCATCTTCTTGCTCCCCCAGTAAGAGTCATGGGGAACACCCTTAGCATAACAGCGTCATGAGACACACCCGAAATGTTGAAAAGTTTGCGATGTACAAGACATTCTCAACGTGCTCATACGCATCTTCGTCCCTATTTCCTGAAAAAGAGTTAGCACGAAATTCCCTCATAAATTGATCTTTAATCTCTAAACGGACATTAGCTCCAATCGCCGGTCTTACGAGCCCCGAACCTTGTTCTTCTCTTGTCAACGCAAAATATTCCTCAAGAGTGAGGTCATCAATGTTAACAAATTCCATGGTACCTGAAACTTGAAAAAGATCGTGATAAAATTTAAAACAAAACATAAATGAAAGACTTAATGAAAATCCTAATAACTCCCCGGCAGCAGCGCAAAAAACTTGATGCATGTTTTACTGACCAGGTTTTAATATTTATATTGTCTCGTTATACCTATGGTCTACCCTAATGCACTAACGGGCAGTGTACCTGGTCGTGTGTAGTGTAGTATTCGGTTAAACCGAGGTCGTCCCAAGAGCTATGTATGTGGATTTAAACTAACTCTAGGTGTCACAGATTTTAATAGGTTGAAATGATCAATTAAAACTAAAGACAAGAAAATAAAAGATAGCAAGTAAAAGCAAGGGTTGTGATCAATAGGGGAGAAGTGTGCTAACCTAGTTATTCATCCTATCAAGTTAAGCTTACGTTTAATTACTTCCAATTACTTCAAGTGGGGTTAAAAGTCGCTAGGACAGCATTTGGTCAGTTCGTCCTAACCTATCATTAAAGGTTTCCACTGGAGATGTCAGGTGACCCGTCGAAAGTCCAGTTGTTTTTAGTCCCCTAAGCCAAGTCATTAAGTACCGCTACATGCAATATTCATAATAATGAGTGCCCGGGCGCTAGCATCTTAAACACTCATCCCTTACTTCTTAAGTTCATCCAAACGGTAGGTGATCAGTTGGTCAAATCGCACAAGCGAAGAAGGGTCGTCAGTTGGTCATATCTTACCCTTCCCATTCAGTCTACCTACTTAGGGTTAGTTGGTCATATCTCCTAAGTAACTAGCCACTACCGTCATTCAAAAATACTGAAACAAGGGTAGCTACCAACAAACTATGCATGCATACACTAGAAATAATTATACGCAAGCAATGTAAACATAAACAAAACAATTAAGGAATCATAACTAGGCTAGAACCAGAGGTGCTTAGCCGCTCATATTAACTAAAACAATCGATTCAAGTGTTTAACATTACTGAAATACATGAATTGAAAGTAAAGAAATGATAGAATGCTAATGCTTATCGTATGGGAGTGATTTCTCCCTTGGAGATAGCTCCGTATACTCTTCAAGATCTGCCTTTTACTTCTACTCACGTTCACTGATGTTGTGTGTGAAATGGGATGATTAGAAATGATGGAATTTGAGCGGTATTTATAGGCCAGATCTTGTTACGGCGTAACTTAAGTTAAGAGTTACGTCGTTACATCCATTTCTTCGTAATTTGCTTTGGAAAAGCTGGTTACGGCGTAACATCAGGAATGAGTTACGCCGTATCATCAATAAATCGTGGTTACGCCGTAATTGTGGAATTCGTTACGTCGTAGCTTGCAGCGGCGCGAAACCTCATTTGACCTAATTAGTTACGGCGTAATCTTAGGATGGAGTTACGCCGTAATCTTCCAATTAGTTGGTTTTCTGTGCCACGTTCTGTTACGGCGTAATGTGAGAAGGGAGTTACGCTATAACATCTTCAAAATGAGCATACTATCATATATCTTCAATAAACTCTCAAAATCCGCGTCTCTTTAGCTCAAATGCTCGAAATTTACCTGAAAGAGAAATATAGAGGAAAACAAGCGTAAATCCATATAAATGATATAGAATACGAGCATTATCGGGGGAAATTGACACTTAATGTTCAGGACTATTTGATGTTATCAATATATACTGTGAAAACCCTAGCTGACTGTCAAAATGTCCCATCAGTCAGTAAAAATATGACGTGGCAGAATCTGAGCCGCCCACGTCCTTCAGATTATTTAAAAGGATAATACTACCAAAGCCCAACAGATGCCCAAGCCCATCGGGCCAACCCAAACCTTACAGGCTTTACCTTCACACGCTCACCAGCCGGAGAAAAATAAACAGTGTTGACAAAACGGTAGTTTCTAAGTATTGCATTACCAGTTCTCATCCGGTAATACAATACTTGGGAGGACATGTTGGCGTATGTGTCCGGAGGACCTAGCGTCCGGACGGTACATCCTTTTATCCAGAATGGTTATTATCCATTAGATAAGAGGACTAACCGTGTCAGCGCCGCCACCCAGATTTGGCGGGATCCCTTTACCACGTGGCCTGAAACCTACTAGGTAGGGTGGTTATAGGCCTGCGGAACAGTAAACCCAGGTTTCAAGGTTGGGGTAGTATAAATACCCCAACACATTTAATGTTTTGCATTCAATTTCACTTACATTTAATCTCTCATATTTATTACCCTCCGCTTACTCTCACACCGGAGCTTGGTCCCGGGACAACACCCGGGGCGAGGCTAACGCGTGTTGCTTATTGTGTAGGAAGGATCTCCTCCTTTCCTCCTGATTAACTGGTTGAAGCTTTGACTTCCGGACAAGGACCGGGTAGTAGGATTTTTCTTCAACATTCGCTTTCACACGTTTTGGTCTATTTTCATCCGTTTTTTCATATGTTTTCATATGTTTTCGTCCTTTTTCGCCCGTTTTCATCTATTTACATTTTCTTACGTTTTCATCCATTATTCATACGTTTTCGTCCATTTTCATACGTTCTCGTCCATTTTCATACGTGTTTTTACGCTTTCATACGTTTTCGTCCGTTTTCATACATATTGGTCCGTTCTCTTACGTTTTTGTCTGTTTTTTAAATGTTTTCGGCCATTTTCAGACATTTTCATACGTTTCTGAATATCACAAGTGATATTTCAAATATCACAATTGATTTTCTGAATGTAAAAAATGATTTTCAACTAATGTTTCGTTCGTTTTCTTACGTTTTCGTCCATTTTCGTCTGTTTTCATACGTTTTCGTCCGTTTTCATATGTGTTTTTACGCTTTCATACGTTTTCGTCCGTTTTCATAAATATTGCTCCGTTCTCTTACGTTTTTGTCTGTTTTTAAATGTTTTGGTCTTTTTCAGACATTTTCATACATTTCTGAATATCACAAGTGATATTTCAAATATCACAGGTGATATTCTGTGATATTCAGAATATCACAAGTGATTTTCAGAATATCACAAGTGATATTCTGAATCACAGAATATCACAAGTGATATGTTGAATCACATAATATCACTTGTGATATTCTGAATATCACAATTGAATTCCTGAATATCACAAGTGATTTTCAACTAAAGTGATTTTAAGCTAATGTTTGTAACATGGAAATCACAAGTGATATCCAGAAAATCACAAGCAATATTCATAATATCACAAAGTAATCTCCAGAATATCACAAAGTGATCTCCAGAATATCACAAGTGATATCCAGAATATCACAAGTGATATCCAGAATATCACAAAGTGATATTCAGAATATCACAAAATGATAGTCAGAATATCACAAACTGATACTCTGCATATCATAAAGTGATATTCTGAATATCATAAAGTGATATTTAGAAAATCACAAAGTGGTATTCAGAAAATCACAAAGTGATATTCAGAAAACCATAAGTGAAATTCTGAATATCATAGAATATCACTTGTGATAGTCAGAAACGTATGAAAACGGACGAAAACGTAAGAAAACGGACGAATACGTATGAAAACGGACGAGAACGTATGAAAGCGTAAAAACACATATGAAAACAGACAAAAACGTATGAAAATGGACGAAAATGAAAGAAAACTGATGAAAACGTATGGAAACGGACGAAAATAGATGAAAAAGTATGAAAACAGACGAAAAACGTATGTAAGCGAAGAAAAAACGCGAATTAAAAAAACGTGTAAAAAGACACGAATTTATAAAAAAAACGTGAATAAAATAAAGACGTGAATTTAAAAAAAAAAATGTGAATAAAAAAGAAATACGAAAAAAAAAACATGTACTTAGGTTTACCTTTTAAATATTAGGTTAATTCCCACCATTAAATCAAACTAAATGAATGATGGAGATTTGTTCCTTGATAAACATGAATTTATAAATAATCAAAATAAAATGACTCTGACAAACATATATTTGAGTAAAAACTTCAACTTTAGTTCTCATAAACTCTAGCTCTAGCTAATTTCATCAAATAAAGAGATTTAGACATGTATTAAATTTAAAGATATTTTAAGTGAGAAATTCATATATGTCAAATGTTAAATCAACTATACATAAAATTATTGTTAACAATCTACTCATCATTTCGCTTTAATCAAATATTATGGATATGCACGCATAAATTCTATTTGTAGCTTCATTGACCAGAGTATATGTTTTATATCTCTCCTCCTTTCCTTATTTGTGTAGTTGTATGCAACTTGGACGTATTTTTTAATGCACAACTGCACAAGCAATAATATTCCACCTATACGGTATTAAATTTTGCTGTTGACCATTTCTTTTGATGTTTGTAAATCCAACGAGCTAGTACTTATATACATGAGTTCACTCATAATAAACTTATTGCTCCTTTTTATCGTTCATATATGAAAAAAATATGTATCTAAGTCTATGAGAATGACACTGTAACAACAAGAAATTACAGAAAGGTTAATGTTTATTAGGTGTAAATACATGCCGGATTTGAGCATGTGCAGGGTGGACGACCGCACAGGGCCTCACTTTTCTGAAGGCCCCGATGTCGGAAATTTCAAAATTAGTATACGCTCATTTTTGGATGATTTTATCCGGGTAACTGGTATTTTTTGATGGATAATATGCGTTTGAAATGCTCACGAACTTGCTATCGAGAAGGAATGTAAAATAGAGCTTATGTTTGGATATCAATGGAGTTAGCTTGAGATGGGGAAGATGAACCATTTTATTCGTATTTTGTAAAATGATAAGGACCACCATATTGTTTTTCTTTATAATCCTAATATTATGTAAAGTTTTAATTTAGCTCCTACGACTTTTTTAGAATATAAATATAATCCTACAAGCAATACTCGGTATCAGGTCTACAATCCTATAGGTAGAAAGGCCAAAACAATACCAATTTTTCAAATACTTTAATTTATATTACAAAAATTTTATAAAACACATAAGTAGCTATTAAAGAATTTATATAATATATTATGTGGAATCAAATTATCTTTACACATTACCAATCGGCCTTTTTATGAGGCATTTGGTGAGGACATTTTTTTATTGGGGCCTACATCAAAAAATTTGCACAAGGCCTCCAAAATCAACGAAACGGCCATGTTAATAAAATAACTATAGATAGGATGTTTAAGTCACCCGAAAACAGCCTTCCGATAATGTAACACCTCCAAATTCGATATACGCAGCGGAATTAAGGTTGGGGTATTACTTCATGGATCACAGTCATAATAATAGATAAACGGCTCAAAAGAGACGTTTTATATAAAATGGTTATCATTCATCTATTAAAATCAGAGTTTTACAAACGAAAGGTCCCAACGGAAATACTGAAATACATAGTTTTATTCTTGTGAATGATAACAAAATGGACACCCTTTTTATAAGAAAGTCCATAGCCACTCCGTCCCAAGTCGACCTCTAGTTTTCTGAGATAAAGCATGCTAAAAAGTCAACACAAATGTTGACTGAATCCATAGTGTTTGTATAATAATTAGTTGAACACAAGATAAACAGTAGTAAAATCAGTAATATTGCAGTACAATATATTGCCCTAAGTCTCATGACACGCAAACCTTAACATGAACGCGTCATAATAATGACGTAAGTTACAAACATCATAGTAATGATGCGAGCAACAATGCCCTCTGGTAGGAGTTTGCCATTCTCCTAGTATTCTCAAATAAAGTGCATTTGGTTACCTATCCGGCTAACACAAATGGGGCTTCAACTTCCAATAGATCTATTCACTATATTCGCGTTTACTCACAAGTGATTAATGGTTCATGATATGAGGGACTTTTTGTGACAACTCGCAATTTCAGGTCATTTTCAAAATTTACTATTTATCTCGGGAATTTACTATTCACGGGTTACTATTCAAAATTTTACTATTCACCGTTTTCGAAGTCAAAGTAATATTCTGAGAACGTATTTCAAAATTTACTATTCACGAAACACTATTCATTTCCGGAGAAAATCACTATTCAAGTTTCACTATTTCATCATTTATCGTAAATTAGGTTTACGAGTATCAAATACGCGTAACTTGGAGGGTTAAGCTGTGTATTCATGTAATATCATCAAGGACATTTCATATAGACTAGATTTAGTCTACACATCATTAGTAACATCATTTCATATCAATATTATGCATGGATTTGCATTTTTCATTAAACGTTTATTTTCCTATTAAATAAACGCTATCGCGTAAACATTTATTTTGAACATTTGATCCGACGCTTCCAAAAATAATTCTAATATATTTTTATACTCATTTTAAGACTATAAAAATTATATTATTAGTTTACCCGATGTTTTCAATTTATTTTGTATATAAATTGTTATATTTATATAATTACGACGGTTTTCTTAAACACTACACGATAATTATTATTTCACTCAAATTTTGCAAGGAATGTATTTTATAATTTTTATGACTTCAATATATTTTATTTTGACCCGTTAAATTTTATTTTTAGTTAACGCTACCCTACAAGCTCAAATATTTACATAAGTTACTAACTATCCCTAAATAATTACACAATTTCTCTTCATTTACTTACACTTATACTTAATAAAAAAAATAATAATATATTAACTAAAGTAAACACCCCCTTGTCGACACAAGGGGGATGACTCATATACAATCTCACAAATATCTTACATTTATACTTACCTGTAATCATTTACACATACAATACATTATACCTTAGAGTGAAAAACAAATATCCTTTCCTCTCTTTCACTCCATAACCGGCCAACCATAAGCTCAAAGAGGAGATCACCAAATTTTTTCAAGACAAGTTTTTAACAATCTAGTTACACTCTTAGTTAAGGTTTTGAAATAAAAACCTTGGGTGATTAGGAAAAATCCTTTGTTCTTATAACCTCATCAAGTTAACTTGTCACGGTCAGAGGTTGCGCCTCATTTCAGTATTGCCATTGTATCATCATTATCATTGCAACAGGTGAGTTTTCATAGCCCCGATTTATTCAAGTTTATACTTATTTCAAACCTACGGGGGAGAATACATTGCACATCATTTTTATTACGATACCAAGTATATTCAAATTCATTACATTGCTTAAGTTACCTCATTGCCAGTTAAATGTCCCCATTTCATAATCATGAACCGTTAATTTCATAGAAGCGAGGGTGAGTGGATAGATCTATCGAGGGTGACACCTCCATCCGGGTTGGCGGATTCCAACCGGACGGATGCATTTCACTTCATTATCATTATTTGAGTTGTTTGGCAAAACACTCTATTGGGGCGAACATCAGTCAAGCTTCGGTGTCATGTGCTTAAGCAATTGTATCATTTTTGTGACGACATTGTCATACATAATTTATACTTGTGGTAGTCGTATTAAACATTTTCCTGAACTCTATGAACTCACTCAACCTTTGTGTTGACACTTTTAGCAATGTATTTTCAGGTAACTAAGGCATTCACTTCATGGCATGCATGTGGACATATCATAGAGTCGCGGTGACGACGCGTTTCACATGGGATTTATATACTTTAAAAACATCGTTTGACTTGTACCAAACTTATTTTCCGCACATAGTAACTTTCATTTGGGACCTATCTTTGTAACTCTGAATGTTTTTAATATATCAAACGATGTTCTTTTCAAACGACACTTTAGGTCGTTCAATATAACTGTGATTGTGGTGCTATGACAGTCATCCCCCAGGAATTCCATTCCGCTGCAAAACAGGTAATTTGGGGGTGTGACAGATTGGTATCAGAGCTTCGGTTATAGAGAACTAGGTTGCATCATTGACCCTAGACTATAACTACATCATCATAGCATCTCATCATTTCATCATAAGTGCATAGTCACTATACATGCGGTTTCATACGCACAATTTACGAGTTATTTACTTTCATTTCAAATCGATTGTCACATTAATGCCTTCAGATACCCATCCCATCACTTTGACATGGAGAATGCCCTGTCATTCCCTATCACAATTTTAACATCGGTTGACTCAACACCGATAACATCAGATGATGAGACTGAACCCTTTTAGGAGGACGAAGTTGCACTTACACCATCGCGATCACTATTGATTCACCGTAGGATCAGGACAATTTTTATCATTCTGTTGGGACAGATTATACCATTTGGTAGAACTTATAGGTTTAGTCCTAATGAACCTATTTTCTTAACTCACCACAAGGATTTTCATTATCATCATTGTCATCATTTTCATCATCATTGTCATCTAGAGTACCATCCGTGCCATCACATCTCATAGACACTAATCATACACCTGACTTGCAGCTTGAGAAGCGTGCATGATTTGACACACCATTATCATTTATCACTAAGACTATAGACACTACACCAACTCATAGGTTTGAGGACTGTGAGATTTCTAGGGCTATTGCTGCTATACCGCCTACTACTCCTACACTTGAAACACGATTTGACCATCAACAGGAACAGATAATAAGTACCTTTCTAGCTAATGTAATCTTTATCATTTATTATCTCCACAATAATCACAACCTTTGTTCATTTCATTCCTTATTCCAATTGCCTAAATTTTCAATCATTTCGTGATAATACATCACTATCTTACTAGGGGTTAGGCCAACTTTATTCTTGACCAATTAAGAGACTATTATCACTCTATGAGGTTCTCCCATGTATCCTACAAACCATTCAACAAATTATATTTCAAGTTATTTTGCTACCATTTCATGAAATTATTTCACTTAATTTTATTTCAAGCTATTCTACACTATCTTAGAAACATTGTTTCATAAAGTTTTAAAACAAAGTTGTTTCGTTACCACCCTATCAATTGGCTTTCAGTCATTTTATCAATTATTTAATACCATCATACGAAACGATTTTCATGCTACTCTGAAAAATTATTGAGTCATTATCTTACAAAACAAAACGTTGAATACCATCTAAAACTTCGGAGAAACATAATACCATTTCAACAAAACCAAGCATCACATCATTTGTCCTCAATTATACATAGCCTGATCACCTATGTATACTTCAGGAAGAATTATGTCATGAAAGTAACAAGCATCATTTCAAATCTCTTAAAACAATCTTCACTCCAACAGCAAGGAGTTGTAAACAGATAAATTGCTCATAAACACCTCTTTTGTCAACACTCTATAAATACTTACGCCATTCATCCCTCATTCAACCGATAAGTTAGAATTTGACGAGTTACTTTTTCTTAGGAAAGGCTTCCTATACCATCTACGAGGAGGATTCCTCAATACAAGAAAACAATGAAAAGATTTCAGAACTACCAACAAGGACTAGAACTAGGTAGTAGGATGATTCAAAACTCAACAAAAATCTTAAGACATCACGAAACATTCCGAACCACCATTTTGGACTAGAAGCCCAATTATATCATTTCAAAAGCATCAGTTGGACTGAGTTACAAGATTTAGTACGAAGCGAATACACACTAAGCAACACTATAGGGATCAACCTAGTCTTCTAGCTGAGACTACAGAACATTTCATTAAACATGGCCTCAACAATATGTGAACTCCCCTACAATGAGTTTCCCTTAAGGAAAATTTGGTTAAATTTAGGTTATCGATATAAACTTTCCCTAAGGCATTGTGTTTTCTAGAAATTACGGATAACCTCACTTTCACATCAAGAGATGCAACAGGTCTGAACATATCGGACAATCAATCACTCTCCATCTACAAGTGAAATTAGAACAAACATTCCTCGACATAGTATGAGCTGATATCTATTTTCTTGCTAGCATGATAACAATATAAGTGATGAAATATTTTAGAAGCACTCCATATTGGGACAAATCTTGAAAATCAACCACTGCACCACATCACGTAAACATTTAAGGTTTTGTGACTTTACGACATAGAGCGTGGAAATATTTCGATAAGAGAAATTAAGAGAGTCATCATCAAGCAATAAACATTGTAGTCATGGAGACTAAGCACCTTAGGCAAGTAAGACTCAAGTCATGACATTCGCTAGAAATAGAAGCGCGAGGAATCACAACTGTTATCCATAATCTATTCTTTTCTATAAGGTCCTTTTCGACAGACTTAACATTTTGAAATTTGGCATGAGTCACGTGGTATCAATTCCAGTTGTACCTATTATAAGCTATTCGATTCACCTTAGGCTTCTGACAATCATATCAAGATTCCCATGGAATCTATTAGGACATGAGTACCGCCTATTATCCTCAGCTCAATGGTTAGAGCGAGAGAACAATTCAAACATTTAAAGATATGCTCAAAGCATGTGTGATATTCTAGAAATGATTAGGTAAATCATTCTTCATCGAACCAATTTGCTTTACAACAATAGTCAACACATGAACATATTGACTACACCAATTGAGACACTCTATGGTTGAGGTGTCAATCACTTATTTACGGGCCGAAATCAGGAAAGTCCAACTCACTAGTCAATGACTCATTCATGAAAACAACGAAGTGATCGTACAGATCAAGAATCAGTTACAAGTAACAACATATAGCTAGATAAGCTACGTCGATATACGACGCAAAATATTGGAAGTATGTTCCATAAGTCGCAAACCATTAGAAATTCAAGTTGGCAACAGATTTATGTTCAAAGTCTCGTCTTGGAAAGGCGTGGTACGATTCAGAAAAACATTGGATTACCCAATGCGACTCAAATATACTCACCTTTTCACAAGTAACATCGTAGAACCTAACATGGACTGAATTCAGGGACTGAATTCCTTTTTGGTTGGGCGAATGTGACAACTCGCAATTTCAGTTCATTTTCAAAATTTACTATTCATCTCGGGAATTTACTATTCACGGGTTACTATTCAAAATTTTACTATTCACCGTTTTCGAAGTCGAAGTAATATTCTGAGAACGTATTTCAAAATTTACTATTCACGAAACACTATTCATTTCCTGAGAAAATCACTATTCAAGTTTCACTATTTCATCATTTATCGTAAATTAGGTTTACGAGTATCAAATACGCGTAACCTGGAGGGTTAAGCTGCGTATTCATGTAATATCATCAAGGACATTTCATATAGACTAGATTTAGTCTACACATCATTAGTAATATCATTTCATATCAATATTATGCATAGATTTGCATTTTTCATTAAACGTTTATTTTCCTATTAAATAAAAGCTATCGCGTAAACATTTATTTTGAACATTTGATCCGACGCTTCCAAAAATAATCCTAATATATTTTTATACTCATTTTAAGACTATAAAAAATATATTATTAGTTTACCCGATGTTTTCAATTTATTTTGTATATAAATTGTTATATTTATATAATTACGACGGTTTTCTTAAAAACTACACGATAATTATTATTTCACTCAAATTTTGCAAGGAATGTATTTTATAATTTTTATGACTTCAATATATTTTATTTTGACCCGTTAAAATTTATTTTTAGTTAACGCTACCCTACAAGCTCAAATATTTACATAAGTTACTAACTATCCCTAAATAATTAGACAATTTCTCTTCATTTACTTACACTTATACTTAATAAAAAAAATAATAATATATTAACTAAAGTAAACACCCCCTTGTCGACACAAGGGGGATGACTCATATACAATCTCACAAATATCTTACATTTATACTTACCTATAATCATTTACACATACAATACATTATACCTTAGAGTGAAAAACAAATATCCTTTCCTCTCTTTCACTCCATAACCGGCCAACCATAAGCTCAAAGAGGAGATCACCAAATTTTTTCAAGACAAGTTTTTAACAATCTAGTTACACTCTTAGTTAAGGTTTTAAAATAAAAACTTTAGGTGATTAGGAAAAATCCTTTGTTCTTATAACCTCATCAAGTTAACTTGTCACGGTCAGAGGTTGCGCCTCATTTCAGTATTGCCATTGTATCATCATTATCATTGCAACATGTGAGTTTTCATAGCCCCGATTTATTCAAGTTTATACTTATTTCAAACCTATGGGGGAGAATACATTGCACATCATTTTTATTACGATACCAAGTATATTCAAATTCATTACATTGCTTAAGTTACCTCATTGCCAGTTAAATGTCCCCATTTCATAATCATGAACCGTTAATTTCATAGAAGCGAGGGTGAGTGGATAGATCTATCGAGGGTGACACCTCCATTCGGGTTGGCGGATTCCAACCGGACGGATGCATTTCACTTCATTATCATTATTTGAGTTGTTTAGCAAAACACTCTATTGGGGCGAACATCAGTCAAGCTTCGGTGTCATGTGCTTTAGCAATTGTATCATTTTTGTGACGACATTGTCATACATAATTTATACTTGTGGTAGTCGTATTAGACATTTTCCTGAACTCTATGAACTCACTCAACCTTTGTGTTGACACTTTTAGCAATGTATTTTCAGGTAACTAAGGCATTCACTTCATGGCATGCATGTGGACATATCATAGAGTGGCGGTGACGACGCGTTTCACATGGGATTTATATACTTTAAAAACATCGTTTGACTTGTACCAAACTTATTTTCCGCACATAGTAACTTTCATTTGGGACCTATCTTTGTAACTCTGAATGTTTTTAATATATCAAACGATGTTCTTTTCAAACGACACTTTAGGTCGTTCAATATAACTGTGATTGTGGTGCTATGACAGTCATCCCCCAGGAATTCCATTCCGCTGCAAAACAGGTAATTTGGGGGTGTGACACTTATAGTGGCAACAGTAGGTACTTAGGCAATATCAGTTTGGATAGCATACAGAAAAATACTTGTTTTCGGGTTTTGTAGCATGTATCTCCCCACGAGTTTGAAAAGAATATGTAAGAGTGGGACTATGAACTCACCTCGGTGTTACCGTAGTCTGGATGGAAAATAAATTAAGTAATGTGAATAAACTGCTCCGAATTGCGACCTGAGTTAGTATGTCATGTGTTTAGTATTCGAATTCAAGTACATGCGATGATAATGCTTTATCGATGGTTGGGTGAACATGAAGTCTCTTCAAAATTTAGTAATACTTATCATACTTATTTTTATGGCTCGGTTGATAGTTTATAAGTCTTATCGAAATCCAAATTGTTAAATATGATATGTTTCCAAAAATGTTATATTTTACAATTTTGAGTATTTACGGTTTTTACCCTTGTACTTTCAAAAATGATACTGTATACCCTCAACTATGGGTTATTGACAAAATCAGCCCTTGTATAATTAACTTTGAAGAAATTGCATTTTTAGCCTAAGAAAACTTTATCTTTCAAAAATTACAATTTCTACCCTTGTAGTTTTCTAAGAAAAATTCACTTGTTTTAGGCCTAAGTCGACAAAAGTAAGGGTAAATATAAGCGAGACCTTGAGAGGTTTTTACTACGTTCTTGATCCCTTCAAGAGTTTTCCGGGTGGTCTTTCTAATGGTTCAAACTAGAAGTATTAAGCTCTTACGGGTGGTCGTAATAATTTCCCAAAGTAGGGGGTTAGGTTCCTTATTTAAAGAGTGTTGGTTTTGGTGACAACAAGCCCAAATGAGGATAAATTTTACACTAGGAAAGCCAATATATTTACGACGTAATTCATCCTTTAAACAATTTGTTGTAAGCTCTTCAAGATGGTATCTTTGGTTAGGGAGAAATAAGCCAGTGAACATGGTCACTTGGCCACATCGCGGTTTAAGAAAAATTTATTTTTGACCCATTAACTTTTACGATGTAACCTAGGGACATCGTAATATGTTAATTAACTCATTTTAAGTATTCTCTAACATCCTATAGCTCATAAGACTCAAAGTTTTAAAAGTGCACGCAAGAGTTATTTATTGTTGGGATATGAAAGTGCTGAAGAATGACAAAGTACTGGAAGAAGTCAAAGTACTGCTAAGGAAAAAGTCAAAGTACTGCTAAGAAAAAAATCAAAGTACTGCTGTCGAAGTCAAAGTACTGCAAAGCTAAAGAAGTGCTATATTCGTTTTTGGAAAGCTTTGTTATTCTAGAATATTCTTTGTTTAGATTACTTGTCGTACAAGGTTATAATTGTAGACCGACTAGGGTTATCCTTAAGCCTATAAAAGGACCCCTAGGTTGGTATTAGAGAATACGATTTTTAGAGAAGTACGTGCATTATTAGAGTTTTAGAGAAGTTCGATATTATAGTTTTAGAGTTGTTTAAGAATCTGTATAACAAGCAGATTCAGAGTTATTAATAAAATCATTGAAAGTTAAAAGTTAATTCTTCTTAGCTTTGTTAAGTAAATTCCACATACTTAATAGAGTTTGCTTAGTGTTTCATTGTTAATAACTTAGGATTTATCCGAAGTTATTAAACCCTTAACAAGCTATATAGTTAGTTTGGTTAGAGTACATCGATCCAACAAGTGGTATCAGAGCTTGTGTGGAAACTCTGACTAAGAAGAAACCTTAAAACCTAGTTAACAACAAAAACCTAAAGATGTCGACTGAAGTTGTTCCACCACCATCCATCACCTCACTAAGAATACCAATCATTAAGAAGGGAGAATACGACCTATGGAGCATGAAGATGAGGCAGTACATTGCTATTACAGACCTTGCACTATGGAATGTAATTGTCAATGGTAATGAAGTAGTTCCAGAACCTGTAGAGATTCCTGGACAACCTAAACCACCCAAAGCAGTCTTACCAGCAGCAACAATAAGAAATCAAGAGAAGGCTCTCAATATACTGTTGTCTGCTATTCCAGATGGTCATCTACTCAAGTTCCATGATGCTAAAGATGCAAAGAAACTCTGGGCTGCTCTCAAGACAAGGTTTGGAGGTAATGATGCTTCCAAGAAGATGCACAGAAATCTGTTGAAGCAGCAGTTTGAAACATTCACTGTTGGAGAAAGAGAAGGCCTTGATGCTGCCTATGACAGATTCCAAAATCTTCTCAGCATGCTGGAGCTATACAAAGCAGAGGTTTCAGTTGAAGATGCTAATCTAAAGTTCTTAAGGAGTTTGCCATCGACATGGCATGTGATTGCTACTATGATCAGAGGACAATCTGGTCTAGATGTAATGGACTTTGATGATCTTTATAATCATCTGAAGGTGTATGAGCATGAGATGAATGGCCAAACTAGTTCAAAATCTCACAGTATTGCCTTTTTGTCATCTGAAAAGAGAGGCAGTACTTCCACTAAAAGTACTGCTTCTCCTACTCAAAGTACTGTTGCTCAAAGTACTGTTGCTTACACTACCCCCACCTTTGCTCAGCAAGCCATACCAACACCTACCATCCACTCAGATGAAGTCGTATGCTCTTTCTTTGCACATCAAGCTACTTTACCTGTCACTTATGAAGAAGATATCTCACAGATTGAAGAGGATGCTCTTGAAGAAATTGATATCAGGTGGAAAGTTGCTATGATCACTGCAAGGATCAGGAAGCTTATGAAGAAGACAGGAAGAGGCATTGACTTCAAACCAGAACAAGGAATCACTTTTGACAAGTCCAAGATTGAATGCTTCAATTGTCAAAAGACTGGACATTTTGCAAGGGAATGCAGGTTTGCTAAATATCAAGCAAACAGGATGACTGAGAAACCAAAGCTTGAGCTAAAAGAAATTCCTATTACAGAAACAAAAGCTTTGGTTGCTCAAGAGAATCTATCAGAGGTTGACTGGAGTGCTGAGTTTGATGATGAGCCAGTAACCTATTGTATGGTAGCTGTGGAGGAATCAGTGGAAAAGTTTGATTGGAGCACAGCTTTTGAAGAGGAACATGGACATGCTGCTTTGGAATCCAGAGATGGTCTAGGAAGCTTTGATTGGAGCATGGAGTGTGAAAATGATCCTGTTCTACTTGCTATGGTAGCCACTTCACCAAGCTCACCCCCTATCTCTGAGGTATGTTCTAAGTGTCATGACTTTTATCAAAAAGTACTTAATAGTTATGTGACTGAAAGAGATAACTGTATAAGGGCTAGGTCTGAGGTAGCAGGTTATCAAATTACTTTAGAGTCTATGGAAGCCAAAATAATAACACATGAAAATAATGAAATGGCTTGGGCAGAAAAGTATGAACAACAGGATTATCAGTTAAAACTAAGTGAATGAAAGTTAAATTGTAAGATTTCTGAAATTGAGAAACTGACTAAGGAGAGAGATGATTTGTTAGCAAAGTTTGCTGCTTGGAAAAAATCTGGTCTTTCTCATGTCACTTATGTTGAGAAACAGAGAAGGGCTTACAATAGAACTAGCCTAGGTTTTGGTATGGATTTCAATAGCATAGAAGAAAACCCACCTAGTGATAAGGATGACCTTGATTTTGAGGATATAACCACGATTGATGATGAACTTATTAACTATGTAGACACATCTAGTAATGAGGAATCACTTAGTGAACCACCTCCTGAATATAAGAAAGACAAAGGTTATCATGCTGTCCCACATCCCACTGGTAGTCATCAACCTATTAGACCTGATGTTTCTCGTTTTGGTGTAGACAACCTAGAGTTTAGGAAAAAGCTTACTAGTCAATCTAGGTCTGAAACCCCAAAAGAAACAGCTGAGACACCTAAGGTAGATGATTTTAAGAGTCAAGCAGTACCTTCAACTCAAAGTACTGCTACATGTTCAGCAGTACCTTTAGAAAAATCTTCTCAAAATACTGCCAAACCTTTTTGGGATAATTTTGGTCAAAACAGTTTTAATCATTCACCTAGAAGACATAATAGTTTTGGTCATAGACATAGAGGAAGCAATTTTGGGAATTTGGGTCAAAAATTGTGTTTTGTTTGTTATAGTCCTAATCATCTGATTAAGAATTGTGACTTTCACTCAGAGTACCTAAGTAAATTCCCAAAGAACAGATCAACCAACCATAAGCCTAGAGAGAATAAACCAGTCTGGAATCACTCAAATAGGGTCAACCGTAGCAATTTCTCACAAGACTATAGGTACCCTCACCAGAGAAGACCTTTTTCAAAACCTCCAGTACCTTCAAACTCTTTCCAAGGTACTGTTAAGCCAAAACCAGTACTTTCTCAAAGTACTGCTCAGTTTTCACAAAATACCTTTTGGAATAGGAACCCTAGGAGATCTAATTACTATCAATCTAGAAGGCATTACAACTCACAGAAAGTAGATAGATCAAGGGACTCTACACCAGCAGTTATGTTAGGAATTAGAAATTCCAGGTATTAAAGAGTCGGTCACCTCAAGTATATGTAATCGTTAGAAAGCTCGTAGTCGTAGTTCTTTTAAGTTAAGTAGTTATTTAGTTAAGTAACACCGTGGAGGACGGACGGGTCTTTACCCACTGTATGCCTGATCCACAGCCCGTAGTGTGGCGAATTATGTAAGACTATAAATACTCTCTACCTTCCAAGGTAGAGAGTTGGAGCTCATAATAATATCTTTCACTTTCTCTCACTAAGTTCCCTAAACCTCTAACTTTCTCTCTCTAGAATTCCATCTTATTCGCCACCTTGTGTTATGGTTTGATGTGTATGTGAAAAGTTATATCTTACAATTGGTATCAAGAGCCATGGTTAGATCATATCTTGCACATCTTTGGATTTGTAGTGGTTTTTAGGTGGTTTTTGAGTTTGAAAAAGTTTAGTGGTTTTTGCATCATTTGGTTGATTTCTTGTGTTAAAGTTTGAATTTTGTTGGTACTTTTATGTTTAGAATCATCAAAAGTGTTTAGGTTTTCATTTGGTAAGTCTTTTGTTCAGGCTCTCGATTAAGCGGTCCAACTTTTTGGTTTATTGGAAGTGAAAAGTTAGGTTTTTGTTGGGTTGGTTCTACTAAGTTCGAATGGTTTACTTTTGGATTTGTGAAAACTACTAAGATTTGTATTTTCATGGTTGTTTTAAGTTTGAAATTGTGTTCTTTAGTTGGTTTACTACGTTTTTGGTGATTTGAAAAAGTTTGAGTTTTTGGTGGATTTTTGGTGATGTTTAGGTTTCTACACGTTCTATACTAGATTGGTACCGAGAACTATGGTTAACATTCTATATTGAAAAGTGTATGTGTAGTTTGGTATTGTGTTCCACCGCTTATTCTACCTTAAGATCTC
>BPTQ01000005.1:128435929-128576034 GCA_019973895.1 Chrysanthemum seticuspe | reverse complement strand
ACTCGTCGGATAAGTCTTCTATCCAGTGTTAGTAGTCTTACGGAAAGTTCAGCGACTAACACTACGTATGCTGAGACTACACCTACTACCTGGATGCCGTGTGTGTTAAAAATACCGATCGTAAAGAGGTTACCAAAGAGGGTTCCAGAGAAGAAGTGGTGATCGACCGGGTAGGGTACTGTTCGAGTAGAGTCTCCATAATTTTGATATGCTACTACGACTACTTTAATTCTTGTTTCAATACTTCTTCTCTAAACTTACTTTTTCTAATTACTGTACTCACTTGGTCATCCATTTCCTGCTCACGAGTGGTCAACTCAAATTTAGCACGTTGTTCATAAATAGCAACACGTTCTTTATAGGCATTTAGTTCAGAAATTACAGAATCATCAGGGGCACATGCAGTGTATTCATCAAAAACATAGTCATTGTTGACTGCAGAAGATGCATCACTTGGTACAACTTCACTTTCACTTTGTTTCACATATTGATCATATGGGACAATATCGATATTACCCATATTTTCAATATTTGATTCAATAGTTTCAGTTGATTGTACTTTGTCATGCATCTGTTGCACATCAGCATCATCGTATAGTTTTAATACCTCTGAGATGAGCTTGTCATGGGATGGGCCAGCTAGTGGTGAAGAAGAGACCTTGGGAGAAACCATTGGAGAAATGCTAGCCATAAAAATTGTGTGTGCCGTAGGTCCATCATCCACATCAGAGTCGTATGCATCACAATCAGCGACTTGAAAGGCATTCTGATGATTGTGACCTATCTTCTGAATAGGCTGCTCATCCACATCTGCATCATAGGTCTTGGCATTACCCTCAGCTAAAAACAGCAATTCCTCTTCATCTAAAGCAACACCATTGTCCTGAGCTTGTGCAAGCAGCATCTTATCTCTGAAGTAATCAGCATTCTGTGGACGCTTTGGAGATGTGCAGTTTCTTGCAATGTGTCCCTCACCACCACAGTTATAGCATTTGATCGGCTTAGCTTGACCTTGGTTACCATTCCTTCCTCGATTCTGATTGCCCACATAACCTCTACCAGCACCACCTCTTCCCTGATCATACTGTCTTTCCTGAACTGGTTGCACCACGATCCTTCCATCTTTAACAGTAGCTTGATTGTGTGGGTTAGATGCTGTTCTGAGGTTGTTGTTGGTTTGTGGGAGAGAATTCATGTTTTGGCTAATCAGAAGAGCTAGTTGATTAATGAAGTTTCCCACGTGTGCATCAGCATCAGCTTGTTTGAACATAGGATCAGGAATGAGTTTGTGATTACCATTACCCAAGGGTATGACTTGTGAAGCTTTGGTTGTGATTCCGATGTTTGAGTAGAAGCCAGTTGAATCATTAGACGAGCTTGTCTCTCCCGGGTTGGTTTTGAACTGATTGAGAATCAATTTTTCAAACATAGCATGTCTCTCATTCTGAAGGAGGAAGGCATAGAGTTGCTCATAGTTTGTATTCTTCAATCCTTTAGTGAGCTTCACAGCGGTGACAAACTTGTGCCATTCGGGATTCATGTTGTTCACAAATTTCGAGTTCAGCTGAATGTTAGGCATAGTCATTCTGATGTTCCTCATGTCATTCACTAGCTTATGAAATCTCACATAGTACTCATAGACACTCTCATCTGGTTTCATCTTGAAGTGTTCAAATTCGTCATAGAGTTGGGATTCTCTGTCTTCCATAGTTAATTCTGAACCTGAGGGAAGCATCTTAACATTATCCCAAACTGCCTTTGCATCAGTGTTATGATTGATCAGCTTGTAGATGTCTTTAGGAAGACCTTGAAGAACAATGTTTGAAGCCCTGATATCTGCATCGAATCTCTTTTTATCCTTATCATCAAGCTCATCATACATTTTAGGTCTGTCCATTCCGTAAACAGGAGTACCATCTTCATTAGTATCAAGTATGTCTCTAGTCGTCTCAACTCTATATGGTCCTTCATCAATGGATTTGAGAATGTTGACACCATTTTCCTTTCCAAGGCAATACAATCTGATTCGTTGAGCCCAAGAATCGTAGTCAGTTCTGTCAAGCATGGGTGGACGAGTATCTGAGCCAGCTGCTTGAACATCCTCGGCAACAGTGGAGATGATAGTAGGAACGTTGGTAGACATGTTAACAGATTATACGGGATTTTATAACTCTATGATTAAACCGGGAAATAGATTCTTTCACGGGATTTTACTAAATCAAGAGAAAACCGTAAACAATCACTCAAGTCGCTAGAAGATAATGCACTAAGTCGCTAGAAGATAATGCACTAAGTCGCCAACACTTAATTCGCTACACCACTAAGTCGCTAGAGTCCCAAGTCGCTAGACAAATGCAAGTCGCTAAGTAGTAACTCGCTAAGACTCAAGTCGCTAGCAAAATTTTGGCAGCAATTCGCTACTCAAGTCGCTAAAGATACAAGTCGCTAAAGAGCAACTCGCTACAGACCAAGTCGCTACCACCAAGTCGCTACTCGTAGTGGAGAGTCCACCACTTGTACTGTAACTCGCTAGATCTAACTCGCTAGGTCTAAAACTGTAACTCGCTACAAATTTGTAAAGCAAGTCGCTACGAAGAAAATAATCCGTGAGCTAAGTCGCTATCAAGAAAAACCATATAAACATCACTTTTCAATCCACAAACAACCCAACCAAGATGATTCAAGCTTACCAAATGAAAACCTAAACACTTGTGATGATTCTAAACATAAAAGTACTAACAAAATCCAAACTTTAACACAAGAAATCAACCAAATGATGCAAAAACCACTAAACTTTTTCAAACTCAAAAACCACCTAAAAACCACTAGAAATCCAAAGATGTGCAAGATATGATCTAACCATGGCTCTTGATACCAATTGATAGTTATAACTTTTCACATACACATCAAACCATAACACAAAGTAGCATATAGATGGAATTCTAGAGAGAGAAAGTTAGAGGTTTAGGGAACTTAGTGAGAGAAAGTGAAAGATATTATTATGAGCTCCAACTCTCTACCTTGGGAGGTAGAGAGTATTTATAGTCTTACATAAATCGCCACACTACGGGCTGTGGATCAGGCATACAGTGGGTAAAGACCCGTCCGTCCTCCACGGTGTTACTTAACTAAATACTACTTAACTTAAAAGAACTACGACTACGAGCTTTCTAACGATTACATATACTTGAGGTGACCGACTCTTTAATACCTGGAATTTCTAATTCCTAACAGGGACAACCCTCCATATTACACCGACTGGTCAAAACCTCTACCAACAATTGGCCAAACAGCTGAACCTAGGATTCCATTCAGATATTTCTTCAACAAAGACCTGGAATTTCTTCTACATGGTGGCGATGGATCAAGAAAATACGCTACATCTTTGACACTTCCATTTCCTGCAGCCATATACTCAAACTGCATAGCCATCGAGGAATGTGCCAATCACTTGTGTTCCGACAAAGTGGAAGCATACGACCGCGATGCAATGTACGGGATTCATCATTGGCCGGAACGCCGAAGAATCTACTACAGAAGCTGTCAGGTTCAGAAGTCTCAACATGCAGTGTTCAGTACTAAGGATATCGTTGCCATCAAACATGTTGTTTTTTCATCTAAGTGGGACTACACCTTCCTTAAGAATATCGTGGTCAAACGACAAGATGAAAGGGACTATGCTTTCTCTGAAGCTGACTTTGAGAATTTGTCTATCAACGACATTGAAGACATGTACCTTGCTAAAGTACAAGGTCGCATGAGGCAATTTTCAACCGATGTACAACGTGAATTCATCAAGTCACTGCTCATCTTCATCAGACGCATTGTCATCAAGGAACGTGTAGAAGATCTTCAGCAGGCAGTTGAATCTTATCAGACCCGTGTCAACTTCACACCACCTCAGCTAGATCTTCCCGACATCAACCAGCTCTCACAATATACACTCATCAGTAAACCTTTCGGCGTCGTTTACCGTAGTGAACTACAAAGAAATTGCTTAATGGCGTGTAGTGAACTTCACATGTTTGGGGATCACACTTTGAAGATGGTTAGGGACGGATTGACATATAGGTTGAAGGACATACGTCAAAAGATTGGGTCTCCTAAGCGATGGAATTATCAGGATCGCAGGGATGTGAGGAGGATCATCAGAATGATTGATGAAAGGTTGTATAGAAGGGATCAGTTCAGAAGATTGGAAAGCTATGTTGGTGGTCGACCCAGGATTAACATCACCGGCTTTCAACGCCCGATTCACACTCCTGGCGACATCTCTGGACTTCCTGGTACCCCTTGAATTGTTTCTTTCATTATAAATTTGGATGTGTGATTATATATGTGTATGGCTTGTGCACACATACCAGTGTACAACCCGTAATTGTCAAGAAAGGACCCTGTGATACGCTTCAGTGCCACAATCCTTATAAAAGGAGCGAAAGCTTCTTACTTTTGAGTAAAACCTATCAAACCTTTCATTATTCAAGGTTTTGCTCAAAAGAACAAGTACTTCCCCGTATGATTTTCAAAACCTCAACCATTTATATCACTTGTTGAGGGGAAGTATTTGAATTAAAACTTTGTTCACAAATTGTTCACAGTGGTCACTCTTCCCGCAACACTCGAAATGGTCATATTTATTCTCAACCGCTCAAAAAGAAATATGTTGTGCATAATGCAAATGAATCTTTGTATAATAGACTTAACCAACGAATTGACGGTACTAAACTGTTAGTAACTCAAAAAGACTTGTCCTGGACGGGTAATAATTTCAAGCTAGTTCGCTAGTAATGTAAACGTGTCTCGCAAAGGACTTGTCCAAGTAGAAAGTACCATTCGAGATACTCTTGGTAGACATGAACTCTGACGGGTTTGACAACCTTTCGAGGTTTGTCTACACCTTCAAGGTAGTTATTAGAGCCAGTTGTCACCTAAAAGCTGACAATGTAACTCTTTAACTATACAACGTAACTGTGTCTCGCGGGAGATTGTCTATCTTGAGTTGATCAATTCAAAAGTGCGCGCTCTTCCCACACAGTGCAGATTTCCGTCAAAACTCTAAAGCACATGTGGAGGGGGAGTATTTCTGCAAAAAGATAAAACTCTCACAGTGGTTCAAACATGTTTTTCATTTACAAACCCTTTGAGAGATTTTTCACAATAGTGGTTTTAATGGCAACATAGGTTAGTCATGGAGTTATAAGGTGACTAAGGTTAGGAATAACCGTCCTATGATTCGCCAGAGCCGGAGGGATCTACCCAAGGACATCACAAATAGTTAGTACTTAGAAGTCCTTAGGTACGATTATAAAAAGGAGAAAATGAGAATCGGAGAAAGAAGGAGTTGAAGAATCAAAAAGAAATGCAAAGAAAAGGGTGAAAAGAAATAGCCCTCTAGATTATTCAACTTAGGGCAGACACCGGGTTCAATTCATATGCTACTGGTTGTCACTTAGTGACGCCGGTATTGAAGATTAAAAGTCGTCATGGACCCAGTGACGCATGCACTAAACCTTCTTAGCCACTCAAGTTTCTCTCAATAGAAGCATGTTTCATTCTCACAGGGAACCCTACGTAAACTATTGGCTTTCTCTTAGAGATCGCTGGTATTAAAGAAGGAGACCCTCTCCCTAGTCTCCGCTCAGGAAAACCAAAACCCACTATTGAGTCTAGAGCCATGAGATTCATCAAAAGATCTCTTAGGTACACTTGACATTTTATCACTTGACGTTCAACAATAAGAATTTCAGTGGTACATTATCGAGTCCTTCACAGATCTTAGCAATCTGTCGAGAACATTTATGAGAGGTTCACATCTGTGATCCTCAGTGATTGAATGGAAACTCCTGCCAGGGTCAACATTAAACAACCCTGACAGCAGGTCACTTCGGTAACTCCTCGTGGATTACGCTTAGTGTGTCTCAAACGGTCTACAGTCGTGAGGTGATGCTTCGGTGTACCTCAGCGACTCATCTGAACTGTAGATGTACTTCGGTACATCGCGTTATCTCACTTGTGGGACTCCAGTTCAGGAACAGCCTTTGTAAGAATTAGAGTTGTGTTTTCACACTATGCTGTTAACACTCTCGAAGTTCAAACTTGTAAGTGCCGGAATCCGCTTATTACTAACCGTTTGAAATGTTTTCTTCTTATGGAAGCTCTGGAGCGGGATGATCGTGCAGATTCTTCACATGCTCAAACCAACATCATCACTAATGGAAGTTCTATCCAAAAGCAACACAACAGTCAGAATGATTCTTCGTCAAATCAAAGAATCTACAAAGTTAAAAGACTTAAAGAACTTCATCAGTATTGAATTCCAATGTCAAAGAGCGTGTGAGCATGTTGAAGAATGACGTGGAGACACTGTAGCAGCGAAGCAGACCTGAGGCAGACTTGATGCAGACAACAACATACTATCACTTTCATCACAAAGAACAATGATCAAAGAACAAAGTTAAAGATGACGTCAAAGCATAACTGTTCAAAGACAACTATCTCTCTACACTGGGGAGATTGTTCGAATCGAGGCAATTCTTCTCACAAGAAAGAAGAATGTCAGAAGACGTCAGAGCTACTATTACATCAACGCCTTCACCGTTCATCACCAACACTTGAGGGGGAGATTGTTGGAATCACTCCTAAACCATAATCAAGTGTTTGTAATTAATATGTAATAGTTAGCTTTATTATGGCCTTTATGTTTGCAATTAGCCTTAGGCTTATGTAGAAGGCCCATAAGCCTAGGCCTTAGTCCATTAAAGAAAGGATGGAAACTAGGAGTGTTGCCCTAGCTTTCGTCCTATAAATACCTTATGTAAACCCTCACTTGAGGGTTGGTTGTTCAAGTTATTTCTCTCATTACACATCTACGCCTAACCGTGCTTTATATCGTGTGTGTGTGTGTGTGTTTTACTTGTTCAATCGCCTTACCTCCTTCTAGTAAGCTTGTGTTTGTAAAACTAGTGACCTAACAGTCTTCTTTCTTTCTACCCTTCCGCGAAGATGACTTGTCTGGGCATTTATAAAGTGTGACAAAGACTTGGGTATTTAGTTACGGTTGTGATTCTTTCTCGCTTAACCCACAACATAACTATCACTTCGGTTTCTCACGCAGTTGTGGATACGTCAAGAAGTTTTGTACATTGGGTACACCGTTTCTTCTTCACAAGGATTAGTACAAGTTTAAGTAACAAATCTGGGGAATTTCACTTCGTGATCAAGTTTGGCATATCGAGTTTACTTCACCATGTTGTCACTGCAATAGCCGACAGAATGTGTAAATGATATGTTTACCAGAGTGTTTATTGGATGGTTGATGATGTTGATGATGTTGGATAATGAACCATTGATGAACCGCTGCATGTTCCCCTAAAACTGATATTCACCGAAACCAAAGTTGTCATAACACATTCAAGCTGACATTGTTTACGGTTTTGTCTTGATTTTGTAAAATCCTGCGAAAGAATCTATTTCTCGGTTTAAATCATAGACTTGTAAAATCCCGTGACAATGTAAACATCCTGGTAATTGTAGTTGTGTCTCCGGATCTATCTTACGGTTTATTCTTGGTTTTGTAAAATCCCGCGAAAGAAACTATTTCTCGGTTTAAACCATGGAGTTGTAAAATCCTGTAATGATGGAACCATCCTGGAGAAAGGAAAGCATATTTCGAGATCTTATATGATGCTGGTGCTACGGTTTCTGCTTCGAAGAAGGGATAAAAGGGTGTACTTCAAGAATTGGGTGTTTGTTTGGATTGTCCTCATGGCAGTTTGGCTATTACAAGGTTTTACGGGGTTACGTGCTTTTAACCATGGTCGGGATGAAACCATTATCAAAGTTCATTCAAATGTCAAAGAAGGCTAGATTTGAGCAGTTAACCAGAAGATGTGACAACGGCGTTAATTCAGTATTATTCATTTGAGGTTGAAGTGAAATATCACGGGCGAGTGTACTTAGTATCTGAAGGTATTGGTGATGGTTGGATGAAGATTCTTCAAGATCCTTGTTCGAGCTTATTATCTAAAATGAAGACTTGGAAATCTAGTTATTGTTGGGTGATTTTTCCTTTTCTTTTACCACTTGGGGGAATTGGGCTCTTACCACCACAAAATAACTATCACTTTAAGGAGTTACGTTGTAGTGCTCAGTGTCACATTGATATGTGCAAAAACACATATAATTTCTTTATCAGATTAAACCCAAAATAACCAAGAAAGAGCCGTTTATTGCTAATATTTGCTGTTTTCTTGAGTTTGTGCATGTGCAGGTACGGATATGTCAAAACACACAAAAGATAGCCGAATCAGACAAAAACCCGAGCACGAGAGATTAAGAGTGCTAGAGCTGAGCCGGAAGGTCAGAATTATGCATTTGTGAAGATCTTTATTCTCTGAGGATGATTTTTGGAAGATATGATCAAATTTGAAGAATTGTCAGAATCAGTCCCTGAAGTTTCAGCATTGGGCAGTATCTACCCTCAAGTTTCAGAATTGGCAAATTTGGCCCTTGGTCTATTGAAGAATGGCAAGTTTAGCCCTTGGATTACATTTTCAGATTTACAAGATTGGTCCCTGAAATTTCAGCTTGTACACTTCTAATCCTAAAACTACACCTTGGGTCCAATATTCATCCTAAGTCCAAATCTATTTTCACTAAGGCCCAAAATACCAAATATCCAAAAGGCCAACCAACCTAGTGCCATACCCGGTCCTGCCTATCTAAAACCCACGGTTTAAAAACCTTACCCATTTCCCAATTGGACCCTGGTCAACATCACTTAAAACCGGTCAACCAATATCGAAATAATATAAAAAAAAAACTCACGCGCCAATTTTCCCCCCAATTCCCAAACCCAGATAAACCCTAAAACACCCTTCGGTCAATTGAGCACAATTACTACAATTAAGGGTAATTCCGTCCTTTCCTGACACACTTATGACACCACCTGACACATGTGACTGCCAGGTCACTAATCCGTGTGACATACTACTAAATCCTCTCCTCTCATTGGTCGAAAAGGAATTGGCACATGATCCAATGGATGATATTGATGGGAATTTACTAGAAACGTATCCAAGGGCTGTCAGATGAGGAGAGAAAGCACATATTATACCTTCTGGATCCTTCCAAGGCCTTAGCTCGCCTATATAAGGCACCCTTATTTCACAATTGTATTCATGTAGAATTTGAGTAGATAATTAGTAGTTTATTAATGTTTTATGTTTAAATTTCATTTCTGTAATTTCTGAATTTCAGTTCTATTGTAATCTCAAGTTTTATTAATTCAAGTAATTTTAGCTTTTGTTTTCAATCCATCTTAATTACTGTTCCATTGTTTTAAATAGCTTATTAGTATCTCAGTTTCTCAAATTAGTTTATCTCAAATCATTTTCAGCTTATTCTCTCTATCAAACAAAAATCACAAAAAAATAAGAAAAATACTTCAAAAATAAAAAAAAATATCTCAAGTTTACTTTTAAGCTATAATCGGTTTAAACTACTGTTACCATAAGCTCTTATAAGCTTATCCATAGCTTATTAAGTGCTCATTTTAAGGTCTACTCAATTTGCAAAAGAATTCAGTCCAAAAATCAATTTCAAGCAGTCAATCAAGCAAAAGGGAAGTAAGTCAGATTTGGAATGACTTAGTGCTGCCACTAGCTTGTTTTCAAACAAGCTAGAGCTTGTAGAGTAGCTCCGCGAGCATTGATTGCCCTTGTTGTGCTAGGGCTTTGTAAGTGCTTATATTCAAATTGCTTTTTCATTACTGTTTCATTGCATAAGTAGAATAGTGACTCATTGATGGTATTAGTTATAGTTGTTGCTTCATTTAAGTATTTTAGTATCATTAAGATCTGAATTGGTAGTGATCATAATTGAGATTTAGGTTGTAGTTAAGAAAATTTGCATTTCAGTAGCATAAAGTAGTGTTTGGATCTCATTGCTAATCTGAGTTAGAGGTTAGATCAGTAGTTAATCTTGGTTCATTCAGTGTAGTTTAGGTTTATCATACTTGGATTGAACATTAGTTTGCACTCTCATTAGCTTAAAGTCAAAATCAAAAATAATCTGTCTTAGTTCTCACATCAGTTAAATTTTAGAGTCAATAATCTGTATACAGGTATAGAATTAGATAAGCTAGCTTAATTTAGTTCTATTTCATCTTATTTTTACATAATCAGTCAGTAATTTCAGTTCAAATCTCATTAAAGTCAAAATATCAAAACTGTTTTCAAAAGTCAAAAGTGTCAAACTCAGTTTTCACCAAAGTTTGCTGAATTTTCATTGATTCATTATTGGTTTAAATCAAGTGAGATTTTGGATTTTACTAGTTCAGTTGGTCAAGTTTTGAAAAGTGATTTTTGGTAAATTTTTGGAAGCTCTTATAAGGTCCAAATAAGCTGTTCTTTAAGCTCTGAATTGCCCTGTCACACTCAGCATTAACTGAGTGTGAAACTGTTTATTTGTAGACTTTGCACAAGTTTCATTTTAGCTTTATTTGGTCTGAGATTTAGTACAATTACTCTTTGGTTGGTGGCCTTGAGGACCACCGATTTGGTTTTCACATTAGCTTATTGCTTAAGTCTGTGCATTAGCTAAAAAAGAGGGGATTAGGCTGTTTGGCTGAAGTAGCTAATTAGCTCAAATCTTTGATAATTTGCACATTAGAGGTTAGGAATAGCTGGAATAATTTTCTTTTAGGAACTTTTAGTATAATCTAGCTTCTGTATTCATTTAGTGCCTTCTAGTGCTTATTTGCTTATTCTTAAGTGCTTATTCTTAATCAGTTAACATTACAGCTCTTAATTTTCCCACATAAGCCCTAGTTTTTATATTTTTCATAGATTTAGAATAATATTTTAGACTTTTCCTGAATTTTTCATAATTTTCCATTACTGTTTGCTAATTTTCCTTATTTAAATCAGTTTTTAGGACTTTTTAAATAGCCTTTTAATACAAATAAATCAGAAAAGCTTTAAAAAAAATAATAAGTTTTCAATTTTCATAGATTAAGATAAATATAAAAAGCAAAAAAAATAATTTTTCCAGATTTTTCCTAGTTAAATTTGTAATTTTTAGCATTTAAATTAGTTTTAAATAGTTTTAAATTCGTAGAAAATAGAAAAATCATCAGAAAAATACAAAAATAGTTTTGAAAAGTCTTTTGAGTTATTTTAGATTTTTGAAAAATAGTTTCATAATTTTTCCCTTTATTTTCATAATTTTTACTATTTTAATTTAGTTTTAAAAGTTTAAAATTAGTTTTTAATTCAAATAAATAAAAGAAAAATCATAAAAATTAGTTTTAAATCTTAATTAAGTTTGAAATTGCAGTTTTAGAGTAAAAGTAATTTTAGGTCATTTTTAGGAGTTAGATTAGACGTAGTTGCATTTTAATTCGCGTTTCTTTAATTACCTTTTAGAATAATTCGCGTATTAAGGATTTCCCGTAGTATAATTTCCCTTAATTACTTTCCCATTTCCCATAGTTTAAATAAAGACAAAATCAAAAATCCAAAACATCGAGCATTTTAATAACGAACCAATAACGACGTTGCCCATTCACACCTCGTTGGGACACGACTCGGATTTCCTAATCCGTATCACTATCACTCACGGGATTTGATTCACTATCCTTTTTCCTAAAGGGATTTTAAATCATTCCTTTGGTTATTTTTGATATCAATATTGTGGTTTTATCCATACACACATACCCCTAAACCTTCAACGAATCAAATTTTGGCGCCGCTGCCGGGGAGGTTGTGTCGCGACAATATCGTTAACGGTTTGACGATTAGTGACTCGAGATCCTTCCTTCGTGAAGTTACTATTTTTCTAAAAATTAAAAAAAAAGTAAAAAAATATTTTCCTTTTCTTTTGTATATATATATCACATTAAAAATACAAAAAGATTTTCTCTTGTGTTTTTGAGCTTAAATAGAATACATCAATTATATAACATTCTCAACGGAGGTGTTATCATTAGTAAGTTCCCGAACCAAAGATCAAAAACTTGCCTTTGTGTCGCTTGTGAGTCGATTTATTTCTATCGGATAAACAAACTGTGTGGTGGGTATAAGGACGGCCTGATATTAAATTGCGGCTGAAAAGAAGCGGGTTTTTAATAAGCTTCGCGCTGACCTAAAAAGCTTCTCCGCTCGCTTGTGCGTTTGTCTTATAGAAGTGATTTATTCACTTGGGATTATTGGTTTAAGTTCACTGTTGTTTTCGAATACCGTTCTCATTTAATTGCTTTGGGTTTTGAAAGTGCATGCGCACTCGTTCTAATAACTACAGACCGATACGTGAAACCGCTACAATTCCAAGAAGGCGAAATAGACGTGCTCCATTAGTCGAACCCGAAATTCGAACTAATCCGACTCCGCCCATCGTCGAAATGGCGGAGGACAACCGATCTATGCTAGAAAACCTACAAGCACCCACCGAGGGTTATGGAGAAGCTATCGTCGTCCCGGCAATCGTTGCCGATAACTTTGAGCTTAAACACGGCTTGATCAACTTGGTATCATCGAGCCAATTTTACGGATTTGAGAGAGACTATCCTCACTCTCATATCCGACGGTTTAACAAGCTCACGTCTACGATCAAGTACCGTAACGTTCCGGAAGAGGCTATCAAGCTACTACTCTTCCCATTTTCACTCGAGGGGGCCGCCCGGATTTGGCTCGGAAAACTACCCCCTCGATCGATAACCACATGGGAGAATTTAGTGTCAAAATTCGTGAACGAATTCTTCCCACCGTCTAAAACAACAAGCTTAAAAAATGAAATAACAAAATTCACACAAAGATTTGATGAATCATTTAGTGAGGCATGGGACCGATTTAAAGATTTGCTTAGGCAATGTCCCCATCATGGTTTTTCTGAGTTGCACCAACTTGATACGTTTTATAATGGTTTGAATGAGACTGATCAAGACTCTCTCAATGCCGCCGCGGGTGGTAATTTGTTGATCCGATCAACGAGAGATGCCTTGTCGATTATTGAGAACAAATCTAAAGTTCGTACCTCACGTAGCAAATCGGTTGCTGCCCGAGTGAGTGTTTCACCATCGTCCTCGTCTTACGAAAAGACGTCTAGCACCGATGCTAAGATTGATAAGCTTACGGATATGATACAGGCTTTGGTTAAGATTAAGACGGCTAAGATTAATTCTTCTCCACCCGCTCAAGTCAAAGCGGTGGAATCGACTTGTACAACTTGTGGTGGCCCGCATGCCTACTACAATTGTACCGCCACCGATGGTAATCCTTTCGATGCTAATGTCGTAACCGGAGGTAACCAATACCGTCCTCAAGTTGAAACGAACCCTCGTGTTAGTAATCAAATGGGACCTCCGGGATTTTCTCAATCGAACAATCAGACTCGTTTTAATCAAGTTCGTGGACCGAATGTTCAAAACCAATTCAAAGCCCCACCAAATCAATACCCGACCCAAGGGGTCAATTACAATCAAGGATATCAAAATTCAAGTTATCAAGCTCCGCTTTTTCCCTCTAATGAATTCTCGAATTACGTTCAGAACAATAATGCTACCATCCAAACCATGAAAACCCAGATTTCAAGTTTGAGAAATGAATTCCAATCTTCGTTAACAAGACAAAGCAATGAGTTTAAGAACGAAATTCGACTTCAGAACAACAAGATGGATGCTTCGCAGAATAAACTTGAGAATATGTTAAACGCTGTTTTGTGCCAAATAAGTCAACCCTCGGGTTCCGGTTCTCTCCCAAGTAACACGATTCCAAACCCGAAGGGAGAAATGAAATCCGTAACCATTCGAGATGATGGGCCCTCAATGACTACTTCCTCTCCGGTGAGGAATGTAGCACGAGAGACCGAGGTGACAAAGGACCCGGTAATTCCTCTTGATAATGGAAAAGCCAAATACGTCCAACCTCTGGTTGCCCAAGTTCCTTCTATCTCAGTCACAATGCCAAGTTCTAACCTTACACCGTGCAAATCGATTCAATCACGATTCGACAAAATGAAAGTTGTTTCTGGAACAAAGTTTAAACTTACGACTGATATGATCAAAGCTGCTGACACGATTTATGAAAAGAAATTGGAACAAATTTCAAAGATATCAATTGAGCCTACACCGTCTAATTCTTCCTCGAACCAAGCTCCCGAGAAGCTTGGTGATCCCGGGAAATTTCTCCTTCCTTGCTCTTTGAATGATATTGAGGAATGTAATGCCCTAACCGATTCGGGTGCAAGCATAAGTCTCATGCCTCTTGCGATATATCATGAGCTTGGATTGAAGAATCTTATACCGACTCGTATGACTATTGAATTAGCTAATCGAACAATTGCTCACACGGTTGGTGTAGTCAACGATGTTATGGTACGAGTGGATAAATTCCATTTTCCCGTGGATTTCGCCGTCGTTGATATAGAGGTTGACGTCCGAGTCCCTCTCACTCTTGGAAGACCATTCTTGAGAACCGCAAAAGTCCTTGTGGATCATTACCAAGGAACGTTGACGATCAGAAAAGGAAATGAAAAGATTGTGTTTTATGCCGAACAAACTTCAAAACCTCCACCCGATGATCATTCTATCCATAGCATCGGTGTGATTGATTTTTCTCAAGAAAGTGGTGATCCCATTTTACCGTCTAATCCGATTATGACCGACTCTTTCCTGTCTCTCACTACGAAAAGTGACCCCATTTGGGAAGAGATCGAGGCCTTCCTTAATGATGATTCGATTCTAGTTGAGATTAATAATAATGCTACTTTTGACCCGGAGGGGGACATCCTTTTACTTGAGAAATTGTTATATAATGAGCCGTCTTCGTACCCCCCTCCGGACGATCCGGATGATGTGAAGAAAGTTGAACCTAAAACGTCTCGAATTGATCTTTCAAGGTTTACGATTAAGAGTATGTCGACAATACGAGCTGAACGGAAAGAGAAACAGGAAAAGGAGTCTACAACGGTAGTGGTGGAAACTGCTAGCTCTAAGAGCACACCACTTGTCCCACCTCCGATTTCTAATAAAATCGACCATCCTTTGAGTGGCAATCCCACTCCTTCTTCTGAAATTATGGAAACTTCTTCTGAGACATCTTTCGATCCAGAATCTTTCAAAACGACATTCACAAATCCCTTGTTTGAATTCGATTCTGAATATAATCAAATTTTTGAAAATCAACTCTTTGACGAAGAAAGTGAGGAGTTCACCGATGAACTTGATCCAACCGACTCGATTTTCTCTGAGAATGAAGAAGAATACTATGATCCGTTTTTCCCGAAGAAAGAAAAGGAAGTGAAATTTTTGACAGATGAACTTGTTGATCCTGAGGTCCAACATTATTTTTTATCCGAGAGTGATTCCTCTCCTCGTGAGGATTTTCATGCAGATGATACGTTGATTTCGTTCCTATCCGAGGACAAGATTTTTAACCCTGGGATACTCATCGAAGAAGAATTTAAATTAACCAAAGTTAACCGAAAAAAGGATCCTCTCTTGGATGCCTTCATGTTTGAGCCTTTAAGAAACATTTCTTCTTACCATGGACTCCCTTCTTCTATGGGGTCGTTTCTCTTTGATCCGTCATCCCTTCGTCCGCCCGCTAAACCGCCGGATGATGGGTCATGCTTTCTTGATAAACCTTTTGTGAGTTTGGGAGGATTTAACCTTTATGTGCTGAAGCCCGACATTTTCTTTCCCTCCCAACCCACCCATTATTTTTCCCTCCGGAGTGAGGATACCATCTTTGATCCGGGTATCCCTTCCGCTTGCTTCCCCAAGGACAAATGAATTCGGGGATGAGTCAGGCTAGCGACTCGGTAACCAAAAACAGTAGCGCTTCGTGGGAGGCACCCCACGCTTATCTATATCTTCTTTCTATTTTCTAATAAGTGACGTGAAGGGGTTTGCCTCTTCTATTTCTCGTGTTCGGTTGTTTGTGATGTTGTGTTTAGGATTTTCCCGATATGAAGACTCTCGTGCTCGAAGTTTGTCGTTTCTCCCCTCGAGTTTCATGATCGATGCTGATGGAAATCCGATATCCTTAATCTTATCGACTAACGTTTATCTTTGAGCATACTTAATAAACGGCTTTTAGATTTTTGTTGATACCCTTACCTTTAAACATTGAGGACAATGTTTCATTTTAGTCTGGGGTGGGTAATCTTCGATTTGATTTGACCGCACTTGCTTGTTTTTTGCCGTGTACTCTCGCAACCCCGTTTTTCCTTAGAGAATGAAAAATTGTGCAAAAATGAGAAAATTTAAAAATTTTTGTAAGCTTTTGCTAGTTTTATGATCGAAAAGTTCTTGCTAGTCTCTTAGAAGTTACTTTAAATATGCGTTTTTCTTGAAATAGCCTTTGCTAATTGCTTAGACAAGAGGCTATAAAATGCGATTCTAGCTCACAAGGCCAAGAATTTGCAAGTCTCCCTAGGTGATTTTAAATATGCAAAGCTTAAACAAGAATTTGCTAGTTTCTAATAAGTGACTTTAAAAATGCGAGACTTGAGATTATTTAACGAAGCATTAGCTAAGTTAATATATGTTTTGACACCTTGTTGGCTTTTCGCTGGTGAGAGTAGGAATGGAATTCTGACTTGACCGGGCGTGTTGAGCCCTAGCTTGTTCCCTTAACCATAGATAATCTAAAAATTATCGGCTAAGCATCCGCGGATCTCATTATTTGGGATTTTAAATTTGCGGAGATCGAGGAATGATAGAGTTACTTATGAGTTTAGATGCTAAGCGTGGAGTAGTTGGTTCTCTTTAGAGCCCATCGAAGTTACTTATGGCTTTTTGTTCTCACAAAATTGTTTCACCCCATATCTGTTAAATAAATAATTAGAGATGTTGAGTTTTTGGCGATAGTTAGTTCTTTATCTTCTTAAAAGAATCTTTGTTTTAAAAATTGGGTACACATCAAGGACTCGTAATAAGTAATAAATAAAGTTATGAGCTGCGGTGTCGAGATCGGACCCTTGGATCTTTAGCCAGGATTGAGTGAGGTCTTGGTCTAACCCACTGGGAGCCTCATTTCATGAAGCCTATAGTCTTGGAATTACCCCGTGAAGCTCTGTGGTTCATAGCTCATATAAGTAAAAAGTATAAGTGAAAAAAAAAAAAAAATGATGATGAAAAAAAAAAATTGAAAAAAAAAAAGAAAAAAAATGGAAAAAGTCAAAAATATTAGTGAATAAAAAATTCCTTGATGTGGACCTCATTTTTGGGACAATGGTTCTTGAGAGAAGATGGATAACTAATTATCGACTTAGCTTTGTATCTTTATCGGAATAAAAGTTATCGAAACGAGAAATTTGAAGAAATCATTTCTCACAAAAATAAAAAAATCTAGAGGAAAATAGGAAAATGGGAGCAAAAGGTAATTACACAAGTAACTTCCATGGGTAGTGTTAGCATCTAGAATCATATTTAACAATGAGTTCGATTTTACGCTTAGTTTGGGGACTTGTGAAAAATCAAGGACGATGTATTCTATCCGTATGGTCACTTCACGCTGTGTTGTGTTTCCTACTCCGTGATCCTAACGTGTCGTTTGAAAAATGTTGGAGTTATTGATCGACATGAAAGTTCAATAAACCGTCACTCATAATCGGAATGTGCTTAATCGTAATATCTACATATGAATAAAAAGGTAAACGGGGCTTTTTTAGAATTAAGTGTTTCTTAATCTCTTTTGAGGAATCTTTGCTACTTCTTCATAGGTTTAGTAGAAAGAGATTGTAATCCTTGGTTTTAGAAGCGTGAGTTGATTGCATTGCGTAAGGACACGACAATGGTCTCGTCTGGGGTATTTTGATATGTGCAAAAACACATATAATTTCTTTATCAAATTAAACCCAAAATAACCAAGAAAGCGCCATTTATTGCTAATATTTGATGTTTTCTTGAGTTTGTGCATGTGCAGGTACGGATATGTCAAAACACACAAAAGATAGCCGAATCAGACAAAAACCCAAGCACGAGAGATTAAGAGTGCTAGAGCTGAGCCGGAAGGTCAGAATTATGGATTTGTGAAGATCTTTATTCTCTGAGGATGATTTTTGGAAGATATGATCAAATTTGAAGAATTGTCAGAATCAGTCCCTGAAGTTTCAGCATTGGGCAGTATCTACCCTCAAGTTTTAGAATTGGCAAATTTGGCCCTTGGTCTATTGAAGAATGGCAAGTTTAGCCCTTGGATTACATTTTCAGATTTACAAGATTGGTCCCTGAAACTTCAGCTTGTACACTTCTAATCCTTAAACTACACCTTGGGTCCAATATTTATCCCAAGTCCAAATCTATTTTCACTAAGGCCCAAAATACCAAATATCCAAAAGCCCAACCAACCTAGTGCCATACCCGGTCCTGCCTATCTAAAACCCACGGTTTAAAAACCTTACCCATTTCCCAATTGGACCCTGGTCAACATCACTTAAAACCGGTCAACCAATATCGAAATAATATAAAAAAAACTCACGCGCCAATTTTCCCCCCAATTCCCAAACCCAGATAAACCCTAAAACACCCTTCGGTCAATTGAGCACAATTACTACAATTAAGGGTAATTCCGTCCTTTCCTGACACACTTATGACACCACCTGACACATGTGACTGCCAGGTCACTAATCCGTGTGACATACTACTAAATCCTCTCCTCTCGTTGGTCGAAAAGGAATTGGCACATGATCCAATGGATGATATTGATGGGAATTTACTAGAAACGTATCCAAGGGCTGTCAGATGAGGAGAGAAAGCATAGATTATACCTTCTGGATCCTTCCAAGGCTTTAGCTCGCCTATATAAGGCACCCTTATTTCACAATTGTATTCATGTAGAATTTGAGTAGATAATTAGTAGTTTATTAATGTTTTATGTTTAAATTTCATTTTTGTAATTTCTGAATTTCAGTTCTATTGTAATCTCAAGTTTTATTAATTCAAGTAATTTCAGCTTTTGTTTTCAATCCATCTTAATTACTGTTCCATTGTTTTAAATAGCTTATTAGTATCTCAGTTTCTCAAATTAGTTTATCTCAAATCATTTTCAGCTTATTCTCTCTATCAAACACAAATCACAAAAAAATAAGAAAAATACTTCAAAAATAAAAAAAATATCTCAAGTTTACTTTTAAGCTATAATCAGTTTAAACTACTGTTACCATAAGCTCTTATAAGCTTATCCATAGCTTATTAAGTGCTCATTTTAAGGTCTACTCAATTTGCAAAAGAATTCAGTCCAAAAATCAATTTCAAGCAGTCAATCAAGCAAAAGGGAAGTAAGTCAGATTTGGAATGACTTAGTGCTGCCACTAGCTTGTTTTCAAACAAGCTAGAGCTTGTAGAGTAGCTCCGCGAGCATTGATTGCCCTTGTTGTGCTAGGGCTTTGTAAGTGCTTATATTCAAATTGCTTTTTCATTACTGTTTCATTGCATAAGTAGAATAGTGACTCATTGATGGTATTAGTTATAGTTGTTGCTTCATTTAAGTATTTTAGTATCATTAAGATCTGAATTGGTAGTGATCATAATTGAGATTTAGGTTGTAGTTAAGAAAATTTGCATTTCAGTAGCATAAAGTAGTGTTTGGATCTCATTGCTAATCTGAGTTAGAGGTTAGATCAGTAGTTAATCTTGGTTCATTCAGTGTAGTTTAGGTTTATCATACTTGGATTGAACATTAGTTTGCACTCTCATTAGCTTAAAGTCAAAATCAAAAATAATCTGTCTTAGTTCTCACATCAGTTAAATTTTAGAGTCAATAATCTGCATACAGGTATAGAATTAGATAAGCTAGCTTAATTTAGTTCTATTTCATCTTATTTTTACATAATCAGTCAGTAATTTCAGTTCAAATCTCATTAAAGTCAAAATATCAAAACTGTTTTCAAAAGTCAAAAGTGTCAAACTCAGTTTTCACCAAAGTTTGCTGAATTTTCATTGATTCATTATTGGTTTAAATCAAGTGAGATTTTGGATTTTACTAGTTCAGTTGGTCAAGTTTTGAAAAGTGATTTTTGGTAAATTTTTGGAAGCTCTTATAAGGTCCAAATAAGCTGTTCTTTAAGCTCTGAATTGCCCTGTCACACTCAGCATTAACTGAGTGTGAAACTGTTTATTTGTAGACTTTGCACAAGTTTCATTTTAGCTTTATTTGGTCTGAGATTTAGTACAATTACTCTTTGGTTGGTGGCCTTGAGGACCACCGATTTGGTTTTCACATTAGCTTATTGCTTAAGTCTGTGCATTAGCTAAAAAAAAGGGGATTAGGCTGTTTGGCTGAAGTAGCTAATTAGCTCAAATCTTTGATAATTTGCACATTAGAGGTTAGGAATAGCTGGAATAATTTTCTTTTAGGAACTTTTAGTATAATCTAGCTTCTGTATTCATTTAGTGGCTTCTAGTGCTTATTTGCTTATTCTTAAGTGCTTATTCTTAATCAGTTAACATTACAGCTCTTAATTTTCCCACATAAGCCCTAGTTTTTATATTTTTCATAGATTTAGAATAATATTTTAGACTTTTCCTGAATTTTTCATAATTTTCCATTACTGTTTGCTAATTTTCCTTATTTAAATCAGTTTTTAGGACTTTTTAAATAGCCTTTTAATACAAATAAATCAGAAAAGCTTTAAAAAAAATAATAAGGTTTCAATTTTCATAGATTAAGATAAATATAAAAAGCAAAAAAATAATTTTTCCAGATTTTTCCTAGTTAAATTTGTAATTTTTAGCATTTAAATTAGTTTTAAATAGTTTTAAATTCGTAGAAAATAGAAAAATCATCAGAAAAATACAAAAATAGTTTTGAAAAGTCTTTTGAGTTATTTTAGATTTTTGAAAAATAGTTTCATAATTTTCCCTTTATTTTCATAATTTTTACTATTTTAATTTAGTTTTAAAAGTTTAAAATTAGTTTTTAATTCAAATAAATAAAAGAAAAATCATAAAAATTGGTTTTAAATCTTAATTAAGTTTTAAATTGCATTTTTAGAGTAAAAGTAATTTTAGGTCATTTTTAGGAGTTAGATTAGACGTAGTTGCATTTTAATTCGCGTTTCTTTAATTACCTTTTAGAATAATTCGCGTATTTAGGATTTCCCGTAGTATAATTTCCCTTAATTACTTTCCCATTTCCCGTAGTTTAAATAAAGACAAAATCAAAAATCCAAAACATCGAGCATTTTAATAACGAACCAATAACGACGTTGCCCATTCACACCTCGTTGGGACACGACTCGGATTTCCTAATCCGTATCACTATCACTCACGGGATTTGATTCACTATCCTTTTTCCTAAAGGGATTTTAAATCATTCCTTTGGTTATTTTTGATATCGATATTGTGGTTTTATCCATACACACATACCCCTAAACCTTCAACGAATCACACATCCAATTGTGGATTTTTAAAAGGTGATGTACGTCTAATACTTGATGGTTGGTTGGATGAAGAGTATAGATTACTTAGAGATTCAATGGTGGATGAAGTCTCGGCCCCGCTCTTTGTTACATATGTGCAAGTTTAAGTCACGAGTTCGGGTTAGTTTACTTCAGGGTCAAATTCATCATATTGGATTTTCTCCATCAGCTGTCACAACAAAGAGCCTACTGAATGATAATGGGATTGATAACAAGTTTTGCCAAGAGATGATGAAAATAGAGAGATTATGATGTTTGAACACAACAATTCAAGCCTCGTACTCTAAAGAAAAGAAAAGTGTACGTCTCAGTGCGCTTTATCTTCGAAAGAAGAGAAATCTTCTTATGATGTTTGAATACTTCAGTTCAAGCCTCGTTCTCTAAAGAAAAGAAATGTGTATGCTTTAGTGCGCATTATCATCGGAAGAAGAGAAATATTCTCATTAATGACCATTCTCATCAACATGCTTCATACTTTTTCTTCGCGCTTTCAGTTATTAAGTGAACCGGACTATCGATGATTGTTTTCTTATTCCACTTGCTCAACTATAATGACGATGGCGACATCATGTGCTAATTTTGCGGGGGATAAGTATGAATAGAATACATTTAGATGATATTCACTTATTCAATCAAGAATGGCAAGTCTGTATGCAATTCTTGAGGGGCAGAAGAAGTGTGAATTTACTGAATGGTTGATTGATTTCTGAGAATAAATGGTCAAACGGCTCCAAACTCATGTAAGAACCGAGCTTCTTCTTATCGGGTCATCTTTACATGGTGTTTCTTCTATGAGCCGCTGGTTGACATCTTCACATGGGCTGATATGATTAATGACAAAGTGCTTCTAACTGTTGGGCTGATTTCTTTGATGAACATCTTTCTGTTCTTGTTTGATAAGGAGGGATTTTAGTTAAGGAGATTTGCTACATATAAGGTAATTGGAACGCATTTGGTGAGATGAAGATGTTAACTTTCTATTTCCCAATTGGACAATCTTGAAGAAGGTCGAGTCTACAGTCGGTTCTACATTCTCTGCTACATGTTAGAAGACTAAAGACGAGTTGCATTTAACAATCTAAAGACTTCTTCTTAATTCAAGCATTCATCATAAATATTGTCGGTTTAGGGGAGAGCACTAATTGGGGGAGAGTGAAATGAAAATTTTAATCCCTAATTAGACTTGCTCACACTCTACTTCAGCAAGTTGATTCCCACAAGATTATAAGTGTTCTTCTCAAAAGATTTCAAGAATTTGGGCTTATAATATGATTGCTAATTCTGAAGTGTCAAAACCAGCAAGGGGGAAGGAGACACGTATCTAAACGCGAGTAAACTTGATGAACTTAATACTTCTAAGTGATTGAAGAAATCCCGGGAAGACAAATGTCATTACCGCAGAAAAACTCAAGGTTTGACTCATGGCGTTTAGTGTTCTTATTCCAACTATGTGGGGGAAGAGATGGAAGAGTTAGTTTCTGAAGATAAAAGAGGTACACAATTGTGTGATGATTTCGATGTTATCGCAATCATCAGGGGAGAGAGATTGTGTACATTGGGGGTGCTCAGTTGTTTCACTTGAGTGCTTAATCAGTGATTCAGAGATATAATCACTTATTCCGGAGTTGACAGCCGCAGAGATTGTTATCCGCAGAGATAATCAGTGATTCGGCCTGCTTCTTCAATGTTATCGGTTATTTTCTCTTTGGACATTCGGGTACTTCGGGTTCTTGAGCTTCATACACTTTCTTCAGGGGGAGAGAAAAGTATACATCGGGGTTATTCTTTGGCTATCAGACTTAATCTGCTACTTCGATGGTATAAGTTTCTCTGTCTTTGGGTATATGTGTATTCGGGTTCGTGAGCTCTAGTCTAAGAGACTGACTGCATCAATTCATCTACTTAGGGGAAAGTGGTCTCTTGACAACCTTTTGGTATGGATCGCTTCAGACTTCAGTTGAAAAGAAATGTGAGAAGATTCATTCAAGCGTGGGATGATATGTTGCTGATCTATTTTGATGATATAACCCCGAACGGATAATCTCGACTATCGTTCTTAAAAGGAGCAGCGGGATTTATGATAATGGTGTGCTTCTCTGTGCACCTAGCTAAGGCAAGCTTGAAATAGAGCTTCAAATATGCTCATCTAATGGATCTTCGGTTTGGGGGGAAGCTACCAAAGTCTCACTTTCAAGTGGCTCAATTTCTCTCTTCGATTCAAGAGCATTGGAAGCTTTGGTGGTGAATGTTTAAGAGATGATGACTTCTATCTTCTACAACGGGGCTGCTCGATATCCTTATCTCGGTACTCGTATCATCATCTTCTTAAACTATATCATCTATTCTATCTGTAAATATTTATCAAAAACAAAATACAAAATTATAAAACCAACAAAAAGAAATTAGAAAAATAGAAAATTTAAAAAACCCATAAAAATCAGAAAATTTGAAAAAGACTAAAAATATTGCTTTTATCAAGACATGTCTTCTGATATCGATAACATCTACGGTCTTAGAAATTTCATTCAATAATGGCACGGGACCATAGATGAAGTTCGAGCAGGAGGTGTAAATATTCTTTTCCAAAACATGTCTCAAAATATGGCTTGCAGTTACTTCAGACTGTAACCCGTGCTTAAACCATGGTTTGCTATTATTTCAGATAGCAACCCGTTCTTCAAAAAAAGAAAGTGCTGCACTTAAAAAATTTTCAAAAATTTCGTGCACTTATCCTAAAACAAATTGAGGAAAGTATGTCGAAGGACTGCTGTTCCTACACAAATGTTTTTCCTTCTATAAATTCTTCAGAAAAATATTTGTTGTTTTCAAAAATGGTGGTAAATGAGTTGCTTGTAAATCAATCAGATTCAGATTTTTTGTAAAAATTGAAAACTCAATCAATGACTTCAGCGCTTTTAAACTTTTCAGAAAACAAGTCATTGATTGAGGGGGAGAATGTTTTTCAAATTTATATCATCTATCGGACTTATCTAATTATCCTAAATGCTTAACTGAAAAAATGATGTTAACCTATGTTGAAGGACTAGGTGCTTAGGATATGATTGTTAGGATTAGATGATTAGAGTTTGATAAACACATTATTCCCATACCTTTTATGATATGATTGATATGTTGGATTGTGTTTTATAAGTCTATTGCTGTTTGGGTGTTGTCGACCACCATATATCTGTTTGTATGTCTACTAACGTATGTAGATATCATGGATTATAAGAATGTTCCCGATCTGGATCCCACAATGATGATTGGGTGCCGAAAAGGAAAGGGTAACTATATCTTTGGTTGACAATTGAAGAAACGGAGCTTAATTTGACTTCTATGGAAAGTTGGCTTGAAAAAATGCAACGTAAGAGGTCTCACTGCATCAGCAGATGGTTTTCTTCATCATCAAATGAAGAAACGGAGCTTAATTTGTCCTCTATGGAGAATTGGCATTAAAACATGCAACGTAAGAGGTCTCACTGCTTCAGCAAATGGTTTTCTTCCAGCTTCAGCAACAACAACAATAACAGCTCAACCACCTAACGTATCTTGTGCAGGGATAATAGTGATGATACCATCTTTCTTAAACAATTTTGAAAATATTGTTTTGAAAATGGAAAAATATTGTTTTGAAAATAAATCGGATTCAAAGTTTTGAAATCAACCGGACTTTATTTTGTCAAATCTTAAGTGATTTCAAATTAAATATTTTTAAACGATATTTCAACAAAAAGTCTATTTTGTACGATAATAAGTGGTGATCTAAAGATTTAATGTTATGTCATGGTATGATTTTTCTTTTGAATCAATGATCTGTCAAAATAAAATTCTTTCTGTTCTTGTTTGATTGTGAAATTGTTTTATTTTACTTAAAGATCTCTTAAAACAATCATACCTGACACTAACAATCTTTAATGTCGAAAAACTGTTCCTTATCCATAATTTTTCAAAATTAAATCTTGTCACGTCTTTCCCTTAAAATTTTCTAAATGATTTAAATCAATCGGGAACCAAAATCTCAATTGGTTTGAAATTTTTGATCGGGGGAGAGATCGTGATTTAAATCTCAAATCGGTTTTAAAGGGTGATTGTTTCAAAGCACTCCTTCCTTCATGTGTCAAACGATTTTGAAATACATAATGCACATGATTGTGGAGGAGCATTTAACCAAAAACCAGAAGAGTATTTAAACAAGGCCACATTTTGAGACATGTTTTCTAAACCTTATTAAATCACTTGGGATCCAAAATCTCAAAGGGTTTGATATTTTTGATCGGGGGAGAATTTGTGATTTAATAATGAAATTTGATAAAAGATGATCATTTAGATTCAAGTGTGCATACTGCTCTCCCATATGTGCTAAACGCTTTCGAATCTCGAAGCACATATTGAGGGGGGCATTTCAAAAGAAAATAAACTTTCAAGGTACAAAGATTTATATGTTTCAACATAAAGTACCTTGATTGATTTTCTAAAGGTTTCTTAATAGCTTTTGGGATCGTGGACGTACTTCAAAAAAACTCTTTCTTCTATGTGATAAAATGATTTAAAATATCCTACGCACATATTGAGGGGGAGAATTTACCAAAGAAATTCAAATGGCTTTTTCTAAGGAAATTGTGATCAAGAAATCATTTCAAAGAACTCTTGCCTCCATGTGCTAAACAATTTCAAAATCATATGCACATGTTGAGGGGGAGCATTTCTAAATGATCAAAACTATTAAGGTACAAAATACTTTGATATTTTATCACCAGTACCTTGATTGATTTTCCAAATGATTTTTCAATTGGTTTCAAGAAGGAAAGAACAATACCAAAAGACCTACCAATTTACTTTATGCATGGTGTTATAAGGATGGTTAGGTTAGGTATTCGTTCCCACGATCCCGCCAGAGCCGGAGGGATCTACCCAGGGACAATCCACTAGATAGTGTAGAGTCCTTAGGTATGATGAAAAAGAATTAAATGTGAAAAGGGTAAAAAGAAATAGCCCTCCAATAATTCAACCTTAGGGCAGAAACCGGGTTCAATACATATGCTACTGGTGGGTACTAAGGTAACGCCGGTATTGAAGACAAGACGTCATGGACCCAGTGACGCACTGCACTAAAACTTCCCAAGCTACTCAAGTTTCTCTTAAAAGGTCTTGTTTCATTCTCACGGGGAACCTACATTATCTATCGACGTTCTCTTAGAGATTGTTGATATTGAAGAAGGAGACCCTCTCCCTAGTCTCCGGCATAGGAACCAAATATGCACTATTGAGTCTAGAGCCAAGAGATCATCCACAATATCTCATTAGGACACTAAATTGATGAAGACTTGATGTTTCACACAATGTGGAAAGTAAGATTATATATTAAGAGTCCTACGCATTATCCTTGTGGTATTGCCAGAACATCCGAGTGATATGTAAAAGTATTCACGATGAAGATGGAAATCCTTCTAGAGCCAACATCAAACAAGCTCTTGGTGGGTGACATGTGAGATCTTTTCTAAAGATCAAGCTTGTGATAACTGGATAGAAACAATGGGGCGATTCATTCTTGAATCAACCTTGGTCCAGGAAATAAATTGACGAATACTTTTGGAAAAACCATTCGATGTGCAAATCTTCTTTTCTCTAGCACATCGAATGTGTATTCATGTTTTCAAACACAAAAAGTATCTCTGATTGAAAAAATACTTTTGGAAAAACCGTTCGATGTGCAAATCTTCTTTTCTCTAGCACATCGAATGTGTACTCTTTTCAAATACAAAAAGTATTTTTGATTGAAAATTGATCTTTCTCATTAAACCTTCATCGTATTGCAAAACTCTTTCTTCAAGCAATACGCGATTGTTTTCAAATCAATTTTTCATCAATCAGTGAATCTCAATTCACTGGTTCACTCACTCCGTGTTGTCTTCTTTGAGACGTTCTGGTTTGAGAACAGCTAGAACAGCTGCGAAACCCTATCAAGGAGATTCTTTGGAATTATACCTGATCACAGGCAGTACGTGTACTGATCAACGGGGAACCGTGGGCCGTGTACCTCAATTCAACGAAAGTGATCAAAGACACTTTTGTATGATTTATTGCTAACTGTTGTTTGCAGGTACATTTGGACGGTTGCAGCTGATCAGAATTGAGAAGTCAATCCAAAGCCGCATGCTCACAACATCCACACTTAATTAAAGAAATCATGACTGGTGCATATCTACAGAACCTGGCTCTGATATTTTTATACTATGCTTCTGCTACGCTGCTGCAAATATCATGAACCAGTAAAGCTTCCGCTACTCTGATGGAAAGATGTCATGATCCTGAAAGTGTGAGCATGTCGGTCCAAAAGTCACAACATCACATGATGGCAATACAATCAAGGGTGATCCAGAGATTTACTGTGGTTGATGATCTCAAAGTATGCTCGAAGATCATCAAGATGTGGATCAGTTCAAAGACCTCCACTTAAAGTACAAAGTAATCGGACTTTGAAGAATCGCTACTAAAGCACAAAGTTTGCGGAACTTGAAGAATTGAAGTCTACGAGCATGGAACGAAAGACAAAGAAAGAATGCTAGGACTCAAAATGTAAATCATGGGGTGACCTCCCTTAGGGGGAGATTGTTAGGAATTGGAAATTCCATAAGAAAGTGTCGGTCACCCCAATTATAGTTTAGCATATGTTAGCTTGTAGACTTGTAGTTATTTACGTTATTTATTAGTTTATTAGTTAGTTAGTAGCGTAGAATAGTTTAGTGTTACACCGTGGAGGAAGGACGGGTCTTTACCCACTGTATACCTAATCCACAGGCCGTCAGGAGGTCGTTAAGCTTGTAACTATAAATACCCCTTCCATCCTTGGAAGGGGTGGTGCTTCCCAATCTAACATTTCACTTTTTGTATTACAAGTCTCTACCAAGAACACCCTCTCATCTCTTTCTCTCTCTAAATGGCTAACATGTATTTCCATCATCCAAGACCACCCGAATCATCAAACAACACAATATTTACGATCCTACAATCTCTGCGGATGTCAACTCCGGAATAACTGATTAAGCTCGATCAAGTGAACATGTTGTGCGTTCCTAATGTACACATATCTCTCCCCCATGATGGTTGCGATCTCATCGAAATCATCATAACAATGTGTACATGAAGCAATAACTGGAAGCATTTTACCATTAAACATATCAAAGATGTCGATAAGCAATTTCATCTCACATTCCAAATATTCTTCTCATATTTCTTCCTACTGAAGGCTGAGTTAACGCATACCAAGAGTATCCAGAGACCACTTCCCCCCAAATGGTTGGAATAATACATCCTTCCCCAAAATAGTTTGAATAATATATCCTTCCCCCAAATAATTGGAATAATACATCCTTCCCCCAAATAGTTGGAATAACAAACTAAAGGCTACGAGTTAAACACTGAGATTCTCTGCGGTTATGACATTTGTCTTTCCCGAGATTACTTCAATAGAGAAGAAGTATTAAGTTCATCACGTGTACTCGTTGTGTGTTTAGATGTATATCTCCTTCCCCCTTGCTGGTTTTGATACCTCAGAATCAGCAACACATTATACATGCCAAATATTCTTGAAATAGAGAAGAACAATCACTTAGCGCAACTGAATCCTGTGAGAATCAACTGCTACAGAAACTCTCTCTGACTATCTTTATCAACCCATATGTAGACAATTTGAAGTGACCGCTAAAGAAGAAAACTTGATATACCAAACTTGAAACTGAAGTCGAATTTCCAACATTTGTATCTTAAGCTTGCACTTAATGATAGAAGAACGGTGTCAAGAATCTATGCTTTAAGCAAATCTCTAAGTACTCACTACTCAGACAAAGTATGAGACATTAACACCTCTTGAGATTATCCACATCGTCGGTCTTTAACCATCCACCCCGACTGCTGGTAACTAGATAAACCAAGTCTTCAACTCAAATTCTTAAGCCCGAGCAAGTTATCAAATAAGAACACGCCTTTGTGAAAGTCAACTTCAATCTCAAGTAAGTGATAAATGATTAACTTCGAAGTAATCAACTTGTGTCAAATGTCCAACATGTGAATAAATATACAACCGGATGTACATTGACCCACTGAATGAACCAGAACAAATGATTCCTCAACATCAATGCATTATTCCTAAGGTATACATGTAGAGACTGATCTGGAAGATTCACCAATAATGTTTTCGAGCAGATGAAGTAGTTGATTGGTGCTAAACAGTCAAGTCTTAATAGACTAAAAACTGCTCAAACACTAATGCAATTAAGATCAGAGGAATATAGGGAATTCCTGGGTCGTTAAGTCCCACGGAGGATGAATTGGTGTTTAAACAACTTCAGATGATAGAATGATCACTAAGGATAGTGATCAGTAAGGTTTTGGATGGATAATTACCTAAATAAAAGATTTGCAAATTAAAGCGACTTAAATGCATATTAAGAAAATTAAAAAGTTAAAATCTATTAAATAAACGCTATCACTATTTTTACAGATCGATGAACGTTTATGTGATTTTATAAAACAAAATAACTTAAATAACCTATTTTAACTAAAACGTAAACTCAAATTATCTAAAAACGTTACTTAAAACTAAAACGTGCGTTATGTATGAAAAATACGCTGGAGCGCAAGCAAAAACGTAAAATTACTGAAATAAAAGTCCTACGAATGTAAAACTAATTTTCTTACGTACTATTTGACAAAAGAAAATTTTAGGAAAAAGAATTATATTTTTCTGATTATTATTTTATTTATTATGAATTAAATACATTTTTACACTAACTAAATGATAAAAAATACTAAAACTAATGAGAAAAATATGAAACTTTTTTATAAAATACTTATTACTAATACAAATTTATTAAAGTTGCAAAAATGGAAAAAGCTACTACGAATAAGCTATAAATAAGCTAAAAAGCTCGTTTAAGCTTAAAATGTAAAACGTGGTTATATATTAGATAGTGTAAAACTTTAACGAGAAAGACCCAAGGGCGCATTGGTTACAGGTACCCCCACTATCATTCCCATAAGGGAGAGGTCTCAGGTTCGACCCCTGCCTCTCCCTTTTTGCACAACATTTTTATTTTTGAAATTTTATTTTACAAACTTATTATATACGATGTAATAAGCAATTTATTCAACTGTGACTTTTTCTAAAAGCCAATAATAAGCTCAGTAAGAGCTTATTTTATCAACAGATGGCTTTTATGAGCATAAGACCAAATTAAAGCCAAATGGCTTATAAGCTACTGAAATAAGCAAAAGCTATGAAGAAATAAGCTGTAATACTGTTTATAAGCTAATGTTTACAATTGAAAAAGCTAAATCACTAGAAATTAAGCACTCAATAAGCAAAAATAAGCTTGAACTCAACTGGTTTACACAGGACACTTTTACTTTTACTAGACACTTTTAAGCTTAATTATAAGTACTGAAATAAGCTAGATAATGAAAACAAAAACTTGCAATAGCTAGATTACCTGCTAAGCTTTTCAAAAAGCTAAAGTGCTAATTGTTTGGTTCACTAGAGAATTTTTGGTGAGCTTTTGAAAATTTGGAAAAAGTCACTGAGTATAACTCAGTGTGCTGAGTTAAAATGGGACAAATTAAAAACTGAGTGCAGGCTTATCTAATAAGCTGCAAACTTGAGAATAAGACTTGGGACATTGAAATGAGCTGGTTGGCTTTCCAAAGAAGCAAGGATCACAAGCTGAGGCCAACTGATAAGCTCTCTGTGAGCTTATCAAGATGGACTGCACAACTGTGATAGGACAGTTTGACTATTTATAAAAATGGACTATGTTTGACTTTTATGAACTTTGGATTGATTTTAATTACTAAATATGTTATGATAAGCTATTATAAGATTAACTTAAGCTAAACCAACAACTTTTAAACTTGTAAAATGATTTTTGCAACTCAAAAATCCCAACAGTGAACTGTTGGGAAGTTTACAAGCTACTTTGACTTTTTACTTAATAAGGACAGGATTTTATGCTATTATTGAGCTATATTATACTAAAGTGACACATAACAATAATAATTATTAACAATAACAGTCTCTAAAGCAGTTAAATCAGCAAATCCAAACACTAGCTTGTAAAACTGAATTGGAAATTTTCAAAGAGAAACACTGATTGAGACTAAAGAAATTATTGCAGACCTTATATAATTAATTAATGGGACTAAATAAACATTAAACAACAATAATAACTCAATTAAACTAAGAAATGACAAGTATGCTCTAATGACTGTGAAAATGAGATTTTTACAAACTACAAAATTAAAAGAACAAGCAACTAGTTTAAAGGCTTAATTAGGCTTAACTGAGACTAATAAACATGAACTTACAAAGGTATAAGCCAATTGCTGACTTACACAGTAAATGCAAGAAATGAGCAAAAAGGGCTTACAAGTGATTCAAAGTGAAAAATGAAACCCAAGGACTGAGAACAGATCCTATAGCTTCCCAAGAAGCACTAAACCAAAAAACATTCCAAAGATCAGCACTGCACCAGTCTTTAGATCATTTCCCATGGATTTTTTATTTTCTTACTAATTTATTGCTATTTTTGGTAATTTTAAATTATTAAGTAAAACTGGATTTTTAAGGCTTCAAAAGGCTTATAAACTGTATCAAGAGCTTATATAAGCTTAAGAATCCTTAATAACAACTGATAACAAAATTCAAAACACATTTAGATTTTTAACAAAAGTGAGATTTTGCATAAACAAAAAAGAAGACTTAGAACTGAAATTACTTATTGAAAAAAGTTCATGTACACTAAAATAACTTAAACAAAGAACTTGCAAGCTTAAAATTACATTAGAAATTGAAATTACATTAAAACGACAAGCTAATCTATTCTAAAACTAACTACTCTACTCCTTCTTCTCCATTGCACCTTTTTCCATTTATATTGACTCTTTTTGTTCCTTGTCGACATCTGATCATATCCCACCTCTTTTCAGCCCTTGGATCATTAAAAATAATCAAAACCGTCCACTTGGTGTTTTGGCGGGAAAGTCTTAGAAGCAGGTTAACTCAATTAATGGGGTTTGGATTGATGTGGAGGTGGAGGGAAGGTAGTAACAGGTGTAAGGGATGAGGTGTAAAGGTGAAGAGGTGGAAAGGTGGTTAAAACCACCTCTGGTTTTGGATTTCAGAAGTGGGAGAGATAGAGCTACAGTGGAGGCGGTTTTCTGTTTTTTAAACTTTGGGTCGGGTTGTGTTTTGGGCCTGGTTTGGGTTGTGTTTGTGTTGGGTTTGGATTGGATTTGTATTAATAACATAAAGAGTCCAATTGGTTTTGTAGAAATATAACACAAGGACCAATATTGTAAATCTGCCAAAGTTAAGGGGCTGATATTGAAACTTTTCCAATCATATCACAAGGGTTAAACCTGTAAATCATGAATAGTACAAGGACCAATTGCATAAAATTCCATTTTTTATAATTCCAAGGACCTTTTATGTCATTTTTGGATTTTGAGGGACTAAAAGTGTAATTTCCCAAAAGTTTATCATAAGGACCATTCTTGCCATTTATAAATAGTATAAGGTTTATTTTTATTATTTTCTTATTTTTTAAAACCTTAGGGACTAATTTTGACACTTTTGCAAAGTTGAGGGACCAAAGTTGTAAATTTGTGATTTTTAACTTCAAAGGATTATTTTGAACAACTTGTGAATCCCAAGGACCTAAAATGATATTTTACAAGTTTTTGAATTACCAGGGACTAGATTTGACAACTTTTGTAACTTGGGGGACTAAAACTGCCAATTATGCAAACTTGATACGTTTTTCACCAGATTTTGATGTTTTTGCATTTAAAACATATAAAACACTTGTTTGTGATATTTTTATCATTTTGAAGCATTTCTGAGTGTTTTCAGATGTTTTTGGCATTCTAACAGTACAAAAATGATGAGTATTTAGACACTCATCAATCCCCCACACTAAGATATTGCTAGTCCCTAGCAATGATTTGAGAAAATTTAATGGATTTTATCTCTTTACCAAAAGCCATTACTTCTGGAGTAGCCAATTGTTTCAGTTCAAGTAAGAACTTTGGTACAACGATAACCAAATGATTTTGTGCAAATCATAAGCTTTTAACGGATTTGATTTGTCTTTACCAGAAGCCGTACCCTTCTGGACTAGCCAACTCTTAGATAAATTATCAATATTATCTTTGGTGAGCCGATTACCAATTATGGATTTTCCACTGCCTTTACCACAAGCCATAACCTTGCGGGCTAGCCAACTCTTTACTTTTTAGGATATGGTGAGCTGAACACCATACAATTTTGGGCAAATTGCAAGCCATAAACGGATTTGAGATATCTTTACCAAGAGCCGTTTGCTCCTGGATTAGCCAATCCTTATGTGGGTTAGACATGGTGGACTGATTACCATTTGTTGTGTTTAGTACTTAGTACTTCCACTAGATAAAAATTTTAAAATTTGGCCATTTTGGGGGAAAAAGGGACTAAAAGGGTACATTTACGATCAAATTCGCCAGAATTTCCCCCCCACACTTAGAAATGAATATTGTCCTCAATATTCAAAGTACCGGCTGTAATGCCGAAACTTAGAACGTAAAAAGATAACATTACTAGCTAAGTGTAGAAACACAACAATTATTCTTTTTTTTTTTTTTTTTTTTTTTTTTTTTTTTTTTTAATATTTACAATTTTCATTTATTTTTAAGGTCTATATACAACATGTGGGGCATCTCCCTCACACTAGGGTGGTACACACGGGTGAAAACCCATGTTTAGCTACTTTTTTTGATTACCGAGTCGCTAGCTTGACTCGACCCCGAATTAATTTGTTCATGGGGAAGCAAAGTGGAAGAAACAATCTCCATCGGACTTTCATTCAAAATGTTTGTATAAACATTGAAGTACGTGAAAGTTCCACACCGATGAGATATACACAGAACCGGCTCAAAAATGATTAATGAAAATGCCGGGATCAAAAATAGTGTCTTCATTCCCGAAGGAGTGAAGAACAGGAGAAGCCAAGGGATAAGTGAAGAAAAGAAAGAAAATCATGATGAAAATCATGACTAACTCATCTTCATCCATAGGAGAATTCATGATTTCTGGATCATGAATCTCATCATTTAAGCTCATTTGATCAAGACATATTCTGGGTGGGAGGGATGGGATTTTGATATCAAGCAAGTTCTCATGGCTGAGAGCATTTCCCTCCGGAACACAAAGATCATTTATGTCTAGATCAAAGTGGAAGTTATCATACTCTGGTAGAGATATGATATGAGTGAATTCAAAGGAGAACTCCTCGTAAAGAGAATCATTCACGTGATGTAAATCTGTGAACTCTTGCTCCATTATGGGCTCATCACTATCCTCGTCAAAGATTGGATTGTTAGAAATCCAAGTGAATTCAGATTCGAATTCAAATAGAGGATTGGTGAAAGTAGCTTTTAATGTTTCGGGAACAAGGTGATTAACATTCTCTATTGGATTGTTAGGGTGAGAAGTGAGTGAACGATCATTATAAAGGAGACTTTCAGTCTCTCCCAGATCGGCTTTGAAATCAAAGAGACTATCATCACTTTCCGATGAAAGTGGAATGAGTTCATCAGTAAACTCCTCAAAAAGAGGATCAACATCACAATGTGAAAGTGATGCCTCAACATTCTCAATGTCTCCATAAGATTTACAATCATCGCTAAAATCGGAGAAAGTCTCAAAATGATCTTTTGAACACTCAAGTAGGGAAGGGATATCACACATATGGTCAAAAGTTCCCTGTGACTCTCTCGGGATTGGGACAAGGTCCTCAACACTAGACTTTATGAATTCGTCCGATTCCTTTTCAGGAACAGTGTCAAGATGCTCGTCCCCCATGTTTAGAGAGTGAGTGTGAACCTCGGGTGTGATAGCAGTTGTTTGAGAATGAATCTCAACTGCTGGGATATCCACTGATGAATCTGATGAATCTTCAAGTGTATCATCATCATCACTATCATCAGGAATAAAACTGAATCTAGAGCTAGATCTGGCTGCTTTTTCGCTTGCAATTGATTCCCTAATAGATTTTTCAAAGGCAATTTGGGAATTTATTTTAGCAGCCTGCTCTTCAGCTAACAAAACTTCCATGGATTTCTCATGAGAGTTTTGAAATGACATAGCCGACTCCTCCTTAAGTTCTTTTAATAACTCCAGACCCTTCAGTAAAAAGTCTGTCGTAGTTTCATGAGGAGTTGCTTGAATCGTTTGGTACTGTGGAGGTTGGTCTTGAAATGATGTGTCAAAATTGTCACAAGGAAATGGATTCCCTGTTTGACAATCAGAGCTGAAATGGGGACCTCCACAGTTCTCACAACAAAATGATTGTTGTGGGTGGTTTGGTGAATCATATGGATATTGGTCATAGTCAAAGTTCTGAGCATCACTGGAAAACTGTTCATAGACAATCGTGTTTCCGGATTGACACTCAAATCCTTGGTGAGGACCACCACAAAATTCACAGCAGTATTGTTGATTATATGAAGATATGTCGGCCTGTGGTGGGTAATTAGAAAAATTTGAGGGGTCGTTAAATGAGTTCGGATTAGGATCATAATCAAATGAATTCCTCGAACCACAAAACAAACAACTCCCGTTCCGAATATCATTACCACACTGTACACACGTACACCAGCGACAGGGTGAACCAAAAAGAGGCTCACCACAACCGACACAAGGAATAAACGATTCTATTTGAGAATGAGAAGGAATCAGTTCATTCAAAGAATCAACAAAACCAACATGGTGATCTGAATGACTATTTAGACTCAAAGAACATTTTGAAAAATCCGGAGGTGGGACAAGTGGTGTGCTCTGAGAGCTAGCAATTTCCACTACTTCCGTTATGGTCTCCGGTTTTGGTTCTTGAGAAACGTGAAGATTAGGCAAGTCATTCTTGCTAGTCACCGGTTTGAATTCTGCATGTTTGCTTTTAACCGTAAATCGTGAAAGTTTAGAATCAATTCTAGACGGCTTATGAGCAATTGAGGGTTTAGATCTTTGGATAACCGTAGGTTGGACGTATTTAGCACCTCCATTATCAAAAGGAAGTACCTGGTCCTTTGTCACCTTGGTTTCTCTTTCCATTTCCCTACGCAGAATGAATGGATCATCATGAACTACACGAATTCTTGACATTTGTGATAAAATAGGAAGTTTTTCAACTTCGTTCCAGATTTCGTCGTAGTCGAGAGATTCCATGAGAATAGAAGAAGTTTAGAATCAAATGGGTAGAGGGTAAAGGGATAAAGAATCAAAAAGGGTAAGAGGGTAAAGATGAATATTTTTGGGTTTTTGAAAAACATGCCATAAAAGAATGAAAATATTTTTGGTGTTATCAACACTTTAGGAAAAGTGTTAATGAACTTTTTGATTTTGATTAACTTTACAAAAAAACTGTTTACAAAAGGGTGGGTTATATGCAAGTACGGGTCTGGAAATGCTTAAAACACGCTTACAGCCTCCCCGGCAGCGGCGCCAAAATTTGATTGGTGCTAAACAGTCAAGTCTTAATAGACTAAAAACTGCTCAAACACTAATGCAATTAAGATCAGAGGAATATAGGGAATTCCTGGGTCGTTAAGTCCCACGGAGGATGAATTGGTGTTTAAACAACTTCAGATGATAGAATGATCACTAAGGATAGTGATCAGTAAGGTTTTGGATGGATAATTACCTAAATAAAAGATTTGCAAATTAAAGCGACTTAAATGCAAATTAAGAAAATTAAAAAGTTAAAATCTATTAAATAAACGCTATCACTATTTTTACAGATCGATGAACGTTTATGTGATTTTATAAAACAAAATAACTTAAATAACCTATTTTAACTAAAACGTAAACTCAAATTATCTAAAAACGTTACTTAAAACTAAAACGTGCGTTATGGATGAAAAATACGCTGGAGCGCAAGCAAAAACGTAAAATTACTGAAATAAAAGTCCTACGAATGTAAAACTAATTTTCTTACGTACTATTTGACAAAAGAAAATTTTAGGAAAAAGAATTATATTTTTCTGATTATTATTTTATTTATTATGAATTAAATACATTTTTACACTAACTAAATGATAAAAAATACTAAAACTAATGAGAAAAATATGAAACTTTTTTATAAAATACTTATTACTAATACAAATTTATTAAAGTTGCAAAAATGGAAAAAGCTACTACGAATAAGCTATAAATAAGCTAAAAAGCTCGTTTAAGCTTAAAATGTAAAACGTGGTTATATATTAGATAGTGTAAAACTTTAACGAGAAAGACCCAAGGGCGCATTGGTTACAGGTACCCCCACTATCATTCCCATAAGGGAGAGGTCTCAGGTTCGACCCCTGCCTCTCCCTTTTTGCACAACATTTTTATTTTTGAAATTTTATTTTACAAACTTATTATATACGATGTAATAAGCAATTTATTCAACTGTGACTTTTTCTAAAAGCCAATAATAAGCTCAGTAAGAGCTTATTTTATCAACAGATGGCTTTTATGAGCATAAGACCAAATTAAAGCCAAATGGCTTATAAGCTACTGAAATAAGCAAAAGCTATGAAGAAATAAGCTGTAATACTGTTTATAAGCTAATGTTTACAATTGAAAAAGCTAAATCACTAGAAATTAAGCACTCAATAAGCAAAAATAAGCTTGAACTCAACTGGTTTACACAGGACACTTTTACTTTTACTAGACACTTTTAAGCTTAATTATAAGTACTGAAATAAGCTAGATAATGAAAACAAAAACTTGCAATAGCTAGATTACCTGCTAAGCTTTTCAAAAAGCTAAAGTGCTAATTGTTTGGTTCACTAGAGAATTTTTGGTGAGCTTTTGAAAATTTGGAAAAAGTCACTGAGTATAACTCAGTGTGCTGAGTTAAAATGGGACAAATTAAAAACTGAGTGCAGGCTTATCTAATAAGCTGCAAACTTGAGAATAAGACTTGGGACATTGAAATGAGCTGGTTGGCTTTCCAAAGAAGCAAGGATCACAAGCTGAGGCCAACTGATAAGCTCTCTGTGAGCTTATCAAGATGGACTGCACAACTGTGATAGGACAGTTTGACTATTTATAAAAATGGACTATGTTTGACTTTTATGAACTTTGGATTGATTTTAATTACTAAATATATTATGATAAGCTATTATAAGATTAACTTAAGCTAAACCAACAACTTTTAAACTTGTAAAATGATTTTTGCAACTCAAAAATCCCAACAGTGAACTGTTGGGAAGTTTACAAGCTACTTTGACTTTTTACTTAATAAGGACAGGATTTTATGCTATTATTGAGCTATATTATACTAAAGTGACACATAACAATAATAATTATTAACAATAACAGTCTCTAAAGCAGTTAAATCAGCAAATCCAAACACTAGCTTGTAAAACTGAATTGGAAATTTTCAAAGAGAAACACTGATTGAGACTAAAGAAATTATTGCAGACCTTATATAATTAATTAATGGGACTAAATAAACATTAAACAACAATAATAACTCAATTAAACTAAGAAATGACAAGTATGCTCTAATGACTGTGAAAATGAGATTTTTACAAACTACAAAATTAAAAGAACAAGCAACTAGTTTAAAGGCTTAATTAGGCTTAACTGAGACTAATAAACATGAACTTACAAAGGTATAAGCCAATTGCTGACTTACACAGTAAATGCAAGAAATGAGCAAAAAGGGCTTACAAGTGATTCAAAGTGAAAAATGAAACCCAAGGACTGAGAACAGATCCTATAGCTTCCCAAGAAGCACTAAACCAAAAAACATTCCAAAGATCAGCACTGCACCAGTCTTTAGATCATTTCCCATGGATTTTTTATTTTCTTACTAATTTATTGCTATTTTTGGTAATTTTAAATTATTAAGTAAAACTGGATTTTTAAGGCTTCAAAAGGCTTATAAACTGTATCAAGAGCTTATATAAGCTTAAGAATCCTTAATAACAACTGATAACAAAATTCAAAACACATTTAGATTTTTAACAAAAGTGAGATTTTGCATAAACAAAAAAGAAGACTTAGAACTGAAATTACTTATTGAAAAAAGTTCATGTACACTGAAATAACTTAAACAAAGAACTTGCAAGCTTAAAATTACATTAGAAATTGAAATTACATTAAAACGACAAGCTAATCTATTCTAAAACTAACTACTCTACTCCTTCTTCTCCATTGCACCTTTTTCCATTTATATTGACTCTTTTTGTTCCTTGTCGACATCTGATCATATCCCACCTCTTTTCAGCCCTTGGATCATTAAAAATAATCAAAACCGTCCACTTGGTGTTTTGGCGGGAAAGTCTTAGAAGCAGGTTAACTCAATTAATGGGGTTTGGATTGATGTGGAGGTGGAGGGAAGGTAGTAACAGGTGTAAGGGATGAGGTGTAAAGGTGAAGAGGTGGAAAGGTGGTTAAAACCACCTCTGGTTTTGGATTTCAGAAGTGGGAGAGATGGAGCTACAGTGGAGGCGGTTTTCTGTTTTTTAAACTTTGGGTCGGGTTGTGTTTTGGGCCTGGTTTGGGTTGTGTTTGTGTTGGGTTTGGATTGGATTTGTATTAATAACATAAAGAGTCCAATTGGTTTTGTAGAAATATAACACAAGGACCAATATTGTAAATCTGCCAAAGTTAAGGGGCTGATATTGAAACTTTTCCAATCATATCACAAGGGTTAAACCTGTAAATCATGAATAGTACAAGGACCAATTGCATAAAATTCCATTTTTTATAATTCCAAGGACCTTTTATGTCATTTTTGGATTTTGAGGGACTAAAAGTGTAATTTCCCAAAAGTTTATCATAAGGACCATTCTTGCCATTTATAAATAGTATAAGGTTTATTTTTATTATTTTCTTATTTTTTAAAACCTTAGGGACTAATTTTGACACTTTTGCAAAGTTGAGGGACCAAAGTTGTAAATTTGTGATTTTTAACTTCAAAGGATTATTTTGAACAACTTGTGAATCCCAAGGACCTAAAATGATATTTTACAAGTTTTTGAATTACCAGGGACTAGATTTGACAACTTTTGTAACTTGGGGGACTAAAACTGCCAATTATGCAAACTTGATACGTTTTTCACCAGATTTTGATGTTTTTGCATTTAAAACATATAAAACACTTGTTTGTGATATTTTTATTATTTTGAAGCATTTCTGAGTGTTTTCAGATATTTTTGGCATTCTAACAGTACAAAAATGATGAGTATTTAGACACTCATCAGTAGTCATTTTCCTTAATGTTCATGTGGTTGATTTATAGCGTGCACATTGAGAGGAATAATAATCCGTGAAGATTTGGCAAAGGAATACCAAAGAGCGGATCATTATTCATGAACAATAATCCGTGAAGATTTGGCAAAGGAATACCAAAGAGCGGATCACATAACACCTGTTCATTTGTCGGTCTGATATTTGCATCCACATCATGTGTAACAAGAGTCACTGAACTACTGGCTGTTTCAAGCTTATCTGTATCTGAGCCTCTGTATTCAGTGTTAACTGATCCATCACCCGATGCCTTACTAGTCTCAACACTACAATTCATTGATTGTACCAGACATTCATTCACCTTTCTGATCACAACATCCACTTCTTGTGTGATAGGAGTTACTGAGCAGCTGGTTACATCATTCTTTGTTGTCTCTGATATTCTGCATTCAGCAACACTCGACCTTTCAACTGATGCATTACCCGACTCATCACAACTATCTCTCAATTGCACCAGACTCTCATCCACTTTTTCATCTTTCTGAGTAACTTCCTCAATATACTTCTCCAAATTATCCATGAGATGGATAAGTGTCTCTATGAACACGTAAATTTCCATTCCAGTGTGTCTCTTGAAAGACATTTCAGTCATGTCTTGATCATAATCTGATGTGAATTCCCTTCTAATGAATGACTAAAAATGTTTGTAGATCACTTGAAGTGCAGCACTGGAACTATCCTTTTGAACCTTCTCTTTGTCAAGTTTTAGCTCCAATTGCTCTAGGTGTAACAGCAAAGTTCCTGTTAATGTGGATAAGTTCTGACGGAAGAGGGCAATACATGTTCGTTCCATTGTTGTGGGTAGAAGTAACATGAGGTGAGAGTGAAGTTGTTGATAAGGTTCAATGCTGCTTTCCTTTTTCATGGCATTCTGTAGCCTGAACAGGTGCAAATCTTTCTCATTGGACTCAGAGCATGAAGAACTCAAATCCTCATTGATTGATTCAATCATCTTTAACCGTTCAGTGTAGCATACATTATCATTGTTGTCCACAGCATCATACAATTTAAGTACTTCTGAAATCACTGAATCAGGAGTGTAAGACATGATGTTGTTGTGTACACAGGATTTTACAAGTCTGTGATTTAAACCTAGAAATAGAATCTTTCGCGAGATTTTACTAAAATCAAGACCAAACCGTTAAGCAATGACCAATGGAATGTGTTAAGATGACTGATGGATCGACACAATGATAGAAAATTGTGTGTTAGGACATATGATTGTATGTAGGAATAGCAGAGATGTTGTTTGTGTCACACCCCACTAAGAGCGAAAACACGAGGTGTAACGAAATGTAACATCGCATAAGATAGTAGAACAACACCATATATGATTTTAAGAAATGGGTTTACAATGTTACATAAAGATTTTATACAATACTGAGCAATGAAAACATAAGTCCTAATATTATCAAAGTTAAGTCTTTAGAAAAAGTTCTTGGACAAGTCACTCGGTCAATGATATGAGAACAGTGCATGACTTCAAAATACGACTATCGATCACCTGAAAATAATACTCAAAAACGTCAACATAATGTTGGTGAGCTCGCAGGTTTTTAAGTAAATGTAAATCAGTTTTGCTGTGCATAGTATAATCAGTAAGATATAAGCAAATTAGATTTTATGTGCAATGCAAGACATGAAGCACATATGTATAAGTAATAGTGCTGAGAAAGCAGTAAAAGAAATATAATCCACATCATGCAATCCGACCACCACGTGGTCACAATATAAATCCAAATACACTAGGTGCCTCTTCCCAAAGTCATACTGGGTGCCTCTTCCCAAAGGTATACTGGGTGCCTCTACCCAAAGATGTACTGGGTGCCTTTACCCAAAGATGTACTGGGTGCCTCTACCCAAAGATATATTGGGTGCCTCTACCCAAAGATGTACTGGGTGCCTCTACCTAAAGATGTACTGTAAATCCTTGATCATGATTCACACAATATGAACACACATAATACCAATAATACTGCATAACTAACGCACAATTATATACACAAACATGTCTAAAAGAAATATGTATGAATTTAGCACAGCGAAAGAAATAGTATAAATGAAATAGTAGTTGAGTATTATTTTCCCCCAATAAAATTATTTGAAAATGGGGCCACGAGTACTCACCTTAATACGGATGAGGAAATGAAACAAGTGCACACAAGAAAATAAAGGAATCACAAGCTACTCCTTCTTCCACGTATCTACATAAGTTTATGATCAAAAGTTACTTAAGCGATGACGAATTTTATTACTTATTATTTGTTAAAGTGTTTTGGGATTTTATTCTCAATTAGACCGAAGATATGTTAAATGAATTCTTAGCTTAAGGATTTAATCTAATAAAAGTAAGCATTTTAAAAATAGAGAGGTCATCCAATTTAGAAGTCAAGATTGATTTTGAAACTAAGGAGTATGATCTAGTTTGAAGGAGTACCATCTTTAATTTGGTTTCAGGTACGCGCTTGTAGGTCGATCACTAGGCATACACATAACAAGTTACTTATTATAGACCATGATTCATTTTTAACGCCTACTAACCTATCATCATCTAGTTAGCATATAAAACACAAGTTCAATTATTATTACTCCCTTACACCTCGACGTTAAAACGCATGCTATACCTTTTTAATCTACAAGAGAATTTGACCGAAACGACATTTGAACATGCATGCATTTTACTTGACATAAATCAGAGTTTAAAACATTTATTTATGCATGACCCGACTCTTGCTACTACACCTTTTATTCTAGCTTGTAAAGTACATGATCTGGTTAGTTTGACTACACTAGACACAAGACAAAAACATGCATTATATCCAACAGTACGTTTGCATGCATGCACATTTTGATTTTACTTACACAAGACATAAGCATATATTATAACAACCATTTTGACTTTCATTCTGACACAAGACGCAAGGCAAGACATCAACACATTTTTATACAGTTTATATCAAACATTTTAATTCTTTAGTTCGACTCATTATCCAAGTTAATCATGCATACGAGGAGGACTACAACCAGGCACTTTTATTTCTTATGCTTCTGATTTTGAATACAGGTTTTTACCTATCTCGTTGATAAGGTTGACACACTCACAAACATATACACCAAGTATACCCATGACTCGATCATTAAAAGAAAACATGTACGACATCGCATGAAATCACAAATTACAACTCGCGACTCACCAAGATCGGTCTCTAACCATACACAAGCAAGCCTTAATTTCCTAGACGTTAGGTTTGGCTTAGGTTTTTTTTCATATTTTTAAGACTTTTACACGATCATTACGCCAACGCTAGGGCTGCAAATCATTTTTTTATAAGCTTAACTGGTAGGACATAGGCTGGAAAAACAACTAGGTCGACATGATGAGGGACACCATGGGTCGACTTTATCTACAAAGGTTATCATGATGTTAACTTCTTGCATGGTTACAAATTTCACGAGACACCATATTTCTCAAACGAATCTAGCCATGTTTGTGATTATATTCAGTTTTTTTTCTTCAGGTTAGTATAGCATCTCGACACTTATGGTTTTTATGAATCATATACTACATCATTTGTATGAAAGCAAGACAAAGATAACTAGGGATACCTCTCGAGCAGATTTTCGGCGAGACGACGAGGAACAAGAAGCAAGGAAACACCCTTACAAATTAACCCTAGCACCTGGACGTATAATCACAGCCACGACCTTTGAATAATTGATCCTGAAAAAGAGCAAGGTGATAGTGATTTGGTCGACACATCAAGAGAAAAAGGGAGCAGGGAAAACAAGACATATAGGATTTAGATCGGAGGAGCGTGTAGCATAAAAGGCAAGTCTTAATAGACTTTTAATTGGGTTTTGAATTGGTCGGTTAGCATAAAAGGCAAGACTTAATAGCCTTTTAATTGGTCGGTTATGATTGAGTGAATACTCCAAAAATTATGGGATGGATTGTGTGGGACGGAGGTTAAGAGTCAAGAGAAAGGAGGGTAAAAAAAATGTGGGAAGCTATTGAATGAGTTTTATATATTTGCAAACTTGCATTTTATTAGACAAAAGACTTAGGTTATATTTATAACTTGTATTATTTATTTATTTATTTATTTATTTATTTATTTTTTATATAAGATGAAATGCAAATCTACTTGGTTTAGTGAGGGTTCTCACAGTATTACCCTGTTAAAAAGAATTTCGTCCCAAAATTTAATCGATTCTACTATCAAGAATTCTATTACCGAATATGTCTGTGACAAAAACTTATACACCAAATGCTATTAAGAAAATATGAGATCAAGTTGCAACTACTGAGCGATTAGATTTCACGGTTAAAGCATTGTCCATCCATGAGCAAATTTATCTAAAACCTTGAGCTAGGTAAAAATTCTACTCCAACTCAAACCACAAGTAGGTTTCAAGAGCTTAAATTGGTGAGATTAGTGAGGAAGGTCATGGGTACTCAAAGTAAGTGGATCGAATTGACAAAAGATGGCAATGGCGATTAGGAAGAAGTCCTTGTGCACGAGAGGGAAGAGCAAGTAGCTAAAGAGGGAAGAGCAATTATTTGCTCTCTATCAGATATTTATCAAAACTCAAAATGGTTTGAAAGAACTGCAATACTAAAAAGTTTTGTACAAGCAGTAAAGGTATGTAGTGTTGTTGGTATGATTGAAAGGAAATGAGTCGCTTGAAATTAGACTAAATGAACACAAGAATGGAGTAGTGAAGTGTCCGATCTATGAAACAAAAGATTTGGCCCGCATCAGACAGAGAAGGATGATATAATTTTTCATCATATATGCACAAAACGTAATATTAGTAGAGCAAGGTGATGTAGGTTCGGCATGAATACTTGTTACTAGTACCGGAGATCGAATCGCTTTGTTTTAAATTGCACCATACAATTAACTTGCGAATATTGTGGTTCTTGTGAGCACACTAAGGTCTATGTGTTCGTCAAAAGAAAACAGATGATGATCTATGTTGATATTGGAACAGTCAAGAAGAATGAAGTATTGAAGGCAAAAGGACGATCTTTTGAAATGACTATCAAGGACGTGTTTTGTTAGGCGTGTATGACTAGTTGAAATTAATGATATATGAATTAAAGATTCAAGAATTGAATCTGGTATTAATGTTTGGTTATGCTCATAATTTATTATTAGTTGAAGCTCAGGAGTTCAAGTATTCAACTCATCTAGGCAGCATTAAGAAGTAATGAACTGACTTTTTTTTTCGTGGTATGGGTAAGTCGGCCAGGTACTATGTTGGGAGGTGTTTGCCTTGATTATCAGTAATGGTTTAGACATTATAGTTCTTATGGTATCTTACAATCTGTTGGTATTCTGGTATAAAAGTGATATCGTATTGGAAAGTGACTAAATTGTCTAGCACTCAAGAAGAGAGTACAATACTATAGATTAAATGATTATTTAATTCGATGCTTTCTCTGCCAATAAGAGGTTCTTGTCAAGTGGAATGTTTTAAGAAAAATTGTTCATCGTAGAAAGTGTTATATTGTGATATCTTATTATTGATAATCTCTTATCAAAGTGTATTTAGGCTTGCTCACAAAATGAAAGGTATAGGGAGACGAGGTATATATGATTCAACGGTGTAGAAAAATAAATACTTGGTCGTTAAACTAGTGTTCATAATAGTTTATTCTATATAGCATTTGAAAAGTGAAATTAATATGACCTTCCAACAACGCATTGGTGGGATGCATCCAAAGTAATGCTCAAATAGCACGACTGATGTAAAGGCATAATAGGAAGCATAGCGTACAAACTAGACAGAAACAAGGCATTCTTAAACTCTAGTAGTGGTCATGATATATCACGCAAATGATGGCATATAGAAGCATAAAAACACCGATATGAATGCAAATAAGCACACAATGCAAAGCGCACATGGACACGACTGATGCAATTTCCGATGACCTAGTTTTGGGTCCAACCAAACATGAACCAAGGCAACTACCCCCACCATTCCATGATCCCTCCTGAATTAGGCATAGTTGATCAGGCTATGCATAATTTAGGAATGATGATGAAATGCTCGGGCTAGCCAACTCGTACCATGTTTGGGGTTTTAAGAAAACTTTAGTTTGGTTATAGTTTAGGTTTTTATTTTAGAAAAACCAGCATTCTCTATAACCTTAGGCTCTGATACCATTCTGTCACACCCCGCTAAGAGCGAAAACACGAGGTGTAACGAAATGTAACATCGCATAAGATAGTAGAACAACACCATATATGATTTTAAGAAATGGGTTTACAATGTTACATAAAGATTTTATACAATACTGAGCAATGAAAACATAAGTCTTAATATTATCAAAGTTAAGTCTTTAGAAAAAGGTCTTGGACAAGTCACTCGGTCAATGATATGAGAACAGTGCATGACTTCAAAATACGACTATCGATCACCTGAAAATAATACTCAAAAACGTCAACATAATGTTGGTGAGCTCGCAGGTTTTTAAGTAAATGTAAATCAGTTTTGCTGTGCATAGTATAATCAGTAAGATATAAGCAAATTAGATTTTATGTGCAATGCAAGACATGAAGCACATATGTATAAGTAATAGTGCTGAGAAAGCAGTAAAAGAAATATAATCCACATCATGCAATCCGACCACCACGTGGTCACAATATAAATCCAAATACATTGGGTGCCTCTTCCCAAAGTCATACTGGGTGCCTCTTCCCAAAGGTATACTGGGTGCCTCTACCCAAAGACGTACTGGGTGCCTCTACCCAAAGATATACTGGGTGCCTCTACCCAAAGATATACTGGGTGCCTCTACCCAAAGAAGTACTGTAAATCCTTGATCATGATTCACACAATATGAACACACATAATACCAATAATACTGCATAACTAACGCACAATTATATACACAAACATGTCTAAAAGAAATATATATGAATTTAGCACAGCGAAAGAAATAGTATAAATGAAATAGTAGTTGAGTATTATTTTCCCCCAATAAAAATATTTGAAAATGGGGCCACGAGTACTCACCTTAATACGGATGAGGAAATGAAACAAGTGCACACAAGAAAACAAAGGAATCACAAGCTACTCCTTCTTCCACGTATCTACATAAGTTTATGATCATAAGTTACTTAAGCGATGACGAATTTTAATACTTATTATTTGTTAAAGTGTTTTGGGATTTTATTCTCAATTAGACCGAAGATATGTTAAATGAATTCTTAGCTTAAGGATTTAATCTAATAAAAGAAAGCATTTTAAAAATAGAGAGGTCATCCAATTTAGAAGTCAAGATTGATTTTGAAACTAAGGAGTATGATCTAGTATGAAGGAGTACCATCTTTAATTTGGTTTGAGGTACGCGCTTGTAGGTCGATCACTAGACATACACATAACAAGTTACTTATTATAGACCGTGATTCATTTTTAACGCCTACTAACCTATCATCTAGTTAGCATATAAAACACAAGTTCAATTATTATTACTCCCTTACACCTCGACGTTAAAACGCATGCTATACCTTTTTAATCTACAAGAGAATTTGACCGAAATGACATTTGAACATGCATGCATTTTACTTGACATAAATCAGAGTTTAAAACATTTATTTATGCATGACCCGACTCTTGCTACTACACCTTTTATTCTAGCTTGTAAAGTACATGATCTGGTTAGTTTGACTACACTAGACACAAGACAAAAACATGCATTATATCCACCAGTACGTTTGCATGCATGCACATTTTGATTTTACTTACACAAGACATAAGCATATATTATAACAACCATTTTGACTTTCATTCTGACACAAGACGCAAGGCAAGACATCAGCACATTTTTATACAGTTTATATCAAACATTTTAATTCTTTAGTTCGACTCATTATCCAAGTTAATCATGCATACGAGGAAGACTACAAGCAGGCACTTTTATTTCTTATGCTTCTGATTTTGAATACAGGTTTTTACCTATCTCGTTGATAAGGTTGACACACTCACAAACATATACACCAAGTATACCCATGGCTCGATCATTAAAAGAAAACATGTACGATATAGCATGAAATCACAAATTACAACTCGCGACTCACCAAGATCGGTCTCTAACCATACACAAGCAAGCCTTAATTTCCTAGATGTTAGGTTTGGTTTAGGTTTTTTTTCATATTTTTAAGACTTTTACACGATTATTACGCCAACGCTAGGGCTGCAAATCATTTTTTTATAAGCTTAACTGGTAGGACATAGGCTGGAAAAACAACTAGGTCGACATGATGAGGGACACCATGGGTCGAATTTATCTACAAAGGTTATCATGATGTTAACTTCTTGCATGGTTACAAATTTCACGAGACACCATATTTCTCAAACGAATCTAGCCATGTTTGTGATTATATTCAGTTTTTTTTCTTCAGGTTAGTATAGCATCTCGACACTTATGGTTTTTATGAATCATATACTACATCATTTGTATGAAAGCAAGACAAAGATAACTAGGGATACCTCTCGAGCAGATTTTTGGCGATACGACGAGGAACAAGAAGCAAGGAAACACCCTTACAAATTAACCCTAGCACCTGGACGTATAATCACAGCCACGACCTTTGAATAATTGATCCTGAAAGAGAGCAAGGTGACAGTGATTTGGTCGACACATCAAGAGAAAAAGGGAGCAGGGAAAACAAGACATAGGATTTAGATAGGAGGAGCATGTAGCATAAAAGGCAAGTCTTAATAGACTTTTAATTGGGTTTTGAATTAGTCGGTTAGCATAAAAGGCAAGACTTAATAGCCTTTTAATTGGTCGGTTATGATTGAGTGAATACTCCAAAAATTATGGGATGGATTGTGTGGGACGGAGGTTAAGAGTCAAGAGAAAGGAGGGTTAAAAAACGTGGGAGGCTATTGAATGAGTTTTATATATTTGCAAACTTGCATTTTATTAGACAAAAGACTTAGGTTATATTTATAACTTGTATTATTTATTTATTTATTTTTTATATAAGATGAAATGCAAATCTACTTGGTTTAGTGAGGGTTCTCACAGTTTGGTTGAGATTTGGATTGGTTAATGCCCGTTTTTACGGAGAAATTTAGGTCTAAAAACATAAAAACCTCAATAACTTCTGTTCGGAGAGGATTTAGGCCTTGAAGGTTGACCTAGTTCATTTGGCGTGCCATTCTCCTCGTTCTCACGGTCGTTTTGCTATTTAGAACGCTGAAAACGGAGTTACGGTTCAAAAGTTATGACCGTTTGAAGTTTTGTCGGGAAAAGTCAACAAACACACTGAAGACAACTCGCACCTTAGACAACTCGCACCCAAGTCAACTCGCTTTGATGACAACTCGCTTAATAGACAAGTCGCATGAAGCACAACACGCATAAACAGACAACTCGCTTAATAGACAAGTCGCATAACACAACGCGCATAGGCAACTCGCTTAGGCTGACAACTCGCTTTCAAAGCAGCTAGCTTAGGCGACAACTCGCTTAAGTAACAACTCTCTTCAGTGACAACTCGCTTCAAGCAACACACCAACTCGTTTCCCAGAAACGTTTTACGAAACGCAACTCCCTTAGTACAACTTTCAAAAAACAACCACTTTACAATCCAAAAACAACCCAACCACGATGATTCAAGCCATCCAATTCAAAACCTAAGCACATATGATGATTTTAATCACAAAAGTACAATCAAAATCCAAAATTTAACACTAGAAATGATCCAAATGATTCAAACTCTTCTAAACACTTTTAACCCCAAAAACCTTATGAAATCCACTAAAAATCCAAGAACATGAAAGATGAGTGATCAAACCATGACTCTTGATACCAATTGTTAGATATTGGATTTCATAAACACACAACAAACACTAGTATGGATTGAATGAGGTAGAGAGTTTAGAGAGAGAAAGTAGAATGGGAGCCTTTCTAGAGAGAGAAAGTAAACAAAATAAAGAAGGTTAGATTAAGTGAAAGGTCCAACCCTCTACCTTGGGAGGTGGAGGGTATTTATAGTTACATACTACACGTCCTCCTTCGGACTGTGGATCATGCATAGAGTGGGTAACGACATGTCCGTCCTCCACGGTGTTACTCTAAACTAAGCTATGCTAATGATGACGTACCCTCCGATCAGGTCGAAGGACCCCCCTTCATAAGTCAGTGGTGGCGTAAAACCATTCATCATTGATATGGTTACCAGTTGGGAATTCGCCAGCCGAAGGCCTATGCCCTTCGGTGTCTTCTCTTGAAGGAGCCAAGACAAAGGAGAACCTTGACTTGGTCTTCCCCCACGTTCCCACTATTTCCTTAGCTTCCCCGCCAAGGCAGAGATAGTGGGGATGAAGCCCTAGCGGTTACCACAAATCAGGGGACGCCTCCCATGATCTCCTAGACGTGTGCTAACACTCTCCAATCTATTTTCTTCACCTATAAATAGTTTGGACGAGTCATTTCAATGGTATGTTCACTCAACACAGCATTTCACATACTCCATATTACTTACAACACATATCACATACTTACTCTCACGCCGGAGGTGGTTCGCAGGGCCCAACCCATGCGCAATCACTTAACGAAGTGTCTACTATTTCTTATTGCAGATTGGCTACAAGTTTGGCGCAAGCATATCATCCCTCATACCCTTCGATCACCATCGAAGGCCTGGTCGTACGAATTTTTGTACAATCAGTGGCGCCATCCATGGGACCCGCTGCTATTGGTCTCGTTATTCCAAACTTACACCTAGTCAATCACGTTCACTAGCTTTACGACATGAATCAAGGAAGAGAGGATACACCCCCTCCGGGTTTCTCGACCTTGACACCAATCCCAGTCAATGATCCTAAAAACCTTCCCAATATAACCGCATCCACCTTTACCACACGATCTCACCCTGAAATAACTCCCAATAACCATGCTTCAACCTCGGCTAACCCTGAATCGATAATCAGCCCAGCATTTGTCGAAGCCAACATCGAAGCACTAGAATCTTTACTGAGGGCTCGAAGGAGGCAAGCTCGGAATGTAGAGATGGGAAGGGAGTTAGAATACTCAAGCGATGAGTATGACGAAGAGTTGGAAATGGAGGCTAGGCCCTTGGCTGCTGGGGCTACACGCTCAGTGCTAAGGATAGGGTCTCCAAACAGTCGAAGGCCAAGTGGAAGGTCGGTTGGTTTTGAAGATGTTCCGGAGAGGGCTCCGACGAGAAGGGAAGGAACAATGGAAGGCTCCAATGGAAGGAGTCACCGAAGGGAAACTACGGAGGTTAACTTGCCACCACTCTTGGCGGCTCATCTGGGAAGAACTGAGGCAGGGGTTCCGTTGCAGCCTTCTCACGCATCCGGCGTAGAAGGCAATCCATCTCAAACGAATAGGGGAGGAAATCTTCCTCCTCATGGTATGTACCCTCCTTTTCAGGCTCAATCTTACCCTCAAGGGGTCTGTCCCCCACCTAATGGGCATGCCAGCAACCCCAGTTTTACTCAACCATACGGAAGCATGCCCTACGGGGCAACCTATGGTATATCCTTCGTACCCTGTCGGAAGTCACCCACCTTATATACCTACTGCTTACCCTGAATATGTTAACCAAAACCCTGTTGGAATACCTCCAAATCATAACCCGTACAATGCTGCCCCTACCTACATGCCACCTTATAACTGCCTTTATTTGGAGCCCATGGGTTCCACAACACCCTTCGTAATATGGATAGAAGACTACCCTTTTCCTGATGGGTTGAAAATGCCCTCACATATTGGTACTTATGATGGGAAGGGGGACCCAGATAACTTTTTACACCTGTTCGAAGGGGCTATCAGAATGTAGAAGTGGGTCATGCCCGTTGCTTGCCACATGTTTACATATACCCTACGAGACTCAGCTCGTATATGGTGGAACGGGCAAAAACCAGGTAGCATTGTGAATTTGGATGATCTCAAGGCCAAGTTCAGGTCACACTTCAGCCAGTAGAAGAAGTTCACAAGAACACATCTAACAGTGCACAACATTAAGCAGAAGGAAAATGAGAGCACCAGGGCTTTCATCACCAGATACACCGATGACACCTTACAGATACTGGGTCTGCACGAAGACCAACGCATCTCAGGTTTCGTGCATGGCCTACGGAATAGAAGTCTAGTGGAATTCCTCTCCATTGACCTTCCTGCAACCTACAAGGGCTTAGTGGAGAAGGATTACACATGGATCGAAGCGAAAGAAGTGTCTACCAACGGGGCTCCGGTCGAAACTAAAGAAAGTCACAACAAGGTCCCGAAACATCCTTCGTGGGAAGGATCAAAGAACAGACACAAAGGCAGGGACATGTTTACGCCCTACCACAAAAAATCAACCATGGGCTCTTGGTTAATCTGTCTAAATCTCCAAAGGAGATACTCGCTACAGAAAAGGCGGCGAAGGCCTTTGATCCTCCTCCTCGTTTGGCAAGCAGAGGAAGGACCAGGGATACCACGCTATTTCCATGATGATTACGGGCACGACACCAATAATTGCAGAGAGCTCAAGAAACAGATAGAAGAGGCCGTGAAGTCTGGCCAATTGGGACATTTGGTGAAAGGTATAAAGAAAGGTAAAGAAATTTTCTCCGACACACAGTTGGGGAAAGACACCACACCTGCCGAAGCACCTATCCTCATGGTATACAAGGATGACTCTGGTTTAAAAAGGAAGGAATCGGAGGAAGCATTATGCGGAGTAGGAGATGTCACCTTTCCTTCAATCACAGGCAAAGTTCTTTCTAATGACCCCATGGTCATCAAGGTCTTGATCTCCAACACAGAAGTAAACAGGGCCTACCTCGACTGTGGTAGCTCTTGTGAAGTGATCTACGAACATTGTTTTCTAAAGCTCAAGCCTTCGATAAGGTCGAAGAGAGTAGATTCAAAGGTACATTTAGTAGGGTTCTCGGGGGAGCACTCATGGCCCTTGGGTGAAGTCTTTCTAGAGGTTACGATTGGAGAAGGAAGGTTAAAAAGAACGGAAACCCTGGTTTTCGTGATTGTAAGGTTTGACTCTCCCTATAACCTGTTAATAGGAAGAACCGCAATGCAGAAGATGGGCATCGTTGTCTCCACTATACATGCCACAGTCAAATTCCAAACACCATTCGGTATCGGAACGGTTTTCTCCAGCTACAACGTGAAGAAGCCTACGAAAGTAGGCAAAAGGGTCAAACATGTCTCGGAAGAACCTCCAAGAGATATTCTCAGCTGTACTGATGCTGAAGAACGCATTGTAGTAAATGATCTCTACCCTGATCAGACGGTGGTAATCGGAAAGCAGCTCCCTACCTCTTTTAAAGCCGAATTGGAAAAGGTACTACGGGCCAATGCAGATGTCTTCGCATGGACCTACTCTAACATGACGGGAGTCCCCAGAACTCTCACCATAGACGGAAAGCCCTTTGCGCTGAACACAAGCTTAATGAGTTCAAACACAGTGAAGCTATCAAACAAAAGCGTCGAAGCCTGGCTCCTGAAAGAAATGCCGCAGCATGCAAAGAAGTAGATAAGCTTGTAGCAGTAGGCATACTCAGGGAGGTGAAGTATCAAACCTGGGTAGCCAATCCGGTAATGGTCAAGAAGAATGACGGAGGGTGGCGGATGTGTGTGGACTTCACAGACATCAACAAAGCCTATCCAAAGGACTACTATCCTCTACCAGAAATCGATTGGAAAGTAGAATCCTTGTCAGGGTTTCGGCTGAATTGTTTTCTGGACGCTTATAAGGGTTACCATCAGATACAAATGGCGGAAGAGGACGAAGTAAAGACAGCCTTTTTTACAGGAAAGGGCGTTTACTGTTATAAAAAGATGTCTTTTGGTTTGAAAAATGCAGGTGCTACCTACCAACGTTTAGTGGACAAAGCCTTCCACAAGAAGATAGGTAGGAATCTCGAAGCGTACGTAGACGATATGGTTATTAAGAGTAGAACGGAGAAGGATATGCTCTCCGAAATCAAGGAAACCTTCGACCAGCTTCGCGCCATCAACATGAAGTTAAACCCCAAGAAATGTTCCTTTGGTGTAGAGGAAGGACAATTTTTGGGACATCTAATCACCAAGCAAGGTATTAAGGCCAATCCTTCGAAGGTTAAGGCCATCACGGATTTGCAGCCTCCTAAGTCCCTAAAGGAAGTGCAAAGTCTGAACGGAAAGCTAGCAGCCCTCAGCAGATTCTTATCGAAGGGTGCAAACAGATCTTTGCCATTTTTCAAGACACTCAAAGGATGCAGGGATAAAAAGACGTTTCAGTGGAGTACAGATGCAGAAGCTGCCTTCCAAAAGCTCAAGGAATTCATGGCTATTCTACCTACACTTACTGCCCCAATCAAAGGCGAAGTGTTGTTTATGTATATCGCAGTCTCCTTCGAAAGCATCAGCGCTGTGTTATTAGCAGAAAGGGAGAAGAAGCAAATCCCTATCTACTTCGTTAGCAGGGTCCTACAGGGAGCTGAGTTAAATTATCCAGCGTTGGAGAAGCTAATCTTGGCTTTGGTCCATGCTGCGAGACGCCTTCGAAGGTACTTTCAAGCTCACCCCATAACCGTGCTTACTGACAAGCCTATTAAGCAGATAATTTCAAAGCCAAAGAAGTCTGGAAGGATAGCTAAGTGGGCTATCGAGTTAGGAGAACACGAAATTGAATACAAAGGTAGAAACTCAGTCAAAGGGAAAATATTGGCAGACTTCTTAGCAGAAACACCCTCCGAACCAAAGCAGGACACAAAAGTTGCTGAAAAGAAACCTGGTATGGCGATCGAAGGGTGGAAACTTTATACTGATGGAGCCTCCAGCTCCGACGGTTCTGGCGCAGGTCTAATGCTTGTTGACCCCAAAGGGAAGGAGTACACTTATGCACTCCGCTTTGAATTTGATGCTACTAACAATGAAGCAGAGTACGAAGCCTTGCTAGCAGGCCTCCGATTGGCTAAGGATATGGAGGTAGAATACTTGGATATTTTCGTTGACTCACAATTGGTGGCCAATCAGATAAAAGGCTCCTACGAAGCAAGACAACCTGTGATCAAGCAATACCTGGTTAAGGACAAGGAAATGCTCGAAGGGTTTACCTCCTACAATATAGAGCATGTTCGGAGAAATAAAAACAAGAAGGCGGATGTGCTTAGCAAACTGGCATCAATGGCATTTGCTCATTTAACTAAGGAGGTTCTGGTCGAAGTGTTGGCAGAAAGGTCCATCGTCCGAAAGGAGGTGTCTGACGTAATACTGGAGAAAGACTCAAATTGGATGACTCCAATTAGAGAATATCTAATAAGTGGTATACTGCCAGAGGATCAGAAATTAGCTCAAAAGGTCCGCATCAAAGCACCACAGTACAAAATCATGGGGAACTATCTATATCGAATATCCTTCTTGTCTCCATGGCTTCGTTGTGTTGGACCTAGGCAAGCCGCCAACATCATTCAAGAAGTGCACGAAGGATCCTGTAGACTTCACGCAGGACCCCGCTCAGTTGTTTCAAAAATCATGAGGGTCGGATATTACTGGCCTTTGATGCACAAGGATGCTGTCAACATCATTCAGAAGTGTGAAGCCTGTCAAGTTCACTCTAGAGTTCCAAGGTTACCAAAATAAGATATGACCTCTGTGACGTCCGCATGGCCCTTCAGCCAATGGGGGATAGACATAGTAGGTCCTCTATCAATTGCTCCAGGAGGAGTAAAGTTTTTGGTCGTAGCCATCGACTACTTCACGAAATGGGTGGAAGCGAAGCCTTTGGCATCCATCACAGGAAGGCACATGGAAAAGTTTGTATGGGAACACATTATCTGCCGGTTCGGAGTACCCCACATCATCATCTCAGATAATGGGAAGAAGTTCGCCAAAGGAGTATTCCCAGTGTTTTGCAGAGGCCTGAACATAAAGCAATCTTTCACTTCTGTCTACCACCCTCAAGGTAACGGCCAAGTGGAAGTCACTAACAGGGACATAATCCAAGGCATAGAACGAAGGCTGGGATACAGTCACCACGGTTGGGTAGATGAACTACCTCAAGTACTTTGGGCTCACAGAACACACAAAAAGTCAAGCCATGGCGAAACGCCTTTTAGCTTGACATATGGCACGGAAGTTGTCATCCCTTCAGAAGTAAGTGTCGAAACAGAAAGGGTCATGAACTTTGAAGCAGCAGACAATGAAGAAAGACTCCGTAGCAACCTAGACCTACTCAAAGAACGAAGGGAAATAGCCTCAATCAGGGAGGCTATCCATAAGCCAAAGATTAAAAGGTACTACAACAGTTGGGTTCGGCCTTCGACCTTCAAGCCAGGGGAATACGTCCTCCGACTCAACAGCGCAAGTAAAGCTGAGTACCAGGGTAAACTAGGACCTATATGGGAAGGGCCCTACATTGTTAAGGAAGTATATGGCAACGGAGCCTACAAGCTGGAAACCTTGGATGGAGACGCTATTGATAGAACTTGGAATGGCACTACCCTTCGTAAGTTCTACGTATGAAACTTACAATGTCCAAGGACATTTTTTATTTTGCTTTCAATCAATGTATTTGCATTCTTCTCACTTGGGGAAAGAAGTATTAATGGTAGGTGATGCGTGCCAAACAGTCAAGCTAAATCACTCAAGCCTGCCACTTGTGAATGGCAGACCGTAATCAGCTTAAAACTGCTCAAGCACGAATGCAATGAAGATCTGAGGAGTATAGGGTTTCCCCGGGTCGTTATGTCCCAGCGAGCTATGCAATGGATCACCTAACGTATAGTGATCGAGAAATTTGAACGAAAAGGGATTTGATTTATGATTATAACTACAGAAAAAGCCAACAAATTACAACGGCTTAAATGCAAATTAAAGGAAATTAAAAAGATAAAAACTATTAAATAAACGCTATCACTATAATTAAAATGATGTTTTTGATTTTATGTTTTTACAAAACTGAATTAAAAACTACGCGACGTACAAATAAAAATGTGAAACTAAGTCAATATTAACCCTAAAAATATGAAAATGATGTTTTTACAATCCTAATGATAAAAGAAAATTTATAGAAAAAGAAAATTATTTTTATAACTAATTATCTAATTAAAAACTATTTTTAACTATTAAATAATAACCTAAAATACAAGAAAATATGAAACAAAGCTAGAAAAATAAAATTATGACTTAGAAAAATCTAAAATATCAAAATAGAATTTTCAAAACTATTTTTATATTTTTCTGATTATTTTTCTATTTTCTACTAATTTAAAACTATTTTAATCTAATTTAAATGGTGAAAAATGCCAAATAAAAAGGGAAAAATAAGGAAAAATCTTTTTTATGCTTTTTATATTTTTCTTAAACTGAGAAAATTGAAAAATTATTTTTTTGAACTTTTTCTTAATTAATTGCAATTAAAGCTAATTAAAAGTGATTAAAAACTATTTTAAATCAAGAAAAATAGCAAACAGTAACCAAAATTAATGAAAAATTCAGGATAATGCTAAAATGATATTTTGGTTCTATGAAAAATATCAAATATAGTGCTTATGTGTAAAAATTCAGAGCTGCAGTGTTAACTAGATCTAAATAAGCATTTTTCAATAAGCTAAACTACAATTTAAGCAACCAAACTTCTACAGACCCTAAATAATATCAAAACTACTCTAAAGCAAGTGATTATAGCTACTCCTAACTTCTGATAAGCAGTTACACTAGATTATGAGCTAACTGATTTTGACAGCAAAACAGGAAACAGGTACCAACTTTGAGCTTATGCACTAGCTTATCCAGAGAGCTTAAGCTAAAAACAGATATGAGGTCTTAAAGACCACCTAGTAGACTGCTTATAGACCAAAAATCAGACCCTAAAAAGCTTTAATGAACCCTGTGCAGATGCTGCAAGTTCTGCATAAATCTGTTTTTGACCCCATTTTGACTTTTTGAAACAGATTGAAATTTGACTTTTGTGAATTTTAGAAGCAAATGTTGGACTGAAATAGACTAAATATGATGTAATGCAACTTTATCAAGCAAGCTTAACAAGTTTTAAACCTATTTGATTTGTTTTGAGTTAACTGATTCCAACAGTAAGGCTTAACAATGGCAGATTCAAACTTATTTTGACTTCAGTGTTTATGGATGCAATAAGATGACTAGAATGAGTATACTAGTGATAATAGAGACTAAAGCAACAACAATCTTTTACCAAGACACCTCTGAAAACAGTTTTAGCAGGCAAACCAAACACCCCTTTAAGAACAGTTTATGCAATTCTTTCAACCAAATAACTCAAACAACTTATTCTAACATCAACATAGATTCAACATACTGAAACCAAGCTAGAATGACAGCTAATAGCAGTATTATAACAGATATGATAAAACTTACAACTACCTACTGTTTAACAAGCTATAAATGAGAACAAGGTTACACTTACAAGAGATCCTAGCCACTATGGCTTGCAAAACCAGCAATAGAACCCTAATCCTAACCTAACCTAACTCTGATTCAACCCAAATCCAGCTCTGCTTCACCCATGATCCATTCCATACCCATTTCCATGATCAGTTGACTTTTGTTGACTAGAATCCAATTTTGTTTGAAACTTAAGGACAAGCTTGCAGAAAGCTATAACAAGCTAGTACAAGCTTGTTTGAGCTAAAAAATAAGCTGATTGAAGCTTGGGACTTAGAGTTTGAAAGTGAAAAATGCAACAGTGGCTTGAAATTTGAAACTTGCATATAAACTTGGAATTGATATTGGAAATAAGTTGCAATACACTAAAGTATTTTTGATTAATACAAATAAGCTGGAAAATACAACTGCAAACTATCTAAGACATGATAATCAAAGAAACGACATACATTTTAACAAAATAAGCTAACTACCCTTGGTTCTCTGTCTTCCTCTTCTTTTTATACCCACATTGAGCTTCTCTCTCCTCTCTGAAGAGTTCCCAGCAATAATCTAAGCCATTGGATTGCTAGAATCAATCTTGGCCATTTAAGTGGTTTTGGCGCCAAATCTGGTTTCGATATCTTGGACAGGGAAGAGAATGCATTTAATGCATTGGGTTGTTAGGTGAGGTGGGGGGAGACAAAGAGTGGAGTAGGGGTGGCTGGAGAGGGGATGGTGGCTGGTTGCAGACAACTTTGTCGGGGAAGACAGGGAAATAGGGGGGCGGGTTATTTTATTTTAAACGTTGGGTTTGGTAGTGGATCGGGTTGGAATATTGGACGGGTTGGTGGATTTGGGCCAAGGGATTTAGTTTGGGCTTGGGTAATAAAAAGGGTCCGTTTGGTTGTTTATTAAACACAAGGACCATGTTTGCAATTCCACAAAACCAAGGGACCAAATCTGTAAATTATGAAGAGTAATCCAAGGACTTGTTTTGCCAATATTTAATAGACCAAGGGCTAAATTTGACATTTTTGAAATTCCAAGGATTAAGTATGACCATTTTTAAAATCCAGGGACCAAAACTGTAATTTCTCAAATATTTTGGAACTTTTCACCAAAGGACTAAATATGACAACATATGATTTCAAAGGGACCTCTGGTGACTTTTCTTTTAAAATAAATGCCTAGGGACTGATTTTGCCATTTTCTGAAAGTCGGGGAACTGAAACTGCCAATTATGCAAACTTTGCTCGTTTTTCATCTGATTTTAAACATTTTACATCTGAAACATATAAAATGCACTTTTGTGATATTTTCAGTATTTTGATGCATTTCTGAGCATTTTTAGACGTTTTGCAGTTCAGAATTAACTAAAAATGATGAGTATTTACACACTCATCAGTAGGCGTCTAGTATTCATTTCTTAAAATGATGTAATCCTCCCTACCCACTTAATGATATAACGCATTTCCCTCAAATCTCTTGTTCCGTTCAATACAACAAAGATTTGTCCACCAAGTCACTTTATAAGTTTCAATGTCGAAGGGATGTACAAAGACTAACAACATGTCTTGCTCATATGCATAACATCCATCTCAACTTCACATTAACTTTCCTATATGGCCTTAAGGTATTTTAAGCCTTTGGCTGCCCAAAGGATCAAGATGGAGTGGGTCGCAACCCTCTGTCAGCAGTCAAATTATATGATTGCTATATTCTTGGTGAAGTAATTACACACAATGAGGCTATGCATCTACCATACGCCTTAGGTTGTAAAAAAGTTTTACGCAAGTAAAATGAAAAGAGAAGAATCACACATGGCAAAATACAAGCCCTAGTGGCTTTAATGTAGATTAATGACTAGTTTAACTAGTCTAAACAGGCCGTAGCCTTAACGATCCAACCAAGCAAAACATTGTCTTAGGCCGAAGCCTATATCACACACACCAAATGTTAATTGTTTCATCAGGCACAGAGCCTGGAAAGGAACACAGACAAATTGTTTTAAAATAGGGTATATACCACCCTGGGGATCAAATTACAACCACATGGTTGCCTTCATCAAAATTTGGAATGAGTGGAATCAGCTGAACCTGGGGATGGAACCTTCGGTGACGGAGTCTTCTTCGAAGGAGATGGGGGCTGGACTTTCCTTGGCTTCTTGGCCAGCAGGTCCTCAATAGAGGCCGATGGGTCCTTCATCACTTCGGCAAGGAAAGGGAACTCTAAAGCAGCTAAGTTATTACCTGCATCATCATACTCTTTCTCATGAGTTGCCCTTTAGTATGGAACTTTCTACAGCTTCACCGGTTCCTCTGTCACAGCTATCTCCTTCAAAGTGGTACACTTGCCATGAAATATGGCCGCATTCACCAGGTTCCCAATTGCAATCCCCACATCATCACTATGGTAAATTTCTATGGCAATGTAGGGGATGACCTTGGTTACCAAGTCCACCCTATCCTTCTTTAGCATTTTTAGACGAAGGTTTAACCCATCTACCTTTTCCCTGAGCTTGATCTCTTGGTCCATCAGCTTAGCTCTCTCTCCTTCGAGGCCTCCACACTTGGATGAAAGAACAGATATCTGCTCTTTGTATCCTACAACCTTTGAGCCTTTGAGAGTTAACCTGTTACATTCAGCTTCGCTTGCTTCCAATTGAACTTTGAGCTTTTCAACATCAGCTCTGAGATCTTGCACCAAGGGGTTCTTGTCAAAATCTTCCAATGCATCTTCACATTTTTTCTCTAGGTCTGCATACTTCTGATCCCTAGCCTTTTCCCTTGCAAGCATATCATCCATTTCTTCTCGAGCCTTGGTGACAGCATGGAGCAGCTCCCTTGTCCTAGTATTGAGTTGGTTGTCCAGCATGCATTGTCGAACATAACTCTTGTCATGAAGGTCGCAGAGCCTTTCTATGGACATGTTGTCCATCACCCCCTTCCAGCTGGGTGGGATTACACGGTCCACAAGTAGATGACAAGCTAAGGGATAGGAAAGCTTCTTCGTATCAGGAAGTCCTGCAGTATATGTAAGCTTGTTAATATATTATTACTGGTATCCCATTTTTTGTAACAGGAAAGAAACATTACCATGGATATCATCTCCGCTGGGCCCTTCGATGGCTGGAAACACCACAGCCTTACCATGGGCACTCTTTTGCCAGGTAGTTCGAGAGGGAGGAGTAGGCAGGATAAGCTTCCTTTTCGAGGCGGACTTCACAGCTTTTGCACTGGTACCTTTCCTGCTTCATACCCTCTTACAAATGCCGGAGGGTCCTACGATTGCCAACTGTCCTTCGGAGACTGGTTCATCCGATTCTGCAACGTTCTCAACAAGCTGGTCTTCAACATCTATGGGTTCCTTTGACGGAGGAGCAGAGGAAATAGGTTCGATGGGATGGGCTTCCACATCATTTTTATTTATCGACACTGATGGAGAGCCCACACCATAGTTCGTCTCCTGGGGATTCTTCGGAATAAAGCTGACCTCCTTTGCACCACTAGCTACCACAAAGTTTCTGAATGACATTTCTGCACGAAGGAGCAAATAAGATAAATATCAGAAAGATAAGTTTTTATCTCTTATTTTAAAAAAAAATACATACTTTCTCCATCACAAATAATCTCAAGTACCAAAGGAGATCCCTCCCATCTTTCAGCAAGGCCAGCCATGAAAAGAATTGGCTCAGGGAATGTTTGACAATCAGCTGGATGACGAGCCAAACGCTGATACAATGGATTCTTCTTCACAGTATAGGGCAAGGGATTGTTGAACCTTTTTTCATCATATTGAAACTTTGGGTTTAACAATGCAGGAAAAGTTGGAGGGATGATGGTGTTTTGGATGTAGAAGAACTTCCCTTTCCAGTTCCTGATGTTTGTAAACGGCCTATCTATGAGAATGGGCACATCCCTTTCACCCCTCTTAGCCAAGGTCAACCAATCTCCTTGTTAGGTCACCATATATGAAACACAAGCATCAAGAGAAGAGATAGAGAAGAGATCAGATGAACAAACCACACAAACACACACGATATGACTATATGAAAGGTTATGTGTAAAGGTGAAAGTGTGAATTGAACAACCAACCTTCTAAGGAAGGTTTACATGTGTTTATATAGGGGAAGGAACTAGGGCAACATCCAAGTTCCCTTCCTTTCCTATATGGGCTTGAGCCTAGGCTTATGGGCCTTCTACATAAGCCTAAGGCTAATTACTAACATAAAGGCCATATTAAGCTAACTATTACATATGAATTACTAACACTTGAATTAAGGTTTAGGAGTGATTCCAACAATCTCCCCCTCAAGTGCTAGTGATGAATGAAATGAGTGTTAACATTGTAGGTGATGATGTAATAGTAGCTTTGACGTCTTCTGACATTCTTCTTTCTTGTGAGAAGAGATGTCTTGATTCGAACAATCTCCCCAGTGTAGAGAAATTGTTTCCTTTGAAGTATTCTGCTTTGATGTCTTCATTTTCTTTGTTCTTTTGTTCTTTGTTCTTTGAAAGTGATAGTATGGTGTGGTAGTCTGCATCAGGTTTGCTTCGCTGCTCTAGTGTCTCCACGTCTTTCTCCAACATGCTCACACGCTCTTTAATGTTGGATTACAGTTGATGAAGTTCTATAAGTCTTTAAACTTTGTAGATTCTTTGTTGTAGAATCATTCTGACTTTGTGTTGCCTTTGATTGTGAGAGAACTTCCATAAGTGATGTTGTTGGTATGAGCATGTGGAGAATCTGCACGATCATTCCGCTCCAGAGCTTCCATAAGAAGTAAACATAAAAAAGGTTAGTAATAAGCGGATTCCGGCACTTACAAGTTTGAACTTCGAGAGTGTTAACAGCATAGTGTGATAACACAACTCTAATTCTCACAAAGGCCGTTCCTGAACCGGAGTCCCACAAGTGAGATAACACGATGCACCGAAGTACACCTACGATTCAGATGAGTCGCTGAGGTACACCGAAGCATCACCTCACGACTGTAGACCGTTTGAGACCACTAAGCGTAATCCACGGGGAGTTGCCGAAGCGACCTGCTGTCAGGGCTGTTTGATGTTGACCCTGGCAGGAGTTTCCATTCAATCACTGAGGATCACAGATGTGAACCCCTCATAAATGTTCTCGACAGATTGCTAAGATCTGTGTAGGACTCGATAACTTACCACTGATGTTCTTATTGTTGAACAACATGTGATGAAATGTCAAGTGTACTTAAGAGATCTTTTGATGAATCTCGTGGCTCTAGACTCAATAGTGCGTTTTGGTTTTCCTGAGCGGAGACTAGGGAGAGGGTCTCCTTCTTCAATACTAGCAATCTCTAAGAGAAAACCGATAGTTTACGTAGGGTTCCCTGTGAGAATGAAACAAGCTTCTGTTGAGAGAAACTTGAGTGGCTAAGAAGGTTTAGTGCATGCGTCACTGGGTCCATGACGAATTTTAATCTTCAATACCGGTGTCACTGAGTGACAACCAGTAGCATATGAATTGAACCCGGTGTCTGCCCTAAGTTGAATAATCTGGAGGGCTATTTCTTTTCACCCTTTTCTTTTACTTTTCTTTTTAATTCTTCAACTCCTTCTTTCTCCGATTCTCATTTTCTCCTTTTTATAATCATACCTAAGGACTTCTAATACTAACTATTGGTAGTGTCCTTGGGTAGATCCCTCCGGCTCTGGCAGATCATAGGACGATTATTCCTAACCTTAATCACCTTATAACTCCATTGCCATAAACGATTTTCATGAAAATCTCTCGAAGTGTTTGTAAATGAAAAACATGTTTGAACACTTCAAGAGTTTTAGATTTTCAGAAATACTCCCCCTCGACATGTGCTTAAGAGTTTTGACAGAAATCTGCACAGTGAGGAAAGAGCGCGCACTTTTTGAATTGATCAACTCAAGATAGACAATTTCCCGAGGGACACGGTTACATTGCATAGTTAAAGAGTTACATTGTCAGCTTTTAGGTGACAACTAGCTCTAATAACTACCTTGAAGATGTGGACAACCCCGAAAGGTTGTCAAGCCCGTCAAAGTTCATGTCTATCAAGAGTTTCTCGAATAGGTACAATTTACTTGGATAAGTCTTGGAAGACAAATATTTTCAATGTATGACTGTTTAGTTCCTGTCAATTCATGGGTTGAAGTCTTTTCACACGAGGATTCATTAGCAAAACACAACATATTTCTTATCACATAAATTTTCTCCCCCTAAAAAATGGCATATAAATGTTATTTTTGAAGAAATGTTGATATCAAATATGACCATTTTGAGTTTTGTGGGAAAAGTACCACTGAGAACAATTTTGTGAAAAAAGATTTTAGTCAAATACTCCCCCTCAACAAGTGATATAAACAGTTGAGGTTTTGAAAAACATAAGGGAAAGTACTTGTTCTTTTGAGCAAGACCTTTGAAAAATGAAAGGTTTGATAGGTTTTACTCAAAATTAAGAAGCTTTCGCTCCTTTTATAGGATTGTGGCACTGAAGCGTACCACTGGGTCCTTTCTTGACAAGAATGGGTTGTACACCGTTATGTGTGCACAAGCCATTTTTAGATAATCAAACAAACAAAATCACAATCAAGAGAGTACCCAATGATTACAGACGATCAGCTACTTTCTGAGGATGTTGGAATGTCAAAATCGGAAAGTTTGGTCATCCTCCCACATAGCTCTCCAACCGATGCATCTGATCCCGATGAATCAAACATTCATCAATCCTAGTGATAAATCAATGAACATCCTTGCGATCCTTTGAATTCCATCTCTTCGTCTGAATTATACCCAACTCAATGTCCTTCAATCGATATACCAATCCATCTCGAACCATCTCCAGGGTGGCGTCATAGAACTTAGTGAATTTCATCGAAAGCCATGAAGCAAGTATGATGATTTTCACTTTGGTAGACAAACCCAAACTTTTGTTTACGAACGATTTTGTACTGAGGTTCTTGATTGATTCCGATGAAGTGTAGAATTTAGGTAATATTCGACCCTGAGGTGGAGAACTTCAACACGCTCTTTGATTTAAAGCGTATGAAAACAAGGAGTGCAGTAATGTACTTGATCTAAATTTCGGTTGAGGTTCTGGTTGGGGCTCAGGTATGTCGTGATCCTCACCACCAGTGTATGTAAAGTGATCAACAGTTTTCTCCATTGGTGGTGTGGTTTCTGAATACCTTGGTTGATCAGATGGTGGTGGCTGTGTAGGTTGTTGTGTAGTGGTGATAACCTGCTTAACCATTTGTCGAATCATTGGATGGAGTTGCCTTCTTAACAGATTCTGTTGTTGACATAGGTGTTTCTTATGTTGATGGAGGTGATGATTGAGATGATGATTTGGGCTTGGTGGAAGTTTCAATAGGTGGTTCAGAAGACTGTTCAGGTTTGTGTATTGGATTGTCAACTATGTAGTTGTCTGATTCCTTCTTAAACTTTTCCTCCTCAGCTCTAGCAGCTTCTTTTGCCTCTTTTCGAATCATTTCCTCTTCAGCCGCCAAATTATCATCATCAGGGACTCTTTCATCCTTATCATGATCATAATCTCCTTCGTCATTCATTTCCCCATCTTCACCATGCTTTTCTTCTTGCGGTTGTTTGTTGTTGTGGTTGCTTCATTTCAATAGTAGTAGTGACAGTGACACCCTGATCCTTACCGGGTTGATTAACCGGATCGAATGGGGTAAGAGATGTTTGCAATGGATCTTCCATAAGTGGAGGACTACTGCTTGACCCTCCTGCCTCACCGGGTTGATTAACCGGAAGGTTGAAGCATGGTATTCCAACCTTTTCTGCTTTAATGACTTATGAAATTGTATTTCCTCATCCATTGAATTATACTTATCATCAGTATGACTATGTGAGCATGAATTTGAATGGATGTTGCAGATGGATGTCCATAGCAATTCTGCAAGATGATTATGAGCATATGAAGTTGTTGAAGATGACACGGAGATTGTTCTTGCCAATATTTTTGTCGTATCTAGCTGGGAATGTGTTTGCCATCAAGAGCTCTGCTGGGGCATTAATGATTGCTTGATTTGCAGCCATTTTGTGATTTGAAAGACATTAGACAAAAAAAGACAGACATATGGATACACAATGTGTTTGTTTTAGTCTGATTTATTATCTAATTCCTTGTTTGATGGTAACATGTTTATGTTAGTTACAAGTCCTAAGTCACATTATTCCAATTGAAGTTGATGTGATAAATTACGTGAACATGTTAATTTTGAAATTTCAAAGTCCAATTTTTCACTTAACACACAACATATTAACTTTTGTAAGCATATACGAAACATCAGGTATTTGTGACTTATGCGTAACATTTAACAAGTAACCTATGCGTAATAGGCCAAAATCTAGTGAACAGTGGGTTATGAGTAACAAGGATCCTTATGCGTAAGAAAGGAGCTTATGAGTAGGAGTAAGCTAAAGCTTAAGACCAAGCTTATGCGTAAGAGTTTCTTACGCGTAAGACAAGTTCAAAGGCTTTAGGCTTACGCGTAGGAATAAGCAAGATGTTACGCGTAAAGTTTACTCGTAAGAGTAAAGCTTATGCGTAGCAAGCCTTCTTTACGAATATCTTTCCAAGATACGCGTAATCCACTGTAGACCTATTATGCGTAAGAGTTACGCGTAAGATTTCTCTTAGGCATTACCTTTACGCATAAAAATATTCTTTAAGCGTAACGGTTTGAACACCTGAAGATTCTGACATTACGAATAATTATCCTGTTAACTATAAACATGAAAACTTGATTGCAGTTAATTCCAAACATCTTTTAGATCACAAAACAAGCATAAGAACATATCAGATACACACAGAAAGACTTAGGCGTAAAATTACTTAAACCCTACTCCCTTAATCTACGTGTAAGGGATATAACTACACAAATCAAACAAGAATGTTTCTGGAGTGTCCTAGATGTCATATGAGTGCAATGGAACAAGATTTAACACATTTCCACCACAGAATCAGAAGATTTATGGTAGATGAACCCTAAAAAACCTAAAACTTAAATTCATACAGTTTAGATGTTTTTGGGCTAATTTAAAGGTTAAAAAACATGCATATAAACTTATTCTAACACTTGCTTGACTACCTAATAACATGTCACAGAATAGAAAAGCCCTAGATGAGCGCAAGAACCTTAGAATTCAAATTAATGAAATTTAAGATTCAGGATGGTTTTGGACGATTGAAACAAGTTTAATAGACACTAAGAAAGGTTTTAACACAACTCATTTCAATCCAAACACTTTTATGCATAAACACCCAATACGTTCGAGTGAACAATTTCCAAAATCAGTTTAAAGAGTTTTAACCGTTGGATTTGAAAGATTTTTGAAATCCTTGTTTAGAATCATGATCAAAACAATTTAGAACTTATAGATTATGAACAGCTTGAACGGATTTAGAAGATTTGATTTGGGCCGTTTGATCTTGGTTGTTTAGGAGTAAATGATTTTGTTAAGATTAATTTGCCAAGTTGACACATTCAGTCCCTCAACCTTAAAGAGGTTCCAACCAAGATCCTTTAGCTTCCGTTTCGGTTAGACAAAACACATGTAAGGCAAGAAACTTAACGATACTCCCCCTCGACTTTTGAAATAATGAATTTTGAAGACATTTGAGTCCGAGGAGAGTATTTGACAAGAAACGTATCCACCATTTTGGAAGAAACAACATATTTTTGAAAACATGGAAGTACAAGGTATAATGAAACCGAAAAATATTTACTTTTGAGAGTGTGTAGGTGGTCATTTCTTCCTTGTTCTTCTACATGCTTCTTTGCGAAAACCCAATGCCTTCTTGAATTTCTTCAATTAGGGGAAGAAATAAGACGATCTGTGTTATCGTCTCAATTTCATGGGTGATCTTGTGTGAAGTTACCCAAATATGATGTTATGATGCCTCACATACGGTCTTGGTATCGAGTTATTGCATATTCACAGGTGATTAGTATTCCGAAAGACCACAACATTCAGGGGAAAGTCGTATCATTTCGTCTTTCGTGGTTTGTTTGGTGTGATGCGTCTACATACGTGAGAAGATCTTGTTGATTTCTGGCATGTTACCCTCGAATGGATCTTCCGCAATTAGTCAGATTTTCTTTGTGTAGTTTACAGCTCATCTACAAATTCCACTGCATACTGAAACCTTTAAAAGTTAGAGGAAATGTAAACATCATCAAAGTTTCAAATCTGCTAAAGACAGTTGTCAGTTTGGGGGGAAGCTGATTAAGAAAATTCTTCAATCTCTGTTTATATTCACAATAGCTTCTGAGCATAACAGCTTGGAACCCGGTCACAACCGCTTAAACTTCCCCCAAACCCCATCATCAGCTGAACTAAGCCCCCAGCTTACACGTCAACAAATGGAAAGGCTATTTGCTCCTCTGCTCAGTGACGATATTGATGACCGTGCTCCAGGTGTATCCGCTGTTTCCGCTGCTCAACCTGATAATACTCTTATATATCTGATACACCTGCTACAACAACTACTGTTGAAGAAGCACCACCAGTTGACTCTACAACAACAGTTGAACAAACTGCTTCCAACGACGCTGAACCAGCTGCTGATGTTCTTAATGAAGTACCCCCACCTGTAGATTTTGATCCAAATACGTTCTTTAACCCGTTTGCCAATGAAACTGCTGCACCTGATGTCGCGGAATCATCAACAAACCATTTGAATCCTCAAAATCTGCACAATGTATACCAACATCAACCCTCTACACATCGATGGACAAAAGACCATCCTCTTGAGAATATTATTGGCAACCCGAATCAACCATTCATTACAAGACAACGCCTTCACACAGATTGGCAACCCGAATCAACCATTCGGTGGTGAACACAGATGAGCCGCGAACGTGACTTGTTTCTGATTACGTTCCCTTCAGCATCCAATTTGTTTTTCCAAATCCATTTGAGACCAATGACGTAGACCCCTGTTGGTCTTTCAACTAATTCCCATACTTCAAGACGTTTGAATTGGTTGAGTTCTTCTTGCATGGATTCAATCCAGTTTTCTTTTGTCATTGTGTCTTTAATGTTTTTAGGCTCAGTTTAGCAGACAGTGAGTTCATAAATGCAGTGTTCACCATCTGTGTGAAGGCGTTGTCTTGTAACGAATGGTTGACTCAGGTTGCCAATAATATTCTCAAGAGGATGGTCTTTTGTCCATCGATGTGTAGAGGGTTGATGTTGGTATACATTGTGCAGATTTTGAAGATTCAAATGGTTTGTTGATGATTCCGCGACATCAGGTGCAGCAGTTTCATTGGCAAACGGGTTAAAGAATGCATTTGGATCAAAATCTACATGTGGGGGTACTTCATTAAGAACATCAGCAGCTGGTTCAGCATCGTTGGAAGCAGTTTGTTCAACTTTTGTTGTAGAGTCAACTGGTGGTGCTTCTTCAACAGTAGTTGTTGTAGCAGGTGTATCAGATATAAGAGTATTATCAGGTTGAGCAGCGGAAACAGCGAATACACCTGGAGCACGGTCATCAATATCGTCACTGAACAAAGGAGCAAATAGCCTTTCCATTTGTTGACGTGTAAGCTGGGGGCTTAGTTCAGCTTATGATGGGTTTTGGGGGAAGTTTAAGCGGTTGTGACCGGGTTCCAAGCTGTTATGCTTAGAAGCCATTGTGAATATAAACAGAGATTGAAGAAGTTTCTTAATCAGCTTCCCCCCAAACTACCAACTGTCTTTAGCAGATTTGAAACTTTGATGATGTCTACATTTCCTATAACTTTTGAAGGTTTCAGTATGCAGCGGAATTTGTAGATGAGCTGTAAACTACACAAAGAAAATCTGACTAATTGCGGAAGATCCGTTCGAGGGTAACATGCCAGAATCAACAAGATCTTATCACGTATGTGGACGCATCACACCAAACAAACCACGAAAGATGAAATGATACGACTTTCCCCTGAATGTTGTGGTCTTTCGGAATACTAATCACCTGTGAATATGCAATAACTCGATACCAAGACCGTGTGTGAGGCATCATAACATCATATTTGGGTAACTTCACACAAGATCACCTATGAAATTGAGATGATAACACAGATCGTCTTATTTCTTCCCCTAATTGAAGAAATTCAAGAAGGCATTGGGTTTTCGCAAAGAAGCATGTAGAAGAACAAGGAAGAAATGACCACCTACACACTCTCTCCCCCTCGATGTTTTCAATGATTCAGAATCATACACCACGTGTGTTGATGATGAATTGAAGACAGCGAAGCCATGTATAAGGAGACAGCGAAACCATGTATGTTCAATTAATCGAACAAGTGTGAAGTACCATAAATATCTCGAGAGAATCAACTGTTGATAAAACTTCTCCATTTAATCATTATGTTGATCATCAGCTGTGTCATTGTTGTTGGAAACAGTTTGATCTTCTGTTATTAAAGATTCGATTGGAGGTGCAGTTACAGCAATGGTTGTTGTTGTAGATTCAGGTGTATCAGAAATTAGAGTATTATCAGGTTGTGCAGCGGAAACATTCGATACATCAGATGCACGACTTTTGACAGAATCTTTAACCAGAGGAGCAAGCAATGTTCCCAATTGTTGACGATTAAGTATAATGATGTTGCAGCTGATGGATCATTAATATTTAGACGGTGAGAAACGGGTCCTATGCTGTATTGCAGTAGAAGCCATAGCTGTTGTACCTGCATAGAAAAAATAGAAGGGGGGCAAGAAAGAGAAAAACACGGATCCCCAAGTGTAACTGGGTTTCAGATGTTAGAAGCATAAAGATGTAGTGTCAATTATCTTCTTGACACCTGAACATGCTATTTTGATGATTTCCTTTCCTGCCTCAGGGATGGATGTTGTGGGTATCCCACTTGTTTTGGTGCAACTACTTAGTATCTTGCCTGTAGGAATCCACCTAAGACTAACAGTTTTGAAAATCCTACCCGTTGGTATCCATCTAAGGTTAGATCTAGGGGATGTTGAAACTTCTTTTGGGAAGAGTCTGCGTCCTATATGGATCCACCTATTAGGTTTATGACAGTTTACATTTAGATCAACGGGTTTATTTCTAACTATTTGTTGAGTTGACTTAGGTTTTGGTTAGCTACTACAGGTAGTGTTCAGTAATACACTCGAAGGTGATACACTAGGTCGTGAACCTAAGATTCCATCCTTTTGAAGAAGTGCCCTTTTCCTAGCCTTTTCTAGATCATAGTTCTTGTATGCGTCATTTGAATCATATGAATTTTTAATTTTAATGCTCGGTTTAGACACAGTGTTCGAACTAATCCTAGATTTGCCAGGAGCAGCCACAAGTTGAGGTTTAACAGAAACAGGTATAACAGAAACAGGTTTAACAGAAACATGTTTAACAGAAACAGAAGCATTATTCTTAGGCCAGGAATGTGGAGTGACTGGTTTTATCAAATGATTATTCTCAACAACTTGGGAGGGAAACCGTGGTTTTGAAGATTTTGAACGTTCAGATTTAAATGCAGTTGGTTGTCTAACTACTGATTGTTTTCTGAAAGGTTGTAGAGATGTGATAAGGTTTTAAAAGGTACCTTTTTAAGGGGTCATTTAAGCCCTTATTCGATCACTTCTGTATCCGTTATTTCTTAATATCGTTCCTTTTCACTTTTTAGGTCTCTTGAAGGCAAAATGCTGGAATGATGCTTATTTGGACGAAAAGGCGCGAATATACGAAGAAAATGGCCAAAGTCAGAATCGAGACACTCAAAGCTGCTGAAACATAAGGCGACGGCGTCACTGCATATCTGCGACGCCGTCGGGAAGGAATTTTGCGACGGGTCAGAAGCGAAATTGCATGTTTTCAAGGGACGACGTCAGGTTCTAAAGGAGTAGGCCGTCGTAACTCAGACGGCCTAGATGCAGCCAAGACGGCGTCAGAGCTGAAGGGGACGGCGTCACAGTCATAAGGTGACGCCGTCGCAAGGTTTACGTGGCCAAGACGAAACCCTAATGACGGCGACACGACGGCGTCACGAAACATAAGGTGACGCCGTCGCAGATGTAATCTTATATATAGAATCCGAATTTTTCAGTTTTTGTGTGTAGTCTTTTGGAGTAAAAACCTAAAACCGAACCAAGGCTTTCTTGTGCAGTATTTTAGGGTTCTAAACCCTATTATACATCAAGATAAGTATTTACTTCATTAATTTAATTATGTCTTTGATTATTTGTGTGTATGCTTGCATGTTCTCCATGTCCGGCTAATTTATTTGTGTGTTTGCTTAGGGAATATGAAACTTAATTATTGAATATTGATTGGTTGATACTTATCTTAGTTGACTAATGATCTAGAGTGCGCTAGATTATTCGTTGTGTACTTAATGCTTGACATTTCTTTGTGAACTTTAGAATATAATTATCTAGGTAATTGTAGGATAAAGTATTCAAGGACAACCGTAGAGTAGGCGTCTATAAATCACTAGAGGATTTGTAAACAAGACCCTTTGGTAATTTCAAAGAGTTAGGGAAATAAGCACGCCCTATAGCCTTAGAATCACAACGCAACTAGGAATAAGGACGTGACAAATCAACCATCAATAGGAGATAATTAAGGAGTAGTAAAACCTAAGTAAACACATCTTTAAACTATCATACGAGTACACATCAATTAGACATAGACTATCACAACCTTAGCTTAGATAATTAGATAACAGTAGAGTAATCGGTAGCAATACCAACCCCCCAAATCCAATACCCGAGATTCGTACCTTTTCATTTTCTAAAAAACATAAAAAGATAAAAAAATAATCTTCCTCAACCTCAACCTTAGCGTAGTAACTTCTCACTAGCATTCCTATTCCCCTAGAGAACGATATCAATACCCGTGGCTTACCCTAATTACTACACTACAACGATTAGGTTCACTGCCTAGGGTGTTATAAAACTTGCTCGAAGAAAAGGAAGTTTCCTTGACCCCGAACGACGCGTGTAGCGTTATCAAGATGATTTCCCCAAGATTGTTGGTTTTGCAAAATTAGTATCCACACTCTTGTCAGTGAATCTTCTCAGTTTGTTTAGTAAAGCAACATGTGCAAGCCCCTTTGCTTGAAGTTGAGCCTTTAAATGCTCATTTTCTTTAACTAATGTATCCACACGATTACTTTGTTCATTCAAAGATTTACTTTTTGGCTCTGAGTTTAAAACATTGTTTTGCAGTTTAAGTTCAAGAGAGATGCAATGAGCCTCAAGTTTTGAAAAATCTTTTTGAAACTGAGAAATGGTCTTTTTGAGGAGAATGATTTCAGATTCAAGAGTTTGATTTGACGTTTTAGTTGAATTGTTAACAAGTAAGGGCTCAGACATGAGATAGTTGTCTAGACATTGTGCAACACACTGGTCAACCTTTCCTTCATTACTAAATTCAGGTTGCTCAGTATGTTGTGTCGCATTTATAGTCAGAATATGATCAACAGTAGATCGTACCTCGACCATCTGTTCTGTGTCAGTGTCATAGGTGGGTAAGATATCTTCCTCAACCATTTGTTCTTCGTCACAGTTGGGCTCGGTGTCGTAGTTAAGTATGATATTTTCTCCAGATCTGCTGTTGTCATCCTGCTTATCCAATGCTACAACCTCATTGTCCGCATTACCGATAGTTGCAGTAATCACAACATTCTCAACGTCCATTTGAGCATTACTTCCATGTACATCAACTCTTTCACCTTGCACGACTGCAGGATTTCGCGAATTTGATGATGTCTGACGCTTGGAATTGTTAATTATTAAGTGCACCTTCTCTTTCAGAACAATAAATCCTTCTTTCAATGCCACAAATGCAGCTTCTTCTTCAGAATCCATTGAGTTATGACAAAAATAATTTCCCTCCACAAATGCAGCTTCTTCTTCAGAATCCATTGAGCAATGCTCTATCCCCTGCAGAAGACTCAAAGAGCAAAGGTGCGAAGTCGATATAGCACACAGAAGGTCGATATAGTGAATTGCAATTTCCCTCCAAAAATAATTTGAAAAATTTTGACTCTCAAAATTTGAAATTCACTATAAAATTCAATTCTAAGGTTGAAAGTAAAATTTGAGTTATGACAATTTTGACGCCAAATTTTACCCGAAAAATTTGAATTTGGACCCAAAAATTTGAATTTTTGACCAAAAATTTCACAGTTAAACCAAAATTTGAATCTCGCGTAAAAATTGAACGTTTAGTCCCCCCTAAAAATTAAATTTTACTCAAATTTTTCCGCCAAAAAACTTGTGTTGATGGATCTTTTTTTTTTACTTGTGTTGATGGATCTTTGTAGTCGAATGAAACTTGTTGTTTGTTGAAGAGGTGCTTAGGCGTACAAAACCAGCTTATGCGTAGAGGAAACCTTACGCGTAGAACCTGCTTATGCGTAGAAAGTGCCTTAAGCGTAGAAAGAAGCTTACGCGTAAAAACACCACCTTACGCGTAATAATGAGAATTACGCGTAAGAATAGCTTACGCTTAAGAAATGAGAAACACTAAGATTAGGCGTAAACTGAAAGTTAGGCGTAGAAAACTTATGCGTAGGATTAGCTTATGCGTAAGACAAGGCTTAGGCGTAACAATAATCTTATGCGTAAAGAGTTCTATGCGTAAGCTTAAGCTTATGCGTAAAATTAGGGTTTTACCCAAAAGATCTTTTACACTATCACAGTGCAAAAGATATCCAAAGTCGAAGTGTTTTCAGGCTTATCCAAGCAAGAAAAACACTGAGTAATCCACGAAACAGAAGATCAAACCAAGGAAATCTTATGCGTAAGTTTAGGGTTTCCTTACGAGTAGAAAAATACCAAAAACTGATTTTATGCCCAAAAGTGTTTAGAAACTTGATTTTTATGATGAAATAGCTTCAATATCACCAAAATAACAAGAAAGTTTAAAACTTTATGATCCAAAACTCTTTTTCACCTTACGAGTAGAAAGAGGTACACGAATGAAATCAAGCTCAAAAACACTTCTACACACGTAAAGTTTCAAACTTTTTGCCAAAAACTTAACCTTTAACACCTAATAACCTTGAAAGTACAAGAATCTTTGATTTGAAAGTGAAAAAAGATGAGTTTTTATGCGTGATAAAAGTGAAAAACGTGAACCTTACGAGTAGAACAAAAACAAACCGTTTCACCCAACTAGATGGCTCTGATACCACTGTTAGGTCACCATATATGAAACACAAGCATCAAGAGAAGAGATCGGATGAACAAACCACACAAACACACACGATATGACTATGTGAAAGGTTATGCGTAAGGGTGAAAGTGTGAATTGAACAACCAACCTTCTAAGGAAGGTTTACATAATTTTATATAGGGGAAGGAACTAGGGCAACATCCAAGTTCCCTTCCTTTCCTATATGGGCTTGGGCCTAGGCTTATGGGCCTTCTACATAAGCCTAAGGCTAATTACTAATATAAAGGCCATATTAAGCTAACTATTACATATGAATTACTAACACTTGAATTAAGGTTTAGGAGTGATTCCAACACTCCTCCAGGGTATAAATTCAGAAAACCCCTAAGCACAGTTAATGATGGTTCAAACCCATAAGCTTTACACATCACTATGTATGTCGTAAGCTTGGCTAGGCCAAAAGGGTTGAACCTAGATATGTGTACCTCATAATACTGGAGGAGTTCTAAAATCAAAGGGTGCAAGGGTATCCTAAGGTTGGAGGTGGTAAATGCATGGGTGTATAAGCCTACATAGTTTTCTGAGGCATAAAAAATCCCTTGATTTCTACTAGGTAACATGACTTTATGCTCTTTGGGAATTGGATAATCGGTGAGGAACGCTTTGAGCTCCTCCCTTGTTAAGGTTCAACCTTGTTGTTTGATTACAAATTTTTTATTTGTAGACATTGATCTTTCTAAAATCTATAATAAAGTATTTGAAAACAGAGACGAAGGAATACTTTACCTTGTTTGATTGAAAGCTTGATCGAAATAGGTTTTAGTAGGTGAAAACTTGGGCGTGAGATAAAATAATGTTAGGGTTTTACTATTTTTAACTTTATATACCCTCACATATGTTAAATCTCGGCCCTACACGTGTCCTGACTTATCCTCTTACCACCGGATTTCAAACCCTTTTTTAAATTTTGAAATGACGTTTTTATTTTACCGAGGAAAAGGGAGTAGTTAGGATTAAGTGTAAGCATTAATTACGGTCAATGGTTGCTAGACTTTCCATCTTCGTTCGTTTTTTGTGACGAAGGGGAGGTTTCGTTTCTATTTTTGAGTCGTAAGCAATATTTCTTGTTCGTACATATCACTTTCGACTGGGGGCTTGATGACGTACCCTCCGATCAGGTCAAAGGACCCCCCTTCGGCCTCAGTCGAATTTTCATTATGAAGACCCATGTCTTTCTTCATAAGTCAGTGGTGGCGTAAAACCATTCATCATTGATATGGTTACCAGTTGGGAATTCGCCAGCCGAAGGCCTATGCCCTTCGGTGTCTTCTCTTGAAGGCGCCAAGACAAAGGAGAACCTTGACTTGGTCTTCCCCCACGTTCCCACTATTTCCTTAGCTTCCACGCCAAGGCAGAGATAGTGGGGATGAAGCCCTAGCGGTTACCACAAATCAGGGGACGCCCCCATGATCTCCTAGACGTGTGCTAACACTCTCCAAGCTATTTTCTTCACCTATAAATAGGTTGGACGAGTCATTTCAATGGTATGTTCACTCAACACAGCATTTCACATACTCCATATTACTTATAACACATATCACATACTTACTATCACGCCAGAGGTGGTTCGCAGGGCCCAACCCCTGCGCAATCACTTAACGAAGTGTCTACTGTTTCTTATTGCAGATTGGCTACAAGTCTGGTGCAAGCATATCACCCCTCATACCCTTCGATCACCATCGAAGTCCTGGTCGTACGAATTATTGTACAATCAGCTAATAACTAACTATTAAACAAGTAAATAACGATATGTCTACGAGCTAACTTATGCTAGATTATATTTGGGGTGACCGACTCTTCACTATGGAATTTCTAATTCCTAACAGAGTTATCGAAGTGACCTGCTGTCAAGGCTGTTTGATGTTGACCCTGGCAGGAGTTTCCATTCAGTCACTGAGGATCACAGTTGTGAACCTCTCATAAATGTTCTCGACAGATTGCTAAGATATGTGAAGGACTCAAGAATGTATCACTTGCGTCCTTATTGTTGAACGACAAGTGATGAAATGTCAAGTGTACCTAAGAGATCTTTTTATGAATCTCGTGGCTCTAGACTCAATAGTGCACTTTGGTTTTCCTGAGCAGAGACTAGGGAGAGGGTCTCCTTCTTCAATACCAGCCATCTCTAAGAGAAAGCCGATAGTTTACGTAGGGTTCCCTGTGAGAATGAAACAAGCTTCTGTTGAGAGAAACTTGAGTGGTTTAAGAAGGTTTAGTGCATGCGTCACTGGGTCCATGACGACTTTAATCTTCAATACCGGTGTCATCAAGTGACAACCAGTAGCATATGAGTTGAACCCGGTGTCTGTCCTAAGTTGAATAATCTGGAGGGCTATTTCTTTTCACCCTTTTCTTTACTTTTCTTTTTATTTCTTCAACTCCTTCTTTCTCCGATTCTCATTTTCTCCTTTTTATAATCATACCTAAGGACTTCTAAATTCTAACTATTGGTGGTGTCCTTGGGTAGATCCCTCCGGCTCAGGCGGATCATAGGACGGTTATTCCTAACCTTAGTCACCTTATAACTCCATGACTAGCCTATGTTGCCATAAAACCATTTTCATGAAAATCTCTCAAAGTGGTTATGAGTAAAAACATTTTGTACCACTGTGAGAGTTTTGTATTTTGCAGAAATACCCCCCCTCCACACGTGCTTAAGTATTTTAACAGTAATCTGCACGGTGAGGGAAGAGTGCGTACTTTTGAATTGATCAACTCAAGATAGACAATTCCCCGCGAGACACGGTTACATCACTGACTATGTCAACTTAAAGTTGTAAACACTCCTTGGTGAGGAGGTTTGACCCATCAAGGTTCATGTCTACCAAGAGTTTCTCGAATGGTACATTCTACTAGGACAAGTCCTTTGCAAGACACGTTTACATCACTAGCGAACTAGCTTGAAATTATTACTCATCCTGGACAAGTCTTGTCGAGTTACTAACATTTAAGAGCTCTTCAATTCATTTGTTAAGTCTTTAGCACGAAGATTCAATAGCAATCCACAACATATTTATTATCACATAATTTCCCCCCCCCCCCCCCCTCAAAAATGGCATATAAATGTTATTTTTGATGAAATTTTGATATCGAATATGTCCATTTCGAGTTTTGTGGGAAGATTTCCATGAAGAACAATTTTGTGAACAAAGTTTTAAGCAAGTACTCCCCCTCAACAAGTGATGTTAACTTTTGAGGTTTTGAAAAATCATAAGGGGACATACTTGTTCTTTTGAGCAAACTTTGAAAGTGAAAGTTTTGATTAGTTTTACTCAAAAGTAAAAAGCTTTCGCTCCTTTTATAAGGATTGTGGCACTGATGCGTACCATAGGGTCCTTTCATTACAAGTACGGGTTGTACACTACTATGTGTGCATAAGCCATTGTCAAATATAGATCACACATCCAAATATTTAATGAAAGAAACAAATCAAGGAGTACCAGGAAGTCTGTCAATAACACCAGGAGTTCTTTCTGGACGTTGATAGCCTGTTAGAGATATGCTCTGACGTCCACCCACGAAACTCTCCAATGTCCTTATCTGATCCCGACGAAACAACCTTTCATCAATCCTTGTAATGATCTTCTTTGCATCCCTCTTTTGCCTTGAATTCCACCTCTTCTTCGACCCTATGCCTTCATGAATCTCCTTTAACCTATAAGCCATCCCATCCCGAACCTTCTTCAAAGTATGATCACAAAACTTGTGAAGCTCCTTGCACGCCATGAAGCAATTTCGGTAAAGTTCACTGCGGTAAACTATGCCGAACTTTGGTTTCGTGATAATGGTGTACTGAGCCAGGTGGTTTATATCGGGAAGGTCTAGCTGTGGTTTGGTGAGATTAACACATTTCTAGTATGATTCTACGGCAAACTGAAGGTCTTCAACACGTTCTTGGATAACGATGCTTTTGATGAATATTAGCAATGACTTGATGTACCGGAGCTGGATGTTCGTGGAGAAGTGTCGCATTCATCCTTGTACCTTGGCAAGATACATATCTTCAACGTCATCGAGTGACAATCTCGGAAAATACGCTTCAGAAAAGTCATATTCTTGTTTGTCTTGGCGTTTGACTACGATTTTCTTCAGGAATGAGTAGTCCCATTTGATAGACAGGCTAACATTCATTATGGCAATGATCCGTTGGTCACTGTACACTTCCTTTTTCAATTTGAGTACCTGGCAGCTTCTGTAGTAAATTCTTCTTCGTTCAGGACAATGATGAATTCCATATAGTGCATCGAGGTCATACTTAACCACATGATCAACGAACATATGTGTGGCTTCTTCCTCGATGGCCACATTGTTGGAGAAGATTGCTGCCGGGAAAGGGAAGGTGAGTGAGGTAGCGTATTTCATGCTTACATCGCTACCGTGCTGAAGAAATTCCAGATCATTGTTGAAGAAATATCGGTAGGGAATCCTCGGTTGATCAGGTCGGCCAATGGTGGGTAGAGGCTTTGTCCAGTCGGTGTAGTATGGAGCCTTGTCAGGTCTGGTGAAGTCGATATTGAATTCAGGGTTGAGACAATCAATGTTGTTGGACATGGCTCAGGCTATGTTGTCGAGATGATATTCGACTTCAATTTCACTGTCGGAGCTGTCTTTTAGCAGTTGAAAAGCTTCATTCTTGATGCGTCTCAACTCTGCTTTCATCATCTTCTTCACCTTAAACTTCTCTTGAATTAACTTAGCATGCTCCAGAGTTCGACCATCTACCGGTTCTTGGCCTTCCGGTAATTGAGGGGTTGCATCAACAAGCTTTGAAAACCAGTCATATTCTTCAGTTACGTCTTCATCTAGCCATGATACAACTGATGTTGACTTTTTCTTCTTTGGCTTTGATGATGATGTTGGTTGCTTCGTTGATGTAGAAGAAGGTGGTTGTTGTTGGGGCTCAGGAATCTCCTCGTCGTCACCACCAGTGTACTCGAAGTAATCACCAGTTTTCTCAGTTGGTGGTGGAGACTCAGAGTCTTGAGGTTTGTCTGTAGTAAGAGGACGTTGAGGAGATCTTCTAGTGGTGGTGGTCCTTTCGGTTGGTGGAGGCATAGAAGAGGATTCGACAGTTTTCTTTGGACGTTTAGGCTCGGAATCCTTATCCGCATCATCATCGTCTCTTGGACGTTTAGCCCTTTCAGCTGACTCTTTGCATGAAGTTTTAAGTTGATATTCCGGCAATGCCTCAAATAGTTTAGCTTCGTCAGAAGTAAATGTTGCGGATCGTTAACACATTTTTAAAACAAGCTTGGAAATCAATTTTGCATCGGAGACAACCTTAGGCTGGACTGGATGGATTTGCATTGCTACAGGAGTAGATTCCATTGTTTGCTTGACCAATCGCATGAGATTTGGATATAGTTGTCTGGCGAACATCTCTCTTGTCACTCCAGGGACGATGTCGAGAAGAAACCTGTGAGTATATTCTCTGATCATCTTGTCCATTTCCCCTTGGATATCTCTATTTAGAAACTGTTGAATCTATTCCCTTTCTCCTGAAAACTCGTTTATCACAGTCTGAAGTAGATTGATTCTGTCCGCAAGCTGATTCAGTTTCTTGTTGACCACGTTTTTCTTCCTTACTTACCTGACAGCGTTTACAATCTTAGTTTTAGCCCGTGATGCCCAAGTGTTGCTTGGTTTCTTGACTGACTTGGATGCGGATCTGGTGGTGGTGTCTTTAGATGGTGGTGGAGATGAATGAGACAATGAATCAAACGAAGATGAGTCATGAGAAGGCTCTAGGTCATTTGGAGGCTCAGAGGTTTTTTCCGGGTTATGTACAGGATTATCTAGAAGATAATCATCAGCTTCTTTTTCAGCTTTAGCCTTTTCTTCAGCCTTGACCCTGGCCTCTTCTTCTGCTTTAGCTTGTGCTTCCTCTTCAGATTTTTCTTTAGCAGCTTCCTCAATATCTTTATCTGTGATCCTCTCATCCTTTTCCTTTTCTTCTTCCTCCTCAAAGGTGAATGGGACTTCATAGGATTGCTGCTGCTGCTCGGTGGATTCCTTAGCGGTGGTACCAATTCGCTTATCGGGTTGATTAACCGCATCACAAATTGGTATGGTAAGTGCACCACCACTGGAACCTCCAGGGCCTCTAGTCTGTTGAAGATTAAATTCCTTAGCAACATGTTGTAGCCTGAGATTCTTCAGTGTTTTTCTGTAGTCTTTATCCTCATCCATTGGTTCTTCATCTGAACTTTCTTCTTCTTCCTGCTCTTCAACTGGGGTTTACCCTTGTCAGTTTTGGGGCTTAGAGGTTTGTCTGTTGTTGTCGTATCATCCGTAACCGACTCAGAATAGTGAACCTCCTCATCGGTTTCAGTATCCTCGGAGTCTTCGTCCATTAATTTAGGTGCCGTTTGAGGATTAGGAATGGCAACCTTTGATGGAACTTTTCTTTTTCGTGAAGGATTTCTCTTTGGATACTTAAGGGCACTTCCAGTGTTTGAAACACTTCCAGTACTACCTCTACTACCTCTCCTGGTCTTCTTAACTGGTATGACGGAAGACTTTTCATCCATGAAGCCAACTTTTCCTGATGCTACTGCTTCTTGATATCGTGAGTATGATTGAAGATTATTGATATCATCAGTGAGAAGGCAGTCTGTCAGTACAACACCTTGTTTCTTTGTTGTTGAGTCTTTGAATCTGACAACATTTAGTGTAGGCTCAAACAACACAGAATGATGGTTGGGGTCATCAAGTCTCAAGGGAATGTCCAGATTATTCCCGAGTATCCTTTGGATCAATAGCTTAGTGTATTTGATGTAGGGGACCTTGGTGCCAGGCTTCTTGAGGTAAGACATCATGTCTTCCCAAATCATACTTGCGAAGTCAATATGCTTTTTTTTACCATGCCCTAGAATATTTGCAGTTCCATGAGCATAGGATGCTCATAACCGCTATTACGTCCAGAAACAGACTTGGCAATCATGATGTATAATGTTCTCCATGGCTGAGGAATATTATTTAAATCAACTGAAGAATGTTTTGTAATGATTCCCGCAGCTTCATCATAGCCAATATCGACTAGCAACATAATCAGCAGGTTGGATGGCAGGGAGCAGAAGAATTGCTCGTAAATCAGCAACATTGATTGTGACTTGTTTATTGTTGAGTGTCACTGTTACAACATCTTGACCATCAATTTTTCTCATTGTATTCCAGAACTGATGAATATATAATACTGGTACAGTTGCTGTGTTGGTGAGCATGTTGTTGTACGGATGAGTCTTCAGAATATCCACAGCAATACGACATGAAGACTCAGAGCACATGAAGTTAACAAAGTCTACTTTGAGGTTATTCTTTCCAATCTTCATGTTGTAACCGGTGGGGAAAATATCTTCCATTGTGAGTACGTTTGGTTCGTTAACATTTTCCATTGTGACGTCCATATTGTGATCTGAAATATATTGAGCCAAAAGAACCAACATATCGAAAGACATTACGTTAGTCAAAAGTTGATTTTATTGTCCAATTATTGAATATGTTATGTTAATGAATGTTACGAGTCCAATGTCACTTGTTTGTCCAATAGTCCAAAGTATTCGTGATAAGTTTCGTGAGTTTATTAATTTTGAATATTGAAGTCTAAATTTACACTCATACACACAACATTTTAACCATTATAGTTTATTAGTGACATTTTGGTTTCGTGACATTATGAGTTATTTATTTACAAGTTTGTACGCGTAACAATTCATAGTTATGGTTAAAATAAGGCTTAAGCGTAAAGTTACAAGCTTATGCGTAAACAGTTGTGTCCATACGCGTAGTCATAAGCTTATGCGTAGGAACTCTTCTTACGCGTAAGAAATATTACGCGTAGGAAAAGAGCTCTTAGCATAAAGCTTACGCGTAAGCGTATGTTGGAGCTTATACGTAAGGTTTACTCGTAAGAGTGAACCTTATGCGTAAGACTCAAGTTTACGCATATCCTTCATAGGATACGCGTAGTCCCCATGTAGAACCTTACGCGTAAAGGTTACGCGTAAGATTTCTCTTACGGATAACTTTCTACGCGTAAGATTATCCTTTATGCGTAGAGTTCCATTTTAACCTTGAATATGATTTTGCACGAGTAATAACCTAAAATAAGTTCATCATAACATATTCATTAACACATTATTCAATCCCTTTCATCCTCACATGGAATCACACTAGATATTATTTACGCGTAAAGTTAGCCTTAGGCGTAAACTAAAACCCTAAAGTTTCAATTTTTACAAATAAGAAATCTGGCCATAGGATTTGCACCAAATTCATTCTGGAAAGTCTTAGATGCCTATTGAGTTGTTTACAACAAGTTTTAACATCAAAAGCCTCAAGAATCAAGAATACCCAATTTTAACGAGACATAAACCCTAAAGTTTAATTATGCAAAATCCATGTTTCTGGGTATGATTCATGGTTGGATTTGGTTAATTAAACATGTTTTAATCATCTCTCAAGCAACTAATTACACAGAAACACTCACAATCAAAAACACCCAAATCCACTCATAAACCCTAACTTTTGAAAATGATTAATTGATGTTTCTGGGTTGATTTTAATGTTGGAAATAGTTTTAGAATTGATGTTAGCAATGTTTAAATACATCTATATCACAACAAACACCCAAACATGATTACATGTTCATACGCATACGCGTAGAACATGAAATCACTCCTAGGGTTAAATCTAACCGTTGTTTTTCCATATAAATCAAAACCTATGTTTAAAATTTCACCAAGAATCATTAACCACTTACAAATTTGAAGTTTGAAACACGGATTTGAAGGTTGAATCTTATGCGTGGGATGAGGTGGTTGAAGGAATTAATGATAGTAATAAATGTAAAAGATTTTTTAGGTGGAGAGGTTTTGTTTAAATTAACTTTATACTTTTGACAACTTTGGTCCCTCCACCTTAACCATTCTCATCCATAGCCCATAATTTCCATTTTGGTTAAGTATGAAGTGTAAGTTGGAAAGAAACTTGACGACACTCCCCCTCGACTTTTGAAATAGAGAAATTTTACAAATTTGGGTCCGAGGAGTGTCAAGAAACAAGAAACGTGTCCACCGTTATCAAAGATACTACCAATATTGGGTAACATGCAAGTACAAGGTTTTATGAAACATAAAATATTTACTTTCTCCCCCTCAACACTTAACCGTGAAAATATCGAAATTTTTGAAAGTGTGAAGTGTTGACGGAAGATTTGTACTTGCCATGTTGAAAGAAATTTGAAAAGAAGAATATTTTTGTATTTTTATGAGTTTTATATTTTTGTATTTTGTTTTATGACTTTTCCCGGCGATGTATTCCGACCATTTTTCCGTCCAGATTCATAAACCCAGAAAAGGATGGTATAAATATCACTCCTTTTGACCCATTTTTGACCACAATAATCTGACCAGTTTGAACACATGACTTCCATGATTTTTTTGGTTCAAAAGAAATATAGTCTAAAGATTGATCTGTTTGGACCAGTTATTGACACAAGACCAAGACAGATATTGTAAAACAAGTAATTAGACCATTAGACTTTTGACCATCGGATACAAAAGAAACTTGTAAAAAATCTGGTTAAACACAAAAATATGTAAAAAAGGTTGAAACTTTGTTAAAACACAGATTTTGAAACAAGAATTTTGACAAGATGAAAACACCAAAAATCAACCAATGATGAAATCCGACTGGGCTCTTGATACCAATGTTAGGATCGTGTATATGGAAGATTTGGTGATTTGGGAGGTCTTGGAAGATGGAAGAACAGCATCTTCAAGTTAGTGAGAGAAACTAGAGAGAGAAGGGAGAAACTAGTGTGTTTTATTTATGAAAGATGAAAGCTTACACTAATGAGACTCACCCTTCCATGGAAGTATGGAGGGGTTCCCAAACACATACAACAATGGGAAATTGACATAACATGCCCATGTGTTTAAGGTAACAAAGATAGAAAATGTAATCCTGTCAATGTGTGCCCCGTGATATTATATGAATAATGTTGGGTCGACCGATCCTTTGACGAAATTATGAGAGATAAGAAAGGATGACAACTTATCATACCATGCCCGAGGGGCTTGTTTGAGACCGTAGAGAGCCTTGTTTAGTTTGTAGACGTGATTAGGGAACTCTGGATCAACAAATACTTCTAGCTGACTAACATTGACCGTTTCTTTCAGTTTTCCATTTAGAAAAGCAGTTTTGACGTCCATCTGAAAGACCGTGATGTTCATGTGAGCCGCGAATGCCAGAAAGATCCGAACAGCCTCAAGTCTAGCAACTGGTTCAAATGATTCCTCGTAGTCAATCCCTTCTTCTTGTCTATAACCCTTAGCCACCAGACGTGACTTATTTCTGATAACCGAACCTTCAGCATCCAACTTGTTTTTCCAAATCCATTTCAGACCAATAACATAGACTCCTGTTGGTTTTGCAACCAATTCCCATACTTCAAGACATTTAAACTGGTTAAGTTCTTCTTGCATGGATTCAATCCAGTTGTCATATGTCATAGCTTCTTTAATATTTTTGGGTTCAGCTCGGCAGACGGTAAGTGCATAAATGCAATGTTCACCATCAGTCTGAAGGCGTTGTCTAGTTACGACTGGTTGATTCGGGTTTCCAATAATGTTCACAAGAGGATGGTCTCTAGTCCAACGATGTGTGGAGGGTTGATGTTGATATACATTCTGCAGATTAGAAGGATTCAAATGACTTGTAGATGATTTCGCAACATCAGAAGTAGCAGTTTCATTTGCAAAAGGGTTAAAGAACGCATTTGGATCATAATTTGCAGGTTGTGGTACGTCATGGTTCAGAAGATCATCAGCTGGTTCAGCGTCATTGGATGCGGTTTGTTCGGCTGTTGTTGTAGAATTAATTGGAGGTGCTTCTTCAACAGTTGTTGTTGTTTCAGGTTATCAGGTATTGGATTATTATCAAGTTGAGCAGCGGAAACATTTGATACATCTGGAGCACGTAGATCAATATCATCACTAAACAGAGGAGCAAATAGCTGTTCCATTTGTTGACGAGTAAGCTGTAGGCTTGGTTCAGCTGATGATGGGGTTTGGGGGAAGTTTAGACGGTTATGTCCGGGTTCCAAGCTGTTTTGCTCAGAAGCCATCTCTGTAAGCTCATCTAAATTTGCATGAATCGTTTCCATAATCTCCTTTGTACGAAGATTCCAGATCCTGTAACCCTTAGAGTTTTCACAGTATCCAACATAGACTCCAATGTCAGCTTTGGCTTTGAGCTTACCAAAGTCATCACGATCATTATTTGGGTAACAAAGGGATCCAAATACATGAAAGTGTTTGAGATTTGGTTTACGGTTGTGGATAAGCTCATAAGGTGTTTTGTTGTGGCGTTTAGTAATCATTGAACGGTTCTGGGTGTAGCATGCAGTTGACACGGCTTAAGCCCACAAGTAATTTGGAAGTTTAGCATTAATTAACATTGTTCTTGCAGCTTCCACTAACGTACGGTTTCGTCTTTCAACAACTCTATTTTGTTCTGGTGTTCGTGCAATAGATGTTTGATGCTCAATTCCCACTTTCTCATAATATGCACGAAGAGTTTGATTCACAAATTCAGTTCCTTTTTCTGTTTTGATTTGTCTGACTGTGTTCCGGAGCTGAACTTGAATTTTCGTGAGAAAGGTGATGATCATCTGTGGAGCTAAACCCAAGTCCATCTTGAGTAGTCATCCACAATTACCAGGATGTAGCGTTTGCCGTTAATCGTCTGTACACGCATCGGGCCACACAAATCCATGTGAAGAAGTTGTAGCACATGTTGTGAGCTGTGTTCCACCTTTGAAGGAAAGTGAGCACGAGTGCTTTTCCCTTGTTCACAAGCTGAGCATAGGTGATCTTTATAGTACCGAATTCTTGGGAGACCTACAACAAGTTTGTATCGTGTAAGATTGGTTATGGTTTGAAAGTGTAAGTGTGAGAGTCGGCGGTGCCATAGCCAAGATTTTATTGATGTTGCCTTTGAAAGTAGACAGATGGGAGATGAAGCAATCATGTCTTGCATTGAGATTGTATAAAGACTTGATGTGCAGGTACCAGACATAAGATCGTTTCCTTGTAAATCACGAATGAAACAAGTTTTCTCCCGAAAAGCAACTTTCAAATCTCCATCACAAAATTGACCAACTAAGAAGAGATTGTGACCGAGACCTTCTGTTAGGAATTAGAAAATTCCATAGTAAAGAGTCGGTCACCCCAAGTGTTATCTAGCATAAGTTAGCTCGTAGACAAATCGTTAGTTACGTTATTTATTGTTTTATTAGTTAGTTATTAGTCTAGTTTAGCATAGTGCAACACCGTGGAGGAAGGACGGGTCTTTACCCACTGTATCCCTGATCCATAGTCCGATAGGAGGACGGTATGTTTGTAACTATAAATACCCCTTCCATCCATGGAAGGGGTGGTGCTTTTCAATCTAATATTCTACAATTTGTGAAGTAACTCTCTACCAAGAAAACACCCAACTCTCTAACTTTCTCTCTCTAATGGCAAACATGTATTTTGATCATCCAAGACCACCCGAATCATCAAACACATAAAAATAACGATCCAACAATTGGTACCAGAGCCAAGGTTGTTGTGTTTTGATGATTTGTATGTGGTTCAAACCTTGTTTATACTGATTTCAAATCATTATTGTTGTCGGAAAACTGTTTTTCATATTTTTTTGTGTTATCAGTATTTAACAAGTTTTGATGTATTTATTTTGGTCATCATATGTGTTGGTCCCTTCTTTGTTTAATGCTTACATCTGTTTGGTGTCTTGTGTCCAAACTGTTCCTTTGTGATTATTTTTGTACCAAGTTTATCAAAATATATTCTTGGGTCATCTGGTCTTATTCATGTGGTCAATATCTGCTTGTCTTAATGAAGTCAAACATGGGTCAAAATGATACATTCTTATGAAGTTTTCTGGGTTTGAAACTGTTCGAAATAATCTGGTCATTTCTTTCATTCTAGCGAGTTGCATGTCTTTTGACTTTGTAGTCAAAAGTCAATAGCGAGTTAGTAAGCAAATGAACTTCAGTGTAGCGAGTTGTAATCTACCTAGCGACTTGTATTTACAAGTCGTGGCGAGTTGTGCTTTGAAGCTGCTTAGCGACTTGGCTTAGCGACTTGGCTTAGCGAGTTGGCTTAGCGAGTTGGCTTAGCAACTTAGCTTAGCGAGTTGGCTTAGCGACTTGACTCACGACTAGACTTGACATGACAGAAATGATGAAGGAGGATGAAGATGCAATTGACCACGACCACAATCTCAAAACCAAATACCAATTACAACAAAGACTCGACATGATAAATCCTCAGTTTCAATAACAAAACATCATCAGCCCATTTCAGTTTTACAAGACCAAAGATTTTGAATTGATTCAAAGTTGTCTCAATAGATCCAAAACAAAACCACCATCAAATCTCTTATAGCCTATCTCTTAACCAAGACTCAAAAAATCATAAAAATAATTAAAGAATGATCTCAGATTTTTCTCGGGGTTATCATTGATTCATCATGACTAAAAGGTCAAGCCACTCGAGAAAGAAAACATCATTGATCATATAAAAGCCTATGTTCGAAACTTGCAAGAAAAAGATAAAGCAACAATGCTTTCTTTTTTTTTGATTTGGTTTTTTTTGGTTAAAAGGATTCCATATATCATAGATCTCAGTCAATTTTTTCGTGCTACTCAATGTAAGAACAAGACGTGATGGTCTTTAATCACGAAAATTTTTAAACCATCATTGATCAAAAGGGCTTAGGTTCATTTTCGACCTTAAAGAAATGTTTTCAACAATTCTGTTGAACCATTTCTTTGAGTCGTGACAAGAAAATGAGTTAGACGAACATCAATACAGTCTAATCATTTAAATACCTACCCGTAACCCTTTCTTAAGGATTTTGATGTCGAGGCCATTCTTCTCATGCCATCCCTGTGGCTTAAATGACTAACTCGAACCATCCCTGTGGTGAGTAAAGATTGTGTATTTCCTGAGGAGTATTTATGACGTGGTCATCTCATCAATATTATATGATGTACGTGAGATAGTTTAGGATGAGAGGTGGATTATTGTTAAGATGTGTTTAGGGTTTGAGAGATGGTGGCTGCGTTTTTTTCTTGTTGAGATTCTTATTAGGGTTTGGCGAGTTGATTGAGAAGGCTGAGATGGGGGCGGACTAAACTTGAGAGAGTTTAGGGATTGTGAGTAGTTAGGTTATGATGTGGTATGTGAGTATTAATATCCTGATGTTTAGGGTTCTCTTAACCTGCCTCGTGTATGGATGGGCCAGGGTAGTTTTTTTTAACCAATTTTGGACTTGAGCTATTGCATGGGCCGAACTCTTGGATCGTTTTCTTTGGATTCAGTATTACTTTGACTGATTATTGTTTGGAACGTGACTGGGCTTTGGAATTAAGTTATCATGGGCTGATGCAATATGTGAACATATCTAACGTGACAAGTGCTTACACGTTTTGATATTTTAAGCTCGAGCAAAATATTAATTGTAACAATAATATTAACGATCAAAATATTAATGTAGTTTAAGTGCTTGAGAGTATGTGGACTTGAAACAACGTGTCGGATTTGATATGTGTGCTTTATGCAAATATGAATGGGCTTATGTGTCTTCTGAATTTCGGGCTGTCAATATTGGATCATGGGTTTTCATGGACTACTGTACCGGGCTTTATGGATTCTAGACCAGATGATTATTGTTGACAATGATTTTTGACGATGAGATGTTTGATACTGAGATTTGATGATGTGTTATGATTCTGAGATTTATTGTGTTTTGAGGATTGGTACTTTGGCATACACATGATCACGGTGGATACTACTTCACGGCTTGAATTAATGATTGACAATGTTGATTGCGGGGTTGTTTGGACGGTATTTCTTATTTGGACTCGAAGTGAGGTTTTCCGGGCGCGTTTACTTATTTCGTCTTCTTTCTTTCTACCCTTCCGCGAAGATGACTTGTTTGGGCATTTATAGAAGGTGATAAAGACTTGGCTATTTAATTACGGTTGTGATTCTTTCTCGTTTAACCCACAACGTAACTATCACTTCGGTGTCTCAATCAGTTGAGAATGTCAAGAGGTTTTGTACATTGGGTACACCGTTTCTTCTTCACAAGGATTAGTACAAGTTTAAGTAACAAATCAGGGGAAGTTAACTTCATGATCAAGTTTGATATATCGGGTTTCCTTCTCCATGTTGACACTGCAATAGCCGATAGAACGTATGAATGATGTGTTTACCAGAGTATTTATTGGATGGTTGATGATGTTGATGATGTTGGATATTGAACCGCTGATGAACCGCTGCATATTCCCCTAAAATAGATATTCACCGAAACCAAAGTTGTCATAACACATTCAAGCTAACATTGTTTACGGTTTTGTCTTGATTTTGTAAAATCCCGCGAAAGAATCTATTTCTCGGTTTAAATCATAGACTTGTAAAATCCCGTGACAATGGAAACATCCTGGTAATTGTAAAGTGCATTTCCGGATCTATCTTACGGTTTATTCTTGGTTTTGTAAAATCCCGCGAAAGAAACTATTTCTCGGTTTAGACCATAAAATTGTAAAATCCCGTGATAATGGACCCATCCTGGAGAAAGAAAAGTATATTTCTGGATCTTATCTGATGCTGGTGCTACAAATTTCTACTTCGAAGAAGGGATAAAATGGTGTACTTCATGAATTGGATGTGTGTTTGGATATTCGTCATGGCAGTTTGGTTATTACTTGGTTTTACGGGGTTATGTGCTTCTAACCATGGTCGGGATGTAAACCATTATCATAGTTCACTTAAAACGTCAAAGGAGGCTAGATTTGAGCCTTTAAACAGAAGACGTGACAACGGCGTTAATTCACTATTATTTATTTGAGGTTGAAGTGAAATATCACGGGCGAGTGTACTTAGTATCTGAAGGTATCGGGGATGGTTGGATGAAAATTCTTGAAGATCCTTGTTCAAGCTTATTATCAAAAATGAAGACTTGGAAATCTAGTTATTGTTGGGTGACTTTTACCTTTTCTTTTACCACTTGGGGGAATTGGGCTCTTACCACCACAAAATAACTATCACTCTAAGGAGTTACGTTGTAGTGCTCAGTGTCACATTCAATTGTGGATTTTCAAGAGGTAATGTACGTCTTATACTTGATGGTTGGTTGGTTGAAGAGTATAGAGTACATAGAGAGTACTTAGAGATGCTAATGGAAATCTGCACCGCTCTTTGTTACATATGTGCAAGTTTAAGTCACGAGTTCGGGGTAGTTTACTTCAGGGTCAAACTCATTATATCGGGTTTTCTCCATCAGCTGTCACTACAAAGAGCCTACTGAATGATAATGGGGTTGATTAAATGTTTTGCCAAAAGAGATTGAAATGAGAGAGATTATGACGTATGAACACATCAGTTCATGCCTCGTTCTCTAAAGAAAAGAAAAGTGTACGTTTCAGTGCGCTTTATCTTCCGAAGAAGAGAAATCTTCTTATGACGTCTGTTCACATCAGTTCAGGCCTCGTACTCGAAAGAAAAGAAATGTGTACGTTTCAGTGCGCATTATCTTCCGAAGAAGAGAAATCTTCTTATGACGTTTGAATACTTCAGTTCAAGCCTCGTTCGCTAAAGAAAAGAAAGGTGTACGTGTCAGTGCGCTTTATCTTCTGAAGAAGAGAAATCTTCTTATTATGACCATTCTCATCAACATGCTTCATACTTTTTCCATGTGCTTCAGTCATCAAGTGAACCGGGCTACCATTGATTGTTTCTTATTCAACTTGCTCTACTATTATGAAGATGGCGACATCATGTGCTGATTTTGCTGGTGAGAAGTGTGAATAGAACATTCGGATGATTTTCACTAATTTAATCAAGAATGGCAACTCCGTTTGCAATTCTTGAGGGGGAGAAGAAGTGTGAAATTACTGCATGGTTGATTATTATTTGAGAATTTAAATGGTCATACGGCTCTAAACTCATGTAAGAACCGAGCTTCCTCTTATCGGGTAATCTTCACATGGAGTTTCTTCTTAAGAGCCGTTAGTTGACATCTTCACAAGCTGATATGAGGTTATTGACAAAGTGCTTCCGGTTAATTCTTCACGTGCACATCAACCTGATGATTCCGAACAACCTTCTGTTCTTGTTTGATGTGATTGTTTGCTTGGTGTTACCATTTCGTGTGTTCATTGCGGCCTGATTGCTGATTTCCTTGATGAACATCTTTCTGTTCTTGTTTGATTGGGAGGGATTTTAGTTAAGGGGATTTGCAAGATGTAAGTTGATTGGGATGCTTTTTGGTGATGTTCTTGTTTTGGTGAGTTGAAGATGTTAACTATCTATTCCCCAACTGGACAATCTTGAAGAAGGTCGAGTCTACAGTCTATTCTACATTTTCTGCTACATGTTAGAAGACTAAAAGACGAGTTGCAGCTGATTATCAAAAGACTTCTTCTTAATCTGGTCATTCATCATACAGATTGTCAGTTTAGGGGAGAGCACTAATTGGGGAAGAGTGATATGTCGAATTTAAGCCCCAATTAGACTTGCTCATATTCTTCAGCAAGTTGATTCCCACAAGAGTTCAAGTGTTCTTCTCAACAAATTTCTAGTATACGGGCTTACAAAGTGTTGCTGATTCTGAAGTATCAAAACTAGCAAGGGGAAGGAGACCCGTAACTAAACGCGAGTAATCTTGATGAGCTTAATACTTCTAAGTGATTGAAGATATCCCGGGAAGACTATTGTCATTACCGCAGAGAAACTCAAGGTTTGACTCATGGCGTTTTGTGTTTATTTCAACTATGTGGGGGAAGAGATGTTAGAGAATGTTTCTGAAGATATAAGAGGTACATTGGTGTGTGATGATCTCGATGTTATCGCAATCATCAGGGGAGAGAGAATTGTGTACATTGGGGATGCTCAGCTGTTTTACTTGAGGGCTTAATCTGTGATTCAGAGATATAATCACTTATTCCGGTGTTGACATCCGCAGAGATTGTCACCCGCAGAGATAATCAGTGATTCGGCCTGCTTCTTCAATGTTATCGGTTGTTCTCTCTTTGGGGAATGTGTGTACTTCGGGTCCTTGAGCTTCATACACGATCATCAGGGAAGAAAGCCATTGTTTACCACAAACATTGGGGAGGTGTTTTCCTTCCGGGCATGATGTGTATTCGGGAGAGTTCTTGGATATTGGTGTACTTCGGGTTCTTGAGCTTCATACACATTCACCAGGGACGAAAGATGTGAACATTGGGGAGTTGTTCTTCATTACCCTCATGATGTGTATTCGGGAGAGTTCTTGAGCATTATACAAAGACTCTGACTGCATCAATTCAACTACTAGGGGGAATTGTTCTCTTGACACCTTTTGGAATGGATCGCTTCAGACGTCAGTTGAAAAGGAAATTTGAGAAGATTGTTTTATGTGTGGGATGATACGATGCTGTTCTTCTTGTTGATGATATAACCTCGAACGAAGAATCATGGTGATTATTCTTGAAAGGAGCAGCGGAATTTATGATAATGGTGTGCTTCTCTGTGCACCTGGCTAAGACAAGCTTGAAATAGAGCTTCGAATCTGCTCAGCTATAGGATTTTCGGTTTGGGGGGAAGCTGCCAAAGTCTCACTTTCAGATGGTTCAATTTCTTTCTTCGATTCAAGAGCCCTGGAAGCTTTGGTGGTGAATGTTTAAGAGTTGATGACTTCTATCTTCTACGACGTGCTGCTCGATATCTTTATCTCGGTACTCGTATCATCATCTTCTTTAACTATATCATCTTCTCTATCTTTGTATATACTTATCAGAAAACCAAATACAAAAATATAAAACGAACTAAAACAAAATAGGAAAATATAAAACCAACAAAAACCCATAAAAATTATAAAATTAGAAAAATACCAAAAATATTGTTTTTCAAGACATGTCTCCTGGTATCGATAACATCTGCGGTCTTAGAAATGTCATTCATTAATGGCACGGGATCATAGATGAAGTTCGAGCAGGAGGTGTAAATATTCTTTTTCTAAACATGTCTCAAAAATGGCTTACAGTTATTTCAGACTGTAACCCGCGCTTTAAAAAATGGCCTGCAGTTATTTTCAGACTGTAACCCGTGCTTAAACTATGGCTTGCTATTTTTTCAGATAGCAACCCATTCTTTAAAGAAAGGCAAGTGCTGCGCTTAATCGATTTTCAAAAATTTCCGTGCACTTATCCTAAAACAATTTAAGGAAAGTGTGTCGAAGGACTGCTGTTCCTACACAAATGTTTTTCCGTCTAAAATTCTTCAGGAAAATATTTGTTGTTTTTCAAAAATGGTGGTAAATGAGTTGCTTTAAAAAGAATCAGATTCAGAGTTTTTATAAAAAAATTGAAAACTCAATCAATGACTTCAGCGCTTTTAAAACTTCTTATAAAATGAGTCATTGATTGAGGGGGAGAATGTTTTCAAATCTATATCATCTAACGAGCTTTCTTAATTATCCTACGTGCTTAATTAAAAATGATATTTGCCAGTGTCGAAGGACTAGGAATTTAGGATATGATTGTTTGGTTTAGATGATTAGAGTTTGATTAACACATAAACCTGATGTCTTATATGATCTGATTGTTATATTGAATTGACTTTAATTAGTCGATTGCTGTTATGGGTTATGTCGACCACCATATATCTGTATGTGTGTTCACTAACGTATGCAGGTATATTGGTTATAAAGATGTTCCCGATCCGGATCCCACTATTGATGATAATTGGATGCCGAAAGGAAAGGGTAACTATCTCTTGGGTTGACAAATGAAGAAACGGAGCTTAATTGGACTTCAATGGAGAGTTGGCATAAATGCAACGTAAGAGGTCTCACTGCATCAGCAGATGGTTTTCTTCTAAGTGATTGAAGAAACGGAGCTTAATTTGACCTCAGTTGGCATTCAAAATGCAACGTAAGAAGAAGTCTCACTGCATCTGCAGACGGTTTTCTTCCAAGCCTTACAGCAACAAAGGAAGCTTCTCAACCACCTAACGTATCTTTGTGCAGGATACCATTTTTAAACAATTTTTGAAAAATTTGAATAAATTGGTTTGAAAATGGAAAAATATTGTTTTGAAAATAAATTGAACTAAATTTTGAAAATCACCGGACTTCTTTTTATCAAAACCTAAGTCACTCAATTAATGACTTCTGTCATGGATTGAGGGGGAGAGTGATTTAAAATAAAATATTTTCAAATGATATTTCTTCACAAAAGTTCCGCTTTGTACGTTAAAAAGTGGTGATATAAAGATTTAATGTTATGTCATGGTATGATTTTTTCTTTAGAATCAAGGTCTTTCAAAATGAAATTTTTTCTGTTCTTGTTTTATTGTGAAATTGTTTTATTTTACTAAAAGATCTCTTAAAAACTATCATACCTGACACTAACAATCTTTAATGTCTTAAATTGGTCCTTATCTGTCATTTTTCAAAAATTAAATCTTGCCACGTCTTTCCCCAAACTCTTTTAAATGATTTAAATCAATTGGGATCACAAATCTCAAAAGGTTTGAAATTTTTGATCGGGGTAGAGATTGTGAGTTAAATCTCTTATCTGTTTTTATGGAATCAGTTTTAGTCCTTTATAGGCACTCCTGCCTCCATGTGCCAAACGATTTCATACACAATGTACATGTTGAGGAGGAGGATTTATCCAAAAACAAGATGAGTATTTAAACCAGGCCACATATTCTCCCATGTTTTCTAAACCTAATTAAATCACTTGGGATCCAAAATCTCAAAGGGTTTGATATTTTTGATCGGGGGAGAATTTGTGATTTTATAATGAAATTTGATAAAAGGTGATCGATTTGATGAAATTGTGCAGGCTGCTCTCTCATATGTGCTAAACGCTTTCGAATCTAGAAGCACATATTGAGGGGGAGCATAACTATCGAGGTACAAAAGCTTTTTAAAGAGATTTATAAAGTACCTTGATTGAGTTTCCAAATGGTTTCTTAATGGCTTTTGTGATCGTGGATGTACTTCAAAAGAACTCTTGCCTCTATGTGATTAAATGATTTTAAATATCCTTCGCACATATTGAGGGAGAGAATTTTACCATGAAAATCAAATGGCTTTTTCGTATGAAAATTGTGATCAAAGAAAATATTTCAAAGTGCTCTTGCCTCCTTGTGCTAAACAATTTCTAAATCATACGCACATGTTGAGGGGGAGGTTTTCTAAATGATCAAAACTATTAAGGTACAAAATGCTTTGATCTCGTATCACAAGTACCTTGATTGGTTTTCCAAATGATTTTTCAATTGGTTTCGAGAAGGAATGAACAATACCAAAAGACCGACCAAATTTACTTTATGCATGGTGTTATAAGGATGGTTAGGTTAGGTATTTGTTCCCACGATCCGCCAGAACCGGAGGGATCTACCCAGGGACAATCCACTAGATAGTGTAGAGTCCTTAGGTATATTGAAAAAAGGAGAAAAATGAGAAATGGGAAGAGTGCGGACTGAGACAGAGCTAGTACTGGAATAAACCCAACAAGGTTCTAGTTATGAAGTCTCGGTAAGCACTGAAGGGGTTGAAGAATGAAAAAGAAATGAATGAGAAAAGGGTGAAAAGAAATAGCCCTCCATCAATTCAACCTTAGGGCAGAAACCGGGTTCAATACATATGCTACTGGTTGTTACTAAGGTAACACTGGTATTGAAGACAAGATGTCATTGACCCAGTGACGCACTGCACTAAACTTCCCAAGCCACTCAAGTTCCTCTTAAAAGGGCTTGTTTCATTCTCACGGGGAACCGACATTATCTATCGACTTTCTCTTAGAGATTGTTGATATTGAAGAAGGAGACCCTCTCCCTAGTCTCCGACACAGGAACCAAATGTGCACTATTGAGTCTAGAGCCAAGAGATCATCCACAATATCTCGTTAGGACACTAAATTCTTGAAGACTTGCTTTTTCACACAATGTGGAAAGTAAGTATATATTAAGAGTCCTACGCATTATCCTTGTGGTATTGCCAGAACATCCGAGTGATATGTAAAAATATTCACAATGAAGATGGAAATCCCTCTAGAGCCTACATCAAACAAGCTCTTGGTGGGTGACATGTGAGATCTTCTCGTAAGATCAAGCTTGTGACAACTGGATAGAAACGATGGGGCGATTCAATCTTGAATCATCCTTGGTCCAGGATTGGAATTGACGAATACTTTTGGAAAAACCGTTCGATATGCAAATCTTCTTTTCTCCAGCATATCGAATGTGTACTTATGTTTTCAAATTCAAAAAGTATCTCTGATTGAAAAATACTTTTAGAAAAACCGTTCGATGTGTGAATCTCTTCTTTTCGCTAGCACGTCGAATGTGTACTCATTCTCTAATACAAAAAGTATTTTGATTGAAAATTGATCTTTCTCATAAAACCTTCGTCGTATTGCAAAACTCTTTCTTCAAGCAACACACGATTGTTTTTCAAATCATTTTTCATCAATCAGTGAATCTCAATTTGCTGGTTCACTCACTCCGTGTTGTCTTCTTTGAGACGTTCCGGTTTGAGAACAGCTAGAACAGCTGCGAAACCCTGTCAAGGAGATTCTTAGGAATCCTACCTGATCACAGGCAGTACTTGTACTGATCAACGGGGAACCGTGGGCCGTGTACCTCAATTCAACAAAAGTGATCAAAGACACTTTCGTGCGCTTTATTGCTAACTGTCGTATGCAGGTACACCCCGACGATTGCAGCTGATCAGAATTGAGGAGTCAATCCAAAGCCGCATGTTCACAGCAACCACACTTAATTGAAGAAATCATGACTGGTGCATATCTACATAACCTGGTTCTGATATTGTTATACTATGCTTCTGCTACGCTGCTGCAAATATCATGAACCGGTAAGGCTTTCGCTACTCTGATGGAAAGATGTCATGATTCAAAAGTGTGAGCATGTCGGTCCGAAAGTCACAACTTCACATGATGGCAACACAATACAGGGTGATCCAGAGATTTAATGTGGCTGATGATCTCAATGAAAGCTCGAAGATCATCAAAGATGTGGATCAGTTCAAAGACCTCCACTGAAAGTACTAATCAATGCGGACTATGAAGAGTCACTGCTAAAGCACTAAGATGCAGAAGTTGAAGAATTCAAGTCTACGAGCTCAAGACTAAAGACAAAGATAGAATGCTAGGATTCGAAATGTAAAACATGGGGTGACCTCCCTTAGGGGGAGATTGTTAGGAATTAGAAAATTCCATAGTAAAGAGTCGGTCACCCCAAGTGTTATCTAGCATAAGTTAGCTCGTAGACAAATCGTTAGTTACGTTATTTATTGTTTTATTAGTTAGTTATTAGTCTAGTTTAGCATAGTGCAACACCGTGGAGGAAGGACGGGTCTTTACCCACTGTATCCCTGATCCACAGTCCGATAGGAGGACGGTATGTTTGTAACTATAAATACCCCTTCCATCCATGGAAGGGGTGGTGCTTTTCAATCTAATATTCTACAATTTGTGAAGTAACTCTCTACCAAGAAAACACCCAACTCTCTAACTTTCTCTCTCTAATGGCAAACATGTATTTTGATCATCCAAGACCACCCGAATCATCAAACACATAAAAATAATGATCCAACACCTTCTACATAATAAACCCTGCTAATTTCGATGTTACCATTGATGTAATCTCCGTAGCCCATGATAGCTGCGAAGTGATCATTCCCTAACTTGACAGTGCCAATGAACTTTGAAACAAAGTTGGATAACAGTTTGAGATTGCCTGTCATGTGTCGGGAACATCCGCTATCAACAATCCAGAGGATGATCTGTATCACCTGCATTACACACAGACAACACAGATGAAATAGAAGTAGATTTGGAACCCGAAGAGTTAGAGGGTTCCGATGCATTTATAGTTGAAACACACATGTTTATGATTTTAGGTATCCATTTAAAGTCAAGTATATTATGTAACCATTTCTGCCATCTCCAACTAGTCTTAGCTTTGGTCTTAGTAAATGCACTAGGTGATAAGTTCTTCCTAGGAGGTGAAGGGGGTTCTATGGGTACATCAATGATCGTAGCCGGAACACTAGAGGGTGGTTTACCTAGCACAGACTTAGAAGCATAAGTGGGCCTAGAGGTATTCCGTTTTCTATTATTCCGTTTACGAGATAAGATAGCATTAGCAACACATTGATCATGACAACCAGAAAACATGCTTTTACGACAACCAACACAAGAAGCTTCAAACATAACATTTAAAGTACTTAAAGATTCAGCATTCGTTACATCACTTTTTCCATTACATTTGTCAGACACAATATCTAAAGTGGGTGCAACTTGAGTCTTATTCAAATTCCTAAGGTGTTCTTCTACTTCAGAGGTCTTTATTGTTCTTTTCTTACGTCGCAACTTCCTATTCTTCCTTGTGGTGCTCTTAAGCTGTGAAGTGCTAGCGTTGGGAAAAAAGGCAACTATTCATGTTTCAGTAGAGGGAAGCACATTAGTTTCTTGTGATGTGTCATTAGGCAGTCTAAGAATTCCTGGTGCAGTAACGTTTGTGTTACTATTCCTATTTGTCTTAAGTTTTACCAACTCTGCTTTTAGATCATGGATAGTGTGTAAAAAATCTTGATTTTCAGAACGAGTGTTTCCATTTTGGCATAAAACATCTTTGGTATATGCAAGATGATCATCAAGATTTTTGACGCTTGAGCACGAGTCTTTTTTAGTAAATCAAATATGACACCATATTCCTTTTTAACTTTTGAAATTTCTTGTTCATATTTTGAAATTTGAGACTTCAAAGACACGTTTTCATCATTCAGTTGCTCAAGTTTTGGATTAAGAGTTTTGGTATGCAACTGGTTGATTTTGTTTTGCAAAGCGAGTTCTCGATTTTGACAATCTTTTTGACAACATTGAAGATGACGTTTTGCATTTGATAGCTCGTTTAACAAACGCTCATTTTCAACTTTTAAAGACTTGATTTGTGACACATTATCGGTATTCTCAACATTTTCAACAGTATCAATAGAATCAGCAGTAATGTAATCAAATGCATATGCAACAGAATGTAATAACACAACATTCATGGTATCAGCACAGATAACATCTTCCAAGAGTCGATCAACATCTTTTCTTAACATTTTCTTTTTACGTTTTGTATTATAAATCGATGTTTCAGTTTGTTCGAAAACTCTTTTCATAAGTCCAAGCTCCTTGTGAAAATCCCTTTCCCAATATATTGCACACATTTTCAAATTTCGAACATGAGGTAAAATTCTTTTCTGAAAAATATCTCTTTGTGCTCGCGCATGAGGCGATTGAAAATGTTCAACTTTTATTTCAGAATTGATTTCAATTTCACGTTCCAAAAGTTTGATGTCCGAAATGAATGTTTCAAATATTTAAGAATTTGACATTGTTCTGGTATTGTTTTTACTTCACTGAGTGAAGGTAAAGGACCATTAATTTGTGCAGAATTGGGTCCGGGACCAACAATAGAAGACTCAGAAGTAGGTGTGATAACCCAAGGTGTGTTAGAATTATCCTGTTGTGTGACGAAAGTAACGGCTTTTGAATAGTTAAATGGTTTGTTATAAACAACATTTTCCATTTTTGACCGACTCTCGTCATCTGCATCTAATTCCTCCATGCGATTATATTCAACAACACTCATAATGGAATCATCAATTCTATGTTCTGCATTGTAAACTTGAGGATTTGGTTTGAATGCTCTATGTGAAAACTTTGGTTTGTAATCAGCAAGATTCGGTCCATATCCGTTTGGATTTGGTTTAAAAGTAAACTTTTGAATAGTTGTGATTGACTCACCATGTTTATAAACAACATTTCGAAACTCTTTGATTTTGTTTTGTAAGTCGACAATTTCCTCCAAATAGTCATCTATTTGTTTCCTTGAATGCTTTTTGTATTCACAAAACTGTTTTTGACAAGTTAACAACTCAGACTTGGCTTTTTGAGTTTCCGAAGTGAGAGCGTTAAGTTGTTGTTTATGATCATATTTCAGTTGTTCTATTTGAGACAACAAAGCATTCTTGGATGTAACTAGATCACATATCTGTTTTTCCAACAATTTTTCATTTTGGTAAGATTTAGCAAATGCGACTTCAAAACCTTTTTCACGTTTCTCTTGGGTTTGAAAAATGTTGAGTTGGTACTTTAAGCATTCATTATCCTTAGTCAACAGTGCAATTTTCGCGTGTAATTTTTTATTGATGACTTGGCACTTTTCCATTCGAGATTTTTGGTCTGTAATTAAGGTCATGTGCTCAATATCTGGATGAGACACAGGTTCAGCTTGTTCAACGTGAGTCTTAACACGATCATTATTTAGATCCTCAAATATAACCACGGAGTCAACTTGATTATCAGTATTAACCGTAAGGTCATCTTGATCGTCAAATATAACTACGGGATCTATTTGATTATCATCGGAATGAGATGTAGACGGCTCATGTTGAATACTCTGAGCCTCGACGGATGCAGATGTTGTCGGAGATATCAGATCAGAAATGAATATAGTTTGATCTGGTACCTGAGATAAGCCATCAGTGTCATACACTGGGCCTGTGTCACTCATGTGGAGCTCTTGCATGTTTGCCATTAACATCACAGCTGCATTAGCCTACAAGTCCTCCATGTCATCATCAGAATCTGCATTTGCCATGAAGCTTTGTTCCTTGTTGGTAAGAGTTCCACCAGCTTCATCCTTGAGAGCCAAGAGTAAAGCCTCTTTGTGATAAGTGATGCCTCTTGTCCTTGGCTTAGGGCATGCATTAGCCAGATGACCCTTCTCATTACAGTTATAACAACGAAGACCATTAACCCCAGTCTGAGCATTTCCCTGATCAACCACTTGAGCTCGTTGTTGTGGAGCACCCATGTTATTCCTTCCATTAGCATTAAACCCTTGACCACTACCCATCTGACGAACATTTCCATGATTCTGAACTTTAACACGTCCATTGTTAACAACAACTTGATTCCTTGTGTTTGATGAGGTACGAATGCGATTGTTGGATTTGTTGGAATATCGGCCGAAGGCTCTAGCAATCATGACAAACCCTTGTTGCAATGCATCGAAAGCTTCTACATCCTCATTAGATTCACTGTAAAGTGCTTGATCATTGTTGTCGTTGTATGGAACCAATTGAGTTTCTTGGGATTGTTGCTGTGACCGATCATATGGGGCAATTGTAGCAGTTGGTTGTAGAGGAATTGTGAAGACAGTTTGTAAGGTCGGGAATTGAGGATAACAAGTTTGAGCCCACAAAGAAAGAGTTTGATTATCCGGGAGTGATGGTGAAACAGGAGCTCCACGGATGACTCTTTCTCTGTCAACTTCCTTTTGGTGGGGCTTCAAATAGTCATACAACAGTCCGTATGTAGCATGATGAAGATTCTTCGCTTGACGGATGAAAATAACATACTTTACCCAATCAGGACCAAGACTACTCAGGAACTTTGTGTTAACAGCAATTCTTGGCATAATGATGTTATGTTTTTCCAAGTCATTGATGATGTCTGAGAATCGATGATGATATGACTCTAATGTCTCCCCTGGTTCAATCATGAAGTGTTCATATGCTAAGTAGATTTTTGATTCCATATCCTCTTGATTGAGTTATGTGCCTTCCATGAGAAGATGAATATGCTCCCACATTGCTTTAGCAGTCTTCTAAGCATCAACACTACGAAGTATCGGATTGGGTAATCCCAAAAGGATATATTGCATTGCAAGTTCATCGGCTTCTAAGTGTAGAAGTTGGTCAGTAGTAAGTTGATCAAGACCGACAACGTTGGTGATATCATCTCTTGGTGGATTAGCATTCGGATCTCCGGGTACAGTGATAGAAGGCATCTGAAATGGACCTTCAAGGATGACCTTCTTCAAGAACTTTCCATGTGGCTTCTTTAGATCACAAAACCTAAAGAACCTTATTACCCATTGATCGTAGTTTCCGGGAGTGAGCATTGGAAGTCTATCAAGTGATCCAGCTTCATGAATGGATTGTTGGCTACTTAAAGCTTCACACATCTTTGCAAACCAAGACGGTTCCTTCATAGCATACTTGGATGGATGCTGATTTTGAAAGTTTGTGTAAGGTTGTACTTGTAGACTAGGGGGTGGTTGAATCATTTGTGGTTGAATTGCTCCTTGAGGAAATTGTTGTTGAAATTGTTGCATTTGTTGTGGTGATGGTGGAGGATATTGTTGATTGAGTTGTTGTTGTTGTTGTTGTTGTTGAGGATACATATGAGGAAAGTAGCTAGAGTATGGTGGTTGAGACATCTTGAGACTTGTGTTGATGATGGATCTTTGTAGTCGAATGAAACTTTGTTAATGAAGTATCCTTATGCGTAAAGAACCAGCTTATGCAATGAAAATACCTTATGCGTAAAAACACCAACTTACGCATAACAATAAAGTTTACGCGTAGGAATAGCTTACGCGTAGACTTAAGGAAAACTTAGCTTAAGCGTAAACCAAAGGCTTAGTAGTAGAATCCTTATGCGTAAGATTAGCTTATGCGTAAGACAAGCTTAGGCGTAAGAAAATGCTTAGGCGTAAAGAATTCTACGCGTAAGAGATTAGCTTAGGCGTAAAACTAGGGTTTTGCCCAAAAAATCCTTTACACTTATACCAGTGTAAAAGATATCCAAAGTCGAAGTGTTTTCAGGCTTATCCAAGCAAGAAAATACTGAGTAAACCAATAGCACTGAAGATTAAACGTTGAGAAGCTTATGCGTAGACTTTGAATGCTTACGAATAAAACTAGGGTTTTACTATGCGTAGGATATACCAAACTTTGCCAAAACTGATTTTTCTGCCCAAAAGTGTTTATAAACTAGATTTTTAGGATGAAATAGCTTCAGTATCACCAAAATAACATAAAAGTATGAAACTTGATGATCCAAAACACGTTTTCACCTTACGCGTAGAAAATACTATGTGAATCAAAACAAGCTTAGAAACAATGATATACACGTAAAGTTTGAAACTTTTTGCTAAAAACTTAAACTTTAACACCCAATAAACCTTAAAGTACAAGAATCTTGAGTTTTTAAGTGTAAAAATGAAAGCTTTTAAGCGTTTGAAAAGGTTAAGCACAAAAAAAAAACTCACGCGTATACTAATAAACTTCAAAAAAACAAAACGTTTCACCCAACTAGATGGCGAATGATACCACTGTTAGGTCACCATATTGTAACACAAGCATCAATATGATAGAAATATAGATGAGAATGATCGGATGAACACAAACATACACACGATATAATATGAGAGAAAAGTTATGCGTATGATCTATGTGAAATGTGAACAACCAACCTTCAAATGAAGGTTTACAAGAGTTATTTATAGGGAAGGAGCTAGGGCAACACACAAGCTCCCTTCCTTTCCTTATTGGGCTTGGGCCAAGGCTTATGCGCTTTCTACATAAGCCTAGCCATAATTACAAACATAAAAGCCTAATTAAGCAACCAATTACATACTGATTACAAACACTTATAGTTTAGGAGTGATTCCTAACATATCTTATATTGTGTGCTTATGAGATCTAAACATGCATGTCTAGTTCATATATATATTACATGAAGGCCATGTAGAATTAGCATGTCATATACCGACTGATATACTCCTGCAATAAAAAAGAAAAATAACCTTAAGAGCAAATAAAACATTTGCCCTAATTATTCCATGAAAAATGCATATAAGACATCCAGTCCCAATTCTCATATGGATTACAAAGTCCCTTCTTATTAAAAAAGGATAAAAATAACCACCCTAAATTCAGTCTACTCTCCCAATGATATTAGAAACATAGTAATGTAGTAACTTAGGACGCATCAAACAAAAAGAAAACAAATTAGTCAAAATTTAACAACACAAAGCTCCGACCTTGTAAAATTCAGATTCTTTGAATCAATCTTACCAAATCCATATCTTCTTTGCACTTGATGAAGAACCATCTCCATGATAACCCTGGTCCTTTGAACTAGGCATTGCAATGGTTTCTTCAAAGTGGTTGGAATCAAGAGCTATGTGGGCTTTAGAAGAATCTTCTTCAGGGTAATTGTTAAAGTACATATTCGAGTTCTCGTCATTAAGAGTTGAAGAAAATGAAGAAAAACCTAATTGATAACTGATAGTTGGAGATTTCGGCTCTATAACATGGCTAGAAGTCTCACTAGAGTTTGTAGTTTGGAAGAATGTTTGTATAAAATCCAACTCGTCATCGTTTGTCTGAGTGATCTCTAGAGATGGGTCTGAATCGTTGTTGCTTAAATTTGATAGCTCAGGGATAACGGTGGAATTCGCTGTGGTTATGGTGGTGGTACTAGAGGAGGAGTCGAGACTTTGATCACTAGTTTTGCTTCTAATATAATCTTGTAAAAGAGTAGATTGAGGCTTTTTATTTTTGGTATCATTTTTCTTGTTCTTTCTACTTGAATTTTGCTTTCTTTTCGTGGCATTCCATTGATTCTTTATCGAATTTTCAGTTCTTCCCGTGATTAGTTTCGCGATTACAGCCCATTTATTTCCGACTTTTTGATGAGCTTCAATTAGCATTTTCACCTCTTCTTCACTCCATTCATCTTTCTGAAAGCAAACAATTGAAAGTCCCTATCAAACACCTTTTGTAACACATTTTGATCAATTTATGAAAAACTTGTCGAAAATCACATGAAAGCGACCACCTAATTATAAAGTCACGACAGTTACATTACTTGATTGCTAAAAACATTTCAAGAAAAGTACATTAGAGTTATCACTGTCTCTTACTTATTCTGCAAGCCTTAAGGTTGATTTTAAACTAACTAATTGCACTTGCAAAATGGATATGAAAAAAGAAAGAATTTCAAGATAGTCAAGATAATCAAGATAACATTCATGATTCATCGAGATCGATCAACATCCAAATTTGGATAAATTAACCAAAATATATATAATTGCACAAAATGGACACGAAATCTTAGTTACTGCTTACTAGATGTCATATCTATTTCAGTATCAATGCCTTCACAATGTAGATCTTTGTAATTAAAATTTACTAAAACAAATATGACATGCATGAAATGAAGAACAAAAACAAAACCTTGATATCAGGTCGCAAATGGTTGCGCCACCGCTCACGACATTGTTTCCCGGCTCTTCCAGCCATCTTCTCGGCGATCAAAGCCCATTTCTGTTCTCCATAATGTTTCACCAGCCTAATCAACTTGCTTTAAACTCGAAAAATAAAAATAGTTGGTCACTGGTAATGTATTATTTATACATGAACATGTAAAGTAGATTAACTTAGCAAACAAAACAATTGATCCAAATAAGAAAACATTCAAGAAAAAAAAAATGTTGAAATTTACCTATCTTCTTCTTCTGTCCATTGCCCCTTGATTAAAACCTTAGAAATGGCACCACCTTTCACTTTCTTCACAGAATTTGTAAAGACCTTTTCGGGTTTAATCACTTGGTTAGATTCTCGATTCTGGGCATAATTTGGGTAACTTCTAAGTTCATCCAAACTTAGACACTCCCCAATGTTGTTAATAAACAAATCTCCATCATCATCAACCATAAAGTTTTTGGTCATTGGTAAATATGGTGCTAAACATATTCCGCTTTCATTGTTGATCCCACTACTATAACAAGAAAATCCAGGAACTAAGGAAACAAATAGCTCATTACTTTTTTGGTTTTGTGATTGAGATTGATCATTTTGAGTTTGGCCCCATAAAAATCGATCAATGGCTGTTAATGGTGGTGGTACGGGCTTATACCAAGAATGACGGTTTTGATAATTTATATAATTAGAAAAACCGCCACCACCGGAACCAACGTGGCCACCATCATAACCACCGTGGCTACCATTTTCCATGGTTAAAGAAAGGTTTATTAGAGCAATGTGGTTGCTCTTTGGTGTTTTTATGGCGTGATAACATAGTTAAGAATAGCTTATAAATGTATTTAGCAATGGGTTCATTATGCCATGTTATGACAGCCGCTTGATCAATGGGCTAATCTAATGGATGATAATCAATTTTGCTATGACCTTCGGACTTCACCACTTACACATAGACTACGTGGCAAGGTATTATTGGTTATTTTATAATTAATTTTTTTTATTCAATAAATTGTAGTTATTGAGGGGGAGGGTATTTGGGAGAATGGACTATAGAGGTCATCAAGCCATGATTAAATTCCTTAAACGGCGACATTTCTTTCAATTAAATTTAGGTTAATATGCAAAAGTTATTTGAATAAAAAGACATCATACTTGTCATTTTTTGTCATTGTATATTGCGTACTTTTTTTTTCTCAACTTGACACTAACCTTTTGAATTTGTGCTATTGTTTGTACCGGTGACCTGCTTAACCTGTTGGAGCCAGTCAAGTTAACGACCGTTAATTTTATTAATGCACCGTTAGTCCTTTTCGTCTATTTTTAACGATCGTTATTATATTATTGCACCGTTAGTCCTTTCGAACGATTTTTACACGTTTTCGTCCGTTTTTACACGTTTTTGTTCGTTTTTGCACGGTTTCGTCCGTTTTTACACGTTTTCGTTCGTTTTTGCACGTTTTCGTTCGTTTTTACACGTTTTTGTTCGTTTTTGCACGCTTTCGTCTGTTTTTACACGTTTTCATTCGTTTTTTGCACGATTTCGTCCGTTTTTACATGTTTTCGTTCGTTTTTGCACGTTTTCGCACGCTTTCATACGATTTTACACATTTTTGTTCGTTTCGCACGCTTTCATTCGATTTTACATATTTTTGCACGTTTTTACACGTTGTCGTTTGTTTGCACGTTTCCGTTCGTTTTTACACGTTTTCGTTCGTTTTTACATGTTTTTGTTCGTTTTTGCATGCTTTCGTCAGTTTTTAAACATTTTCGTTCGTTTTTGCACGTTTTTCGTTCATTTTGGCATGTTTTCGTTTGTTTTTACACGTTTTCGTTCGTTTTTTCATGCTTTCGTCTGTTTTTACACGTTCTTGTTCGTTTTTGCACGTTTTCATCTATTTTTACACGTATTCATTCTTTTTGCACGCTTTCATCCATTTTTATAGGTTTTCACTCATTTTTGCACATTTTCGTCTCTTTTTACACATTTTTGTTCGTTTTTGCACCTTTTCGTCCATTTTTTACATGTTTTCATTCGTTTTTGTACGTCTTGTCCACTTTTACACGTACAAAAACCAATGAAAACGTATAAAAATGAACAAAATATGAAAAATAAAAAGAAGGCTGAAAACGTGCTAAATCAAACAAAAACGTGTAAGAACGAAGAAAAAAGACGTGTAAAAATGAACGAAAACGTGTAGAACGAACGAAAACATGCAAAAGCGAACGAAAAACTGTAAAACAAACGAAAACGTGCAAAAATGAACGAAAACGTGTAAAAACGGACGAAAGCATGCAAACACGAACGAAAACGTGTAAAAACGTGCAAAAACGAATGAAAACGTGTAAAAATGGACGAAAACATGCAAAAACGAATGAAAACGTGTAAAACAAACGAAAACGTGTTAAAACAGACGAAAGTGTGCAAAATAAATGAAAACGTGCAAAAACGAACAAAAACGTGAAAAACTGACGAATGCGTGCAAAAACGGACGACAACGGACAAAAAAGTGTAAAACAGGGCGAATAGGACCAACGGTGCAAACATGTAAAAACGAGCGAAAATAACAAAAACGTGTAAAAACGAACGAAAACTGTAAAAACGGACGAAAACATGTAAAAACGTGCAAAAACGGACGAAACCGTGCAAAAACGAACAAAAACGTGTAAAAACGAACAAAAACGTATAAAAAGAGATGAAAACGTGTTAAAACGGGCGAAAATGACTAACGGTGCAATAATATAATAACGGTCGTTAAAAACAGATGAAAAGGACTAACGGTGCAATAATAAAATTAACGGTCGTTAACTTGACCGGCTCCAACAGGTTAAGCAGGTCACCGGTACACACAATAGCACGAATTCAAAAGGTTAGTGTCAAGTTGAGAAAAAAATAGTACGCAACATACAATGACAAAAAGTGACAAGTATGATGCATTTTTATGCAAATAATTCATATACAAATAGCGGGGTACTCGCGTGATGTAACGAAAAAAAAAAGACAAATTTATGTATACCAATAAGAAACATCTTTATAATGTTTCTTTTGAGTATATATGAAATTTTTCCATTAAAAAATATCAAGGAGTTGCTTTTCAATACATTGTTTGTGTCACATCATTTATTACTATATATAATTTAATTCAAGTAAAATACAATGAGATTTGATTATGTACTATGGTAACGAAATAATCAAATAATTCGTTTTTTGAGTGTCTAGCAAATGTGATTTTATAAATGCTTAATGTAAAATGACTAAAAAAGATGTTGTCATATTGTTGAACTAATCGAATTTAACATACATGGGTTTATTTTTCTATGACTCGTACCATTTTATTAACTATAAGAAATACTACTACATTATTATTTTGCATAAACGAACATATGACATATAATATTGAAGAAGCCCAAGGTGATGGAGCCAGTTTGACCACAAAAAAAAAAAGAAAAGAAAAACGATATCAATATATACAGCGCCTCTTTTTACCTATTAGTTTTCATGTTTTTTTCTTCTTCATCTTTGAGTAAGGATTCCTCTATGTTTTAGATTATACATTTGTTCATTTGCTCTTTTTTAGTGGGGATAACTTAGTAAATTTGATAGGATGTCATAACCGCATTTTACAAAAGCATAGGATGAGTAATTTTTTTATTTTTGTGCTTTGAAGGTTTACAAACGCTAATAATTGATTATCAAAAGTCTTTTGCCAAATATAACAAACGGATTAATTGCGTTTTTGAATCGTGATAATCAAATAATGACGCAATCACAATCCGAAACACCCCTTAGTAAAAAGTTATGGGTTTTCTTTATCTTTAGTTTATAAATGAGAATGCATTGTATTATATGGGTTTGTATAATAAGCTTAATTACTTGTATTTTTCATTTAAGGTGTGTTTTAATAATGACATTAATTAAATGTTGACTAGTCAATTTTAAATATATGGTGATGTTTTATTTGATTGTATATAGTGTTTACTGATTTGTAATTGCTTAAAATCTATTTATAGAAATCTTTAAACAATAAAGGAAGAAAGTCTAGAACACTTTATATGTAGTATAGATATGTTATTAAATTTTCCAAAAAAATGCGCCAAAGATAATTATGTTTTATTTTGTTCATTTAAGTTACTGATCTTAAGAAACGTGACATTTTGAGGTCACTGAACTTATAAAAGTATACGTAAACACACTGAACTTATAAACACAGGATATTTATGTTACTAACCTATGAAAATATATGCATTTATGTTACTGGAAAGTAAACTAATGAAAGTTCATTACCTTATGTGCATTATTCTGAAAAGTTTAGTGACATATTTGTATATAAACCCAAGAACCAATTCAATTTTAAGAGTAAACTTCAAACTAAATCTTTGTGGTTTGCCAAATTTCACAGTTTACATCTTTGTTATAAAAGTTAAGACATCTTCTTCCTTCCGTCAATAAACTTGAGACAATATACATCCATGGACGAACAATGCATTTTTTTCCGCCATCTACAAATGTGGTTCTAACATGAGGGTTTTTCGTCTCTCTATTTGTAACAGGGATGTATTTTGAGGTTTAATATTATTATTATTTTTTCTAATATGAATTTTATTATTAATATTGTTTTTTTATTTTAACATTTTTAATACTTATATTTATATTATTTTATTTTTTTATTTACTGTATATATTTTATACATTTAATTATTTATTATTATTATTATTATTATTATTATTTTTTATTATTATATTTTTATTTTTAAAACTTTATATTAATATTTTATTTATTTATTTATTTATTTATTATTATTTACTTTTTATATTTATTTATTTGTTGTTGTTGTCGTCGTCGTCGTTATCGTTGTTGTTATTTACATAAAGTTGGATGGATGTCTAGACACAAGCTGTACTCTCACTCTTTTTTAAATACAAAAACTCGCTCTATGAAAAATATATGCACCACTCTTAACATTATTAGAGTGAATAATAGAAGAAGACTTAATGCGCGAAAGTGTGTCCAAAGCATCCTTATCAAATTCCCCGAACGTAGAGAAAGCAAATGGGATGAACTTGTATCCATTGTCTGCGCATTTGGACGCATACTTTCTCCTTTTCTTTTCCACATCATTTCCAGGCTACCCCCGGGGCCCAGAAGTTTTTCCCATACTAGCAAAGGGAGACATGTCGGTCACATCCAAACATGCGTCTTTACATTGGAGCCAATTAAATAGTAAGAGGTTTGCAGGTCGTAGATCATTTACTTCCTCTGAGAGGAAACCCATTTGGAACCTCCTTATGCACCATGATCCCAACTTTGGAAATATATCAACAAGAATATCATGTATCAGATTATGATTGAAGTTCACACTCACTTCAGTAGAGGAGTGGACCGCATTATCTCTCCATTAGTCCGCCTGATGTGCATTGCAACTCGGGCAGAGGCTACCCTCAGAAAATATAGGTACCGTAAGCCTATAGCACAACACATAGCGGAACCGATGATGGTTTATCCTCTACCCCAAGCCGTTAATAGGGATGGTCAAAGGAAGATCTTGTGCGTGTGGGGCACGGATGCAACAAAGAATAGCCACATGTCGTGGACTAAGTGAGTACATGAAAACAAGGTCTTTCTTAATGGCACCAAAATAACACTTTGCCGAGGTTTTCATCATCTAGGGACAGAAGCGCTAGTGAGATTATTATTATTATTATTATTATTATTATTATTATTATTATTATTATTATTATTATTATTATTATTATTATTATTATTATTATTATTATTATTATTATTATTATTATTATTTTTATTTTTTTTTTATAAAAACATCACCTTATTAAAAACTCATAGGATTTACAAGAAATTAGTGGGAAGCCGCGAAACCAACTGGGCCCCCACACCTCTAGCAATAGCAAAACCAATCCTATTAAAAATATTAACCGCAGCACGTGCCCCAATGTCTTGAGTCATAGGGAATCGTCGAATACGCTTTAGTAGGGTTACTGCATCCTTCTCAAGTTCTCCAAAAGAAGAGAATGAGAAGGGGAGGAAACCATATCCAATATCCACACATTTAGCATCGTACTTGACACGTTTACATTGTGCGGCATTACAAACCGCACGCCCTGGTATAAAATCAAGCATCCCAGACTGCGTCAAGGGCGACGACCCCGTGAGATCAACACATACATCACGCCCACCATCCCAAGAATAAAGTAATATATCAACCGGTCGTAAGGATCTGTCCCTATCTCCAAAAAGCCCAATATCCACCTCTTTACGAGCTGAAATTCCGGACCGAGAACAAATATCAACAAGAACATCACGCACAATGTTATGCCGATGTTTAATGCCAACAATACCCGCACACGAAACAGCGTGATCCCCATAAATATCTCCAGTAAAAACCCTAGAACAAGCTGAACACGGAACCTGAACAGTGAAAAGAGGAACGCCCAACCAGTAGCACAACACACAACGATAAGTCCTGGCGTTCATAGTTTGTCCCAGTCCAGATATCGGAGCCACCCTAAGCCAATCTGAAGTATGATCCTCCTTTAGTGAGATCCATAACGCCATCTGTCGAGGAGATAGATGGAATGTAGATTCAACAGTTTGGGTAACTCGATCGAAATATATATCTGCCAATTTCCTCATAAGTTTGGGGGCAGCGACCTTGCTAGGGTTACTCAAAAGGTCAATATCCATATTCACATTAAAAGTACATAGAGCATCAGCAAAAGAGGGACCAGCAGTTACAATACCAGAACTATGAAGAAGCTTAGTCTGTAGGCTAGCAGATTGAAGTCTAGAAACAAGGAAGTCATAATTCAAGACATCACCTGCCGAGTATACACCAAGCCCTTCAAAAGCAAAGGGTAAGGTGGCGAGTCTCCATTGCCAATCACCAAAACCAGGCCCATAAGCAGTGAGAATACGCTCCAAAGAAGAACGAAGTGCCGCATCAAAAGAAACCTGAGCACACTCAAAGACCCGAGGAGAACATGTGCGCATGGAAAAATACAACTTGGAAATACCAGCACATGTACGGAGTAACAACAACTCGCATTGAGGGTCATTAAGTTTGGCAACAACATCCATAAGTTCAATAGTTTTAGCAATCCTTTTTAGAACAAGCTTACTACCAAACTCAAAATCCACACTAACGGGCCCACCCAATAATTTAACACCGTGTAAGGGACGAGAAATATTGGGGGGAAAAACACCCACATACCTGCTTCTGGGATCCTCCTTTGGCCAAAAAACTTTAGTTTTATCAACATTGAGGTGTAATCCCCGACAAGGTCCATCCATCATAATCAACTCTAAAACCTTACCCACAACCAAAGTATCGCCAATAATAGTGCCATCATCCAGATACCAAGCTTGAAAAGAAAGGTCAAAAGAGTCTCTAATCTTACATGCCAGGGGATGTAACACTAAAGCAAAGAGAAGAGGCCCAAGCGGATCACCTTGTTGCACACCTTGATGAGACCAAAGAGTATGCTCACTATAATATAATCTGGTAGGACTGGAGTAACAGAATTCCACCCACCGTGAAATAGCCGAGAAATGAAGCCGAACCTCACGCAACAAATGTTAAGAATTAGAAAATTCCATGTTAAAGTGTTGGTCACCCCAATTATGGTCTAGCATATGTTAGCTCGTAGACGTGTCATTATTTACGTTATTTAGTAGTTAATTAGTTAGTTTGTAGCGTAGTTTAGTTTAGTGCAACACCTTGGAGGAAGGACGGGTCTTTACCCACTATATACCTGATCCACAGGCCGTCAGGAGGTCGTTTAGTTTGTAACCTATAAATACCCTCTACCTCCCAAGGTAGAGGGTTGGAAGTTCTAATCTAACTTTTTACACTTTTGTTTATCTCTCTAGAATTCCCTCTCTACTCTCTTCATCTCTCTAACCATGACATTCATATACTATCATCATCCTAGACCACCCGCATCATCTAAACAACATAATATTCACGATCCTACAATTGGTACCAGAGCCAAGGTTTTGTTGTTTTGATGTTTCGTATGGTTTTTGGCACTCGTTGGTGTATGCGGTTTGTACGGTTCGTGTGCGGGTTGATGTGTTCATTGTGATGGTTGAATGAGTTTTGATTTGGTTATGTTAAATTTTGTTGCTTGAATCCTGTTTTGTTTAAGTGTTAGTCATTCAATGGTGTTCATGTGTCTAAATGTTTGACATGGTCATTAGCTGTTTACACTTGTGCAGACTTTGAGTTTGAAGCAGTTTTAAGATGTTAGTTATTGGTTTTAAACTTGTGGTGAAGCAGCTATTTGATTGTCTGATGGTCTATACAGTGTGCGTGAGTCTGTTAGTGCTGGTAATGTCATTCTTCAATGCGGTTTGCACCAGTTTTTCTGTGCAGTTTGAATCTGTGCGGGTTGTTAGATTACTGTCCAGATTCATTGAGTCTGGATGTGGTTTGTGCTGTTAGCGAGTTGCACTGATTCATGGATGCGAGTTGGTCTTATTCATACATGTGAGTTGACAGTATTGACTGCAACTAGTCCTGATTCAATGTATCATCTGCGAGTTGCTATGGTCCCTATGCGAGTTGTGGACTCGCATTTTTTAATGCGAGTTGAGTACTAGAAGATATGAAGCGAGTTGTGAACTGGCATTATTGAATGCGAGTTGTCTTTTTGGACAGAAGCGAGTTGGGTACTTGCTTAAAGGTTTCGGGTTGACTATTCAGTCAACTGCGAGTTGCTTACTAAGTCAGAAGCGAGTTGTCATTCTACATATGCATTTTGACGCATTAGTTTGGTGGTATTAAGAATGATGCGAGTTGTTGACTGTTAACAAAACATGCATTTTTGAAGTAAGTTGGGAAAAGCAGTTTACAACATCAAGTGTTTTATAACATTTGCTATACCAGTTTCAGACATCAATCATAAGATCAAGAACATATCACATCTAAAAGACTTCTGAACCATTTCAAGATTCACATAAGGTTCACAAGACTTCTTAATCATCAACAAACAAATCATCATACCTAACCGGCTCATGTTTCATTGATTCATAACAAGATTCATCTTATCAATCTACATCTTAAACATGACTCATACTAACAACCAACTCAAGATCTCAGTTTCAAATTCGTGGTATACTATGGTATTATCAAGACCATCTTGGGTCTAAACACACGAAATAACATCACAGATCCTATATGTCTCGAATGCATTAATAATGTAAAACGAGTTGCAAAGATAAAACCAAGACCTCAGATTCTCTTTCTCTTGGGTTACAAATTTCTAGTTGACCTTTTTCAGATCAGAACAACCCCATAGAACTCCTCATTGATCTATATTCAACTTAATATCCGAATCTCACTTAAAGAAACAACAAAACTGATTTGTTTCATTGGTTTCTTTCATTTGTTATATATATTTTTGGTATACGAATATCAAAAATCAATCTAGTGATCTCAGACTGCCCTTTTTGTCGTGTGCTACATAAAGTATATCAAGACCAAAATCCTATAACACGAAAAGGGATGATTCTTCATCGATCTTTGAGAAGTATTACCTCTCTTATACATGTACGAATTTAAAAGATTAGAGTTATAACAATCAGTGTTATTCTCTTAATCTTATTTTTCGTTTATGGTCTTTACTACTTAAATCAATTGTGAATCATGGCAATGGTATCTTACCCGTTTCGTTAGTCCTTGTAGCCGTGTCCTATACCTCAAAGCCATCCCTGTGGCGAGGTCCATTGATTCTTAAACTTGAAGCCATCCCTGTGGCTAGTGTGGTGACCAATAAGATGTATGTTGAGATGGATTAGGGTTTGATGGTGAAAGGAGCTGCTTACAGATGTGTTGAGAGGCGTAACTTTGTGAGAGGTGTTAGGACAAAGATTTGTGTGATATGTGGTGTTTTATACACGAGAATTTAGGGCTATATCTTATTCGGATCATGTGTTAAATATGGGCCAAGGAATATCAATGGGCTTTCATGGGCTTATATAACTATTCAATATGAATCCGTGAATTATTTAAGGGGAAGGCTCAAATGACTTAACTAATTGATATCCGAGTTTGCGTTAATCTCAACCTCGGCCAAACTCGTTAATATTATTGAGCTTAATGTAGTTATCTGAGTTGAAAATTTTTGTTGGTATTGTCCTGGTTTATACCATTTGCATGCTTGAATGGACTTGGATATTTAATCGTGATTTGAATTCAGTATGATGGGTTTTGGATTGATTCCGTGATACTCGTTATGGGCTGACCTAATTGGATGAATATTTTCATTTGATTATGATGGAATGGATCGGATGATTTGAATGAAATTTATGAGTTATGAATTATATGAGACTTGGTGTGACGATGACTTTTGTTGATACGAGATTTGACGATGAGATCTGGTGTGTTACTAAGATTCGTAATGTTGAGAGGTTTGGTACTTTGGTATATACATTTTCACAGAGTACATTATGTCATGGCCTTAATTGTTACTGGAAAATCTCGTCTACGGGGTTGTTTGAACGGTATTTCTTATCTGAATTTGAAGTGAGGTTTTTCTGGGCGCGTTTACTTATTTCGTCTTCTTTCTTTCTACCCTTCCGCGAAGATGACTTGTTTGGGCATTTATTGAGTGTGATAAAGACTTGGCTATTTAATTACGGTTGTGATTCTTTCTCGCTTAGACCACAACGTAGCTATCACTACGGTGTCTCACGCAGTTGAGGATATGTCAAGAGGTTTGGTACATTGGGTACACTGTTTCTTTTTCACAAGGATTAGTACAAGTTTAAGTAAGAAATCTGGGGAATTTTACGTCATGTTCAAGTTTGGCATATCGGGTTTGCTTCTCCATGTTGTCACAACAATAGCCGACATAATGTGTGTATAATGTGTTCACCAAAGTGTTCATTGGATGATTGATGATAGTGTTGATGATGGAGAATGAATCGCTGATGAACCGCTGCATGTTCCCCTAAAACAGATATTCACCGAAACCAAAGTTGTCATAACACATTCAAACTAACATTGTTTACGGTTTTGTCTTGATTTTGTAAAATTCCGCGAAAGAATCTCTTTCTCGGTTTGAATCATAGACTTGTAAAATCCCGTGACAATGAAAACATCCCGGTTAAAGTAATGTGCATTTCCGGATCTATCTTGCGGTTTGTTCTTGGTTTTGTAAAATCCCGCGAAAGAAACTATTTCTCGGTTTAAACCATAGAATTGTAAAATCCCGTATTGATGGAACCATCCTGGAGAAAGGAAAGTGTATTTCAGGATCTCATCTGATGCTTGTGCTACGGTTTCTACTTCGAAGAAGGGATAAAAGGGTGTACTTCATGAATTGGATGTGTGTTTGGTTATTCGTCATGGCAGTTTGGTTATTTCATGGTTTTACGTGGTTATGTGCTTTTAACCATGGTCGGGATGAAAACCATTATCATAGTTCACTTAAAACGTCAAAGGAGGCTAGAGTTGAGCTTTTAACCAGAAGATGTGACAACGGGGTTAATTCACTATTATTTATTTGAGGTTGAAGTGAAATATCACGGGCGAGTGTACTTAGTATCTGAAGGTATCGGGGATGGCTGGATGAAGATTCTTCAAGATCCTTGTTCAAGCTTATTATCAAAAATGAAGACTTGGAAATCTAGTTATTGTTGGGTGTCTTGAACCTTTTCTTTTACCGCTTGGGGGAATTGGGCTCTTACCACTACAAAATAACTATCACTTTAAGGATTTACGTTGTAGTGCTCAGTGTCACATTCAATTGTGGATTTTCAAGAGGTGATGTACGTCTTATACTTGATGGTTGGTTGGATGAAGAGTATAGAGTACTTAGAGATTCAATGGAGGATGAAGTCTCGACACCGCTCTTTGTTAAATATGTGCAAGTTTAAGTCACGAGTTCGGGTTAGTTTACTTTGGGGTCAAATTCATCATATTGGTTTTTCTCCATCAGTTGTCACGGCAAAGAGCCTACTGAATGATAATTGGTTGATTACAAGTTTGCCAATAGTAGATGAAAAGAGAGAGATTTATGACGTATGAACACAACAGTTCATGCCTTGTACTCTAAAGAAAAGAAAAGTGTACGCTTCAGTGCGCTTTATCTTCTGAAGAAGAGAAATCTTCTCAATTATGACCATTCTCATCAACATGCTTCATGCTTTTTCCATGTGCTTTCAATTATCAAGTGAACCGGGCTACAGTTGATTGTTTTCTGATTCCACTTGCTCAACTATAATGACGATGGCGACATCATGTGCTAATTTTGCGGGGGAGAAGTGTGAATAGACTACACTTGGATGATTTCACTTATTTAATCAAGAATGGCATCTCCGTATGCAATTCTTGAGGGAGAGAAGAAGTGTGAATTTTTTGCATGGTTGATTGATATTTGAGAATAAATGGTCAAACGGCTCCAAACTCATGTAAGAACCGAGCTTCTTCTTATTGGATCATCTTTACATGGAGTTTCTTCTAAGAGCCGTTGGTTGACATCTTCACTCGGATTGATGAGTTTATCGACAAAGTGCTTCCGGTTAATGCTTCACGTATACATCAACATGATGATTCCGAACAATCTCTCTGTTCTTGTTTGATGTGATGGGTAGTTTGGTGTTACCATCTTGTGTGTTCGTTGCGGCCTGATTGCTGATTTCCTTGATGAACATCTTTCTGTTCTTGTTTGATTGGGAGGGATTTTAGTTAAGGGGATTTTCAAGATGTAAGTTAATTGGGATGCTTTTTGGTGGGATGCTTTTTGGTGTGAGTTGAAGATGTTAATACTCTATTCCCCATTCAGACAATCTTGAAGAAGGTCGAGTCTACAGTCGGTTCTACATTTTCTGCATGTTAGAAGACTAAAGACGAGTTGCATTTAACGATCTAAAGACTTCTTCTCAATTCAAGCATTCATCATAAAGATTGTCGGTTTAGGGGAGAGCACTAATTGGGGAAGAGTGAAAAGCCAAAGTTAATCCCCAATTAGACTTGCTCACATTTTACTTCAGCAAGTTGATTCCTACATGATTACATGTGTTCTTCTCAAAAGAGTTAAAGTATACGGGCTTACAAAGAGCTGCTGATTTTGAAGTATCAAAACCAGAAAGGGGGAAGGAGACACGTATCTAAACGCGAGTAAACTTGATGAACTTAATTCTTCTAAGTGATTGAAGATATCCCGGGAAGACAATGTTATTACCGCAGAGAAACTCAAGGTTTGACTCATGGCGAGTAAACTTGATGAACTTAATACTTCTAAGTGATTGAAGATATCCCGGGAAGACAACTGTCATTACCGCAGAGAAACTCAAGGTTTGACTCATGGCGTTTAGTGTTTATTCCAACTATGTAGGGGAAAAGAGGTTAGAGAAAGTTTCTGAAGATAAAAGAGGTACACAAGTGTGTGGTGATTTCGATGGTATCGCAATGATCAGGGGAGAGAGATTGTGTACATTGGGGATGCTCAGCTGTTTCACTTAAGTGCTTAATCAGTGATTCAGAGATATAATCACTTATTACGGAGTTGACATCCGCAGAGATAATCAGTGACTTGGCCTGCTTCTTCAATGTTATCAGTTATTCATTCCTAGTGTATTGGTATACTTCGGATACTTGAGCTTCATACACGATCATCAGGGAAGAAAAATGTGAACATGGGGAGGTGTTTTCATTCCCCTCATGATGTGTATTCGGAAGAGCTCTTGGATATTGGTGTACTTCGGATTCTTGAGCTTCATACACTATCATCACGGACGAAAGATGTGAACATTGGGGAGGTGTTCTTCATTACCCTCATGATGTGTATTCGGGAGAGTTCTTGAGCATTATACAAAGAGACTGACTGCATCAATTCAACTACTTGGGGGAATTGTTCTCTTGACACCTTTTTGGAATGGATCGATCAGACTTCAGTGGTTAGGAAATTTGAGAAGATTATTTATGAGTGGGATGATACGTTGCTATTCTACTGGATGATATAGCCTCGAACGAAGAATCACGGTGATTATTCTTAAAAGGAGCAGCAAGTTCAATTATAATGGTGTGCTTCTTTGTGCACCTGGCTAAGAGAAGCTTGAAAGAAAGCTTGGAATCTGCTCAGCTAAAGGATTTTCAGTTTGGGGGGAAGCTGCCAAAGTCTCACTTTCAGATGGTTCAATTTCTTTCATTTCAAGAGCCCTTGGAAGCTTTGGTGGTGAATGTTTAAAGAGATGATGACTCCTATCTTCTACAACGGGGCTGTTCGATATCCTTATCTCGGTACTCTTATCATCATCTTTCTTAAACTATATCATCTACTCTATCTTTGTATATATTTATCTGAAAAACAAAATACAAAAATATAAAACCAACAAAAAGAAAATAGAAAAATATAAAACCTTCAAAAACCCATAAAAATCAGAAAATTTGAAAATTCCAAAAATATTGTTTTCTCAAGACATGTCTTCTGGTATCGATAACATCTAGGTTCTTAGAAATGTCATTCAATAATGGCACGGGACCATAGATGAAGTTCGAGCAGGAGGTGTAAATATTCGTTTTTAAACATGTCTCAAAAAATGGCTTACAGTTATTTCAGACTGTAACCCGGGCTTAAACTATGGCTTGCTATTATTTTAGATAGCAACCCGTTCTTCAAGAAAGGAAAGTGCTGCGCTAAACCAATCTTTCAAAATTCGTGCACGTATCCTAAAAACAAATTTGAGGAAAGTATGTCGAAGGACTGCTGTTCCTACACAAATGTTTTTCCGTCTAAAATTCTTCAGAAAAATATTTGCTGTTTTCAAAAATGGTGGTAAATGAGTTGCTTGAAAATCAATCAGAATCAAGTTTTCATAAAATTGCAAAAACTCAATCAATGATTTCAGCGCTTTTAAAACTTTTCAAGAAAAAAAGTCATTGATTGAGGGGGATAATATTTTTCATATTTACATCATCTAACGGGCTTTCTTAATCATCCTATGTGCTTATCTGAAAAATATAATTGCCTATGTTGAAGGACTAGGTTTCTAGGATGTGACTGTTAGGTTTAGATGATTATAGATTGATGAACATATAATTCCCATGCCCATGTATGATCTGATTGATATGTTGAATTGACTTTTATTAGTCGATTGTTGTTTGGGTGATGTCGACCACCATATATTTGTATGTGTGTTCACTAACATATGCAGGTATATTGGTATGTAAGAATGTTCCCGATCCGGATCCCACAATACAAGATGATTGGATGCCGAAAGGAAAGGGTAACTATATCTTGGGTTGACAAATGAAGAAACGGAGCTTAATTGGACTTCTATGGAGAGTTGGCATGGAAAAATGCAACGTAAGAGGTCTCACTGCATCAGAAGATGGTTTTCTTCATCAGCAAATGAAGAAACGGAGCTTAATTTGACCTTAGTTGGCATTAAAATGCAACGTAAGAAGTCTCACTGCATCTGCAGACGGTTTTTCTTCCAAGCCCTACAGCAACAACATAAGCTTCTCAACCACCTAACGTATCTTTGTGCAGGGATAATAGTGATGATACCATTTTTCTAAAACTTTGAAAAATATTGTTTTGAAAATGGAAAAATATTATTTTGAAAATAAATCGGATTCAAAGTTTTGAAATCAACCGGACTTTACTTTGTCAAATCTTCAGTGATTTCAAATTAAATATTTTCAAACGATATTTCATCATAAAGTCCGTTTGTATAATGTGGTGATCTAAAGATTTAATGTTATGTCATGGTATGATTTCCTTTAAAAAATCAAGGTCTTTCAAAATGAAATTTTTTCTGTTCTTGTTTGATTGTGAAATTGTTTTATTTTACTTAAAGATCTCTTAAAACAATCATACCTGACACTAACAATCTTTAATATTTTAAAATAGTCCTTATCTATCATTTTTCAAAATCAAATCTTGCCACGTCTTTCCCCAAAAGTTTCTAAATGATTTAAATCTTTTGGGATCACAAATCTCAAATGGTTTGAAATTGTTGATCGCGGGGGAGATCGTGTTTTAAATCTCAAATCTATTTTAATGGAATTGGTTTTAGTCCTTCAAAGGCACTCCTGCCTCCATGTGCCAAACGATTTCAATATACATAATGCACATGTTGAGGGGGAGCATTTATCCAAAAACAAGATGAGTTTTTAAAACATGCACATTTTCTCCCATGTTTTCTAAACCTTATTAAATCACTTGGGATCTAAAATCTCAAAGGGTTTGATATTTTTGACCGGAGGAGAATTTGTGATTTAATAATGAAATTTGATAAAAGGTGATCGTTTTGATTCAATTGTGCAGGCTGCTCTCTTCTATATGCTAAACGCTTTCGAATCTCGAAGCATATATTGAGGGGGAGCATTTTAAAATGAAAATAAACTATAGAGGCACAAAATCTTGTATGTTTTAACATAAAGTACCTTGATTGAGTTTTAAATTGTTTCTTAATGGAATTTGTGATTGTGGATGTACTTCAAATGAACTCTTTCCTCTATGTGATAAAATGATTTCAAATATCCTACGCACATATTGAGGGGGAGAATTTACCAAGAAAATCAAATGGCTTTTTCTATGAAAATTGTGATCAAAGAAAATATTTCAAAGTCCTCTTGCCTCCATGTGCTAAACAATTTCTAAATCATATGCACATGTTGAGGAGGAGGTTTTCTAAATGATCAAAACTATTAAGGTACAAAATGCTTTGATCTCGTATCACAAGTACCTTGATTGTTTTTCCAAATGATTTTTCAATTGGTTTCAAGGAAGAACGAACTGTAACAAAAGACCGACCATTTTACTTTATGGAGTTATAAGGATGGTGAGGTTAGGTATTCGTTCCCACGATCTCGCCAGAGCCGGAGGGATCTACCCAGGGACAATCCACTAGATAGTGTAGAGTCCTTTGGTATGATGAAAAAAGGAGAAAAGTGAGATATGGGAAGAGTGCGATGTAAAACCCTAAAATCTCAAATCGCGTGAAATGACAATTTTGCCCTCCAACTTAAAATTTTACAAACTTGGGAAGCACGTCAACATCATTTGACAAGTTATATCATTAATAATATTCCCACATTATGAAAGTAAGTAACTTATGATATAAATTACAAGAACATAAATAATTATACTCTAAGTATCATATAAACATGTCAATGGTACACAATTAAACTAGACTTGAAAGAGGACTACATTCATAGTAAAATGATAAACATGGAAAGTCTTTGATTTGGTCTTGGATCCCCTTGATGGCCGGCCCCCTATTCCCTCCCCATGATTATCTATATCAATTTCATTAACCACATTTACACATTTCCATTTCATTTCAAAAACTCAAAGAAACCCTAAGTCTCTCCATCTCTAATCCTTAGTGGCGGCACCCTTTTATTTTTCATCATTTCAATCTGAAAATCCATCAAAGAAAGGTGTTCCTAGGAGGCTCGTGATCATGTGTAATCGATTGGTGAACGTGGTGATCGTGTTTGGTTCGAAAGAAAGCTTGGACGTGGGTTGGTTTTTGGCCGTGGGTTAGATAAAGCCAAGGGAGGCTTGGTTTTGATTGTGGTGGTTTGATTCTTGTTTCTTTGGCACGTACACGCTACTAGGGTAACGTATCATCATCTTAAATCTTTTCCTCTTTGTTTCTTAATCAATTCGTGGCTATGATGTTTTCTAGGGTTTGTTATTTGATTAAATGGAACACATAAAATCATGGATATGTTTGCCACATGAAATAATAAAACAAGAATACATAAAGCCTTGAATCTTAATCTATGTAATTCGAATGACATATGATATGTAATACGAATACGAAACTGATTTTGAGTCTTTCATATATATCGACATATAGGTATTGTAATAAAGGGTTTAATGAGCTTATGAATTATGTGATTACATATGTGATAATGGAATCGATAACAAATGATTTACGAGTGTGTTTTGATTTTCAAATGGGGCGTATAACATAGTTTTGATGAAGGGTGTCTCGAATTAAAATGGTATCACATAAGGAGTCATGTAATCTTGTAATAATCGAGCTAAAATGGTTTAGAACGGATATGTTAACTATAACCTAAAAACTAGGGTTTATAATGTTTATGTCGATTTATTTAAATGAAGGGGTTGTTTTGTAAATTATGAAACTTGATGGATTAACTTGTTAATATACTAACTAAATGGATTAAATGAGTAAAATGAGTAAACTTACTATATTTACACTTTTAACCCTATACTTTGCATTATTGACATTTTAAACCCTAAACTTTTGTAACTTGTCATAAATGATCCTAAAATCATAATAATACTCACTTTCATTAATTAACTTGAGATAAGTAACTAGACTTGCTAAATATGGAAACCTGCTAATTATGGAAAGTTACTAATTATGGAAACCTGCTATTTCTGGAAAGTTACTAAAAATAGAAACCTGCCTAAAATAGAAAGTTTCCTAAAATAGAAAGTACTTGAAATGGAAAGATTACTAAAATGGGAAACTTGCTAAAAATGGAAAGCCGTCTAAAACAAGTGTTTCGGATTCTTATAGAACGTTATCTAATTCATATAGGTTCCGGGCGACTCGATTGGTCTCCTTTCTTGACTTTACTTTCATTGTTGATTGCTTCGAATAAGGTACAAATATTCTATCCCTTTTCAGTAGGGATCTCTCATGACTTTCTAGTCCTTCGACTTTGTTCGCTTATGATATTCATTGCTATGCTTTCATTGCTATTGATCCTCTGATATTGAACCTTTGCTTACTGCTGACCCCTTGATATTGAACCATTGCTATTGATCCTTTCGTTATTGAACCCTTTGCTATTGACCTGTGCTATTATATGTGTGCTATTGAAACTTTGTTATTGAAACATTGATATTGGACCTTGATATTGAATTATTGCTATGAACCTCTGAATTGTGAACTACTGATATTGCACCTTTGTTTATGAAGACCTATATATCGCTACACTTTGAACTTTTGTCTGACCCTTCAGATTGATACCCGAGCCATTAACTAGGCATGGGGGTTCCATGTCCGTGTCATTGATGCACCAATGGCATGACTCCAGTGTGGATGAGTGATGTTCCACACCGTCCCCATTTTGTATTGATTATGCACGCTTCAGATATATTGTATGGCCACTATTGTTTTGCAGGGGGGCGTATGGATGCATCCTAGATTTGTATTGTATTGTATTGATATTGATATATTGTTTTGGTGATGTGGTGCGTGTGTGCAATACACCCCCTCACATTTTGGGAGCTAGCTACTCCACTGGTTACTGAGGTCTCCCCTCATATTGGTTTGGTATTCTGAGGTCACCCCTCCGAATACAATGGTTACTATTGGTTACTTGGCTGCTATTGCCACTATTGATATGGTTTGTTTTGTTGGCTCGGGATAGATTTCTGACAACCCTTACACCTTTGATATACCTATATTGCACCTTTTGTATTCCCCAACGCACCATATGCTACGTTAATTGTTCATTACTTAGTACCCTTATATGACTCACTCTACTACGAAGATATATATATTCCATTTCTTTGATCTGTCACACTCTCATTCCGTTATTTCAGACTATCGTTCCATTCACGTACCGGGTTATTATGTGTTTATTTGAATTGTTTATGCTATTTATGTTTTATGTGACTACTGATTATCCTGCTATGATGTGATTAACATGCGGTTATCTGAGTTACCTGTTTCTATCTGAGGATATGTGATCTCACTGTTAGGTGACCCTCTGTATTGTCTGGTGATCATGCTTTTGTGTAACCGATAGTTTTTTCTGTTTATTATATGTACTTCGTTCAGTTAATCTCTTGGACTATGACTATCCGTTGTATCCTTATATGCTTATTGTTGACCTGCCATGTTTGCATTTCGGTTTATGCTACGGTTGATTGGGTAATTGGTTCAGCTTGTGACGTCTGGCTTGTTAATTTGTTTAGTTGCCCTGCTATGTCTTTAATTCATTTAATTATAACTTTATACTGTATTCCTACTTATTACGTGTGACTGCCATGTGTTGACTGTCGATTCCGCTGTCATGATACTGATTATGTTTTCAACTAATGGTTTTGACCTGTGTAAATTGCCATGCTCACTTATTAATTAATTGCTTCCGCTTGCCTTAGATCTCTCTTTGACTTGTATGGCTTATGATTTCCTGAATTGATTGTATGCTGTATATGTTGTGTGGATACGACGTCTGCTATGCTTGCTTATGTTTCAGTACTTGTATGCCTGGTTTGTATGTGCATGTATACATGTCATCGATGCTTTGCTTCGTTCTCCTTGTTATATGTGCTTTGGGATATCTGTATAATTGTTTTCTGCAGGATCCTCATTGACTCATTGTCCTCATTTCGCTGCGACTTTGTTATCCGTTTCCATTGTTTTCATTTCGCATTTCAGATTTTATTTAGCTTTCGTTTTGTTATATCTGTTCACTGGGCTTTTTAAGCTCAGCCGCATTTCTTTTCCTGCGGCAGGTTTTAGGTTTGAAGATGGGCTTCGATGGGCTGAGAGTTGGATTATCTGAGTGGACCAACCCTAGACACCTTATTATCTTGGATTTATTTTGATGGGCTATTGTTTGGGATTTCATTTTATTTTAGACATATTGGATTTTGTATTTTCTCTGTAAGTCATCCGTTTATATGACTTGATATTTCATTTTAAAAAGGCTTCCGCTTGTAAAATTTTATTTGTATGTTCTGATATGACACCAGAATGTGACACTTCTACCCTTGCCGGGTTGGGGTGTTACATGCGAACTAAGACAAAGCTAGTACTGGAATAAACCCAACAAGGTTCTAGTTATGAAGTCTCGGTAAGCACTGAAGGGGTTGAAGAATGAAAAAGAAATGAATATGAAAAGGGTGAAAAGAAATAGCCCTCCAATAATTCAACCTTAGGGCAGTAACCGGGTTCAATACATATGCTACTGGTGTTTACTAAGGTAACACTGGTATTGAAGACAAGACGTCATGGACCCAGTGACGCACTGCACTAAACTTCCCAAGCTACTCAAGTTCCTCTTAAAAGGGCTTGTTTCATTCTCACGGGGAACCGACATTATCTATCGACTTTCTCTTAGAGATTGTTGATATTGAAGAAGGAGACCCTCTCCCTAGTCTCCGGCATAGGAAACCAAATGTGCACAATTGAGTCTAGAGCCAAGAGATCATCCACAATATCTCATTAGGACACAAAATTAATGAAGACTTGTTGTTTCACACAATGTGGAAAGTAAGTATATATATTGAGAGTCCTACGCATTACCCTTGTGGTATTGCCAGAACATCCGAGTGATATGTAAAAGTATTCACGATGAAGATGCAAATCCTTCTAGAGCCAACATCAAACAAGCTCTTGGTGGGTGACATGTGAGATCTTTTCTAAAGATCAAGCTTGTGACAACTGGATAGAAACAATGGGGCGATTCACTCGTGAATCAACCTTGGTCCAGAAAATGAATTGACGAATACTTTTGGAAAAACCGTTCGATGTGCAAATCTTCTTTTCTCTAGCACATCGAATATGTATTCATATTTCAAATTCAAAAAGTATCTCTGATTGAAAAAATACTTTTGGAAAAACCGTTTGATGTGCGAATCTCTTATTTTATCTAGCACATCGAATGTGTAATCTTTTCAAATACAAAAAGTATTTTTGATTGAAAATTGATCTTTCTCATAAAACCTTCGTCGTATTGCAAAACTCTTTCTTCTAAGCAATACGCGATTGTTTTTCAAATCATTTTTCATCAATCAGTGAATCTCAATTCGCTGGTTCACTCACTCCGTGTTGTCTTCTTTGAGACGTTCCGGTTTGAGAACAGCTAGAACAGCTGCGAAACCCTGTCAAGGAGATTCTTAGGAATCCTACCTGATCACAGGCAGTACTTGTACTGATCAACGGGGAACCGTGGGCCGTGTACCTCAATTCAACGAAAGTGATCAAAGACACTTTCGTGTGTTTTATTACTAACCGTTGTTTGCAGGTACATTTGGACGGTTGCAGCTAATCAGAATTGAGGAGTCAATCCAAAGCCGCATGCTCACAGCATCCACACTTAATTGAAGAAATCATGACTGGTGCATATCTACATAACCTGGTTCTAATATTTTTATACTATGCTTCTGCTACGCTGCTGCAAATATCATGAACCAGTAAAGCTTCCGCTACTCTGATGGAAAGATGTCATGATTCAAAAGTGTGAGCATGTCGGTCCAAAAGTCACAACATCACATGATGGCAACACAATAAAGGGTGATCCAGAGATTTACTGTAGCTGATGATCTCAAAGAAACCTCGAAGATCATCAAGATGTGGATCAGTTCAAAGACCTCCACTGAAAGTACAAAATAATCGGACTATGAAGAGTCACTACTAATGCACAAAGAATGCGGACATTGAAGAATTAAAGTCTACGAGCTCAGAACAGAAGACAAAATAGAATGCTAGGATTCGAAATGTAAAACATGGGGTGACCTCCCTTAGGGGGAGATTGTTAGGAATTAGAAAATTCGATGTTAAAGTGTCGGTCACCCCAATTATGGTCTAGCATATGTTAGCTCGTAGACGTGTCGTTATTTACGTTATTTAGTAGTTAATTAGTTAGTTTGTAGCATAGTTTAGTTTAGTGCAACACCGTGGAGGAAGGACGGGTCTTTACCCACTGTATACCTGATCCACAGGCCGTCAGGAGGTCGTTTAGTTTGTAACCTATAAATACCCTCTACCTCCCAAGGTAGAGGGTTGGAAGCTCTAATCTAACTTTTTACACTTTTGTTTATCTCTCTAGAATTCCCTCTCTACTCTCTTCATCTCTCTAACCATGGCATTCATATACTATCATCATCCTAGACCACCCGAATCATCTAAACAACATAATATTCACGATCCTACAACAAAACAGCCCGATCCACCATGTTGAAAGCATTTTTAAAGTCAACTAACAACATAGAAAGACCAACATCACCCCCACGATCCTCAATCAAACGATTCACAGCATGGAGAATAGCCTCCCCACCACCCGATACCCCACACCAAATTGTAAATCATCTAAATAACCACCTGAAGAATGGCCAATCATGGATGCACAAACCTTGGAAACTAACCGCCTCCAAACAGTCCCAACAACGATAGGACGGATACCCCCTCCTGGTTTGACTAAGGGTGTGAGAGGAGCACTAGCAATGTACTCACCCAACACCCTCGGGCATTTACCAGCAAGAAAAAGGTTCACCACTTGGGCGATAGAAGCGACCAACTCATCAGAAATAGCCACAACTGCACCATTTAAACAATCCAAAAGGTGTTGGGCACGCAAGCCATCCCGTCCACATGAAGTACCACGAGGGAAACTCTTGATCATGTCAAGAACCACAGCAGGAGATGCGGTAAGGTGATGAAGATCAATAGGTATATCGGGTAAAAGAGGAGCAGACTGGAAGGGGTGCTTAGCTTTTAAGTCCTCAAGAGTAGAGACATCATAAGGTGCAATACCAGAAGACGAAAGAACTCTGACCGCAGCAGTATAATGACCATCACAAATCTTCCTCTTACATTGCTTGACATTGCGGTCACCCAAATCCAAGCTATCATCATCAATATTAGACCATAGTGGGGATGGTTCGGCTAAAACCTCACGCACAACCTGCAAACTGCCACTAGAAGTGCCCCATGCATGAATAGCATTAACAATATACTCTTCCTGTCGTTGACGCTTAATGGCCGACCTACACTCTTGATTACTCCTCGGGCAAAAGGTTTTAAGGAGACAAAGGGGCAAGACTAACAAACCAACCCAACAAGAAATGTCATCAGGCGCGCAAATCACCTTATCAAGAGCTCTTTTCAAAACACGAGAGAACTCCAAACGACATTTGGGAGGGATGGATTTGATAGACCGCAACCCCTTAGAGAATAAAGAATCAAGAAGAGGTAAATCGAAACCACCAAGCTCGTCCAAAACCAAATCCTCAACAAGGGCTACATGGGAAGGAACCTGTGGTTTGGTGAGATCATATAACACGAACCGAACAATACCATCACCACAATCAGGAGGAGACACAAAATCAGACCCCGCACCATGATGACACTTAGTCCGGAAGGTATGCGTTTTGAAACAACCACCACACAACCACAAACCCATACGCTTAAGAGTAACCTCAGGCCTTTCGAAAATAGCCAAATTCGACAAAAGAGAATGCCTAGTGATAGCATGAGCCTCACCACTAAAGTGCCGATCGCGAAGATGTGTGATCAAAGAGGTTTTAGTAAGTCCATTTCCACCACCATCCCGACATCCACTAAGACCCACAAAGGGACAGTGAAACCTAACAGCAGGCATTGAAACAAAACAAACTAAACCACAGCCTATGCAATAACCTAAAGGCAATGTAGAAGATCACAATAAACCTCAACAACTGTTTTTAGAGCTGCATAACCACAACCATTGTAGGATATTTAATTTCACATACACATCAAACCATAACACAAAGTAGGCGTATAAGTGGAATTCTAGAGAGAGAAAGTTAGAGGTTTAGGGAACTTAGTGAGAGAAAGTGAAAGATATTATTATGAGCTCCAACTCTCTACCTTGCAAGGTAGAGAGTATTTATAGTCTTACATAAAACGCCACACAACGGGCTGTGGATCAGGCATACAGTGGGTAAAGACCCGTCCGTCCTCCACGGTGTTACATAACTAAATACTACTTAGCTTAAAATAACTACGACTACGAGCTTTCTAACGATTACATATACTTGAGGTGACCGACTCTTTAATACCTGGAATTTCTAATTCCTAACAATCTCCCCCTAAGAGAGGTCACCTCAATCATGTACTAAAATTACATTGAATACAAACAGATATTACATTAAAAATTGGTCTTGCATTCTTGATGTAGTACTTTGCTCCGAAGCTCGTAGTCATTGATTCTTCTCATTGCATGTTTGGTTAATCCAAGTGGAGGTCTTTTACTGATCCACGTGATAATAATTTTGAGCCAGCTTTTGAGATCATCAGCTATCAAAAATCTCAGAGACATCCATTGTGGTATTGGAATTTTGTGATGTTGTGACATTCGGACCGACATGCTCACATTCTGGATCATGATATCTTCTCATCAGAGTAACGGAAGCTTTCGTTGATTCATGATATTGGCAGCAGCGTAGCAGAAGCATGGAGTGAAAATATCAGAGTCATTGATGCACTTATCATGATTTCTTGAGAGATGAATGTATTGTGTGAGCATGCGGCTATGGATTGACCGCTTCATTCTGATCAGCTGCAAACATCGGGCGTACCTGCATACAACAGTTAGCAATAAAGCATACAAAAGTGTCTTTGACCACTTTAGTTGAATTAAGGTACACGGCCCACGGTTCCCCGTTGATTAGTACATGTACTGCCTGTGATCAGGTATAATTCCGAAGAATTTCCTTGACAGGGTTTCGCAGCTGCTCTAGCTGTTCTCAAACCGGAACGTCTCAAAGAAGACAACACGGAGTGAGTGAACCAGCGAATTTAAGTCCACTGATTGATGAAAAGAGATTTGAAAAACAATCGTGTATTGCTCAATAGAAATTGTTTTTGCAATACAACGAAGGTTTTATTGAAAATCAATTATCAATCATAAAAACACCTTTTGATTTGAAAAATTAGTACACGGTCGATGTGCTAAAGAAAAGAGTTATTAAGCACAAAGACCGGTTTTTCAAAGGTATCCGTCAATCCATAACCTGAACCAGGATTGATTCAAGAGATTGAATCGCCCCATTGTTTCTGTTCAGTTGTCACATGGTTGATCTATATAATAGATCTCACATGCCACCTACCAGGAGCTTGTTTGATGTTGGCTCCAGAAGGTTTTCCATCTTCACTGTGAATATGTTCACATATCACTCGGATGTTCTGGCAAAACCACAAGGATAATGCATAGGACTCAAGATATAATCTCTCTTTCCACATTGTGTGAAACAGAGAGTCTTCATTGAAAGTGTCCTAATGAGATTTATTGATGATCTCGTGGCTCAAGACTCAATATGTGCATATTTGGATCCTGTGCCGGAGACTAGGGAGAGGGTCTCCTTCTTCAATATCAACAGTCTCTAAGAGAAAGTCGATAGATAATGTTGGTTCCCCGTGAGAATGAAACAAGTCCTTTTAAGAGGATCTTGAGTGGTTTGGAAAGTTGAAGTGCAGTGCGTCACTGGGTCCATGACGTCTTGTCTTCAATACCGATGTTACCATCAATAGCATATGAATTGAACCCGGTTTCTGCCCTAAGGTTGAATAAATGGAGGGCTATTTGTTTTCACACTTTTCTCATTCAATTCTTTTTAATTCTTCAACCCCTTCAGTGCTTACCGAGACTTCATTGCAAGAACCTTGTTGGGTTTGTTCCAGTACTTGCTCTGCCTCAGTCCGCACTCTTCCCATATCTCACTTTTCTCCTTTTATCATCATACCTAAGGACTTCTACACTAACTAGTGGATTGTCCCTGGGTAGATCCCTCCGGTTCTGGCGGATCATGGGAACCAATACCTAACCTTATCATCCTTATATCACCGTACATAAAGTAAAGTTGGTCGGTCTATTTGGTATTGTTCATCTGCCATTGGAACCAATTGAAAACCATTTGAAAATCAATCCAGATACTTAAGATGTATTATCAAAGCATTTTGTACCTGAATTGTTTTTGATATTTTTAGAATGAGAACTCCCCCTCAACATGTGCATAAAATATTTTAAATCGTTTTGCACACGGAGGCAAGAGGAAGAATTAACTTCTTTGATTACCATTTTCTAAAAAATATCCACATCACTTTCCTAATTAAATCAAGTAGATAAAGCATTTACGGGAAGGATGAGGGTTTCATGCTTTTGCTCCCCCTCAATATGTGCCTCAAGGTTTGAAAGGAGTTTTGCACATACTAGAGGGAACCTGCACATTGAGATAAATGATCACGTTTCAAATCATAGGTGTAAGATAGATGCTCCCCCTCAACATGTGAATGGAAAACTTGAAATCGTTTGTCACATGCGGGGAGGATAACATGTACATCCTTGTAAAACCATTTACCGAATCCTCAGTTTAAGTCCAATTTAAATCACAAATTCTCCCCCGATCACAATTATCAAATCATTTGAGATTTGTGATCTCTTATAGATTTAAATTGATTTTGAAAGCTTTTGAGGAGAATTGTGACTTCATTATGAAAGCGTTTTAACTGATAAGGATCGGATTTTAAAACTTTACTCCATTGATAAAACATGCATGAATATCTTTTGAAAACAATTTAATGGCAAATAACTTTCTAATTTAATTGAAATCATTCTCCCCCTCAATCAATGACATAGGTTGTTGATTGAGAGATTGATATTTTGACAAATAAGTCCAAATGATTATCAAAAATAGAGTTCGAGTTATTTTTCAAAGCAGTTAGTTTTCAGCAGATAAATGTTTATAGAATCAGAGCATGGAATTTTGAAAACATGATAAAGTATGGCTCTGTTCTTTCTTTGAAAAGCGGGTTACTGCCTGAAGTGACAATAAACCATTGTTTCTCTTTCTCCCAAAAATATATATATATTTTTTTTAAGAATTCGAACAACATCTAAAGTCCCGTGTCATTCTTTGAATGACAGCACAAAGACCATAGATATTGTCGAACCGAGAAAAAGCATAACAAATTGAAAATATTTTTTGAAGATTTTTCGAAATTTTCAGATTTTTTATGGAATTTGAAGGTTTTATATTTTTCTATTTGATTTTTGAAGGTTTTATAATTTTGTATTTTGTTTTTCGAATAGATATATACAAGAGATAGATGAAGATAGACCTTTACTCCTCGTCTTCCTCCTGAAGACGTTTGAGTGTTTCTGGTTGAAGGCTTTTCAAGCCAAGACGTGGAAGAATAAACTCAAAACGTTCTCTTGGAAGAGCTTTGGTGAAGATGTCTGCTAACTGATATTCAGACCTCACAAAATAGAGTTCCACCACACCTTTTTCCACTTGTTCCCTGATGAAATGATGTCGAATGTCGATATGCTTTGCTCTTGAGTGTTGAACGTTGTTGCATGAGAGAGCAATAGCACTTTTATTATCACAGTACAGAGGGATTTTGTTGAATTCAAAGCCATAGTCAGATAATTGAGATCTCATCCATAAGATTTGAGCACAACAAGATGACATGGCTATGTATTCAGCCTCTGTAGAGGAAATAGAAGTACTGATTTGCTTCTTTGAAGACTAGCTCACAAGCTTATCACCCAAAAACTGAGCACCTCCAGATGTACTTCGACGAGTATCTTGACACCCTGCATGATCAGCATCTGCATAGGCTGTTAGTGACATGCCGGTGTCCTTCGGGTACCAAAGACCCATATTGATGGTTCCTTGGAGATACCGAAAGACCCGTTTAACTGCTTCAAGGTGCCTTTTAGTAGGCTTAGCCTGGTATCTAGCACACATGCAAACAACGAACAAGATGTCTGGTCTACTAGCTGTGAGGTACATCAGGGATCCAATCATACTACGATATTTTGTTTGGTCAATCATGATCCCTGAGTGGTCCTCATCTAGTTTGGTTCGATCAATCATGGGAGTGTCAACAGGGTCACTTGAATCAAATCCAAATTTCTTTAAGATCTCAGTTGCATATTTAGATTGATTTATGAAAATGCCTCCGGGACTTTGCGAAATTTGTAATCCCAAGAAAAATGATATTTGTCCCGTCATTGACATTTGAAATTTTGAACTCATTTCATTTGAAAAACGATCACATTCCATTGGGTCTGTCGAGGCAAAAATAATATCATCAACATAAATTTGAACATGAATTAAATGTTTGCCTGACTTTCTGGTAAACAATGTTGGATCAACTGCTCATTTGCTAAATCCGGTTGATAGAAGAAACTTTGACAGCGTATCATACCATGCCCTTGGAGCTTGCTTTAAACCGTAAAGAGCCTTCTTCAAACGATAAACGTGAGTAGGATGCTCTTGATTTACAAATCCTTCAGGTTGGCTGACGTAGACGACTTCTTTAAGGTCTCCGTTCAGAAATGCCGTCTTCACATCCATCTGATAGACAACCATGTTCTTACTAGCAGCATTAGCCAAAAAGATTCTGATTGCCTCGATTCGAGCAACTGGAGAAAAAGATTCTTCAAAGTCAATACCTTCTTCTTGACGATAACCTTTAGCTACTAACCTAGCCTTATTTTTCAAAACATCACCATGCTCATCAAGCTTCACTTTGAAGATCCACTTAAGAGCAATGATCATAGCACAATCTGGAGCTGGTACTAATTCCCATACATCTAATCGATCAAGCTCATGAATTTCATCTTGCATGGCATTGAACCAGCTGTCTTCATTCATAGCAGTTTTAACATCTTTAGGTTCGATCTTTGAGAGTATAGAGTTAAAGAACATAAGGCATCTGTAGCAAGCTGTTTACGAGTGGATACCGAACGAGAAGGATTTCCTATGATGTTGTCTAATGGATGATCGTGAGTCCATTTTCTGAGGTGTTCATGTGGTAGTTGTTTCGGGACTGAAGTAGCAGAGTCGATGTCTCTTGAAGAAGATGGTTCTGATGAAGATTCAGGAGCAAATGTATTTTCAAATGGAGCATCTTCAGGAGTAGCAAAGGGATTAACTTCATCATTGATGCCAGAAACATTTCCATGATGTACATTTGAAGAATGATGATTTGTTGATGAGACTGAAGGATCAGCAACAGGCGCTTCTTGACTTAAAGATGTTGAGACTGAGGGATTGACTTCATTCACAGGAATATGAGCAGCCTCTGTAGTAGGAATCGACACCTCATTAGTACTTGGATCATAAAGTTCATCAAACATAGGATCAAACAATTTCTTTAAATCATCTTCAGATGGAGGTACATATGGAGTTTCTTGAGAAGAGTTTGGAACAAGGGATGAACCAATGGGACTATTTTGAAGTGCGGGTCCTGAACTGGTTTGTCCAGGAGCCATTTGACCGGTCAGCTCATCAAACGTAACGTGAATTGTTTCCATGATATTTCGGGTTCTTTTGTTGTAGATTCGGTATCCCTTTTTGTTTGGTGCCTACCCTACAAATACTCCAATGTCTGCTTTAGCTCTAAGTTTGCCTAAGTCTTGACCCTCATTAGTTGGATAACACAATGCACCAAACACACGAAGGAAAGAGAGATTAGGTTTTCTGTTGTGGACAAGTTCATATGGAGTTTTTCCATGAACAGTGTGAATCAGGGAACAATTTTGTGTGTAGCATGCAGTGGCAATAGCTTCAGCCCAGAGAAACATTGGAACCTTTGAGTAAATTAGCATTGTTCTAGCGGCTTCTACAAGAGTTCGATTTCGTCTTTCAACTACACTGTTCTGTTGAGGAGTTCGTGGAACACTTCTTTGATGGCTGATTCCAACGCTTTCATAAAATTCACTAAGTTGTTTGTTGACAAACTCAGTTCCATTGTCTGTTCTGATAATTCTGACGGTTTTGTTAAGTCGAACCTGCAGCTGTTTGATGAGTTTGATGATGATATCAGGAGTTTCATCCTTTGTCCTTAAGAACTTGACCCATGTGAATCTAGAGTAATCATCAACTACAACTAACACATATTTCTTCCCAAAGATATTCTGCACCCTCATTGGTCCACATAAATCCATATGAATCATATGAAGAACTTCTGTGACAGAGTTAGTAGGTTTGGGTTTATGGGCATACTTCTTGCTTTTTCCCAATTAACATGCTGAACAAAGATGATCCTTTTCGTACTTGAGTCTAGGTAAACCTACAACTAAGTCCTTTCTGGTGAGATCATTGATGGTGCCGAAGTTCAGGTGATTGAGACGACGATGCCATAACCATGACTTTGTTTTAGAGGCCTTTGACAGCAAGCAAATTGGAGAAGACTTCATCATATCTTCGATAGAGATGGTGTATAGATTTGAACCACGTGAACCTCTTAAAAGTTCCTTACCATCAAGTTCTCTAACGAAGCAGGTATGTTTTCTGAAGGCTACTTCTAGATCAGAATCGCAGAATTGACCAACAGAGAACAAGTTGTGACCAAGACCTTCTACATAGTAAACCCTGGAGATAACACTTTTGCCAACAACATAGTCTCCATAACCCATAATAGCACCGAAATGATCATTCCCGAATCTAAATGTCCCGATGAATTTGCTCACGAAGTTCATGAGCCGTGACCGGTCGCCAGTCATATGCTTGGAACAGCCTGAGTCCAGGTACCACAGAACGATTTGAACGATCTGCAGTTGAACACAGACAAGAATGGATAACTGGATAATTGGGATCCCCATGCAAGAATGTGTTCCATTTGGTTAGTAACAATGGTTGGAACACCCACATCAGAAAAAGAAGCATTCATATCAGAAATTAAGGCACTGGAATCATTGTGAATAGATGCAGTACTAGTGTCTGTATTAGCCCTGTTCACAGTGTGCTCACTTCTTAAGGGAATAGTTCTACCAGTAGGCATCCATTTTCTAGTGGGCATTGTCAGATTATTCTTATGACCAACAGGTATCCAATAATAGCCTATCTTACTAAATGTTCTTCCTGTGGGTTTCCACTGTTTTCTAACTTTCTTTCGTTTTTGCCTTTTAGCCTTTTTAGCATGAATTTTAGCATTAACAACATTAACTGGACAATTAACATCATTAGGCAAAACATTAACACCACATTCATGATTAGAAACAGAATTCCTTAAGACTATGATAAACGTTTGGCACATAACTACAGACGAACTTAAGACAAAGATTAGTACTTACACCACAATTACAAAACGGATTACTACAATTAACAGGTCAATTACAACAATTACGATTTTAAGTACGATTTTTCCGATTTTCCGTTTTTGCTTTCTTTCAATCTTTTGTCACCTTTGGGTGTCCTTCTTGTAAATCATTCTATCCGATAATAACCTATGGACAACCAGTATTCTTATTAGACTGTTACGGGTGATCTTTTACCTACGGATGACCATCTTGATAAGGGAATTCTTCACTCGTGTGACACTTGTCCCGATTATGTCTGTGATCATGACGTAGATAAGTGTTACTAAGGTCACGGAATTAAAGACTATACTTACGAAGAAAAAGACTACACCCACAAGGTTGGTAACAATGATTGGTTTACCTTGTGTAAGAACGTACCCCTAGGGTTAATAGGTCAATAGGTAAGAACAGACACAAGTTGACGTCTAGCAAGTTTAGCAAGACACCATGGACCTGAGTCCGACAAGGTTCGTATACTGACCGCTGGCCAGTGCCGAGTACTTGAAGCACTCGTTTAAGTAGCCCTGTAAATCTAAGCCCTTACTAGTAAAGCCACGATAATACCCAATACCTCTGATACAACAACCGTTTTCACAATAGAGGTCCCAAATGATACATCTTCCAGAACCAGTGTTGAACAAGAGACAACCAGTTAAGACGCTAAGACTAGATCTTCATCGGAAGTCTTTTGTATGGACGAAGCAATCTCTTGAACTACCATTCCTTGAAAATTCT
>BPTQ01000005.1:128361433-128433708 GCA_019973895.1 Chrysanthemum seticuspe | reverse complement strand
CAACCATTAGTCTTAGCTCCTTCCTTACCATTAGTTCCAGTTCGATTCGGCTAGTTTACAATATTGACACCACCACTCCCTCACAGTTATAACATTTGATCGGCTTAGCTTGACCTTGATTACCATTCCTTCCTCGATTCTGATTACCAACATAACCTCTACCGGCTCCACCTCTTCCCTGATCATACTGTCTTTCCTGAACTGGTTGCACCACGATCCTCCCATCTTTAACAGTAGCTTGATTGTGTGGGTTAGATGCTGTTCTGAGGTTGTTGTTGGTTTGTGGGAGAGAATTCATGTTTTGACTAATCAGAAGAGCAAGTTGATTAATGATGTTACCCACGTGTGCATCAGCATCAGCTTGTTTGAACATAGGATCATAAATGAGTTTGTGATTACCATTACCCATGGGTATGACTTGTGAGGCTTTGGTTGTGATTCCGATGTTTGAGTAGAAGGCAGTTGAGTCATTAGATGAGCTTGTCTCTCCCTGGTTGGTTTTGAACTGATTAAGAATCATTTTTTCAAACATAGCATGTCTCTCATTCTGAAGGAGGAAGGCATAGAGTTGCTCATAGTTTGTATTCTTCAATCCTTTAGTGAGCTTCACAGAGGTGACAAACTTGTGCCATTCGGGATTCATGTTGTTCACAAATTTTGAGTTCAGCTGAATGTTAGGCATAGTCATTCTGATGTTCCTCATATCATTCACCAACTTATGAAATCTCACATAGTACTCATAGACACTCTCATCTGGTTTCATCTTGAAGTGCTAAAATTCGTCATAGAGTTGTGATTCTCTGTCTTCCATAGTTAATTCAGAACCTGAGAGAAGCATCTTGACATTATCCCATACTGCCTTTGCTTCGGTGTTGTGATTGATCAGCTTGTAGATGTCTTTAGGAAGACCTTGAAGAACAATGTTAGAAGCCCTGATATCAGCATCGAATCTCTTTTTCTCCTTATCATCAAGCTCATCATACATCTTTGGTCTGTCCATTCCGTAAATCAGAGTTCCATCTTCAGCAGTATCAAGTACATCTCTAGTCGTCTCAACTCGATACGGTCCTTCATCAATGGATTTGAGAATGTTGACACCATTTTCCTTTCCAAGACAGTACAATCTGATTCGTTGAGCCCAAGAATCGTAGTCAGTTCTGTCAAGCATGGGTGGACGAGTATCTGAACCAGCTGCTTGAACGTCCTCGGCAACAGTGGAAATGATTGTAGAAACGTTGGTAGACATGATGACAAATTAAACGGGATTTTATAACTCTATGATTAAACCGGGAAATAGATTCTTTCACGGGATTTTACTAAATCAAGAGAAAACCGTAAAGAAATCACCCAAGTCGCTAGAAAATTATGCACCAAGTCGCTATCTTCTAATTCGCTATTCCACCAAGTCGCTAAAGTCCCAAGTCGCTAAACAAAAGACAAGTCGCTAAATAGCAACTCGCTAAGTCTCTAGTCGCTAGCAAAATTTTGGCAGCAATTCGCTAAGATACAAGTCGCTAAGGAATCAAGTCGCTAAATAGCAACTCGCTACTTACCAAGTCGCTAACACCAAGTCGCTACCCATAGTGGAGCATCCACTACTTGTACTGTTAGTCGCTAGGCCTAAGTCGCTAACTCCACTAACTGTAACTCGCTACAAAAATGTAAAGCAAGTCGCTAGCAAGAAAGAAATCCGTAGGTCAAGTCGCTAGCAAGAAAAACATCACAAACATCACTTTTCAATCCAAAAACAACCCAACCAAGATGATTCAAGCTTACCAAATGAAAACCTAAACACTTGTGATGATTCTAAACATAAAAGTACTAACAAAATCCAAGCTTTAACACAAGAAAACTAGAAATCCAAAGATGTGCAAGATATGATCTAACCATGGCTCTTGATACCAATTGTAGGATATTTAATTTCACATACACATCAAACCATAACACAAAGTAGGCGTATAAGTGGAATTCTAGAGAGAGAAAGTTAGAGGTTTAGGGAACTTAGTGAGAGAAAGTGAAAGATATTATTATGAGCTCCAACTCTCTACCTTGCAAGGTAGAGAGTATTTATAGTCTTACATAAAACGCCACACAACGGGCTGTGGATCAGGCATACAGTGGGTAAAGACCCGTCCGTCCTCCACGGTGTTACATAACTAAATACTACTTAGCTTAAAATAACTACGACTACGAGCTTTCTAACGATTACATATACTTGAGGTGACCGACTCTTTAATACCTGGAATTTCTAATTCCTAACAACCATCCAAATGTAACAATATAAAAGTAACAAGGCTTTGATGAGACAGCAACAACAAAACCTTAAAACGAGAATTGTACGCAATTCCGATTCGCGAGAATGATACCACACTAGTACCTCAGAAACATGATACCACAGCGTACCACACTAGTACCTCAGACCCGTGATACGACAGTACCAAAGAACCCTGAGCACGGCAACACGGAACAAACAGAACCACAGAATCACAGGAACTGATGCCACGAAACCATGAAACTGATGCCACGAAACCACCGAACCAGGAAACCCCAGAACCACCGGACCCCAGAACACCAGGACCAAGATGATAACACTACATATATCCCAACAGAATTAGATACAATGTCGTGTAGTGGATCAGTCGAAACACCACAGAACAACGAAGAACCGCGGAGGCCACATACCCACTAACAGTACCACGATATCAACCCAAAGGAAATAAGTAGTAGCAGCGCACGAACAGGGAATTGAAGGGTCTCAAGAAACGAAACCCTAAATAAACGAACAGGAAAAAAGAAACCCTAAAAAAATAACCAGTTACAATAAAATAACCAGTTACCGATGAAGAGAAAGGTATAAACACCACTGGGAACCACCAAAAAATCAACTGAGAATGTTGAAAAGGAGTAGCAGGGATGAGCGGGAAGAAGAAGCGAGATCGGGTCGATCTCCCATGCCAATCGCCCATAGAGAAGGTGGTATCTTATTATTATTATTATTATTTTATTTTTTTTATAAAACATCACTTCATTTAAAAATCATATGAATTACAAGAAATTAGTGGGGAGCCGAGATACTAACTAGGGCCCCACTCCTCTAGCTATAGCAAGGCTAATCTTACTGAAAATATGCTTCGCAGCCCGAGCTCCAATGTCCGAGTCATCGATAATTTTTGGATGCGCTTTAGTAAGGTCACCGCATCCTTCTCAAGTTCACCAAAGGAGGAAAATGAGAAGGGGAGAAACCCATATTCAATGTTCGCGCATTTATTATTATTATTATTATTATTATCATTATTATTATTATTATTATTATTATTATTATTATTATTATTATTATTATTATCGTCATCGTTGTTGTTAAATCCCACTTCCTATCTTATTTAACTTAAACCCCATTTATTCATCTTTTTCTAACCAAAAACACACACAAAACTCTAACAAAATCTACAAAACAAAATCATCTTTGTAGATGAATTTGGTGAGATAAAGATTATTTGTTAAAAAAGAGTCTATGTGTTCTTGGTTTAGACAAGATGAAACAAATAGCTTTTAAGTTTAAGTTTAAAAAATGGAAAGTGTGTTTTAATAATAATAATAATACTAACAATTATAATAATAACAATTAAATACATAAATCGTTTTATGGTTAGGTCATAGTTGCAGGTTTCGTCCTTAACTTTCAATACTTAAACCAATCGTCCCTGTGGTTGTCCATTTTGTGTTGACCCATTTTTTGACCGGATGGGCGTTACTTTGGACCGTTAACTCGGTCACGTGAGCGTCACGTGAAGGGAAAAATGGTTCATTTTCGTTGCGAAACTACAAGGAGGATTCTTGTAACAATTTTAGCTATGTTTTTTTGTTTTTGCCGCATTTTTTTAGTCGAGTTTTTGTTGGATCGATATACTTTAATCAAACTAACTTAACTAGCTTGTTTAAGGTTTAATAACCTCGGATAAATCCTAAGTTATTAACAAAGAAACACTGAGCAATCTTTATCAAGTACGCGGAATTTACTTAACAAAGCTAAGAAGAATAACTTTTATAATAAACTCTAAATCTGCTTACTATGCAAATACTCTAATACAACTCTAAGATAATCGAACTTTTCTCTAAAACACTAATTCGTAAACTCTAAAACTCTTTCTGTAAATCGTACCTCTAATGCCAATCTAGGAGTCCTTTTATAGGCTCAAGGATATCCTAGTCGGTTTACAATTTGTAACCTTGTACGACAAGTAATCTAAACATAGAATACAATTCTTTCCATAAACGAATATAACAGTTCTTTTGTTCTAGCAGTACTTTGACTTCATCTTGCAGTACTTTGACTCTGTCTTTAGCTGTACTTTAACTATTTGACTTCTTCCAGTACTTTGCAGCTTACAATACTTTCATATCTTCAGTACTTTCATATCTTCAGCACTTTCATATCCCAACAATCCTCCCCTAACTTGAATTCTACTTGCTTGACTTCAAGTTCCTTTGTGAATATATCTTTAACAGCTTCATCTTTAAAACGGATTGTTTCTTAGTCTTTAGATTATATCTCTGTAATATCTGTGCTTTGTCAAAGTATCTCTTAGAATTGTTCTTTCCACAGCATCATTCAGCAAGCTCCATCTTTTCAGCAACACAGCATCATATGAAAAATTGTACATTAATTCAGTTTAAGTTGCATACTATTCTCATCACTTCCAAGTGAATCATTGAAAATTTAATGGATTTAGATCTCTTTACCAAAGCCATTATCTCTGGAGTAGCCAAATGTTTTGGTGTGTAAGACCATGGTACATTGATAACCATATGATTTTTAGCAAACCATCAGCTATCAACAGATTTGTTTTGTCTTTACCAAAAGCTGTACCCTTCTGGACTAGTTAGTTCTTCTATCTAATGGTGAACTAATTACCAATAATGGTTTTTCCACGGCCTTTACCACAAGCCATTTTCTTGTGGGCTAGCCAACTCTTCACATTACTGATATGGTGAGTTGATTACCATCCAACTTATTAGCAAGTTGTCAACTAAAAACGGATTTGATATATCTTTACCAGAGCCGTTTGCTCATGGGTTAGCCAATCCTTTTGTAACCATGGTGGATTAATAACCTATTGATGTTATCATCACAAAAACCATTTATTCAACCTTTATTTCAAAATATTTATTACTTAGCAAAAAGGTTTCTTCTAAAATTCATTAAACTGGTTTAGTTCAGCAAACAGTACTTTGATAAAAGTACTGTCTGATAAGCAGTACTTTGAATAAAATTACTGATATATCAAAAAGTATTTATTCAAATAAAATTCATACCAGTCATTGATCATTCTCAGCAATAGTAGTCCAGTTGATAAACAAATTGATAACCATGCAAGCAGTTTCATTATCCTCTTCTACTTCCAATCCATGCTCTAATATTCTTCTCATGAGCTCAACTGTAAGAGGGTATCTTCTTTCTGCAAACATGTGTATCATTGTTCCATTTTCTAGCTCCAAAACATGAACTCCAGACTCTTCAAAAAATCTCCAGCAAACTATTTCCCAGCTTTCTTGATTCTTCCAGATATCACCAGTGCTCTCTTCTTCAGTTTCCCACATAGTTATGAGATCACCATGTAAAACCAAACCAATCCCTTCTAATGGATTATCTTCAAAATAAGCCTTCACAACATGATATAGGTAGAATAGGTCTACTCTATCTATAATATGCAGTAAATCCCATAGCCTTTTGAAAACTTTGAAGCTTTCATCTTCTTTATGAAAAATCATGTAATCTCCATTCTTGGATTTCACAACTTTGAAAACACTAATCTTTGATCTGTTCATCTTCATGTCATCATCTTCCTTTGTATAATCAAAATCTACCACTCTGAGATAATTCTTCAATTCATCACTAGTCTCAGATCTTAATTCAACTTTTTCTTTCTTTGAAAACTAAACATCTATAACTTCAGTTTTTCTTTTTCTCTTTAAGCTCTTCTTCCTTTCAGCTTCAGTCCAATGAGCTTCTTCTCTGAAGTCTTTAATGTCAGCAACACTCTTCTTATAAGCTTCTGTTTCAGCATCATAGAGTCTTTTCATATCAACATAATTTATCTTCTGCAAACCTTTATATCCTCTGCTTTTTAAATATGCCATCATTGCATTCCTTTCTTTAGCTAAATTAGGTCTTCTTGACATATATCTAACAGGTGTAGGAGACTGTAATTCATCTTGCACCTTTTGAGCTGCTTCTCTATTCAGAGCTTCTTGAGCTTCTTGTTCTTCTCTATCTTTAGCATCTATCTCTTCTTGAACTTTTCTAGCTGCAGCTTCATTCCTAGCAACTTCAATTGCTCTAAGTTCTGCCAAAGTGAGTTTCTTTTTCTTGGTTTCAACCAGAACACCTTTCCCTTTGTCTTTAGGATCAATTGCAGGTTGAGAAGTTCTTGGTTGTTCTTCTTCTTGTACATCTCTAATAGAAACTCCTCCTCTTGGTTGTGACAAATCTAAAATTGTAGCAATTAATTCATCATCACTTGCAGAATGAATCGGTTTGAATGTAGCTTCCTCCTCTTCTTCTATAACAGTTGTAGAAGGACCAGCTTCTTCTTCAAAATTCAACACTCTTGGTGTTATTACTTCTTTCCTAGATGTATCATGAAAATCAGTACTTTGATGTTCAGTACCTTGATCATCAGTACCTTGAACTTGCACTTCTTCTTCTTGTTCCTCAGAATCTGAAATAATCTTTTCTGTAGTATTTACAGATTCTTTCTTCTTCGTAACATCTTCTTTCAAATTTTCCTTTTCTAAATTCCTCCCCAAGTTGACAGAAGATGATTTAGGAACCTTCTTTCGTTTTAATTCCTTACGAAGTTGTTTACGACGTTTGTTTTCCTCTTTAACCCATAAGTTGAAACCTTGAATATAGGGTTTAATAAAATTCCTCAACCAGATATACTTACGCCTCAACTTCCTAAGTGCTTTAGCCTGACGCTCAACAGTCTTGTTCAACCTAACTAGCTCCCTTGTCAAAGCATAATTATCCAAAGTCAAACCTTCACGAGGTATAGTATGAGCATCACCTTGAAGATGTGAATGTTCCTCTGAAACAGGAACAGAACGTTGAGGAGATGGAGTAGGTGTTCTCTCAATCTCTGCTTGAACCTCAGGGCTTGGAGAAACAGTACCTTGTAAAGATGCAGTACCTTCAATAGAAGCAGTACTTGCAGATGCAGTACCTTGTGGGGCAGCACTTTCTGAAGCAATACCTTGTACAGAATCAGTACCTTCACTTTGTTCATCCTCTCCAGCTTCATCACGTACAGCTTGAACAACTTCCATCATTGTAGTAGTTAATGGAATATCTCCACCTTGGAATAAATCACTTCGCCTAGCCATGAATGTAAATATTTTGGCTTGTTGCACAATGACAGGTAACAAAGCAGCAGGTTTTGGAACATCAGCCAATTGCTTGTTTAAGAAAACCTGTACAAATCTTGGGTACATCAACCATTTTGACCCAGATGATATATGTGATAGCATCCCATCCAAAATAAGCCTTGAAAAATTAAACACTCTGTCTGTAGCTAAACCAACCACTGCAGATGCAATATTTGACCCAAACTGCTCCCAAGAAGTACTTTTAGAACTTATGCAATGAAGCAGTACATGAATCAAGAACTTCCATTGAGGACAGAATAATGCTTTCTTGAATGTTTGTTCTGTCAAAGATCCTTCATAACCAAGATTCCTAAAAGTATCCCAAATCAGTTGCTTGTCAAATCGAATAGCCCCATCTTCATCACCAAATAATAAATCTTCTCGAATAGAGGCTTCTGTAATCTTGATAGTCCGTCTAGCAACTGTTGATCTAATATAATATTCATCCTCCTCCATAGTATCTCTAGCATTAGCCCAAAATTCTTGAATCCATGGTTCAATAATATCCGGTTCAACTAATAGAGCATAACTAATAGGCGACCCAGTAAGATAATCAATTATATCATAGAAAGCCACATTCGCCTCAGTCTTGTCCAAATTAGCCACCATATTGTGCTTTGAAACAGTTAAACGATTCGCCATTATTGAGAAAGTGAGCACAATAAAGATTGTATCGAATAATAAAGAGATGGTGATTGGGAGATAAGTATGGAAAAGATGTAAAGTAAGAATATGAGAGGGAAAATCGGGAAGTAGTTATTTATAGGTGGGATTTGAAAAATCACAGCCCATAATAACAAAGTTACCGTTACATGCAATTACCCATCAATATTACCGTTGGAACAGTACTTTAATACGACAAACAGTACTTTCCAAATAAGCAGTACTTTTCCAAGCAGTACTTTCAGGAAACACAGTACTTTGCCAAAATTCTTCATAGAAACTAAGTATAAATAAGTATCCTCCCCTCAAACAATACACAGGACTATACTAACACCTTATAGTCCTCCCCTCAAACATAGCTTAGTAGTTAATCATTCCAATGCTCACGACCAAGTGATTGAATCGTGACACATCAAAACCTTTTGTGAGTAAATCAGCTACATTGTCATCCGTGTGAACCTTAACAACATTAATGAGCCTATGCTCATAGCAATCTCTGATAAAGTGATGCCTAATCTGAATATGCTTTGTCTTGGAATGATACACAGGATTCTTTACAATACAAATGGTACTCTCATTATCAATATTGATAGGAGTATTTTTGAAATTGAACCCATAGTCCAAGAGTTGATTCTGCATCCACAAAACTTGTCCACAACAACTTGCAGCAGCTACATATTCAGCTTCAGTAGATGATGTTGCTGCAATTGTCTGCTTTTTGCATTGCCAGGAGACTAACCTTCTTCCAAGATATTGGCATCCACCAGTTGTGGATCTTCTATCATAATTATCACCTGCATAGTCACTATCTGAAAAAGCTTCCAAGTGAAAAGGTGACTCTTTAGGATACCACAACCCCAACTTAGGTTGTTGTTTCAAATAACAGAAAATTCTTTTTACTGCATTCAGGTGAGAGATCTTTGGTGATACTTGATATCTTGCACATAGACAAACTGCAAACATGATATCAGGCCTTGATGCAGTAAGATACATAAGAGAGCCAATCATTGACCTGTACAGCTTGACTTCAACAGGCTGTCCATCTTCATCTTTGCCCAATGAATTGATAGATTTAATAGGTGTAGTAACAGCCTTCATATCATCAAAATTAAACTTCTTAAGTATATCTGTAACATACTTGTCTTGGCTAATGAAAATTCCTTCCTTTGACTGCTCAACCTGAAGTCCTAAAAAGAAAGTTAACTCTCCCATTGAACTCATTTTAAATTCCTTCTGCATCAGCTGCTCAAACTCCTTAACCATGGACTGCTTGGTAGCCCCAAAGATGATATCATCAACATAAACTTGAACTAACATGATATCCTTCTTGTCTCTCTTGATAAACAAAGTCTTGTCTATAGCTCCCCTCCTGTATCCATGTTGTAGTAAGAATGTAGAGAGCCTCTCATACCAAGCTCTAGGTGCCTGATGAAGACCATAAAGAGCCTTAACCACCTTATAGACTTTGTTTGGATGTTTAGGATCTTCAAAACCTGTAGGTTGTTTCACATACACCTCTTCTGTAATAGTACCATATAGAAAGGCACTCTTGACATCCATCTGGTATACCTGAAAACCCATGTATGAAGCAAATGCAAGAAATATTCTAATAGCTTCAATCCTTGCTACAGGAGCAAATACCTCATCATAATCTACCCCTTCCTCCTTTCTATAACCCTGAGCAACTAACCTTGCCTTGTTTTTGATAACATTGCCTCTTTCATCTCTTTTGACTCTAAAAACCCATCTGGTTCCAATAACTCTCTTCCTATCTGGAAGATCACATAGAACCCAAACTTCTTGAAGTTTAAATTGAAGAAGTTCTTCCTGCATAGCTTCAACCCAGCTTTCTTTAGTCAAAGCTTGAGCAATATTCTTGGGTTCCTCTTGAGAGATGAAACAAGTAAATAAGCAGGTTTGATGGTCCTTATGATTTAGCCTGTTTTGTTTATACACAAAGCTAAGTAAAGCATTGTGAGGTTTTGTGAAACCCTTAGCTTTGTGTCTTGTCATAACTCCAGAAGTAGAAGGACCAATGATTTGATCAGCTGGATGATTCTTATGAATCCGTAAAATAGGAGACTGTGGAACTGCATATGCATCATCCAAATTAGTATAATTAGCACCTTCATTGGAATCTGTGAAAATACCTTCATCTTCAAGCTCATCATCAGTTTCTTTTAACCCAGGGATGGTAGAATCATCTAAATCATCTAAAGTACTGTCAATAGGTGCAGCAGTACTTTGGTCGAAAGTACTGTCCAAAGTACTGTGAGAGTACTCTGCAGTCTTGTTTTTCTTCTTTGCCTCTTCATAAGCTCTCCTTTGTTCATCAGTGTAAGAATGTGCTAATACATCTTGAAGAAGCATCTGATTAAGTTCCTCTTGAATAGATTGATCCTCTGCAAATAATGAGGATTGTGGTGCAACAGTACTTTGTTTTGGAGAATCAGTACTTTGCTTAGGAACAGCAGTACTTTGTTTTGGACTTACAGGATCTTTATCAGGAACAGCATCAGGTCTAATATGAACATCATGAACAACATATTGAATATCTTCTTCATTGTGCAAAGATTGATTTTCTTCTCTAACAGGAACATAATTCATCGAAGGAGATAAAATCTCAAGATCAAACATCCAATCAGGACCTTTACCTTTCTCATTGTCTTGATCTTCTAAAAACTCAACATGAAGACAATCTTGAATCTTCTTAGTAACTCTGTTGTATACTCTAAAGCCTTTACTGTTAGTGCAATATCCCAATAAGTAACCTTCTTCAGACTTGCCATCAAACTTCCCCAGATTATCAATGGTGTTCAATATAGTAAGAGGACATCCAAAAGGCTTCATAAAACGAATGTTGGGTTTATTGCCCATAAACAATTCATAGGGTATCTTCATCTGTGGTTTGGTGACAGAGACCCTGTTGAGTACATAGCATGCAGTACTTACAGCTTCTGCCTAAAATTGAATAGGGAGATGGGAATCTGCTAGCATTGTCCTAGCTGCTTCAATCAAAGTCCTATTCTTCCTCTCTGCAACACCATTTTGCTGTGGTGTTCTAGCAATACTAAACTCCCTCTTTATGCCTTTATTAGCACAAAAGTCATCCATAAGCTTACTGCATCTAATACCTCTAACCTTGAGTCTTAATTGGTTTTCAGGTGCTAACTTAACTAGCTTAACTAGCTTGTTCTTGAATTCAGTTCCATTGTCGCATCTAATACCTCTAACCTTGAGTCTTAATTGGTTTTCAAGTGCTATAATTAGTGTCTGAATAGCATCAAAAATATCATCTTTAAAGCCCAAAAAGAAAACCCAACTGAATCTACTACAATCATCAGTAACAACCAAACAGTACTTTTTCTTATTTAAACTTGCCACAGAGACAGGTCCAAATAAATCCATATGTAACAGCTCCAATGGTTCTCTAATAGTTCTTTCCTCAAGCTTCTTGCAGGAAGCTTTGTGTTGTTTACCCTTCTTGCATGCCAAACATGATTGATCATTCTTGTAAGTCTTTGAAGGTAAACCTCTAACTAAATTGCCTTTGACCAGTTTGTTGATATTCTTGAAATTAACATGGCCCAATCTTCTATGCCATTGATGTGCCTCTTCAGATGTTGCTTTAGCCACCAAACATGTGGCTCTTCCATAGGAATGTAGACTCTTCATGTCTAAACTATACACATCATTTGTCCTTGGTACTCTAAGTACTACCAAGTCATCATCAACAGGTTTGAAGTCAGAAGAAAGGATGAGACATTCTGTGTCAGTGAATAACACAGGATGCTTTTTTTCACAAATTTGAGAGACTGACAACAAGTTGAACTTTAGCTCCTTCACATATCTGACATTCTCAAAATCAATCAGCCCTGCTTTGATAGTTCCTTTGCCAGTAATCCTTCCTCCATTGGGATCATTCCCAAATGCAACTTTTCCTCCACTAATATTTCTAAAATTAGACAGGATCTCTTTATCGCCTGTCATACTTCCAGAGCAACCACTATCCACAATAAGATGATCTTTAAGCTCCTCTTCTGGGTTGCCCTGCACACAAAGAAAAGAGTTAGAAACTTTTAGGAACCCAAGCCATTACTGACTTGTGTTCCCCTTGAGGAGTTACAAACTCAAATTCTTTGAGTATGTAATTCCCACTATCTTTCAAATGATGATCCAAAATTATCTTATGATTTTTAGCATGTGGATTTTCAAAACTCTCTGGTTTTTCAACATAAATCTCTTTCACCAGTTTATTAGCATTTTCTTGTATCACATAAACGTCTGATTCACTTTTTGTTGAACGTACTGTTTGTCCCTCAGCAGTACTTTCCCTTTTTACCCATTCAGTTTTAACAGGTGGTTCCTGTGATCTAGATCCCCTATATGAATTGTGATACCTTCTAGGTTGATAGTGAGATCTCCTAGAATTCCTATTCCAAGTAGTGTTATCAGTACCTTGTTTCTGAGCAGTACTTTGGAAAGTACTGTGAGATACTGAAGGTCTTTTCTGATGTGGGTATCTATGATCTGGTGTGAAGTTTCTGTGATTAACCCTATTTGAATTAGTCCAAACTGGTTTGTGCTCTCTAGGTCTCTGGTTGGTAGACTTATTCCTTGGAAACTTGCTTAGATATTCTGAGTGTTTGTCACAATCTTTGATTAAGTGAGTAGGACTATAACACACAAAACATAGTTTTTGACCCATATGACCAAAGTGATTTCTTCTATGTCTATGCCCAAAATTATTTTGCCTTCTTGATGACTGATAAAATCTGTTTTGACCAAAATTATCCCAAAAAGGTTTAGCAGTACTGTTTTGAAAAGGTTTTGCAGAAGGTACTGCTTGTTGAGCAGTACTTTGGTTTAAAGGTACTGCTTGATTTTGAACATTATTTTCAACAGTTTCTTTGGGTTTCTCAGACCTAGATTGAGCAACAAGCTTCTTCCTAAACTCTAGACTGTCTACTCCATAACGAGAAACATCAGGCCTAGAGGGTTGATGACTAATGGGATGAGGAACAGCATGATAACCATTGTCTTTCTTATATTCAGGAGGTGGTTCACTTACTGAGCCCTCATTACTAGATGAATCTACATAGTTAATGAGCTCATCATCACTAGTGGTTATGTCTTCAAAAACACCATCATCCTGATCACTAGGTTGGTTTTCATCTATGTTACTAAAGTCCATTCCAAATCCTAAGCCTGTTCTAATGTAAGCCCTTCTCTGTTTTTCAACATAAGCAACATGGGACAAGCCAGACTCTCCCCAAGCAGCAAATTTAGCTAACAAATCATCTCTTTCCTTAGTTAATTTCTCTATTTCAGCAATTTTACAGTTTAGTTTCCATTCACTAAGTTTTAACTGGTAATCCTGTTGTTCATACTTTTCAGCCCAAGCCATTTCATTATTTTCATGTGTTATGATTTTAGCTTCCATAGACTCTAAAGATTTTTGATAACCTGCTACCTCAGACCTAGCCTTAATACAATTATCTCATTCAAACACATAATTGTTAAGAAATTTTAGATAGAACTCATAACAATTTGAGCATACCTCAGAGATAGGAGACTGAGTTGGTGAAGTAGCCACCATAGCAAGAAGAACAGGATCATCATCACTTTCTTTGCTCCAATCAAATCCTCCAAAGCCATCATCAGATTCCAAAGCAGCATGTTCAGATTCTTCATCAAAAGCAGTGCTCCAGTCCAATGCTTCCACTGTGTCTTCAACTGCATCTTCCACTGCTACCATACAGTAAGTCACCGGTTCATCATCAAATTCTTCACTCCAGTCAACTTCTGATAACTTCTCTTGAGCAACCAAAGCCTTTGTTTCAGTTATTGGAATTTCTTTGAGCTCCAGTTTAGGCTTCTCAGATGTTCTGTTTGCTTGATACTTAGCAAACCTGCACTCCCTTGCAAAGTGACCAGTCTTTTGACAATTGAAGCATTCAATTTTAGATTTGTCAAAAGTTATTCCTTGTTTTGGTTTGAAATCTATACTTTTGCCTGTCTTCTTCATGTACTTTTTGATCCTTGCAGTGATCATAGCAACTTGCCACCTGATATCAATTTCTTCAAGTGCATCTTCTTCAATCTGTGCTAGATCCTCTTCATAAGTGACAGGTAAGCTTGCTTGTTGTGCAAAGAATGAGCACACAACTTCATCTGAGTGCAAAGTGGTAGATGATGGGGCCTGCTGAGCATATGAAGGGGGATTGTAAACAACAGTACTTTGAGAAACAGTACTTTGAGGAGAAGCAGTACTTTTGGAAGTACTGCTCTTCTTTTCAGATGATATAAAAGCAATACTGTGAGATTTGGAATTGGGTTGACCACTCATCTAATGTTCATACACCTTCAGTTGATGATAGAGATCATCAAAGTCCATAACATCCAATCCTTGTTGTCCTCTGATCATAGTAGCAATCACATGCCATGTAGATGGCAAACTCCTTAGAAACTTCAAATTAGCATCCTCAACTGATACTTCTGCCGTGTATAACTCCAACATGTTAAGGAGATTTTGAAACCTATCATATGGAGCATCAAGACTCTCTCTTTCTCCTACTGTGAAAGTTTCAAACTGTTGTTTCAGCAAGTTTCTGTGCATCTTCTTAGAGGCTTCATTCCCTCCAAATCTGGTCTTGAGAGCAGCCCAGAGCTGCTTAGCATCTTTAGCATCATGAAATTTGAGAAGATGACCATCTGGAATGGCAGACAAGAGAATGTTTAGAGCTTTTTCTTGATTCCTTAGGGTTGCTGCTAGTAAGACTGCCTTTGGTGCTATAGGTTGTCCAGGAACATTAATGGGTTCTGGAACTACTTCATTCCCATTCACAATTACATTCCACAAAGCATGGTCTGTAATGGCAATATACTGCCTCATCTTCATGCACCAGAGATCATACTCTCCCTTCTTGATTATTGGAATTCTGAGTGAGGTGATTGAGGGTGGTGGAACGGCTTCAGTCGACATCTTGAATATTGTTGAAGTAGGGTTTCTTCCTAGTCAGAGTTTCCACACAAGCTCTGATACCACTTGTTGGATCGATATACTTTAATCAAACTAACTTAACTAGCTTGTTTAAGGTTTAATAACCTTGGATAAATCCTAAGTTATTAACAAAGAAACACTGAGCAATCTTTATCAAGTACGCGGAATTTACTTAACAAAGCTAAGAAGAATAACTTTTATAATAAACTCTAAATCTGCTTATTATGCAGATACTCTAATACAACTCTAAGATAATCGAACTTTTCTCTAAAACACTAATTCGTAAACTCTAAAACTCTTTCTGTAAATCGTACCTCTAATGCCAATCTAGGAGTCCTTTTATAGGCTCAAGGATATCCTAGTCGGTTTACAATTTGTAACCTTGTACGACAAGTAATCTAAACATAGAATACAATTCTTTCCATAAACGAATATAACAGTTCTTTTGTTCTAGCAGTACTTTGACTTCATCTTGCAGTACTTTGACTCTGTCTTTAGCAGTACTTTAACTATTTGACTTCTTCTAGTACTTTGCAGCTTACAATACTTTCATATCTTCAGTACTTTCATATCTTCAGCACTTTCATATCCCAACAGTTATATACAACCACTTTGCTATTACCCAAAATTTTAAACCCCCAACTAACCTCAATCCCCCCCCAGTTAAACCAAACCAACTCAACCCAATTTCAATCAATCGCTACACCTCACCTCATAACATATTTTCCGGCATCACAAAAACCAAAATCATAAAATCGCATTTTCTCTAAATCTCATGGTAAAGAAAGGTTAGTTTCTTATATTATTTAACTTTTATAAACATTGTGTAATCATTTGTCGAATCATATATTCTTTGATTTTTATAAATATTGTGTAATCATTTGAATGCTTTGGTGTACAAGTAGAAACATTGGCCTGGACATAGCATTAAGTATCTGAGAACTCTTAGTAATGCAGCCATGTTAATACTAGCTATGTTGAGCTTTTAGATCCTTAGTACTATCTATGTTATTCTAATTACATATTTGTTACTTCAAGCCCAATCTTTTTGTCTATGTTTGCAGAAATCATAATCATTGATTCCTCTGATACAAGAATTGACCTTGTATCATCAAGCAGCAATGAGGAACTCCTAGCTCTTAAAGGTCACAGCCAAGTGTGTTCGTAGTATTTCTCAAGCACCACTGATGATACCACCACTGAAGAACATACTAGCCTTAAGGATACAAGTGGTGATGATGACCAATTATTAGTTTCTGCCAAAAAAGTAATCATCTTCTAGCTCTAAAAAGATTGTTTCAAAAAATGTTTCAGGTCCAACATGCATACTAGGCCTTACAACACTACTTGGTCTTCTATACTTAATAAGACAACTGGAATAAGGAAGGTTGCAGAGGAAGCAAGTAAAGGACAAAAGAAGGTTGGAACATGTGGTAGTCTTGCATATGATGGCAGCAAAGGAAGAACCTTGGAATATGTGGAAGACTTGCAAACGCAGTTAAGAAACCCAAATGATACACCAACAAATGATGTTACAGTTCATGTAGATTTTATTTATTTATTTATTTTTATTTTTGTGGAAGTTGATATTAGTTAATGCATATAGGTAATATTAGGTACTATACTTAGGTAATGTATTTGAATAGTAGTTGATGTTCATATTTAGATGAAACATGGTCAAACCTTGATGTAACAGTTTATCTTTGTTCTAACACTTTATCCTTTTGGTATAAAATTTTCTGATATGCATAGCTTAATTCCTGTTTTGTGTGGTCTAAATGCAACAGACATGGATTTGAAAGGAAGTTTTGGTTATACAGTTTGGCTGTGATTTGGGAAAAGTAACAGTTTACATTCAATATATGGAACATCTTGAAACGGTTTATTCATAACAATACTAAGAGTAAAGTGCAAAAGTACATCCATGTTATCAAAAAGACAAAAATACCCCTTATGTTAGCAGATAACCAAAAAATAATTGCATCCTTCGTCCTAAGGATGTATATTGTCTACCAATTATTGATGGGGGAATGTAAATGTCCCAACGTTTCTGACAGGGATGTAAACTGTGAAATTTAGCAAACCACATGGATATATTTTGAAGTTTACACTAACTTCTTTTTTTTGAAAGACGGCTTTATTAAAACAAGAACATACACCATTAGCCATAAGCCATTACACAAAGGAGGTAAACAACATCAATACAACAACAAACACAACCTAAACAAACCCAAGTTATGGGCGTTCACACAACCCTTATAGCAAGAATACTCGAGAGGAAACAACAACAAAAACAAACCAATAACTACAACAGCAACCTGAAGGAGTAAAAAATCTAAAAGATAAACCCAACAGATGTGTGACCCAGCGGTGAAACCCGCTAACTCAGATCAACCGTCACTCTCTTTCCGGATTAAAATGATTGAGTCGTCCTTCCATATAGCTACAGGAGATGTTCGAAAAACCCCATCTTTAGCCAATTTATCGGGATCTGAATTGCATTTCCCATGAATATGAACAATCAAATGACTTGAACAACTTGATAAAAATATGTCTACCTCCTGAAAGAAAGATAATAACCTCCATGGTCTCTTGATTGGAGTATGAGCCCATGAAACCGCATTCAAAGAATCACTTTCAATAACGATGTTTACCGAGTTGAACTCCACCTTTTTGTTTAAGATCTTGCACGCTTCTTTTATGGCCAACACTTCTGCAACATTAGAATCCATAACACCAACTAGGACAGAGAACAAAGCTACAAAAACACCCTCACTATTGCATAATAAACCACCTATAGCCGCTAAACCGGATTTCCCCTTTGCCGAGCCGTCTACATTAAACTTTAACGATCCATTATCAGGCGGACACCATTGAAAAGGCCTTTCAACCTTACACACATCATTGAAACAGACTGAAATTGGGAATATATTCATAAAGAAATCTAATAAAGAATACGAGAACCCTGGAAAGAAAGCTTTGATCCAACCCCTAATCCTAAACTTTACTAGATCTATTATCTGAGACAAAGAGACTTTTCCTTACATTTTGATGTCTCTAGCCATATCACTCCACTATACGAACAATTCGGTTATACTTCAAGGAATTACCCACCTGCAACCCCAACCCTCAACTAATGCCCACCAAATAGCAAGAGAAATTTTGCAATGAACAAAAATATAATCAATTGACTCCACATTACAATTACAAAGTGGACATTCAATATGATTCTTGGCAATAACACCAATTCTTGATAAAAGATCTCTAGTTGGCAACTTACCCGACAATACGTGCAAACAAAGAAGACGAGCCTTAGGCGGAACCTTGATTTTCCAAATTGATGAAAGAAGTGGATTTCCATGGTAATTCATATTTTCCACTTCATAACTAAAGTATTTCGGTGAAAACTTACCCGACGACTCAAAAGACCAATAATGATGTACCCTCTGAGTAGCTCGAAGGACACTCCTCCGAGACGTGTCGAAGCCCTTCTATACGAAGGCCCAAGTTAGGATTCCAAAATATCCATAGGCGTCAAACCATTCGTTGGCACGAAGGTTACCTAAGGGGAACTCGCCATCCAAAGCCCTAAGCCCTTCGGGGTATGGCTGACGAAGGACAATGGATAAGGGAACCTCCTGACTTGGTCAAACCCACGATCTCCCTCTCTCTCTTGGCTTCCCCGTCAAGTCTGAGAACGTGGGTCACTAAGCCCTAGCGATTATCCACAATCATGGAACGCCCCCATGATCTCCGACATTCATGCAGAAGTGCTCTCAACCCTATTTCATTCACTATAAATAGGTTGGACGGGCAATGGATTATGGTATGCTCATTTCACACTCATCTCTTTACTTTCACACACTTATACAACCATAACTCATACTTACTCTCACGCCGGAGGTGGTTCGTAGGCTCCTACCCCTGCGCAATCACTTAACGTAGTGTCTTAGTATTTCTTATTCTCAGGTTACAGGCGAGTCTTGGCTGGAACACACACCCCTCATTACTTTGATCCTCATCGAAGCCTGGTAGTGCAATCTTTTGCACAATCAGTGGCGCCATCCGTGGGACCACAACTATTAGTCTCGTAATCACCCAGTCCTAATACCTTAACCAATTACGCTACTTTTCCGGCATGGAACCAGGAAGAGAAGATTCACCTCCACCAGGTTTCTCTACTCTGGTCCCACTCACCACAACTAACACTGATAACCTCGCCCCCATAACAACCTCAACCTTCACCACACGATCTCGTTTGGAAACTACTCCCGTGCATCACGCCTCAACATTCGCTAACCCTATTCCGGACATCAGTCCCGCCTTCATAGAGGCAAACTTCGAGGCCTTAGACTCTTTGCTAAGGGCTCACAAGAGACAAGTTCGTAACACAAAAATGCGTAGGGATTTGGAGTACTCCAGCGAAGAGTATGATGAGGAGATTGAAGTAGAGAACAGGCCTCAACCTATGGGCAGGGGGCGCTCGGCCCTACGAAATGGTTCCCCTTCCGTTAGAAGGTCAAATGGAAGGACCGTGGGTTTTGAAGAAGGACTCGGAGGAAATCCGGGTAGAAGGGACAGAATGCATGGTGAAAGAAGGGCGAGAACTCCAACGGAGGAAGCAACCCAGTAGGAAATGGAGGGGTAAACCTGCCTCCTCTTCTAGCAGCACATTTGGGAAGAGAAGGGGCGGGGGCTCCAGTACCACCCTCTTATGTTTCGAGTATCGGAGATCCATCTCCCTACTCCAACATGAACCAATTACCCCCTCCAGGAATGAATCCCTACTTACCTACTCAAACCTACAACACTTACCCTCCAAATGGTTCAATCCCAAACCAGAATTACCAGCAGATGCCCTATGGACAGATTCCTACACAATCGATGGGAATATACCCTTCGTACCAAACTTCTACTGCATACCCTACCTATTCACAGCCATTTCCTAACCCGTATAACCCTACACCTGTTTATCCACCTCCATACAACCCTTATGGTGCCGAAGTCTCTGGAGCTTGCACACCCTTCGTGAAATGGATCGAGGACTACCCTTTACCTGACGGCGTGAAGATGCCTACTCATATAGGCACCTATGACGGAAAAGGTGATCCCGATAACTTTCTCCACTTATTTGAAGGCGCTATCAAAATGCAAAAGTGGGTCATGCCGGTAGCATGCCATATGTTCACTTACACGCTCAGAGACTCCGCAAGAATATGGTGGAACGGACAGAAGCTGGGAAGCATTGTGAGTCTAGATGATCTTAAGGCTAAGTTCCGGTTACACTTTAGCCAGCAGAAGAAGCACACCAAAACTCACTTAACCGTGCATATCATCAAACAAAGGGACAACGAAAGCACGAGGGCCTTCGTTACCAGATACACTGATGAAACTTTGCAGATTATGGGTCTACACGAAGATCAGAGGATCTCCGGTTTTGTACATGGCCTCCAAACTCGAAGCTTGGTGGAATTCCTATCCACCGATCTTCCCAACACCTACAAGGCCTTGATTGAGAAGGCCTATACCTGGATTGAGTCTAAGGAGGTAGCAGCAAACGGGGCTTCGATAGAGCCAAGGGAAGCATCTGACAAATTCTCTAGAGGGTCCTCCTGGGAAGGATCCAAAAACAAGAACAAGAACAGAGATCGCTTCACCCCCTACAACAAAGGCTCGAACCATGGATTTCTGGCAAACTTGGTTAAATCTCCCCGAGAAATCCTGGCGACAGAGAAGGCCGCAAAATCCTTCGATCCTCCGCCTCAGATGATAACACGAGGCAAAGCCAGAGACATGTCCAAGTACTGCCATTTCCATGAAGATCATGGACATGACACGAACAACTGCAGGGAATTAAAGAAGCAGATCGAAGAGGCAGTACGATCCGGACAATTAGCACACCTGGTCAAAGGCATAAAGAAGGGAAAGGACAAATTCTCTGACACTCAACTAGGAGAATGGAAGGGGAACAAGAAAGAAACTACGCCCGCAGAAGCTCCAATACTAATGGTACACAAACGCGACACTACCTTGAAAAGGAAGGAAGCAGAGGAAGAGCTAGGAAGTGTAGGGGAAATAACCTTTCCCCACATTTTAGGGCAGACACCTTCGACCGATCCCGTGATCATCAAGGTACACATATCCAACAGGGAAGTGAACCGAGCGTATATGGATTGCGGAAGCTCCTGCGAAATCATCTACGAGCATTGTTTCCTAAAGCTCAAGTCGTCTATACGCTCACGAAGGGTAGACTCGAAGGCACCGCTAGTAGGGTTCTCTGGTGAACACTCATGGCCTCTCGGAGAAGTACCGTTAGAAGTCACCATAGGCGAAGGCCCCTTATCCCGCACGGAGACACTCATTTTCGTCATCGTAAGGTCAGATTCTCCTTATAATTTATTAATAGGGAGAACAGCTATGCAAAAAATAGGAATTGTTGTTTCTACTATACATGCGGCTGTTAAGTTCCAAACCCCCTTTGGAGTAGGAACTGTTCATTCTAGTTATAAAGCGGATAAGGGTGTATATGGTGTCAAAAAGATCAGAGAGGAATCGGAGGAGCCTCCGATGGCAATTCTTAGTTGTACAGATGCAGAGGAGCGAGTTGTCGTAAACCCTAGCTATCCTGAACAGACAGTGGTAGTAGGAAAGCAACTCCCTGCGAATTTCAAGGCGAAGCTCACAGAACTGTTACGTACTAACCTTGATGTCTTTGCTTGGAAATATTCTGACATGACAGGTGTTCCAAGAACATTGCTGATAGATGGACAGTCCTTCGGAACGGAGCATAAACTCAATGAGTACAAGCACATTGAGCCCATAAAGCAGAAAAAGAGAAGCCTTGCCCCCGAGAGAAACGCTGCAGCTTGCAAAGAAGTTGATGAACTTACACAAGCAGGCATCCTGAGGGAGGTTAAATACCAAACTTGGGTGGCCAACCCGGTGCTGGTAAAAAAGAGTGACGGAGGGTGGCGCATGTGCGTGGATTTCACTGACATCAACAAAGCATGCCCTAAGGATTGCTACCCCCTACCCGAAATCGACTGGAAGGTAGAATCCTTGGCAGGCTTCCGGTTAAAATGCTTCTTAGATGCCTACAAGGGGTACCATCAGATCCAGATGGCCAAGGAGGATGAGGAAAAGACAGCCTTCTACACAAGTAAAGGTGTCTACTGTTACAGAAAGATGCCCTTCGGTTTGAAGAACGCAGGGGCTACTTACCAACGTCTCGTAGATAAAGCCTTCAACAAACAGATAGGCAGGAATCTCGAAGCCTACGTTGATGACATGGTTATCAAGAGCAAGACTGAGGAGGACCTACTCCTTGATGTACAGGAAACATTCGATCAGCTCCGGGCAATCAACATGAAGCTGAACCCTAAGAAATGCTCCTTCGGTGTCAAGGAAGGACAATTCTTAGGACATTTGATCACTAAGCAGGGGATACGAGCTAACCCCTCTAAGGTCAAAGCCATCTCCGATCTCCAAGCCCCTAAGTGTCTAAAAGATGTGCAGATCCTGAATGGGAAGTTGGCAGCCTTAAGTCGATTTTTGTCGAAAGGAGCTGACAGGTCCCTACCCTTCTTCAAGACACTCAAAGGATGCACGGACAAGAAAACTTTCCAATAGAGCCAAGACGCTGAAGTAGCCTTTCAGAAGATGAAGGAGTTCATTGAAATACTTCCAACACTTACAGCCCCAATCAAAGGCGAAGTGTTGTTTATGTATTTGGCATCCTCAGCAGAAAGTATTAGCACAATCCTTATGGCAGAGAGAGAAAAGCGACAGATCCCAATTTACTTTGTTAGCAGGGTCCTACAAGGAGCGGAGGTCAACTACCCAACCTTGGAGAAGTTAGTGCTCGCCTTAATTTACGCAGCAAGGAGGCTCCGACGCTATTTCCAGGCCCACCCAATTACAGTCTTAACCGATAAGCCACTGAAGCAGATCTTGTCTAAACCTGAAAAGTCTGGAAGGGTGGCTAAATGGGCTATTGAACTCGGAGAACATGAAATCGAGTTTAAAGGACGTAGTTCTATCAAAGGGCAAATCCTTGCAGACTTCTTGGCAGAAACACCTTCAGGACCCGATGAAGAAAAGGAAAAGCCCAAAGCTAATCTTTCTCAAGTGCAGGTTGAATGGAAGCTTTACACAGATGGAGCATCCAGTTCCGATGGCTCCGGAGCAGGTCTAATGTTAGTCAGTCCTGAAGGGAAGGAGCATACATATGCTCTTCGGTTTGAGTTCGAAGCCACAAACAACGAAGCAGAATTCGAAGAGCTACTAGCAGAACTCCGACTAGCCAAAGATATGGAGGTCAAAGCTCTCACGGTCTTCGTAGATTCCCAATTGGTGGCAAACCAAGTGACAGGTTCCTACGAAGCAAGGCAATCCGTCATCAAACAGTACTTGGAAAAGACAAAAGAGATGCTCGAAAACTTCAACTCTTACACCATCCAACATGTTCGCCGGAACCAGAACAAAAAGGCAGACGCATTAAGCAAGCTAGCTTCCATGGCTTTCGCTCATCTCACTAAGGAGGTTCTCGTGGAAGTCCTTCCTGAAAGATCCATCGTTCTCAAAGAGGTCGCCGATGTGATTCACGAAGAAGGAGAGACATGGATGACTCCCATAAGGGAATATTTGATAAGTGGTCTTCTCCCTGAAGATCCCAAGCTTGCAAGAAAGATTCGGGTTAAGTCCCCGCAGTACCGGCTAATAGGGGAAACCCTATATAGGAGGTCGTTTTTATCACCTTGGTTACGATGCGTAGGCCCCAAGCAAGCTTCGAGCATCATAGCCGAAGTCCATGAAGGATCTTGCGGTCTCCATGCAGGACCTCGCTCAGTTGTCTCAAAGATAATGAAGTTGGGCTACTATTGGCCCTCAATGCACAGGGACGCAACCGAAATCATCCTCAAGTGTGAAGCTTGTCAGATACACTCAAACGCTCCAAAAATGCCGAAGCAAGATATGACAAGTGTGACATCCGCGTGGCCCTTCTCCCAGTGGGGCATCGATATTGTAGGGCCTATGCCTATAGCTCCCGGAGGAGTCAAGTTCTTGCTAGTAGCGATCGACTACTTCACCAAGTGGGTGGAAGCAAAACCCCTAGCCTCGGTGACAGGAAGACAGATCGAGAAGTTTGTATGGGAACACATTGTGTGCAGATTCGGAGTACCCCACATCATCATATCTGACAACGGGAAACAGTTTGTCGAAGGAGTCTTTTATGACTTCTGTCAAGGGCTCAACATAAAACAATCCTGGACATCCGTCTATCACCCACAAGGTAATGGACAAGTGGAGGTTACAAACAGAGAAATCGTCAAAGGGATCGAGAAAAGGCTAGGTCAAACTCATCATGGATGGGTGGACGAGCTCCCTCAAGTCTTATGGGCTCACCGGACACATCCTAAGTCAAGCAACGGAGAAACCCCCTTCAGCCTAACATACGGAACAGAAGCGGTCATCCCTTCGGAACTAATTGTACACACGGAGCGTGTGGCAACGTATGATGCCTCCCAAAATGACGATAGGATCAGGGAAAACCTTGATCTCCTAGAAGAAAGGAGAGAAATAGCCTCCATCCGAGAAGCAATACACAAACATAAGATCGAAGGCTACTATAACAAAAGAGTCAGACCTTCCACTTTCAAGCCCGGAGAATATGTACTGCGCCTCAACAGTGCAAGCAAAGCAGAGTATCAGGGAAAACTGGGACCAACTTGGGAAGGACCCTACATGGTAGCTGAGGCCTACGGCAATGGAGCATACAAACTGGCCACTCTTCTCGGAGAACCCATCGACAGAACATGGAATGGTACGAACCTTCGAAAGTTCTATGTTTAAGAAGTACTTTAACTTTTTTCTTGTAATCAAAAGCTTCTCAAGGGAAAGCACACATTATTGGTAGTTGTCTTAGTTTTCATTTCAAGAATGATGTAATCCTCCCTACCAATTCAATGATAAATAAGACATTTCCCACAAATCTCTTGCTTCGTTTTTTAAACACAAAGATTTGTTCAACCAAGTCGTTAATGAGTTTCAATGTTGAATGGCTTGAGGTGTAACATATGCCTTATTATTCAAAGAAAACTTAAACATTCACATTAACTCTCCTAGTAGATTTTGGCGCTTGTAAAAAAAAAATTTTAACAAAGCCATGCTATGTAAAAGATCTGAGATAGAGTGGGTCGCGACCCTCTGTCAATGGTCAAGTTGGCCATTATATTCTTGGTGTTGTAATTTACACACAATGAGGTTGTTGAACCTTAGGTTGTAAAATTAAGCGTCGCAAAAATGGCGTAAGAGAAGTTTACATAACAAACTTAAGCTAAGTATGTAGAGGTATGTCCTCTACACTATTGCATTCAAAATACGGGCTACTGCCCTTATACCTGCATAAGGAGCCTAGACTCCTGTCAAATTGTTTTTTGCCCATGGCCATACATCATAAGCAGTTAAATTGTTTGGGAAACAAGACACACATTGTCACATAAAATAAATTGTCTTAAGGGTACATGCCACCCTTTGGAGCCAAATTACTGCTAACAGAGCAGCCTTCATTCTTGTTTCTTCGGAGAGGGAGTGGAGGAGGGTTGCACTGAGACTGGTTTAGTAGACATGGTCTTCTTGGTTGGAGTGGTAGGCTTCAGTTTCCGAGGTTTCTTAGACAGGAGATCTTCAAGGGGTGCCATTGGATCTTTGGTTGCCTCAGCAAGGAAGGAGTACTCTGCAGTTGCAAATGCGTTTCCTGCCTCATCATATTCAGCCTGCGAAGTGGGACGGTAGCATTCAATCTTGGAGAGGTCCACAGGCTTACCTGTTTTGGCGACCTCCTCCTGAGCCAAACACCGTCCATGAAATAGGGCTGACTTGATGACCTTCAACATCTGAGCTCCCAGCTCGTCACTATGATAGAGTTCCATGGCTATGTAAGGCACCACCTTCGAAACAACTTCTGCACAATCTTTCTGCAGCATCTTATACCTCATTTGCAGGCCATCGATCTCCTCCCTCAACTTTACCTCTACCTCTCCAAGCCTAACCTTCTCACTTTCCAACCCAACGCATTTAGCCTCGAGAGCAGCATTCTGACCAGTGAGAGTAATGACCTTGGATTCTTCCAGTTTGAGATTGCCACGTTCCACGGTCAACTGAGCTATCTTTTCTCGAAGGTCTTGGACGACGGGGTTCTTCTCAACGTTCCCCTCAATCTCGTCACACTTTGCTTCCAGCTTGGCCACGGTTCTGAGCAACCCCCTGGTCTGGGCATTCAAGTGATTATCCATCACCGCCTGCCTCGCAACCCCATTATCATGCATGTCACAGAACTTCTCAATGGACATGTTCTCTAACATACTCTTCCACTGTGGAGGGGTCACATGGTCAACAATTCGATGACAGGCTAAGGCATTTGGAAGCTCCTTCGTCTCTGGAAGACCTACGAGCAACAAAATATACACGTGTTAGCATAACAGTTATATTTTTACCTTCACAATGTCTCATAAGACAGAAATACTTACCATGAACCTCAACGGATTCATCGGGCAATTCGAAGGCAGACTTGATAAGCTTTCTGCCCTAGGTACTTTTATGCTTCACAACTCTACTCCCAGAGGTAGGCAGGAGATTCTTCCTTTTGTTGGATTTCACAGCCTTGGCCGCCGTCCCTTTCCTACTCTTTAGCCTATCAGCTATTCCTGTTGAGCCAACGACGGGGACATCCTCATCCGCAGGATCGTCCAAGTCAGCAATGTTCTCCACCAGTTGAGATGTGACCGCCACAGCATATTGTGGGGGTGCTGATGAAATAGGCTCTGGCTTCGGGATGCTTACCTCATTGTTATTCACAGATGTTGAAGGGGAGCCAACGCCATAAGACTCCTCAGCTTTCTCCGCAGGCATGAAACTTAAATCTTCATCAAATTCTTGGAACATGAAGTTTCTGAACGACATCTCTGCAAAATCAAAGCAAAAAGAAATAAATATCAGTGCTACATTGGTCCTATTTAAATAAAAGTGGATAAACATACTTTTTCCTTGGTATATGATCATAGGCTTCTTGGGAGACCCCTCCCAACTCTGAGCAATCCCAGCCATGTATAAGATGGCTTCAGGGAATACTTGCACATCCACAGGATACTTTTCCAAACGCAGGTAACAAGGATCACTCCGAACCTCGTAGGGCAGGGGGTCATTATACCGTTTAGCATTATACCTATTCTCTTTGTTCAACAGCTCTGAATATGTAGCGGGAACAATAGTGTCTTGCACGTAGAAAAAGCTACCCTTCCGACTCGATATGTTTGTGTAAACTTTTTCAAACAGATTGGGTACATCTGGCTCAGGTCTTTTTGCTAGTGTCAACCAATTGCCCCCGGGGTACAAGTTCAAGAATCCTCTTAAAATTGTCAAGGTTGGTTCATATCCGTAGGCTTTGCACATTACTATGAAGGTAGTCAATTTGGCAAACCCAAAGGGATTAAACCTAGAGATGTGAACTTTGTAGTATTGCATAAACTCTAAAATCAGTGGATGTAACGGAATCCTAAGGTTTGAGTGACTAAATGTATGTGTATACAACCCTACGAAACCTGTAGGAGCATCAAAGATACCCTGAGAAGGTTTGGGTAGCATCACTTTGTGTTCTATTGGGATGGGATAATCGGCTAAGTGATCATGAAGATCTTTTGCAGACAATGTACACTTTTGATGCTTTATAATAAACTTGGAATCCATTTTTTATATATAAAAAAAAACAGCAAACTTTCAATACGAAGGAAGGATTACCTTTAGTTTCGGAAGTGAAGGCGATGAAGTTTTACTGCGTGTGGAGGTGAGACGAAGAGAGTAAAATAAACTAGGGTTGCATCTACCCCCTTTTTATACTCCCTTTTCTCTCTCAAACACCGTACATGTGTCCCAGGGATAAGTCTTATCCGGGTAAAATTTTTAAATTTTGAATAAAGGCGACTTTTGGTCTCCGGGTAAGTTGGGGAAATGTGATTCCTGTAGCGGGCAGTAGTAATAAGTGATTAGCATTAAATGCGCTAAGTCAGGTACATTATTATCCTTTAACTAACACACTTCGCAGCAGGATGATATTTTTTCGCAGCATGAAGTCGAAAGCAATGTCTCCTCGCTCATATACATCACTTTCGACTGGGGGGCTAGATGATGTACCCTCCGAGTAGCTCGAAGGACACTCCTCCGAGACGTGTCGAAGCCCTTCTATACGAAGGCCCATGTTAGGATTCCAAAATATCCATAGGCGTCAAACCATTCGTTGGCACGAAGGTTACCTAAGGGGAACTCGCCATCCAAAGCCCTAAGCCCTTCGGGGTATGGCTGACGAAGGACAATGGATAAGGGAACCTCCTGACTTGGTCAAACCCACGATCTTCCTCTCTCTCTCTTGGCTTCCCCGTCAAGTCTGAGAACATGGGTCACTAAGCCCTAGCGGTTATCCACAATCATGAAATGCCCCCATGATCTCCGGCATTCATGCAGAAGTGCTCTCAACCCTATTTCATTCATTATAAATAGGTTGGATGGGCAATGGATTATGGTATGCTCATTTCACACTCATCTCTTTACTTTCACACACTTATACAACCATAACTCATACTTACTCTCACGCCGGAGGTGGTTCGTAGGGTCCTACCCCTGCACAATCACTTAACGTAGTGTCTTAGTATTTCTTATTCTCAGGTTACATGCGAGTCTTGGCTGGAACACACACCCCTCATTACTTTGATCCTCATAGAAGCCTGGTAGTGCAATCTTTTGCACAATCAACCAAACCACTTTGTCATCATTGGATGCCACTAACATCATTGAATTTAAAAAGAGAAAAACAAATGCTTCAAACTGATCCACCTCCCAATCAAATAATCTTCTTCTAAATTTAAAATCCCAATTCCATTGACCGTCCTCCCAAAAACCAAAGTTGCAAACTGGACCATATTTGTGAATTGCCAATGCGAACATCCTCGGAAATGATACTTTTAAAATATGAGCTTCCACCCAACAATCTTCCCGAAATCTTGTTTTGTTCCCTCTCCCGACACAGTGCATCAACCCTTTTATTGCTATAACACCTGATGATGATTGCAAGTGAACTACACCAGAGATCTTCTTCCACACAGGAGACACAAAATATTTCCTTGGACATGAAAGAGATAGACTAGACTCATTGCTTCCATACTTCGCATTAATTAGCTTTCTCCAGCACGCCTCTTTCTCATTTCCATATTGCCATAACCCTTTACATAGCAACGCTTCATTTCTAGTTGAATATTTACAACACCAAGGCCCCCATTTTGCTTGCTTTTAGTGATCGTATACCAATCTATTGTACATAGCTTCCGTTTGCTAGGATCTTTGGCCCAGAAGAAACTTTTCCTGATTTTATCTATCTCCTCCACCACACATGCAGGGACCTAAAATAAATATAAATAGTATAAAGGAATACTATTAAAAACTAAATTTATAAAAACTATTCGACCCGTTCTCGAAATGAATCTAGACTTCCATTTGACTAAACATTCTTTAAGCCTCACAATAACGGGATCCCATACTGCTTTAAAAGTAGGATTAGCTCCAACCGGAAAACCGATGTATCGAAAAGGAATGGTGCCAACTAAGCAACCGAGATCGTTACCCCATGAATGAACCAAATTCTCCTTAACACCAACCCCAATCAACGTGCTTTTAGAAAAATTGATTTTAAGCCCTACTGATAGTTGAAAACATCTTAGAACTCTTTTAACATTCGATAGAGATTCCTTATTAGCATCACAAAAATCAACGTATCGTCAGCAAACTGAAGGTGAGATACAGGAAATGAATGAAATTTTCCGAAATTGACGCTTTTAAATAAGCCTGCTTTAACAGCTTTAGAAATTAAGGCATTAAGACCTTCACTAATAATATTGAATAAAAATGGTGATAGAGGATCGCTTTGTCTTAACCCTCTATTCAGTTCAAAGAAGTCTATAGGAGAGATTTTGATTAAAACAACAACTCTTGTTGAAGATAAGTAAAAATTGATCCATGTTCTCCACTTTTGTCCAAAATTCATCTTGTTAGCCTCGCTCTTTTATAAAGATAACGTCACATACGTCAATTGGACTAGATTCGTAGTAAGTTGCACCTGTAGGGACTACTTATGTAAACGGGGCAAAGTAATAGTTGGATGAGCATACCCCTCATGACTCTCCATGAGGGGTGTAGTTAAGCATTAGGTTCTTGTATTGTTTACTTATCAATAAAAGTATCTTTGTTTCTCCTCCCTCTCACTACTTTCTCTCTCTAGAAAGATGATGTCTTTCATCTTCTTTCATCAAGCAAGACCTCCCGAAACCACATAAATCTTATAGTTTTTTTATCCTAACAAGTGGTATAAATAGCCAGGTTATGTTGTTTGATGATTTGTGTGGTTTTGTATGAGTTGTTGAAGCTGTTTTTATACCATTTTTTATAGTTGGAAATTTTTTTTCCTATCTCTTATTGTTAACAGTTTCAACAAAGTTTGTGTATCTTTTGGTCAAGAAAGTCTTATGGTCTATTCAACTTTTCATGTCTGGTTGTGGCATTTACTTGTCAAAAACATATTCATGTGAAAAAGTATCACTTTTAAAGATTTTTACCTAGGGGTGTTCACGGATTGGGTAATATCCACAGTAACCGAAAACCGAAACAGAACCGAACCGAAAATAACTGAACCGAATTTGTCACCGAACCGAATTGGTCGAAACCGAACCGAACCGAACTAAATATTTGGTTATCGGGTTGGATATGGTTTTGGCAATAAAAACCGAAAACCGAATTCATATAAAATATATATTTTTTCTATGTATATATATGAAAAAAAATCACTAAAACTCTTTTTAGTATAAATATAACATGATTTAAGCTTGAAAAAAATATTTTGTGCTAAAAATATATATAATTAAATAAAAATAATAATTAAAATTATGTAATTCGGGTTATTCGGTTCGGTTTTCGGTTATAGGGGTTCGGTTTTTGGTTATTCGGTTCGATTTTTGGTTGAATCAAATTTAATTTCGGTTCGGTTTTCGGTTATACCCAGAAAAAAAATTAACTGAACTAACCGAACCGAATAAACCGAATAACCCGATAACCGAACCGATGAACACCCCTACTTTTACCAAATCCTGTGATAAGTTTAATGGTCAAAAAGGTCATATTCGTGGTCAAAAAGGGTCACAAATGAAGATTCTTATGCAGTTTCTGGGTTTGTTTATGATAATCGGAAAAGTTGGTCGGAAAACTCGCCGGAACAAAAAGTCAAAGGGTCAAAACCCTGATCTTACGATTAAGGGGTATTTTTACGAATTTCTTGGAAAGAAATTCGTAAACCCTTAGTTTACGAATTAGTCTCTTTACGACTAAGGTCGTTTTTTTCGAACAAGAAAAAGTTTACGCATAAGGGACTAATGTTTACGAGTAAGACCTTACGCATAAAGTTCTTACGACTAAGTAAGATTTACGCACAAGGACGCTTACGAATAAGAGAGGGTTTCGAATAAGAAATTTTTACAAGAAAGAATGAGATACTCTTATGCGTAAACTGACTATGACCATAACCAAATACCAAACTCCACATACTCAAGTTGACTTCAGGTTTTCACCATCCTAAGTCCATGTTAAACCGACACTAAAATGGGTTAACAAAAAAACATAATGAACCAATAACCAAACGATTCAAACGACCTTCACATATCACATATCGACCCTCATCCTCACATATCACTCCCCATCTCACATCAATTAAACTCAAAAAAAAAATAGGACCTCAGATCGATTCATTTTTTAAATCTTTTAAAGATTTTTGCAATTGAATCATTCTCATCATTGATCCAAGTGTGTAAATATACGAGTACAAAGAAAGAGTTATAACAATCTTGTTACACTCGTTTCTTTAATTCGTTAAAAGGCCAAATCAAAACAAACCTACCCGAGACCCAAAATGGATCTTGAAGCTGTTTCTTTAATGGAAATCCCATGGGTTGTGTTTGTTAAAAAGGTTCGTGATGATGGTGTGATGAAGCTAAGATCGATTATATGATGAGACGAGTTTGGAGAAGTTTTTTGATGTGTTGGGGACTGTTATGTGAAGGGAGGAGGCGGATATCACAAAGATATGTGTGTGTAGGGTTTGTGAAATGATAATATTAAGGTTAATATTATATAACAGTTTGTTTGGATTTGATTTGGATCGTGGGTCGGTTTTACTGTTTTGAACTTGGGCCTTGGATTGTGATCCAGATTTTTAGCTTATCTGAAAACGGATGAAATGGTTAATATGCTTTTATGTGAATTGGGTTTATATCAGTTTATTGGACTAGCCTTGGGTTATCATAAAATGGTGGACTAAACTTAGATATTATAGGTGAAAATAAAAATTGTTATTCAAAGCTTTTGGATACAATTTTTTACATTGGTATTATGAGTGGTATTTTGGTCTTATAAAATTTTCACGGAGGATACAAATTTCACATCTTGAACTAAGATTTGATCAAAAAATGACTACGAAGTTTTTGTACGGTATTGCTTACGCGGAATTGAAGTGACGTTGCACGGGTATACTTCTTTATCATTGAGAAGTTGGTTGGTTGATTGCAAGTCTCAAGATTAACTTGTCGGGGCATTTTTCATAAGTGATTATGAATTGACAATCTAGTTATAACTGATGTAAGGAGTTATGTTGTAGTGCTAACTGTGTATAACTATCACTTTAAGGAGTTACATTGTAGTACTCAGTGTCACACGAAGCTGTGGATTGTCCAAGAATATAGAACAAGTAGTAAGTCACAAAGTTGGGATGTTTACTTCATTTTCAAGTTCGTCTTATCGGGTTGTCTCCATATGTGGTCATTACTAAAAGCCAGTGAATCAAAAGGAGGTTCGATTACAAGTTGGTTTGAGAGTAGTGTATTGGGAGTATTTTTGAGACATATTCTCAAGAAATTATGCTCAAACTAAGGCTTCAACATTGCATCTAGAAAAAGGAAATCTACCGCATGTACACAACATTATGATGATTCTGATAGCTCGCAACCATCAGGAGGGAGAAGTTGGTGTTTCATCTTCCGTGATTGGATTGACGAAGGGAATTGTACTTAATACCGAAGAAGGAGAAGTAGTGTGTGTACATCGGGGCTTTTTACCAACTTGGATGCAATACTAAGTGAGTTATGTTGTTATGATGTTCCCAGAACGACAACCATTTTGCTACAATCAAGATTTTACTTTCTCTGCTGCGTGTTGGAAGAGAGTTGTCGATTCAGGAGGGAGCAAAAGAAAGAAAAAGGCTTACTAGTTAGGAGGGAGTAATAACCTAACTAAACTGTTACAGTTGAAGTTCAGAGCTACAAGGATCAGTGCCGTCAGTGCCAATGTCCAAATGTCGAGATCGACGGAAGAGAGAACTTCAAGTTTGCCTCAGTATCTAGACTACAAAGACTCTGCGCTTCAACAACGTCAACATAGTTTATTATTACTGTAATTTACTTTTTTTATGTATTTATAGGTCTTATTTTAACCATTCACGTGTGACGATATCTTGGAGGGAGATTGTTAGCCTCGCTCTTTTATAAAGATAATGTCACATACGTGAATTGGACTAGATTCGTAGTAAGTTGCACCCGTAGGGACTACTTATGTAAACGAGGCAAAGTAATTGTTGGATGAGCCTATAAATACCCCTCATGACTCTCCATGAGGGGTGTGGTAATCATTAGGTTTGTGTATTCTGTCTTTTATCAATAAACTTATCATTTGTTTCTCCTCCCTCTCACTACTTTCTCTCTCTAGAAAGATGATGTCTTTCATCTTCTTTCACCAACCTAGACCTCCCGAAACCACATAAATCTTATAGTTTTTCGATCCTAACACATCTCATCCAATATCCTGTCAGCAAAGGTCCACTCTACTGTATCGTAAGCCTTCTCGAAATCTATTTTATAAACTCATCCCACCGCTCTTAAAATATTTTAGTGAATGAATAACCTCGTTGGCAATCAAAATAAAATCCAAAACTTGTCTATTCTTTATAAAAAAAGCTAATTGAGAAGTCACAACCACCAACTCAATGACCAATTTTAATCTCTCCGCTAATACTTTAGCAAGGACTTTGTACATACTACTAATCAGACAAATTGGTCTAAATCAGTCAAATCTTGAGGACACAACTTCTTAGGAATGAGCGCAATAAAGGAGTTATTCAAGGCCTTAGGGAAACAACCCTAAACATGAAATTCTTCAAAGAAATGAATGATTTCATTCTTTATAACATTCCAATTTTGTTTTAAGATCTTGAAATTCAACCCATCTGGCCATGGAGCACGACCTTCACCACAACACCAAACTGCTGACTTTATCTCATGTTCTGAAAATGGTGATTCGAGTTGAGTAGACTGATCTACAGAAATCTTCTTAAAAGTTCTACGCAAAGGCCGAAATAATGGACCTCTGGTACTCTGAAATTTTTCTCTAAAGATGTTTGAAGTAGCTCATTTTGCCTCGTAAGGATCAGAATACACTTCACCATTAACTGATATAGATTGAAGAGAATTTGACCTCATACGAATTTTATATATCATGTGAAAAAACTTAGATTTACAATCACCAAGTCTAAGCCATTTTTCAAGAGACTTCTTAAATGTATTCATCGCTTTTTTTCTTCTAAGGCACCAGATTAAACACTTTAAAGCAACAAATTCCTAATTTAAATATAAACATTTGCCAAATGTTTATTATTCGCCAAAATTTAAATATAAACATTTACCAAATGTTTACTGCTCACCAAATAGTAAACATTTGACAAAAATGGAAAAAATGGTCCATGTGATCTACTTACTGATGACGTACCCTCCGATCAGGTCGAAGGACCCCCCTTCGGCCTCAGTCGAATTTCCATTACGAAGACCCAAGTCTTTCTTCATAAGTCATTGGTGGCGTAAAACCATTCATCATTGATATAGTTACCAGTTGGGAATTCTCCAGCCGAAGGCCTATGCCCTTCGGTGTCTTCTCTTGAAGGCGCCAAGACAAAGGAGAACCTTGACTTGGTCTTCCCCCACATTCCCACTATTTCCTTAGCTTCCCTGCCAAGGCAGAGATAGTGGGGATGAAGCCCTAGCAGTTACCACAAATCAGGGGATGCCCCCATGATCTCCTAAACGTGTGCTAACACTCTCCAAGCTATTTTCTTCACCTATAAATAGGTTGGACGAGTCATTTCAAGGGTATGTTCACTCAACACAGTATTTCACATACTCCATATTACTTACAACACATATCACATACTTACTCTCACGCCGGAGGTGGTTCGCAGGGCCCAACCCCTGCGTAATCACTTAACGAAGTGTCTACTATTTCTTATTGCAGATTGGCTACAAGTTTGTCGCAAGCATATCACCCCTCATACCCTTCGATCACCATCGAAGGCCTGGTCGTACGAATTATTATACAATCAGTGGCGCCATCCGTGGGACCCGCTACTATTGGTCTCGTTATTCCAAACATACACCCAGTCAATCACGCTCACTAGTTTTACGGCATGAATCAAGGAAGAGAGGATACACCCCCTCCGGGTTTCTCGACCTTGACACCAATCCCAGTCAATGATCCTAACAACCTTTCCAATATAACTGCATCCACCTTTACCACACGATCTCACCCTGAAATAACTCCCAAAAACCATGCTTCAACCTCGGCCAACCCTGAACCGGTAATCAGTCCAGCGTTTGTCGAAGCTAACATCGAAGTATTAGAATCTTTACTGAAGGCTCGAAGGAGGCAAGCTCGGAATGTGGAGATGCGAAGGGAGTTAGAATACTCAAGCGATGAGTATGACGAAGAGTTGGAAATGGAGGTCAGGCCCTTGGCTCCTGGGGCTACACGCTCAGTGCTAAGGATAGTGTCTCCGAGCAGTCGAAGGCTGAGTGGAAGGTCGGTTGGTTTTGAAGATGTTCCGGATAAGGCTCCGATGAGAAGGGAAGGAACAATGGAAGGCTCCAATGGAAGGAGTCACCAAAGGGAAACTACGGAGGTTTACTTGCCACCACTTTTGGCAGCTCATCTGGGAAGAACTGAGGCAGGGGTTCCGTTGCAGCCTTCTCACGCATCCGGCGTAGAAGGCAATTCGTCTCAAATGAATGGGGGAGGAAATCTTACTCCTCATGGTATGTAACCTCCTTTTCAGGCTCAATATTACCCTCAAGGGGTTTATCCCCCACCTAATGGGCAGGCTAGCAACCCCAGTTTTACTCAACCATACGGAAGCATGCCCTATGGGCAACCTATGGTATACCCTTCGTGCCCTGTTGGAAGTCATCCACCTTATATACCTACTGCTTACCCTCAATATGTTAACCAAAACCCTGTTGGAATGCCTCCAAATCATAACCCATACAATGTTGCCCCTACCTACATGCCACCTTATAACTGCCCTTATTCGGAGCCCATTGGTTCCACAACACCCTTCGTAAGATGTATAGAAGACTACCCTTTGCCTGATGGGTTGAAAATGCCCGCGCATATTGGTACTTATGATGGAAAGGGGGGGCTATCAGAATGCAGAAGTGGGTCATGCCCGTTGCTTGCCACATGTTTACGTATACCTTACGAGACTCTGCCCGTATATGGTGGAACGGGCAAAAACAAGGTAGCATTGTGAATTTGGATGATCTCAAGGCCAAGTTCAGATCACATTTTAGTCAACATATAAAGTTCACAAGAACGCACCTAACTGTGCACAACATCAAGCAAAAGGAAAACGAGAGCACCAGGGCTTTCATTAACAGATATACCGATGACACCTTATAGATAATGGGCTTGCACGAAGACCAACGCATCTCAGGTTTCGTGCATGGCCAACGAAATAGAATTCTGGTTGAATTCCTCTCCGCTGACCTTCCTGCAACTTATAAGGGCTTAGTGGAGAAGGCTTACACCTGGATCGAAGCCAAAGAAGTGTCTACCAACAGGGCTCCGGTTGAAAATAAAGAAAGTCACAGCAAAGTCTCGAAGCATCCTTCATGGGAAGGGTCAAAGAACAGACACAAAGGCAGGGACAGGTTTACACCTTACCACAAAAACATCAACCACAGACTCTTGGCTAATCTGTCCAAATCTCCAAGGGAGATACTTACTACGGAAAACGCTGCAAAAGCCTTTGATCCTCCTCCCCATTTGGCAAGTAGGGGAAGGACCAGGGATACTTCTAAATACTGCTATTTCCATGACGATTACGGACACGACACCAACAATTGCAGAGAGCTCAAGAAACAGATAGAAGAGGCCGTGAAGTCCGGCCAATTGGGACATTTGGTGAAGGGCATAAAGAAAGGTAAAGAAAAGGTCTCCGATACACAGTTGGGGAAAGACACCACACCTGTCGAAGCACCCATGTTCATGGTTTACAAGGATGATTCTGGTTTAAAAAGGAAAGCAGTGGAGGAAGCATTATGCGGAGTATGAGATGTCACTTTTCCTTCAATCACTGGCAAAGTTCTTTCAAATGACCCCGTGGTCATCAAGGTCTTGATCTCCAACAGAGAAGTAAACAGGGCCTACCTAGACCGTGGTAGCTCTTGTGAAGTGATCTACGAACATTGTTATCTAAAGCTCAAACCTTTGATAAGGTCGAAGAGAGTAGATTCGAAGATACCTTTGGTAGGGTTCTCAGGGGAACACTCATGGCCCTTGGGAGAAGTCCCTCTAGAGGTTACGATTGGAGAAGGAAGGCTAAAAAGAACAGAAACTCTGGTTTTCGCGATCGTAAGGCCTGAATCTCCCTATAACCTATTAATAGGAAGAACCTTAATGCAGAAGATGGGCATCGTTGTCTCCAATATACATACCGCAGTCAAATTCCAAACACCATTCAGTATCGGAACGGTTTTCTCCAGCTACAACGTGAAGAAGCCTACGGAAGTAGGCAAAAGGGTCAAACAGGTCTTGGAAGAGCCTCCGAAAGATGTTCTCAGCTGTAGTGATGCCGAAGAACATATTGTAGTAAACGATCTTTACCCTGACCAGATGGTAGTAATTGGGAAGCAGCTCCCTACCTCTCTTAAAGCTGAATTAGCAAAGGTACTACGGGCGAACGCAGATGTCTTCGCATGGACCTACTCTGACATGACAGGGGTCCCCAAAACTCTCACCATAGATGGAAAGCCCTTTGACACTGAACACAAGCTTAATGTGTTTAAGCATATTGAACCTATCAGGCAAAAGCGTCGAAGCCTGGCTCCTGAAAGAAATGTATGCAAAGAAGTGGATGAGCTCGTAGCAGCAGGCATACTCAGGGAGGCGAAGTACCAAACTTGGGTAGCCAATCCCGTGATGGTCAAGAAGCATGACGGAGGGTGGCGGATGTGTGTGGACTTCACAAAGCCTGTCCGAAGGACTGCTATCCCCTGCCAGAAATCGATTGGAAAGTAGAATCCTTGTCAGGGTTTCGGTTGAAATGTTTTCTGGACGCTTACAAGGGTTATCATCAGATACAAATGGCGAAAGAGGATGAAGAAAAGACAACCTTTTTTACAGGAAAAGGCGTTTATTATTACAAAAAGATGCATTTTGGTTTGAAAAATGCAGGTGCTACCTACCAATGTTTAGTGGACAAAGCCTTCCACAAGCAGATAGGTAGGAATCTTGAGGTGTACGTAGATGATATGGTTATCAAGAGTAGAACGGAGGAGGATATGATCTCCGACATCAAGGAAACCTTCGACCAGCTTCGTGCCATAAACATGAAGTTAAATCCCAAGAATTGTTCCTTCGGCGTGGAAGAAGGACAATTTTTGGGACATCTGATCACCAAGCAAGGTATTAAGGCCAATACTTCGAAGGTTAAGGCCATCACGGGTTTGCAGCCTCCTAAGTCCCTAAAGGGTGCAAAGTCTGAACGGAAAGCTAGCAGCCCTCAGCAGGTTCTTATCGAAGGGTGCAGACAAATCTTTTCCGTTCTTCAAGACACTCAAAGGATGCACGGATGAAAAGACGTTTCAGTGGAGTACAGATGCAGAAGCTACCTTCCAAAAGCTCAAGGAGTTCATGGCTATTCTACCTACACTTACTGCCCCAATCAAAGGCGAAGTGTTGTTTATGTATATCGCAGCCTCCTTCGAAAGCATCAGCGCTGTGTTATTGGCAGAGAGGGAGAAGAAGCAAATCCCTATCTACTTCGTTAGCAGGGTTCTACAGGGAGCTGAGCTAAATTATCCAGCATTGGAGAAGCTAATCTTGGCTTTGGTCCATGCTGCGAGGTGCCTTCGAAGGTACTTCCAAGATCACCCCATAACCGTACTTACTGACAAACCCATTAAGCAGATACTTTTGAAACCGGAGAAATCTGGAAGGATAGCTAAGTTGGCTATCGAGTTAGGAGAGCACGAAATTGAATACAAAGGCAGAAACTCGGTAAAAAGGCAAATATTGACAGACTTCTTAGCAGAAACACCCTCCGAACCAAAGCAGGACACAAAAGTTGCTGAAAAGAAGCCTGGTCAGGTCGAAGGACCCCCCTTCGGCCTCAGTCGAATTTTCATTACGAAGACCCAAGTCTTTCTTCATAAGTCATTGGTGGCGTAAAACCATTCATCATTGATATTGTTACCAGTTCGGAATTCCCTAGCCGAAGGCCTATGCCCTTCGGTGTCTTCTCTTGAAGGCGCCAAGACAAAGGAGAACCTTGACTTGGTTTTCCCCCACGTTCCAACTATTTCCTTAGCTTCCCCGCCAAGGCAGAGATAGTGGGGATGAAGCCCTAGCGGTTACCACAAATCAGGGGACGCCCCCCATGATCTCCTAAATGTGTGCTAACACTCTCCAAGCTATTTTCTTCACCTATAAATAGGTTGGACGAGTCATTTCAAGGGTATGTTCACTCAACACAGTATTTCAGATACTCCATATTACTTACAACACATATCACATACTTACTCTCACGCCGGAGGTGGTTCGCAGGGCCCAACCCCTGCGCAATCACTTAATGAAGTGTCTACTATTTCTTATTGCAGATTGGCTACAAGTTTGGCGCAAGCATATCACCCCTCATACCCTTCGATCACCATCGAAGGCCTGGTCGTACGAATTATTGTACAATCACTTACGATTACAAATATATTAATTGAAAATTTACAAAAACGGTCCTTACCATTTACTCTCAATTACATAAAAAGTTATTGGTTTAAGTTTATAGATTGTTTTTGCGATTAAAATTACATAAACATTCCTGTGGTTTACGTGTGTTTCAAGAAAAGTCCCTAATTGGCTAAGAAAATGTATCTCCCATTACTTGCAATTACATAAACAATCCATAGGTTAAATTTAGGGAATGTTTGTGTAACAAACAGTTGCATTTACATACATAATCCTAAGATAAGATCTTAGGTACGTTGGTGTGTCGAAAATTACATAAATACTCCTTGCACTTACTTACTAATTCCCAAATAAACCGTGATTTAAAACTATTGAATGTTTATGTAACAAAAAAAATACGTAAACCATACGTCCTACAGTGAAGCACGAATAACAATTCCTCGTTTTTGACAATTAAAAACTTAATTTGTCAAAACAATGTAGTACTATCAATTAGCTCAAATTTGTGAATTTGACACATTTAACATGTGAGTTAGATTTCGTACGAAAAGAATATTGAAAAAACTGTCAGGTTTAGAGTATGTCTAAGAACCTGTCGGTTGTAGTTGTAGACATTAGCAGTAAACAATTATGTGTGAGCAATAAATAAAATTGCTTTGCAAAATTGCTATGGATTATGATTTGTAAACTGAAGTCAAAACATCGTTAAAAATTTAAAGCTAGTTGTTAGTACAAAATGTATGACGGGTTGTAATGGGTGTTAGTGTTGCCTGTTGGATCGGGCTAACAAGCTATTGGTGGGCTGGTCTTGTACTAATCCAAGTAGTTTGATTGAATTCCATGCACAAGCAGAGTAAACCGTTAGCCTTACCATGGGGACGGACCCCACGATTAGACTTTGGCGTGAGAGTAAGTACACATTCTTGTCAGAGAAAGTAAGATTATGTGTGTGTAATTATGAGAGAAAAATTTGTACCTTGTATGGGGATTAGAGCCCCTTTTATAGGCAAGGCTTACCGCTAAGGTTTCCTAGTTACTCGCATATAGTAGTTAGTTGCCAGAGCCGGACCCTTGTCGGACAAGGTTCCGTGTTAATCGCGGATGCGGACACAGGATACCTTTCACGACCGGAGGTTCGGTCTGCTAAGTATCCTGCGTGCGTCTTTTAGTCTGGACCGTATCCAATTTCGTTGTTGGTCTTACTTTTAGTCCAGTGTTCGTAGTTATTCTCGTTGTTGGGCCTAGACCCAGTATGTGTATAGTACGAATTTGGCCCAGTGGGCCTGTTATACGTATTATACATCATCAAGTCCCCCCAGTCTAGTATGTGCATTGCGTGCGGATATTGTCACGTGCGGTGGATATTACTATACTTGAGTTGACTGAGCGCTTTTCCTCTCCGTGATTTTTTGAAGTGCCCTTCTGATGTTCCTCTTTTTTAGGGAGTGCTACGTCATCAAGTCCCCCCCAGTCTGGTGTATTTATTGCATGCGGATATTGTCGCGTGCGGTGGATTTGCTAGACTTTAAGTTTGACGGAGCCATTTCTTTTCCGCTCCTTTGAAGTGTCTTTATGAAGCTTTCCTTTTTATTACGTGTTATGCAGCGTGGGCAATTCCTGACCCTTCATTTTCTGGCTTATTGGACCCGATGGGCCCTGCGTCCTTTCAGTAGCCTTGCTGTTGTCTTTTTGATTACTCACCATTGGATCGGGTTACTTTTTGACACGTGTCCTTCTTTAGGGTTTTCTTTTACTGTTAAGTCGTAACAACCTCTTTGTATAAATACCCTTTGCTTTTCCCTTGCCCTATTTTTCCTTTTACTGTTCTTCATTTGCAAGCGGTACTTCTTCTTCTTTTCGATTTAATCACTTTGGATTGCATCTATCTTCCAGGTTCCTTTTCCAGGTTAGGTTCTAATTCCTTTTTCTCTTCCGTTATGGGTACTTTTGCATCTGCTAAGTTTAATATTTCACAAGGGGTGCTTGATCGCTTTTGTATTAAATATTCAATTTCGCAATTTGTTCATACGAAGTTGCCTAGACCTGATCAGATCATTCAAGAGGTGCCAGATGGGAAGATTGGTGCATATACCCACTTTTTTGAATATGCTAATTTTCGTCTTCCTATGACTGTATTGCTTGTGTCTATCCTTAATTACAATCGCATCCACATATCGCAGCTTTCTGTTATTGGTGCTGCTAAAGTTTCTCAGTTTGAGATTCTTTGTTTTTCTCTTGGCTTTGAACCCTCAGTTGGGTTATTTAGGTGTTTTTATTTTTCAGTCTCAGAAAAATGGCTGGCTATCCTTTAGTAAACGAGTTGATAGTTTTGGCGTTTGCTATACTAAACCCATTGATTCTCTTAAAAGTTGGAATGACCACTTCTTTTGGGTTGATTCCTTTGCTTGTCCTGCTATTCATCCCTTCCATGGTGGGAAATGCGTTCTCAAGGACGCTACTCCTAGGGATGATGAGTTTGATGCTGGGCACTTTTCTTCCCTTGTTGCCCATGCTTCTCCTTTTCACAATTTTCCGGAGCCCTTTCTTTGCTTGGTTGGGTTAAGCCGTAATTACACTTTGAACGAATATTCTTACCTTGTGTTCTATGATGAAGATGATCGGGGTGGGTACACCACGTTTATGTCTGTTCACTTGTTATTATGTTTTTGTGTAGTCTAAACCGTGTTTCTTTTTCTTCTACTTTTTGCAATGATGGATTTGCTATCGTTAGTTCAAATGAAGGATCCCATGAAGTTAAAGGTTGGTTCTCGACTGCTAGAAAAAGATGAGCCTCCGTTGCTGGAACTAACCAAGGGCCGGACTGTTTCTCTTGCCCCTTCATCTTCTGGTGATGAATTGGGGGCTGATGGAAATGTGGGTACTGGTTCGGAAGCTGGGACTTCTCGGTTATGTGATGATTATGTGGATGTGAATGTTGTATAGCCTGGTCATTCTGCTACTGAGGCTGATCTTCTAATGTCTGAAGCTACTTTTGGTACCTTTTCGGCGTCTATTTGTTATGTTGCCTCAGGTTCTCGAAGGAAATGAAGGAAGGTTTGCACCGAGCTTGTTTATCTTCCTAAGAAGTTAAGGAGTGACCATATGTGTTCAGGTAGAGCTTCAACTGGTGGTAAGTCTTCGGAATCTATACAGTTGTTTGCTCAAAGTACGTACTCTCTTGAATTTTGTTTGAATGCTTTACCCACTCATTCTTCTTCTTCTCCTTCGTTATCAATTACTCCCATTCATGAAACTCGGATGTCTACTGAGTCTGAATCTGGTTTTCTCCATCTTCCTCTTGACTTTGCTCACTTTCTGTTTGTTCTTTGTTTCTTGGCAGGTCCCCTTTGCCGGTCATGACGGACGCTGTCGTTACTACTGTCCTTTCTGTTGCTGAAAAGGAGAAGGATCAAGTAGATATGCCTTCCTTCCTTCCTGACAGTTCTCACTCTGCTGGCGGTGTTCACCCAGTTCTTGACGACTTTTCTGATTGTGATATCTCGGTTGGAGATATCCGTGCTGTTGATGATTCGGATTCTAGCTCTTCGGCTGGTATTTATGTTCCAAAATGGAATGTTGCTAAGAATTCACTCTTTGATGATGCTGACGAATGTCGTGGTATGGTGGATGAGTTTGCTCATCCTTGCTATTTTCTTCTGTTTGTGAGATGGGGTATGATCGCCTTCTTGCTGAGTTCAATGTTGCTACGGTACGACAGGTGTGCTTTAGTTCTGAAGTTCGTATGCGGTTGGAGTATAATATGATGGAGAGGAAATGCCTATCATCTTTGTTAGAGGAGAGGGAAAAGGAGATTTCGACCCTTAAGGCTAAAGCTACTGAGGCTGCATCATCTGGGTTGGCTTTCGTTGTTGGGTTTTCTGCAGCTCCTACTGCGGAACTTATTTCGTTGAAGAATCAGAATTCTGCCCTTGAGCGGGAACGAGATTCCCTTCGGGCTGAGTTAGCGGAACTTCGATCGTCTTTTGATGGGAAAGATTCTGAGTGTCCACCCTGAGGGCTGAAGTTGATGTTCTCAAATCTCAGAATGCTATTATTTCCGGACAGGTATGCATCAGTGATTTTTTTTGTCATTTTTTCTACATGCTTATCCTTCCGTTGTGTTTTGACTTTTTGTTTTGTTCGTAGATACGTACTTTAGAGTCCTCATGCTCTGAGCTTCGTAGCCAAATTCCTTCTTTTGATGCTCTGAGGGAAGAGTTTTGCAAGACTCAAGATGTGAAGGCGACTGCGATTATAAAGAAGGTTGATTCAGCAGTTTCCGATTTGTCTGTGTTGGCTCTTCACCTTGATGAGGAGTTTTATCCTCGCTTTCTTACTTTGTTGTCCAGCCGGCGTTGGTTGTTAACTAATGGCATGAGCCTTGCTGTGTTCAAATTTTTGAATTCTACCGAGTATTCTACAACAATGGTGGAAGTTATCAGTCGTGCTATTGATAAAGGCATGCAAGTTGGACTTGCGGCGGGTATTATTCATGGTAAAGAGAAAAAAGATCTTGTAGATCTTGATGCGTATGACCCTTTTGTGGAAGCTCGCTATCTTTCCACCATGAAGGCCCTTGCGGATTTAGAGTTTTCCTTGCTCTCCACTCTTAAGTCTAACAAGGATGCTGGAATTACGAAGATTATGGATCTTCTTCGGGTTCAGGGGCCGCATGCGAATGCTCCTATGATTGCTGGGTTACAGACTGATCTTGAACAACTTGTGGTTCCTGTATATGACAGGGATACTAGCGCTATTATTGGCACTGGCTCATTGGTCTCGTTCTCTGGGAGTAGTTCAGAGAAGGGTTGATCAATTTAGGAAGTGTCTTGCTGCTCATCAGCCACCGTTGCTGATGTTTATAATTCTTCAGTTGATCCTTTGTCCGCCCGTAATGTTATGGGTTCGGAAGGACTTTCATCTGGTGAGTTGGCTTTGACTTCTACTACTTCCTTGCCACTTGCGCTTGTTCCTGCTAGTGTCTCTGCTGTCTCTGTGAGGCCCCTTTCTACCAACGATTATGATGTTGGAGGGTCCGGTGTTATTATTGACATAGCAGATGATCCGCACCCTGAAGTGAGTAAAATCCCCTCCGCTATGTCTGAGCCTGAAGCAAGTGCGATTGTCTTGGAGCAAAGATAGTTTAATTTGTTTTCTTGGATGTTTGTAATCCTTTGAACGATATTTAGCTTTCCATGTCTTGTAATGTTTACAATGGTTGCGTGCAACTTTTCTTTTTAATTTTTGCTTCTGCACATTGTTTTTGACTTGTGCTATGCTACTATCTTTCTGTCATACAGATATGTATGCTTTTAACCCCTTCTGCGCACATTGTTTTGTGCGGTGCTATTATTTTAACGTTATACGGATATGGACGTTTTTAATAGTCTTTTGTGAACACTACTTTTTGAATTTGTGCGTTGCTATTGTTTTAACGTTATAAGGATATGCACGTTTGTAATAGTCTTCGGATAATTTTGGGTTATCCTCCTAGTACTGGGCATGCAATACCTCTTATGTACTTTGGTGATTATGTTGTTCACCTTTTTGTTATTCTTGATAACTCTTTGTTATTCGGAAATAACATTCTTTGGGTCGTGCCCAATCTTGTGCTTGCGCGTCTTATGCACTTAATCAAAATGAATTTATTGAAAAAATAAAACAATGAAGGTACCTAATCTTCACTTTTTTATTGATTTGATATATTTCAAAATACATTACAAAAATTTGTAAATTCAAGTACATTATACATTTTTTCTATTGTCAATTGCTCTTACCCTTTTTGTTCTGAGTCTAATGGCCACTGGGGCCGTGTCTCTTCCGGAACTTTGTTGATGGCGGACATCATTTCTCTTTGAAGCTGTGCTTCTTGGAAGTTTTCTTCGTTTCTTTGTTCTTGCGGAAGTCTACTGTAACGGTTGCCCGTAATGGGTTGTCTTGTTCATAATAGATGTAATTTTCTTTCTTGAAGGATTGTCCTTGTTGGACGTGTTGTTGCTCCCGTTGTTATTTTCCGATGGCTTTCCCGGTGTGGGTAATGTCTTTGCGAGTATTATTTCTCCCTTGATGGGTATAGAATCCTCTTCTTGTCTATTACCCTTTTCTTGGAGAATTTCTTGGCGGTTGCTTCCTTGCGATGCTATCATTTTCTCCTGACGGTATTCCCTGAGGAATTACCAGGCTTGCTATTTTTCCTTGAAGGGCTGGAATGCTCGCCAAGTATGCTTATGCTTTTTTAGCAGCGAGTTTGCAATGCTGTAGGTCATGCAGCAAGTGCGATAGGCCTTTCAAGGATTTTTCCGGATAACTCCGTCCCTCTGTGTGATGGCATGGCCTATTGGGGTAGCTTTTATATATGTATCCCGGCACCCGAAAATTGGTCAACTTTACCTTAAACTAAGTCTATCCAACCCGATCTGTGTGGATTGGTAGACGTGTGCTTGTTTGGGGGTCGGGCTACAACAAAAAGAGGACGAAGGCGTAATTTTCATCCTTTGTTGCTTGTCGTTGTAAGGGAAGCTTCTTATTGGTTAGGAACTATCTGATGCAATTCATTGTTCCTAACATTCTTTTCTACCCTTCCCTAAGGACCCATCCTTTTCCACGCTCTATCACTCCCTATACTACCAGTTCACTTCCGACGTGCCTCCTTGTCCTGGCAGCCACCGAATTTGACCCGTGAGTACCTGCACTGTCTCATTTCCCAGCGGCTACTGGGAGTCTAATCAACAGTACGACTCCAGTCGTGGAAGTCGCCACGTTAATTGGCAAGGTACTTGGAAATGCCATAGAAGGAGGTTTGAGTGAAGGGGTGTTATGAAGCATTGTGGTGGTGGGTTATTAGTCGTGATTTTAGAACGACTAATTGTTATTAGCAGTCATTTAATAACATGTTTTGGTTTCCTCAACGTTTACTTTTATGTTTTTCTTTTGGGGGGTAAAGGTTTAGGCTGTGTGTGACTTTTTTGAGGACAATCGTATGTGAACGACATATTGCTATTGAAGATTGATTGTATTTCTTCTTCCCTATGTGCCATCGTACTCTTCTTCTGAATAACATCTTCAGCTTCTTTCAAAGTAACTTTTATGAGTTTCTTGTGATTTTTGTTGTTAAGATGCTTGATGCTAGAGGACAACGTTTATTTTTTGACTTTTCTGCCTTCCCCCTTTTTTACTTCACATATTTATAGCAAAGATTTTACTCCTTCTGCATGCGGTAACATTTTCTTTTTCCTACTATTTGGTAGGTTGGCACGTGCCTAGGCTCGTAGCCTGGGCGCCTGTTTTCCCTGCTAGATTTGACATAAAATTCCTTAGGAAGGAACTTAAATTTGTACTTGCAGATTTTCTCTCCTATTTAATATTTGGATAAGGTTTATCCTTTTGCTTCCGCCCTTTCCTGGTTGTTATCGAGGACTTTCCATCCCAAGGCCGTATCCTTCTCCTAATTTTACTTTTTCCACATTGTGGCATTTGTATTTTGTGCCTGTCGTGACTCTTTGCTTGCTTCTTTCGGAGTGTTGCCCTTTCTGGAGCCGATTTTCCTTGAGCCGCAGATTTTTGTACTTTTATTCTCTGAAAATAATCTCCGTAAGGTCTTTTCACGTATGTTATTAGTCCTACGTACACCCGTGGTGCGTTTGGTATCCTTCGTCTTCCATGTTGGCTTCTTTTTATGTGACCTTCCACGATTTGATTGTTTTAAAGTAATGGGGTGCTTCTTCAACATTTTTACTTACTTCTTGAGTCTTCTCGGTGACTGATTTCTCTTATTATATTTAATTGCTCGCCTCCTTACTTTGTTTTTTGACTTGAGCCTTTTGAGTCTTTACTTGTTAAGGTTTATGAGATCGGGACTTGTAGGATCTTACATATGTTGTGTTAATGATGATTCGGGTGGCCTTGGATGGTGATGATACAAGAAAGCCATGGTTTTAGAGAGATGAAGAGAGGAGAGGATGATTCTAGAGAGATAAACAAAAAGAAAGGTTAGATTGAGAATGAAGCACCACCCCTTCCAAGGATGGAAGGGGCTTTTATAGTTACAACTAATATGCCCTCCTGTCGGGCTGTGGATCAGGCATACAGTGGGTAAAGACCCGTCCTTCCTCCACGGTGTTACTCTAAGCTAATAACTAACTAATAAACTGGTAAATAACGTAATGTCTACGAGCTAACTTATGCTAGACTATAGTTGGGGTGACCGACACTTCACTATGGAATTTCCAATTCCTAACAATCTCCCCCTAAGGGAGGTCACCCCGTGATTTACATTTCGAATCCTAGCATTCTATTTTATCTTTAGTCTTGAGCTCGTAGACTTCAATTCTTCAAATACAGCATTCTTTGTGCTTAAGCCGTGACTCTTCATAGTCCGCATAGTTTTGTACTTTCAGTGGAGGTCTTTGAACTGATCCACATCTTGATGATCTTTGAGTTTTCTTTGAGATCATTAGCCACATTAAATCTCTGGATCACCCTTTGTTGTGTTGCCGTCATGTGATGTTGTAACATTTCGACCGACATGCTCACACTTTCTGGATCATGACATCTTTTCATCAGATTAGCGGAAGCTTTACTGGTTCATGATATTTGCAGCTATCAGAGCCAGGTTATGTAGATAAGCACTTGTCATGATTTCTTTAATTAAGTGTGGATGCTGTGAGCATGCGGCTTTGGATTGACTCCTCAATTCTGATCAGCTACAACCGTCGGGTGTTCCTGCATACAACAGTTAGCAATAAAGCGCACGAAAGTGTCTTTGATCACTTTCGTTGAATTGAGGTGCACGGCCCACGGTTCCCCGTTGATCAGTACAAGTACTGCCTGTGATCAGGTATAATTACGAGGAATCTCCTTGACAGGGTTTCGCAGCTGCACTAGCTGTTCTCAAACTGGAACATCTCAAAGAAGACAACACGGAGTGAGTGAACCAGCGAATTGAGATTCACTGATTGATGAAAATGATTTGAAAACAATCGTGTATTGCTTAATAGAAAGTGTTTTGCAATACAATGAAGGTTTTATGGAAAATCAATTATCAATCATAAATACCCTTTAATTTTGAAACATTAATACACAGTCGATGTGCTATGGAAAAGAACTTTTAAGCACAACGATTGGTTTTTCAAAGATATCCGTCAATTCATTTCCTGGACCAAGGTTGATTCAAGATTGAATCACCCCGTCGTTTCTATCCAGTTGTCACAAGCTTGATCTTTTGCAAGATCTCACATGTCACCCACCAAGAGCTTGTTTGATGTTGGCTCTAGAAGGATTTCCATCTTCATCTTGAATATTTAACATATCACTCGGATGTTCTGGCAAATACCACAAAGATAATGCGTAGGACTCTTAATATATTCTTACTTTCCACATAGTGTGAAACAGCAAGTCTTCATTAATTTTTTGTCATAATGAGATATTTTGGATGATCTCTTGGCTCTAGACTCAATAGTGCATTTTGGTTTCCTATGCCGGAGACGAGGGAGAGGGTCTCCTTCTTCAATATCAACAATCTCTAAGAGAAAGTCGATAGATTATGTAGGTTCCCCGTGAGAATAAAACAAGTCCTTTTAAGAGGAACTTGAGTAGCTTGGGAAGATTAGTGCAGTGCATCACTGGGTCCATGATGTCTTGTCTTCAATACCAGTGTTACCTAAGTAACCACCAGTAGCATATGTATTGAACCCGGTTTCTGCCCTAAGGTTGAATTGTTTGAGGGCTATTTCTTTTCACCCTTTTCACATTCATTTCTTTTTCATTCTCCAACCCCTTCAGTGCTTACCAAGACTTCATTACTAGAACCTTGTTGGGTTTATTCTTGTTCTAGCTCTATCTCAGTCCGCACTCTTCCCATTTCTCACTTTTCTCCTTTTTTCAATATACCTAAGGACTTCTACACTATCTAGTGGATTGTCCCTGGGTAGATCCCTCCGGCACTGGCGGGATCGTGGGAACTAATACCTAACCTTATCATCCTTATAACTCCAATTACATAAAGTAAAATGGTCGGTCTTTTGGTATTGTTCTTTCCTTCTTGAAACCAATTGAAAAGTCATTTGGAAAAATCAATCAAGGTACTTGTGATATAAAATCAAAGCATTTTGTACCTTAATAGTTTTTGATCATTTAGAAATGCTCCCCTTCAACATATGCATATGATTTTGAAATTGTTTCGCACATGTAGGCAAGAGTTCTTTGAAATATATTCTTGATCACAATTTTCATAGAAAAAGCCATTTGATTTTCTTGGTAAATTCTCCCCCTCAAAATGTGCGTTGGTTATTTGAAACCATTTAACACATAGAGGAAAGAGTTCTTTGAAGAAGTACATCCACGATCACAAAAGCCATTAAGAAACCATTCGCTCCCCCTCAATATGTGCATTGATAAACGAAAGAGTTTAGCACATATTAAAGAGAACTTGCACTTTGAATCAAAACGATCATCATTTATCATATTTCATATTAAATCACAAATTCTCCCCCGATCAAAAATATCAAACCCTTTGAGATTTTGGATCCTAAGTGATTTAATAAGGTTTGGAAAACATGAGAGAATATGTGGCCTTGTTTAAATACTCTTTTGGTTTTTGGTAAAATGCTCCTCCACAATCATGTGCATTGTGTATTTCAAAATCGTTTGGCACATGAAGGAAGAAGTGCTTTTGAAACAATCACCCTTTAAAAACCGATTTGAGATTTAAATCATGATCTCTCCCCCGATCAAAAATTTCAAACCAATTGAGATTTGTGATCCCAATTGATTTAAATCATTTAGAAACTTTTGAGGAAAGACGTGGCAAGATTTAATTTTTGAAATTGACTGATGAGGACCAATTTAAGACGTTAAAGATTGTTAGTGTCAGGTATGATAGTTTTAAGAGATCTTTAAGTAAAATAAAACAATTTCACAATCAAACAAGAACAGAAAAAATTTCATTTTGAAAGATCTTTAAGTTTTAAAGAAAATCATACCATGACATAACATTGAATCTTTAGATCACCACTTATTTTTGTACAAACCGGACTTTTATGAAGAAATATCGTTTGAAAATACTTGAGTTTGAAATCACTCTCCCCCTCAATCAATGACCGTAGTCGTTGATTGAGTGACTTTAGTTTAAAATGAAGTCCGGTTGATTTCCAAAATTTGAGTCCAATTTATTTTCAAAAACAATATTTTTCCATTTTCAAAACAGTATTTTCAGAATGTTTTAAAAATGTTATCATCCACTACTTGTCCTGCACAAAGATACGTTAGGTGGTTGGGCTGCTTTTGTTGTTGTTGCTGGAGGTTTGGAAGAAAACCATCTGCTGATGCAGTGAGACCTCTTACGTTGCATTTTTTCATGCCAACTCTCCATAGAAGTCAAATTAAGCTCCGTTTCTTCATTTGTCAACCCAAGATATAGTTACCCTTTCCTTTCGGCATCCAGTCATATTCATTGTGGGATCCGGATCGGGAACATTCTTTTAAACCATGTTATCTGCATACGTTAGTGAACACAGATAGACATATATGGTGGTCGACAACACCCAAACAGCAATCGACTAATAAAAGTCAATTCAACATATCAATCAGATCATATAAAGGTATGGGATTTAGGTTTTTATCTAACTCTAACCATCTAATCCTAACAATCATATCCTAGGCACCTAGTCCTTCAACGTAGGTTAACATGTTTTACATTTAAGTATATAGGATAATTAGATAATTCCGTTAGATGATATAAATTTGAAAACATTCTCCCCCTCAATCAATGACTTATTTTCTGAAAAGTATAAAAGCGCTGAAGTCATTGATTGAGTTTTCAATTTTTATGAAAACTCTGAATCTGATTGATTTACAAGCAACTCATTTACCACCATTTTGTTAAAAAAAATATTTTCTGAAGAATTTTTTAAGGAAAAATATTTTCCTCAATATGTATTAGGATAAGTGCACGAAATATTTGAGTAGGAACAGCAGTCCTTCGACATACTTTCCTCAATATGTATTAGGATAAGTGCACGAAATATTTGAAAATTTGGTTTAGCGCAGCACTTTCCTTTCTAGATCGAAGAGCGGCTTGCTATCAGAAATAATAGCAAACCATGTTTTAAGAACGGGTTACAGTCTGAAATAACTGCAAGCCATATGATTTGTGACATGTTTTGAAAAAGAATATTTACACCTCCTGCTCGAACTTCATCTATGGTCACGTGCCATTATTGAATGACATTTCTAAGACGGTAGATGTTATCCATACCAGAAGACATATCTTTGAAAAACAATATTTTTGGTATGTTTCAAATTTTCTGATTTTTATGGGTTTTTGTTGATTTTATATTTTTCTATTTTCTTTTTACTGGTTTTATATTTTTGTATTTTGGTTTTTGATAAATATATACAAAGATAGAGTAGATGATATAGTTTAAGAAGGAAGATGATACGAGTACCGAGATAAGGATATCAAGCAGCCCCGTTGAAGAAGATAGAAGTCATCATCTCTTAAACATTCACCACCAAAGCTTCCGCGGCTCCCAGAATAGAAGATAGAACATAAGCCTTTGAGAAAAAGAGACTTGGCAGCTTCCCCTCAAACCGAAAATCCATTAGATGAGCAGATTCAAAGCTCTATTTCAAGCTTGCCTTAGCCAGGTGCACATAGGAGCACACCATTATCATAAATCCCACTGCTCCTTTTAAGAACGATAATCGAGATTCTTTGTTCGGGGTTATATCATCCAATAGAAGAACATCAACGTATCATCCCACTTTTGAATGAATCTTCTCAAATTCCTTTTACACTGAACTCAGTGAATAAATGTCACGAACCCGAATACACATATACCCAAAGAAAGAGAAACTTATACCATCAAAGTAGCAGATTAAGTTTAAAATTCAAAGAATGACCCCGATGTATACTTTCTCTCCCCTGATGATAGTGTATGAGGCTGAAGACCCTGAAATACCCAAATATCGAAAGAAATAATGACCGATAATCATTGAAGAAGCAGGTTGTATCACTGATTATCTCTGCGGATGTCATCTCCGGAATAAGTGATTAAGCTCTCAAGTAAAGCAGCTGAGCGTCCCCAATGTACCCATTTTTCTCCCTTTGAATAGCTCACATGTGTACCTCTTTTATCAGCAGAAACTATCTTCCATCTCTTCTCCCACGTAGTTGGAATAAGAACATTAAAATCCACTCGATACACTGAGTTTCTCTGCGGTCATGAAATTTGTCTTCCCGGGATAACTTCAATCACTTAGAAGTATTAAGTTCATCATGTGTACTCGTTATGCTTTTAGATGTATGTCTCCTTCCCCCTTGCTGGTTTTGATACTTCAGAATCAGCAACACAATATAAGTCCAGATACAAGAAATCTTTTGAGAAGAACACTTTGTAATCTTTGTGAGAATCAATTTGCTGAAGAATGTGAGCAAGTCTAATTGGGGATTGAATCTGACTTTTCACTCTCCCCCAATTAGTGCTCTCCCCTAAACTGGCAATCTTTTCGATGAATGCCCGGAATAAGAAGAAGTCTTTAGATCGTCAAATGCAACTCGTCTTTAGTCTTCTAAAATGCAGCAGAAAATGTAGAACAGACTGTAGACTCGACCTTCTTCAAGATTGTCCAGTTGGGGAATAGAAAGTTAACATCTTCTTCTCACCACATGCATTCCCGTTAAATTGTATATAGAAAATCCCCTTAAATCAAATCCCTCCCAATCAAACAAGAACATAAAGATGTTCATCAAGGAAATCAGCCCCGCAACTAGAAGCACTTTGTCATTAATCTCAATAGTCCGTGAGAAGATGTCAACCAACGGCTCTAAGAAGAAACTCCATGTAAAGATGACCCAATAAGAAGAAGCTCGGTTCTTACATGAGTTAGGAGCCGTTTGACCATTTATTCTCATATATCAATCAACCATGCAGTAAATTCACACTTCTTCTCCCCCTCAAGAATTGCATACGGAAATGCCATTCTTGATTGAATAAGTGAACATCATCCAAATGTAGTATTTTCACACTTCTCCCCCGCAAAATTAGCACATGATGTCACCATCTTCATTGTATTGAGCAAGTGCAATAAGAGTAATTATTAGTAGTCCAGTTCACTTGATGACTGAAGTGCATGGAAAAAACATGAAGCATGTTGATAAGAATGGTCATAAATAAGAAGATTTCTCTTCTTCGGAAGATAAAGCTCACTGAGACGTACACTTTTCTTTTCTTTAGAGTACGAGGCTTGAACTGTTGTGTTCAAACATCATTATGTTGAAGTACGAGGCATGAACTGATGTGAACAGACGTCATAATCTCTCTCTTTTCAATCTCTCTTGGCAAACTTGTCATCAAACCCATTATCATTCAGTAGGCTCTTTGTCGTGACAGCTGATGGAGAAAACCCAATATGATGAATTTGACCTTGAAGTAAACTAACCCGAACTCGTGACTTAAACTTGCACATATGTAACAAAGAGCGGTGCCGAGAATTCATGCCCATTTGAATCTCTAACTACTCTATACTCTTCAACCAACCAACCATCAAGTAATAGACGTACATCACCTCTTGAAGATCCACAATTCAATGTGACACTGAGCACTACAACGTAACTCCTTAAAGTGATAGTTATTTTGTGGTGGTAAGAGCCCAATTCCCCCAAGTGGTAAAAGAAAAAGGAAAAGTCACCCAAAAATAACTAGATTTCCAAGTCTTCGTTTTTGAAAAAGCTCGAACAAGGATCTCGAAGAATCTTCATCCAACCATCCCCGATACCTTCAGATACTAAGTACACTTGCCCGTGACATTTCACTTCAACCTCAAATAGATAATACTGAATTAACGCCGATGTCACATCTTCTGGTTAAAAGCTCAAATCTAGCCTTGTTTGACGTTTTAATTGAACTATGATAATGGTTTCATCCCGACCATGGTTAGAAGCACATAACCCCGTAAAACTTTGAAATAACCAAACTGCCATGAAGAAAATCCAAACAAACACCCAATTCATGAAGTACACTCTTTTATCCCTTCTTCGAAGTAGAAACCATAGTACCAGCATCAGATAAGATCCAGAAATACACTTTCCTTTCTCCAGGATGGTTCTATCATTACGAGATTTTATAACTCTATGGTTTAAACCGAGAAATAGTTTCTTTCGCGGGATTTTACAAAACCAAGAATAAACCGTAAGATAGATCCGGAAATGCACTTTACAATTACCAGGATGTTTCCATTGTCACGGGATTTTACAAATCTATGATTTAAACTGAGAAATAGATTCTTTCGTGGGATTTTACAAAATCAATACAAAACCGTAAACAATGTTAGTTTGAACGTGTTATGACAACTTTGTTTTTGGTGAATATCTGCTTTAGGGGAACATGCAGCGGTTCATCAACAATTCATCTTCATCATCACCAATTCATTACCCATATGTAGACAGCTTTACAAACCATACTAAGTCAAGTAGTATATACTACTTCCCCCTGAAGGTTGACCGTAACACATCAAAGTACACGTTTCTCCCCCATGATGGTTTCGAACTTTCGGAAGCATCATAACGTATACGACCATTTGCACGAGAAGTTGTTAGGATTTAGTAAATCCAGGTATTAAAGTGTCGGTCACCTCAAGGATATGTAATCGTTAGAAAGCTCGTAGTCGTAGTTATTTTATGATTAAGTAGTATTTAGTTATGTAACACCGTGGAGGACAGACGGGTCTTTACCCACTGTATGCCTGATCCACAGCCTGTCAGGTGGCATTTTATGTAAGGACTATAAATACTCTCTACCTCCCAAGGTAGAGAGTTGGAGCTCATAATAAGATTTTTCTTTCTCTCACTAAAGTTCCCAAACCTGTAACTCTTTCTCTCTCTAGAAATCATCTTGTACGCCTAATATGTTTGTGATTTTATGTGTATGTGAAATCCAATATGTTACAAATGGTATCAAGAGCCATGGTTAGATCATCTCTTACATATCCTTGGATTTCTAGTGGTTTTTAGATGGTTTTTGAGTTTGAAAAAGTATAGTGGTTTTTGCATCATTTGGTTCATTTCTAGTGTTAAAGTTTGAATCTTGGGTGTACTTTTGTGTTTAGAATCATTGTATGTGTTTGGGTTTTGCTTTAGTAAGCTTGAATCACTGTGGTTGAGCTTGTTTTGGATTGAAAAGTGTGTTTTTAAAGTTTTTCTTGGTAGCGACTTAGCTCTCGGAGTGAATTTCATCCTAGCGACTTGCTTCAGTAAAAGGTAGCGAGTTGTAGTGAGTTTTGGTAGCGACTTGTCTTTTGAGACAAGCCGACAAACAGTACACTTAGTGGATTCTCCACTACGGGTAGCGACTTGGTAAGGTAGCGACTTGCTTTCAATTTTGATAGCGACTTGTTCTTAAGTTTCTTAGCGACTTGGTGTTAGCGATTTGGACCTTAGCGAGTTGCTATTTAGCGACTTGAAGTCTTAGCGATTTGGTGCGTAGCGACTTGCTGTCAAAATTCGTAGCGATTGGGAACTTAGCGACTTGTCTTCTAATTACTTAGCAACTTGGTGCTTAGCGACTTGGTTCAAGGATTCTTAGCGACTTGGTTGACTCTTATGTGTAATACGGTTTTCTCTTGGTTTAGTAAAATCCCGTGAAAGAATCTATTTCCCGGTTTAATCATTGAGTTATAAAATCCCGTGTAATCTTTAAACATGTCTACCAACATACCTACAATCATCTCCACTGTTGCCGAGGATGTTCAAGCAGCTGGTTCAGATACTCGTCCACCCATGCTTGACAGAACTGACTACGACTCTTGGGCTCAAAGAATCATATTGTACTGTCTTGGAAAGGAAAATGGGGTCAACATTCTCAAATCGATTGATGAAGGACCTTATCAGATTGAGACTACAAGAGACTTAATTGATACAGTTGCAGATGGAACAATGATCTATGGAATAGACAGACCAAAGACATATGATGAGCTCAATGATAAGGAGAAAAAGAGATACGATACTGATATCAGGGATTCTAACATCATACTTCAAGGTCTTCCAAAGGATATCTACAAGCTTATCAATCACAACACTGAAGCCAAGGCAGTGTGGGATAATGTCAAGATGCTTCTCTCAGGTTCTGAATTAACTATGGAAGACAGAGAATCACAACTCTATGATGAATTTGAGCACTTCAAGATGAAACCAGATGAGAGTGTCTATGAGTATTACGTGAGATTCCACAAGCTTGTTAATGATATGAGGAATATTAAAATGACCATGCCAAACATTCAGTTGAACTCAAAATTTGTGAACAACATGAATCATGAATGGCACAAGTTTGTCACTTCTGTGAAGCTAACCAAAGGATTGAAGAATACAAACTAGAGCAACTCTATGCATTCCTTCTTCAGAATGAGAGACATGCTATGTTTGAAAAAAGGATTCTTGATCAGTTCAAAACCAACCAGGGAGAAACAAGTTCATCAAATGATTCAACAACATTTTACACCAATTTTGGAATTACCACCAAAGCTTCTCAAGTTATACCCATGGGTAATGGTAATCACAAACTCATTCCCGATCCAATGTTCAAACAAGCTGATGCTGATGCACGCGTGGGAAACTTCATTAATCAACTGGCTCTCATGATTAGTCAAAACATGAACTCTCTCCCACACACCAACAACAACCTCAGAACAGCATCCAATCCACACAATCAAGCCACTGTTAGAGATGGGAAGGTTATGGTACAACCAGTTCAAGAAAGGTAGTATGAACAAGGAAGAGGTGGAGTTGGTAGAGGATATGTGGCAAATCAGATTACGGGAAGGAATGGAAATCAAGGACAAGCAAAGCCGATCAAGTGTTACAACTGTGGTGGTGAGGGACATACTGCAAGGAACTGCACATCGCCAAAACGCCCTCAGAATGCAGAGTACTTCAGGGATAAGATGTTGCTTGTGCAAGCTCAGGATAATGGTGCAGCTTTGGATGAAAATGAGTTGTTGTTTCTTGCTGAGGGAAATGCTAAGACATATGATGCAGATGTGGATGAGCAGCCAATTCAGGAGATAGGTCATAATCATCATAATGCTTTTCAAGTTGCAGACTGTGATGCATACGACTCTGACGTCGATGATGAACCTACTGCACAAACAATTTTCATGGCTAGCATTTCTCCAATGGTCTCTCCAAAGGTCCCCTCACCACAGCAAGCTAGTCCATCCAAAGAATCAATCATCTCAGAGGTATTAAAACTATACGATGATGTTGATGTGCAAAAGATACATAACAAAGTAAAATCAACTGAAACTTTTGAGTCAGATATTGAAAATATGGGCAATATCAATGTTGTCCCATATGATCAATATGTGAAACAAAGTGAAAGTGAGACTGTACCAAGTGATGCATCTTCTGCAGTCAATGATGACTATATTTTTGATGAATACACTGCATGTATCCCTGATAATTCTGTAGTCTCTGAACTGAATGCCTATAAAGAACGTGATGCTATTTATGAACAGCGTGCTAAGTTTGAGTTAACCACCCGTGAGCAGGAAATGGATGACCAAATGCGTACAACTATTAGAAAAAGTAAGTTTAGAGAAAAAGTATTAAAACAAGAGTTAAACTCCTTACAAGAAAAGCTTTCTAAAACTGCTAAGCAAAAACAAGAACTTCAAGAAAATGTTAAAATGCTTAAGCAAGAATTCAGTGCTAAGGAATCAAAACTTTTGAATGATTTTTCTAATCTAAAAACCTTGAAAAACAAGCTTGAAAATAAGTTGTACGTACAAGGGAATACCATTCAGACTGCTCACATGATCACGAAGCATAGAGTTCTCAGCGATAAGCATAGTATCCCCATTATAAAGGAAGCCAACCCTGAGTATGGTAAGATAGCAAAAGCTGCTCAAAATGTAATCTATGATGGCAATGAGATTCTTAAACCTAGAAAGACACCTAGTTTCATTGATTGCACTGAGGAAGATAGAAAATTAGATGATGCATCTAGGGAGAAAATGGATAAGAAGCTTAACGATCCCAAGTGCAAAGAGAATAAGATCATTGTCAAACCCCATGATTACAAAAAGGAAAATTGGATCTCCTTAAACAAGTTTAAGCCTCAAACTTTGTTAACACCTGAACATGTGTTCTGGAAAAAGGACTTAGATAAGCAAAAAGCTGAAAATCTTGTTGAAACAAACCCTCCCCTTAGGAAAATGCCTGCAGTGACTGTGTATCCTCCAAATACACCAATGCATTTAGTTCCTAGAACTATTGCCACTAAGAGCAAGACCTTAATCAGTCAATATGTTATTTTTCAATTATTTGTTGACTTTGAGAAAACTTGTAAGAAAAGGATCACACCCACTGGGATAACTGAAGGGGAAAGGGGTTTTGAGCAAACAAAAGAATGTTATTTAACGGAGGTCATGCTTTTCTTTAAACAACTAAAAGATCAATTTGAGAGTCTTAAAAAGGGGATAGATACATATATTAAAGGAATGGAAAAGGAATTTGATGCAATGATTGTTGAGGTTAGTGACTATGAGCGAGAATTAAAATATAATGAGATTGAGAGGAAGAACTTGCATACCTTGAATGAGAATCTTATTTCTGAATGTATCTCTCGAGATGTGTTCTATACTGCCACTAATTGTTCTATTACTGCTTCTCAATTTCATGAATTATCTATTGCTTTGAAAGTCTCCCATGATCGTGTCATTGAGCTTGAAATCAAAAACTCTAAACTAAGTGAGAAAATTGAACAGGATGATCACGATAATTTGGTAAAACATTTTTCTAAACTAGAAGTTGAACATTTTGATTTACAACTAAAATATCAACATCTCAAAGAAAATGTTAAAACCTCAAACATCAAGATATCTTCAGATGTTCCAGAGTTTGATGCAGTTTTTGAAATAAACAAACGTGATGAACAGATTCAAGCTCACTGTAACACGATCAGAAAGTTGAAAGTCCAAATTTCTCAATTAAAGGGTGAAAAGAACAATATGACTGGCTCCCAAATGCCTCCTCCTTTAGATTCTCGGAATTCTCAAAACTTTCATCTTCAAAACTTGGTTCATGCTTTACAAAAGGAAAATGAGAGTTTTCTAGAAGAAAATGAAAAGGTTAAACGTCATTTCAATGAGTTATTTGAGTCAATAAAAGTCACTCGTAAAAAAAATAATGAACAAATAACTTCGTTGCAAAAGGAAATTGAGAATCTGAAGAGTCAGGTAAAAGGGAAAATGCCAATGGCCAATGGGGAGAATGGTGCATCAAAGGTGCATGGTTGTAATAAATATGCTTTGTCTATGAAATATGTTCCTCCTCATCTTAGGAATAACAAACTTGCTATTCAAACATATTTCTCATACCTTAAGGACAACCTAGAATGTCTCCGTGAGATTGTAGAAGAGGATAAGTTAGAGAAACCACTTGATAATGCAATTCGCCATGCATGCTTATATGCCAAACGATCTCAAGAACTTCTAGAATGCTTAATTACAATATGCCCTAAATCCCTAGGTGTTGGAATCACTCCTAAACCTTAATTCAAGTGTTTATTACTCATATGTAATAGGTAGCTTATTATTGCCTTTATTTTTGTTTAAGGTCAAGCTTATGTAGAAGGCCCATAAGCTTAGGCCCATGTCCAATAAGGAAAAGGGAAGGAGTAGGAGTGTTGCCCTAGCTCCTTGCCTATAAATACTATGTAATAACCCTCACTTGAGGGTTGGTTGTTCAAGTTATTTCTTTCACTCACTCTCTACGCATAACCGTTTTCTTTATATCGTGTGTGTGTGTTTGGATACTTGATCAATCACCTTTATCTCTTTCTATTAAGCTTGTGTTGTAAAACTAGTGACCTAACAGTGGTATCAATCGCCTAACTAGTTGGGTGAATCGTTGTTTCTTGAAGTGGGTTTTTGGTCCTACGCGTAGAACAACGTTGATACTTTGGTTCGCTTAAAAACGTATTTTTTACACTTTTGAATCCAAGATTCTTGTACTTTCAACGTTTTAAGGTGTTAAAATACTTGTTTTTGGCAAAAAGTTTCAAACTTTATGCGTGGATCGTTGTTTTTAAACTATTTTTTATACGAGGGTTTCATTCTACGCTTAACTGTTTTAGGAGTTTTGGTTCATCAAGTTTCACACTTTTGTGTTATTTTGGTGATATTGAAGCTATCTCATCACAAAAATCTGGTTTAGAAACATCTTTGGGCATAATCATTTTTACGAGTAAGATTACGCGTATCAAAACCCTTATCTTACGCGTAACTTTATCCTTGGTTTGATCTTCAGTTTCGTGGTTTACTCCGTGTTTTCTTGCTTGGATAAGCCTGAAAATACGTCGACTTTGGATATCTTTTGCACTGTGATAGTGTAAAAGATCATTTGGGCAAAACCCTAAACTTACGCATAAGCATAAAGCTTACGCGTAGAATCCTACGCATAAGATTCATCTTACGCCTAAGCCTAGTCTTACGCATAAGGTAATCCTACGCCTAACTTTCTACGCCTAACTTTGTGTCTACGCATAACTTTAGTGCATTTACCCAACTTACGCGTAAGCTAAAACTACGCGTAACTCTCTTTGTTACGCGTAACTTTGGTGTTTTTACGCATAAGTCCTACTTGGTTTCTTGTGATTTCTACGCCTAAGGACACTTCATCAACAAAGGTTCATCCGACTACAAAGATCCATTTTTACCAACACAAGTTTTCAACATGTCACAACCACCATACTCTAACTATTTCCCTTACACTTATTCTCAACAACAACAACAACTAAGTCTACAACATCAACAATGGAATCAACAACAAGCAATTTATCTACAACAATTTAATCAACAACATACTCCACAACTTGGAGCAATTCCTCCACCACAAATGGTTCAAACACCGCCAACTCTTCAAGTTCAACCCTACATAAACGACTTCAATCAACATCCATCAAGGAACACTATGAAGGAACCCACTTGGTTTGCAAAGATGTGTGAAGCTTTAAGCAGCCAACAATCAATTCATGAGGCTAGATCACTTGACAGACCTCCAATGCTCACTCCAGGAAATTACGATCAATGGGTGATAAGGTTCTTTAGGTTTTGTGATCTGAAGAAGCCACATGGAAAGTTCTTATAGAAGTTTATCTTGGAAGGTCCATTTCAGATGCCTACTGTCATTGTACCCGGCGATCCAAATGCCAATCCACCAAGAGATGAACAAACAAACATTGCTACTGTTGCAGATTTAAATCCAGCAGAACTTCTACACTATGAAGCTGATCAGCTTGCAATGCAATATATCCTTTTAGGATTACCTAACCCAATTCTTCGAAGTGTTGATGCTCAAAAGACTGCAAAGGAAATGTGGGAACATATTCATCTTCTTATGGAAGGATCTGTACTCAATCAGGAGGATTTGGAATCCAAAATTTACTTGGCTTATGAACACTTCATGATTGAACCTGGAGAGACACTAGAGTCTTATCATCATCGATTTTCAGACATCATCAATGATTTGGATAAACACAACATCATCATGTTAAGAATTGCAGTGAATACTAAGTTCCTGAGTAGTCTTGGTCCTGAATGGGAGAAGTATGTCATTTTTCTCCGTCAAGCGAAGAATATGCATCATTCTACATATGGATTGTTGTACGATTACTTGAAGCCTCATGAAAAGGAAGTTGATCGGGAAAGGATTCTCCGTGCTCAAATTGCTCCACCTACACATCCGGAAAATCAACAACTTGCCTTATATGCTCAACAAAGTTATCCTCCTCAACAAGCAACTCAACCAACTGCCTCAGTCACACAAAACGATCATTCACAGCAACAATCTCAACAAAATCAATTGGTTCCATACAACAACAACAATGCTCAACCAATTGTCAGTGATGCTAATGAGGACATCGATCCGTTCGAAGCATTGCAACAAGGATTTGTTATGATTGCTAATGCTTTTGGCCATTATACCAACAAATCCAACAATCGTATTCGTTCCTCATCTAATACACGAAATCAGGCTGTTGTGAACAATGGACGAGTTGAAGTTCAGAATCGTGGTTATGGTCGTCAGATGGGCGGTGGTCAAGGGTTTAATGCTATGGGTAGAAACAACAACAGAGCTCAAGTGGTGGAACAGGGAAATGCTCAGAATGGGTTGAATGGTCTTCGATGCTACAACTGCAATGAGAAGGGACACTTAGCTAATACATGCCCAAAGCCGCGGACTAAGGCCAGTGCTTATTTCAAAGAGGCTCTTCTTTTGGCTCTTAAGCATGAAGCTGGTGGAACTCTCACAAACAAAGAACAGAGTTTTATGGCAGATGCAGACTCAGATGATGATATGGAGGACTTGCAGGCTAATGCAGCTGTTATGTTGATGGCTAATATGCATGAGTTACACATGAGTGACACAGGCCCAGTATATGACACTGATGGCTTGTCTCAGGTACCCAAACAAACCATATTTATCTCTGATCTAATATCTCCGCCAACATCTGAATCCGGCAAGGCTCAGAATGTTCAAAATGAGTCATCTACATCTCATTCCGACGATTTTCAATTAAACCCCGTAGTTACATTTGACGATCAAGATGACCTTATGGTTTCCTTTGACAATCAAATTGACTCCGTGGTTATACTTGAGGATCTAAATAATGATCATGTGGTGACTTCCGTTGAACAAGCTGACCTTTTGCCTCATCCAGATCTTGATCTTTTACTTAAAGACCAACAATCCTAAATTGAAGAATGTTGTGCATTAAATAAGGACTTAAAAAGTAAAAATGCATTGTTAACCAAGGATTTTGAATGCTTACAAATGCAACTCAACTTTTTTAAAACTCAAGAAAACTGTGAAAAAGGTTTTGAAGCCGCTTTTGCTAAATCTCATCAAAACGAAAAATATTTAGAGAGACAGATGCGTGATCTAGTCGCTTCGAAGAATGCTTTGTTGTCTGGGATAGAACAACTGAAACATGAACATAAAAAGCAAATTAACGCTCTTACCTTGGAAAATCAAAAAGCTAAGGCTGAGTTGTTAACTTGTCAAAAACAGTTCTCTGCATACAAAAAGCATTCAACGAAACGAATAGATGATCATCTTGAAGAAATCATCGGCTTGCAAAACAAACTTAAAGAGTTTAAAACTGTTGTTTATAAACATGGTGAGTCAGTAACTGCTATTGAAAAGTTTACTTTAAAACCCAATCCAAATGGATATGGACTGAATCTTGCTGATTACAAACCTAAGCTTTCAACCAAAGCATTCAAACCAAATCCTGAATTTTCCAGTGCAGAATATAAAATTGATAATTCTATTATGAATGTTGTTGAATATCATCGTCAAGAGGAATTAGATGCAGAAGACGAGAGTCGATCAAAATTAAAAAGTGTTGTTTACAACAAACCTTTTAATTATTTAAAACCGGTCACTTTCGTCACACCAACGGAAACTTCTAACACACCAAGGGTTATCATAAAAACGTCTGAGTCTTCTAATGTTAATCCCCAACCAGATTATGCACAAATTTATGGTCCTTTACCTTCCATCAGTGAAGTAAACTCAAAACCTGAAAATCGCAAAATTCTTAGATATTTTGATATTTTCATGGCTGACCTCAAAACTTTAGAACATGAGATAGAATATCATTCTGAAATAAAAGTTCAACACTTTCAATCGCCTCTAGCGCGAGAACAAAGAGACATTTTTCAGAAAAATCTTTTACCAAATGTTAAAAAATTTAAAAATTGTGCATTGTCTTGGGAACGAGACTTTCATAAGGAACTTGGAGTGATGAAGGTCGTTTTCGAGAAAACATAAACATCTATTTCTAATACTAAACGTAAAAAGAAAATGTTAAGAAAAGATGTTGATCGACTCTTGAATGATGTTATCTGTGCTGATATCCATAATGTTGTGTTATTGAATTATGTGCCATATGCATCTGATTATATCTCTGCTGATACTGTTGACTCTGTGGTAACTGTTGAGAATACTGATAATGTGCTTCAGATCGAGTCTTTAAAATCTGAAAATGAACGATTGCTTAACGAACTTTATAATGCAAAACGTCGACTTAATTGGTGTGAAAAAGATATTCACAATCAACAACTTGTGTTTCAAAACAAACTCGCTCAGTTGCGTGCAAAATCTTCTGATCCTAAAATTGAGCAACTGGATGATCAAAACGTGTCTTTGAAAAGTCAAATCTCAAAATATGAACAAGAACTTGTAAAAGTTAAACAGGAATATGGTGTCATATTTGATTTACTCAATAAGACTCGTCATGAAGCATCAAACGAACTTGATCACTATCTTGCACACACTAGAGAAGTAATGCATTTTGCTGGTAATATTCGTTCTGAAAATCAAGATTTGATTCACACTATCTCTAAGTTAAGAGAAATGTTAGGAAAGTATGAACAACTTTCGCCAACCATCTTTAAGAGATTAGCACCAGTAACACTTAGTAATCGTGAACCTAGAATCCCTACTGCCAAATCACAAGTTGCTAACGTGCTTCATTCTACTGAAACAGGAATAGTTGCGTCTTTTCCAAACGTCCGCACTTCACAGCCTAGGAGCACTCAATCGAAGAATAGGAAGTTGCGACCTAAGAAAAGATCAATAAGGAATGCTAAAGTAGAAGAACACCCTAGGACTATGAATAAGACTCACGTTGCTTCCACTATAGAAATTGCGTCTAGCAAATGTAATAGAAATAGTGATGTAACGAATGCTAAACCTTTAAGTACTTTTGTTATTCAGTCTGATGCACCTTGTGTTATTTGTCGTAAAAGTATGAATTCTGATTGTCATGACAAATGTGTTGCTAAAGCTATAATCTCTCGTTTACGGAATTCTAAGAATCGGCATACCTCTAGGCCCACTAATCATTCTAAGTCTGTGCTTGGTAGACCGCCTTCTTTAGATTCTAAGGCAAGCATTGCTGTCCCTGTAGCTCCAGTTTCACCTCCTAACAATGTAGTACCACCTAGTGCATTCACTAAGACTAAAGCAAATAGTAGTTATAGATGGCAGAAATGGATATATAACACACTAGGATTTAAATGGATGCCTAAAGTTATTGATGTGTATATGTCTACTATAACTGTTTCGGAACCCTCTAACATTTCGGGTTCCACATCTACTTCTATTCCATCTATGTCGCCTGTGTGTAATGCAGGTGATACATATCATTCTCTGGATTTTTGATAGTGGATGTTCCCGACACATGACAGGCAACCTTAAACTGTTATCAAACTTTATTGCAACGTTCATTGGCACTGTCAGATTTGGGAATGATCACTTCGCAACTATCATGGGCTACGGAGACTATATCAATGGGAACATCGAAATCAGTAGGGTTTACTATGTGGAAGGCCTCGGTCACAATCTGTTTTCAGTAGGTCAGTTTTGTGATGGAGATTTGGAGGTTGCTTTCCGGGAGAAAACTTGTTTCATTCGTGATCTACAAGGAAATGACCTTATGTCTGGCTCGCGTAATTCTAGTCTTTACACTATCTCTATGCAAGACATGGTTGCTTCATCTCCCATCTGCTTACTTTCAAAGGCAACATCAACAAAATCCTGGCTATGGCACCGTCGTCTCTCACATCTAAACTTTCAAACCATCACCAACCTTGCTCGACACAAACTTGTTGAAGGTCTCCCACGATTCCGGTATTCAAAATATCACCTTTGCTCAGCCTGTGAACAAGGGAAAAGCACTCGTGCTCATTTTCCTTCAAAGGTGGAACACAGCTCTCAGCATGTGCTTCATCTTCTTCACATGGATTTGTGTGGCCCGATGCGCATGCAAACGATCAATGGCAAACGCTACATCTTAGTAATTGTTGATGACTACTCACGATGGACTTAGGTCTACTTTCTTCGAAGCAAAGACCAAGCTCCACAAATGATCATCACCTTTCTCACGAGAATACAAGTTCAGCTACGAAACACCGTCAGACAAATCAGAACAGACAAAGGAACTGAATTTGTTAACCAAACCCTTCGTGCATTTTATGAGAAAGTGGGAATTCAGCATCAGACATCTATTGCACGTACACCTGAACAAAACGGAGTTGTTGAAAGACGAAACCGAACGTTAGTGGAAGCTGCAAGAACAATGTTAATCAATGCTAAACTTCCAGATTACTTGTGGGCAGAAGCTGTATCTACTGCATGCTATACTCAAAACCATTCTATGATCACAAAATGCCACAACAAAACACCTTTCGAGCTTGTCCACAACCATAAACCGAATCTCACACACTTTCATGTATTTGGATCCCTTTGCTATCCAAATAATGATCGTGATGATTTTGGAAAGCTCAAAGCCAAAGCTGACATTAGAGTCTTTATTGGATATTGTGAGAATTCTAAAGGTTACCGGATATGGAATCGTCGTACAAAACAGGTTATGGAAACGATTCATGCTCATTTTGATGAACTTACGGAAATGGCTTCTGAGTATAACAGCTTAGAACCCGGTCACAACCGTTTAAACTTCCCTCAACCCCCATCATCAGCTGAACAAAGCCCCCAGCTCACTCATCAACAAATGGAAAGGTTATTTGCTCCGCTGTTCAGTGACGATATTGATGAACGTGCTCCAGGTGTATCCGCTGTTTCCGCTGCTCAACCTGATACTACTCTTATACCTGATACACCTGCTACAACAACTACTGTTAAAGAAGCACCACCAGTTGACTCCACCACAACAGTTGAATAAACCGCTTCCAACAATGATGAACCGGCTGATGATATTCTGATTGAAGTACCCCCACCTGTAGATTTTGATCCAAATGCGTTCTTTAACCCGTTTGCTAATGAGACTGCTGCACCAGATGTCGCGGAATCTTCAACAAACCATTTGAATCCTCAGAATCTGCACAATGTATACCAACATCAACCCTCTACACATCGATGGACAAAAGACCATCCTCTGGAAAATATTATTGGCAGCCCGAATCAACTAGTCGTTATGAGACAACGTCTTCACACAGATGGTGAACACTGCATTTATGCTCTCACTGTCTGCCAATCTGAGCCTAAAAACATTAAAGACGCAATGACAAAAGACAACTGGATTGAATCCATGCAAGAAGAACTCAACCAATTCAAACGTCTTGAAGTATGGGAACTAGTTGAAAGACCAACAGGGGTCTACGTCATTGGTCTCAAATGGATATGGAAAAACAAATTGGATGCTGAAGGGAACGTAATCTGAAACAAGTCACGTCTAGTTGCTAAGGGTTATCGTCAGGAAGAAGGAATAGACTTTGAAGAATCTTTTGCTCCGGTTGCTCGTCTTGAGGCTGTTCGGATATTTCTCGCGTTCGCGGCTCATATGAATATGACGGTCTTTCAGATGGATGTCAAAACTGCGTTTCTCAATAGACAACTGAAAGAAACGGTTTATGTCAGCCAACCAGAAGGATTCGTTGATCCTGAGTTCCCGAACCATGTCTACAAACTGAACAAAGCTCTTTATGGTCTCAAACAAGCCCCTCGGGCATGGTACGATAAGCTATCATCTTTCCTCATTGCTAATAATTTCACCAAAGGTTTGGTCGACCCTACTTTTTTTATACAATATCACGGGGCACATATCTTAATTGTTCAAATTTACATAGATGACATCATTTTTGGGTCTACACATAAAAAGTTTTCAATCGCTTTTGAAAAACTAATGAAGAAAAATTTTGAAATGTCCATGATGGGTGAACTCACGTTCTTTCTAGGACTGCAAGTTCATCAATCACCCCGTGGTATTTTCTTGAGTCAGTCCAAATATGCCCTTGAATTGTTAAACAAATTTGGAATGAAAACCTGTGACACTTATGCCACACCAATGACTCATACCAAGAAGCTAGATGCTGACTTAAATGGGAAATTAGTGGACCTTACAAAATACCGTAGTATTATTGGGTCTCTAATGTATCTAACAGCTAGCAGACCTGATATTGTCTTTGCCGTTTATCTATGCTCCCGTTATCAGTCGCGACCAACTGAAACCCACCTCTCTGAGGCTAAAAGAATCCTCCGATACATCAAGGGAACCATTAACTTGGGAATCTGGTATTCGAAGGATTATGGTTTTGAACGAATCGCTTTTTCAGACGCTGACCACGCAGGATGCTCAGACTCAAGGAAAAGTACTTCAGGAGCACTACAATTTATTGGTGATAAACTGGTGTCATGGCAATCAAAGAAGCAGGATTGTACATCGCTGTCATCAACCGAAGCAGAATATGTAGCCATGTCCGCGTGTTGTGCTCAAGTCATCTGGATGAGAACACAACTCAAAGACTATGGTTACGTATTTGACAGAATCCCGATGTACTGCGACAATCGGAGTGCCATTGCGATCTCGTGCAACTCAGTTCAGCATTCGAAATCAAAGCACATCGATCTTCGCTATCATTTCATCAAGGACCACGTGGAACAGGGTACAGTTGAATTATACTTCGTGGGTACAGAATACCAATTGGCAGATCTTCTCACCAACGCCATGCCTCCCGCTAGGTTTAATGAGTTGGTCCACCGGATTGGTATGAGGTGTTTGACTCAAGAGGAATTGGATGACCTCCTAAAACAGTCTTAAAAACCTGTCAAACACCAAAATATCTTTTGTAAATATTTTTTCAAAAACAAAATACAAAAATATAAAACCTGATAAAACAACAAAAATATTCTTCTAATCTATTTTTCCTTCAACATGGCAAGTACATTTCTTTCGTCAACACTTTAATCTTTCAAAATTCAGTATTTTTCCGATCAAGTGTTCAGGGGGAGAAAATAATCACTTAACTGTTTCAAAACATCTGTGTACTTGCATGTTATCCTATCCCGGTTGTTTCTTTTATCAATGGTGGTAAATTTTCTGGTTTTATGACACTCCTCGGACTAAAAGTTTATAACCTTTCATTATTTTCTTAAGTCGAGGGGGAGTGTCGTCAAAGTTATTTCCTAAAATCTTTTGTTTGGTAACCAAAATGAAAGTTAAAAGGCTTTGAATGAAAATGGAAAAGGTGGAGGGACCAAAACTGCCAAAAGGTTAAAGTCGTTTTAATAAAAACACCACACCTAACTTTTCCTTCACATTTATTACTTACACCTAAAACATCCTACGCCTAATAATCGTTCTTCAAATCTGTGTATTGGATCATCATTTTGTAAGTTGTTTCATAATCTTAACGTGTTTTTAAACATTGGTTTTGATTTTTACATGAATCCAACGGTCAAAACGTTGTATAATCTTGTTTTTATGTTCTACGCATAAGCGTATGAACTCATGATCAAGATTGTGTGTTTGTGGTTTAAATGATTGTGTCAAAATGTTTTTCCTACATCAATAAACTCATTTTCATCACTTAAACGAACCCAGATACACGAATTGAGTGAATTTCAAAATTAGGGTTTATGCGTAATTTTGGGTATTTTTAAATGTGATTGTATTTGGTCAAAAAGATTGTTGTGTGATGTTAATATCATGTTGAATTGATGATATCCTTGCCGTATAACAACCCAGAAACACTAATTGAATAAAAATTGGAATTTAGGGTTTAATGTTCTTAGGTTTGGGTATTTTTGATTCACTGCGTGTTGGATGTTAAAACTTGGTTATTAGACTCTTACAACACCTAAGACCTACCAGAAAACGTTTGGTGCAATTTCCATGGCTAGAACTGTTATGCGTAATTCTTGAACTATTAGGGTTTTTAGGCTTACGCTTAAGGTTTTCTACGCGTAACTGTTTGATATGCTTTCATGCTATGATCTGTTTTAAAATGAATATATATGTTAAGTTGATGATATGATGATTCTATTTCAGGCTTGCAACGCATAAAACTCAGAATCAAGGTCTTTGTTACTCTACGCATAAGGATCACCTTACGCGTAGAAAGTTATGCGTAAGAGAAATTTTACGCATAACTGTTACGCGTAAGGTTCTACATAGTGTTAGATATTAAATTTTCACATACACATCAAACCATAACACAAAGTAGCATATAGATGGAATTCTAGAGAGAGAAAGTTAGAGGTTTAGGGAACTTAGTGAGAGAAAGTGAAAGATATTATTATGAGCTCCAACTCTCTACCTTGGAAGGTAGAGAGTATTTATAGTCTTACATAACTCGCCACACTTTGGGCTGTGGATCAGGCATACAGTGGGTAAAGACCCGTCCGTCCTCCACGGTGTTACTTAACTAAATTACTACTTAACTTAAAAGAACTACGACTACGAGCTTTCTAACGATTACATATACTTGAGGTGACCGACTCTTTAATACCGGGAATTTCTAATTCCTAACAATCTCCCCCTAAGGGAGGTCACCTCAATCATGTACCAAAATTACATTGAATACAACTAGATATTACATTAAAATTATTCTTGCATTCTTGATGTAGTCCTTTGCTCCTAAGCTCGTAGTCATTGATTCTTCACATTGCATGTTTGGTTACTTCAAGTGGAGGTCTTTTACTGATCCACGTGATAGTCATTTTGAGCCATCTTTTGAGATCATCAGCTATCAACAATCTCTGACACATCCTTTGTGGAGTTGGTATTATGTGATGTAGTGACTTTAGGACCTAAAACCATGTACTAACTCCACTGGAGGGAATCCCCCTCTAACAATCCTTAATCTTTAAGGGCCATAATTTCTCAGCCAGTGGAGTTCATATACATTAGCAATCTTTCGAGCATCAGCATCAAGAAAATTCAATTCATCATTAAATCAATTCATTGTGGCACCTCCTGCCTGCCCAGAAATGGGTGACATACGGACTAGGTGTCGGGTTTCACACCGCTCAATACATTCTGATATTTATGAGAGATGGAAGGTTCCATCTCTCAACCTCGAGTATTATTATAGAAAGTGAAAGAGAGTGATTCAAGGGATTTGGAGATTGAAAGAGAGAGATCTTAAGGTAGATATACGATGAAACACAATACCAAACTACACATACACTTTTAAATTATAGATTGTGATACATCTTGGAATGCGCATTGTCAATACG
>BPTQ01000005.1:128341199-128359537 GCA_019973895.1 Chrysanthemum seticuspe | reverse complement strand
GACGATGAGGAAGTCAGTGAGCCCCTACAACAACCCACCTCTCCCAAACAAGTTCAAAAACCAGAATCCTCATCTAGGTCTAAACAAAAGAAGAATAAGGCTCTCATGATTGACGTTGTATCATGGCTAGATGACGATAAAACAGAGGAATTTGAATGGTTCTCTAAACTTGTTAACTCAACTCCCTACCCTGCTGAAGGTCAAGATCTGGTAGACGGTAATACATTGGAGCATGCTAAGATTCTGCAAGAAAAGTTCCAAGTGAAGAAGATGAGGAAATCCGAGTTGAAGCGAATCAAGAATGACGCATTTCAATTCCTAAAAGACAGCTCAGCAAGTGCTATTGAGGTTGAATATCACCTTGATAACATTGCACGAGCTATGTCTAACAACATGGATTGGCTCAACTCAGAAGCAAACATCGACTTCACCAAACGGGACAATCCTCCATATTACACCGACTGGTCTAAACCTCTACCAACAATTGGCCAACCAGATGAACCTAGGATTACATTCAGATATTTCTTCAACAAAGACTTGGAATTTCTTCTACACGGTGGCGATGGCTCAAGGAAATACGCTACATCTTTGACACTTCCATTCCCAGCAGCCATATACTCAAACTGCATAGCTATCGAGGAAAGAGCTAATCACTTGTTCTCCAACAAAGTGGAAGCATACGACCGAGATGCAATGTACGGGATTCATCATTGGCCGGAACGCCGAAGAATCTACTACAGAAGCTGCCAGGTTCAGAAGTCTCAACATGCAGTGTTCAGTACTAAGGATATCGTTGCCATCAAACAAGTTAATCTTTCGACCAAATGGGACTACACTTTTCTCAAGAAGATTGTGGTCAAAAGACAAGATGAATGGGATTATGCATTCTCTGAAGCTGACTTTGAGAATTTGTCTATCAACGACATTGAAGACATGTACCTTGCCAAAGTACAGGGTCGCATGAGGCAATTTTCAACTGAAGTACAACGTGAATTCATCAAGTCACTGCTCATCTTCATCAGACGCATAGTCATCAAAGAACGTGTAGAAGATCTCCAGCTCGCAGTTGAATCATATCAGACCCGTGTCAACTTCACTCCACCACAGCTTGATCTTCCCGACATCAACCAGCTTCCACAATACACGCTCGTCAGCAAACCGTTCGGTGTCGTTTATCGCAGTGAACCTCAACGCAATCGCTTGATGGCGTGCAAGGATCTTCACAAGTTTGGGGATCACACTTTGAAGATGGTTAGGGACGGATTGGCTTATCGGTTGAAGGATATACATCTAAAGATTGGGTCTCCTAAGCGATGGAATTCTCAGGATCGAAGGGATGTGAGGAGGATCATCAGAATGATTGATGAAAGGTTGTATAGAAGGGATCAGTTCAGAACATTGGAAAGCTTTGTTGGTGGTCGACCCAGGATTAACATCACCGGCTATCAACGCCCTGTTCGCACTCCTGGAAACATCACTGGACTTCCTGGTACCCCTTGAACTGCTTCTTTCATTATAAATTTGGATGTGTGATTATATATGTCTATGGCTTGTGCACACATAACAGTGTACAACCCGTTCTTGTCAAGAAAGGACCCAGTGGTACGCTTCAGTGCCACAATCCTTATAAAAGGAGCGAAAGCTTCTTACTTTTGAGTAAAACCTATCAAACCTTTCATTTTTCAAGGTTTTGCTCAAAAGGACAAGTACTTCCCCGTATGATTTTTAAAACCTCAACCGTTTATATCACTTGTTGAGGGGGAGTACTTGAGTTAAAACTTTGTTCACAAATTGTTCATAGTGGTCATCTTCCCGCAACACTCGAAATGGTCATATTTATTCTCAACTTATCAAAAATAACATTTTATATGCCATTTTTGAGGGGGAGAAAATTATGTGATAAGAAATATGTTGTGTAAATGCAAATGAATCTTTGTGTAATAGACTTAACCAACGAATTGACAGTACTAAACTGTTAGTAACTCGAAAAGACTTGTCCGGGACGGGTAATAATTTCAAGCTAGTACGCTAGTAATGTAAACGTGTCTCGCAAAGGACTTGTCCGAGTAGAAAGTACCATTCTAGAAACTCTTGGTAGACATGAACTCTGACGGGTATGACAACCTTTCGAGGCTTGTCTACACCTTCAAGGTAGTTATTAGAGCTAGTTGTCACCTAAAAGCTGACAATGTAACTCTTTAACTGTGCAACGTAACCGTGTCTCGCGGGGGATTGTCTATCTTGAGTTGATCAATTCATAAAGTGCGCGCTCCTTCCTCACTGTGCAGATTTCCGTAAAAACTCCTAAGCACGTGTGGAGGGGGAGTATTTCTGAAAATCTAAAACTCTTGAAGTGTTCAAACATGTTTTTCATTCACAAACACTTTGAGAGATTTTCATGAAAAAATGGTTTTATGGCAATGGAGTTATAAAGAGATTAAGGTTAGGAATAACCGTCCTATGATCCGCCAGAGCCGGAGGGATCTACCCAAGGACATCACAAATAGTTAGTACTTAGAAGTCCTTAGGTATGATTATAAAAAGGAGAAAATGAGAATCGGAGAAAGAAGGAGTTGAAGAATTAAAAAGAAATGCAAAGAAAATGGTGAAAAGAAATAGCCCTCCAAATTATTCAACTTAGGGCAGACACCAGGTTCAATTCATATGCTACTGGTTGTCACTTAGTGACACCGGTATTGAAGATTAAAAGTCGTCATGGACCCAGTGACGCATGCACTAAACCTTCTTAACCACTCAAGTTTCTCTCAACAGAAGCTTGTTTCATTCTCACAGGGAACCCTACATAATCTATCGGCTTTCTCTTAGAGATTGCTGATATTGAAGAAGGAGACCCTCTCCCTAGTCTCCGCTCAGGAAAAACCAAAACGCACTATTGAGTCTATAGCCACGAGATTCATCAAAAGATCTCTTAGGTACACTTGACATTTCATCACTCGATGTTCAACAATAAGAACATCAGTGGTACGTTATCGAGTCCTTCACATATCTTAGCAATCTGTCGAGAACATTTATGAGAGGTTCACAACTGTGATCCTCAGTGATTGAATGGAAACTCCTGCCAGGGTCAACATCAAACAGCCCTGACAGCAGGTCACTTCGGTAACTCCCCGTGGATTACGCTTAGTGTGTCTCAAACGGTCTACAGTCGTGAGGTGATGCTTCGGTGTACCTCAGCGACTCATCTGAACTGTAGATGTACTTCGGTACATCGCGTTATCTCACTTGTGGGACTCCAGTTCAGGAACGGCCTTTGTAAGAATTAGAGTTGTGTTTTCACATTATGCTGTTAACACTCTCGAAGTTCAAACTCGTAAGTGCCGGAATCCGCATATTACTAACCGTTTTCATGTTCACTTCTTATGGAAGCTCTAGAGCGGAATGATCGTGCAGATTCTTCACATGTTCACACCAACATCATCACTAATGAAAGTTCTATCATAAAGCAACACAAAAGTCAGAATGATTCTTCATCAAATCAAAGAATCTACAAAGTTAAAGACTTAAAGAACTTCATCAGTACTATTGTTCAACGTTAAAGAGCGTGTGAGCATGTTGAAGAATGACGTGGAGACACTGTAGCAGCGAAGCAGACCTGAGGCAGACTTGATGCAGACAACAACATACTATCACTTTCATCACAAAGAACAATGATCAAAGAACAAAGTTAAAGATGACGTCAAAGCATAACTGTTCAAAGAAAACTATCTCTCTACACTGGGGAGATTGTTCGAATCAAGGCATTTCTTCTCACAAGAAAGAAGAATGTCAGAAGACGTCAAAGCTACTATTACATCAACGCCTTCACCATTTTTCATCACCAACACTTGAGGGGGAGATTGTTGGAATCACTCCTAAACCTTAATTCAAGTGTTAGTTTCTCATATGTAATAGGTAGCTTATTATGGCCTTTATGTTTGTTTAAGGTCTAGCTTATGTAGAAGGCCCATAAGCCTAGGCCCATGTCCAATAAGGAAAAGGGAAGGAGTGGAGTGTTGCCCTAGCTCCTTGCCTATAAATAGTCTTGTATAACCCTCACTTGAGGGTTGGTTGTTCAATTTATTCTCTTTCACTCACATCTACGCATAACCAGTTTTATTCTTAACGTGTGTGTGTGTTTGGATAATTGTTCAATCGCCTTTATCTCTTTCTATTAAGCTTGTGTTGTAAAACTAGTGACCTAACAGGTAACTTCAAAGAGTTAGGGATAAACGCATACCCTACAACTTTAGACACACAACGCAATTAAGAATAAGGATGTGACAATTCAACCACCAATAGGAGATAATTAAGGAGTAGTAAAACCTAAGTAAACACATCTTTAAACTATCATACGAGCACACAATAATTAGACATAGACTACATACACCTTAGATTAGATAATTAGATAAGTAGAGTAATCGGTAGCAATACCAACCCCCAAATCCAAACCCCGAGATTCGTACTTTTCCATTTCCTAAAAAACATAAAAAAGATAAAAAATAATCTTCCTCAACCCCAACCTTAGTGTAGTAACTTCTCACTAGCATTCCTATTCCCCTAGAGAACGATATCAATACCCGTGGCTTACCCTAATACTACACTACAACGATTAGGTTCACTGCCTAGGGTGTTATAAAACTTGCTCGAAGAAAAGGAAGTTCCTTTGACCCCGAACGACGCGTGTAGCGTTATCAAGTTTTTGGCGCCGCTGCCGGGGAATAGAATAGCTAGTTAGTAGTCCACCTCGTTTAGGTTTCTTTGCTTGATTCCTATCAAGTAAATTTTTCTCATTCTTAGCTTTCTCGTAGTCTATCCCCCTTCTTCGTGACTTTTGTTCGTAACACCATCACTTTTCATCATGGAAGGTGATAACCAACCACCATTCATCAACCTGCCACCAAATGACCCGCCAAGAGCCCGTCCTCTTGGTGAATACTCGAGACCAAGCCACCTAGGCTATAGAAACACCATTGAGCTTCCCGACCAAGCCCAAACTACTGCCCTGCGATCCGACACCATCCGGTTGGTGCAAAATGGATGTGCATTCCATGGACTTCGTTCCGAAGATCCAAATCAGCATCTAAGGGATTTCCTTAAAATTGTCGATTCCATCGACCTTGATGCTACTACTCGGGAGACCACGCGCCTGCGTCTCTTCCAATTCTCTCTACGGGACCAAGCTAGTAATTGGCTTGAGTGACTTCCCGCCGGCTCCATCTCAAGTTGGGATGATCTCACCTCTCATTTCCTTGCTCAATTTTTCCCACCGGGGAGAACCACTAAACTTAGGCGAGATATCTTAACGTTTCAACAAATTCAAGATGAGTCTCTCTACAAAGCATGGACTCGATTCAAGGATTTACTCCGTAAACTTCCCCATCATGGCATTGATCTTTGGCTTCAAATCCAAATCTTCTATGACCATGTTGATTTCATCACTCGACGATCAATTGATCAAGCCGCCGGTGGAAGGCTCAGCGACTTTAATGCAGAGAAATCTTGGGACATTATAGAAGAACTTGCTGATCAAAGCTACGAAGATTGGAATGAATCTCCTGAAACCCCTGTTAACATGGTTAATGCCATATCAACTTCTCTTGAATCGCCCGACATCACGGAAGAGCAAATGAGTGCTATTGAGAGAGGGATTGATTATCTCATGGAAAGGCATAAAAGGGCTCCCGTAAACATTCCTCGAGAAGCAGTTAATTCCGCCAATTCACCCAACACCTTTTTCAGAATCCCCAAGTCGTGAGCAAAACCCCAATTCTGAAAGGCGCTTCCGTTCTACTTCCCCAATACCACTCTCACCAAGCTTTAAGGAACAAATGAGAGAATACATGATAGCTCATACGGAGAGATTAACCAAATTTGAAGAGGAGGTTTATAGGCAGAGAGAGGAAATGCAAGCAAAAATGACGGAAATGATGAACTTGGTAAAAGAATTTACTAAAACAAAAGTTCCCGAAAAGGTACTAGTAAGAAGCAACGATTGTCCTCCCACTTCGTTTGTTAACGCCATTTCCATTATGCCTGAGGATAGAACGGTTGAGGTGAGGAAAACTGAGGATAGCAAGAGGGAGGAGGCGGAACCTAATGATGAGCCTGAGACCATTGAGTACTACCTTAAGCACGAAATTAACAGAAAGACCATTACAAACCAAGTAAACAACTTTAGGTACAATGAGGTTCTTAGGGAAGCCCTTGAAGGAAAAATGACAGAAGAAGAGTATGACGCCTTACCTATGGGACCTCTGTATGAGTTGGTTATAAAAAAACCATTAATAAAAAAACGAGACACCACAGGGAACTTCGTAATACCTTGTAGCATAGGTGATATTGACATAAATGCCTTAGCTGATCAAGGGACTGATGTGAACATAATGCCACTATCAATCTATAATAAGTTAACTAAGGAGAAACCAGCCAAGACCGATCTTAGACTTTCCTTAGCTAATCACACCTATGTCTACCCCGTAGGAATCGCGGTGGATGTTCTAATAGAAGTGGCTAATATCGTTTATCCGGTGGACTTCGTGATCATTGATGTTGAGGAAGATAAAAATGTGCCACTCATTCTTGGGACACCATTTCTGGCCACCGCCAAGGCAACTATCAAATGCGGAGAGGGCATAATGGTACTTAAAAGCGGAAAACGATACGCTAGGATACCCATCATCCCAAGGTATCCCCTTAAGATCATGGAAATGATTACGGGTGGAAATCCACAAGCCCCTGGCAATAGTGTTAAGAAGAAATTGAATGATTGGGAAAAAGGGCTTAGGGACTTTATGGTTCAAGGATTGTATGCAACGTTGTGGAAACCCGATAAGAAGCTAGGAAATAATCCCACTTCGATACTAAAGGCACAAAGGAACCCTAAAGAATTTCTAAAGGGAGAGAAAGTACTTTTATACAAATCACGAATAAGGGCATTACGAGGTAGAAACAAACCAAGATGGTTTGGGCCTTTCACAGTGAAGGAAACCAATCTAAAGGATAAAACCGTCACCATAATAGACGACGTTGGCAGGGAATCTACGGTAAGCATACAACGTCTACACCCTTTCGACGACGGGAAATCGAATGAAGGAGATGACGGTAATGAAGTCACGTGAGGGCACGACTACGAGTCTAGCTACAAGACTCTTAAATAAAGAAAAGCGCTTCTTGGGAGGCAACCCATGCTTAATTGTTTGCTTGTTAGTGTCATATATCTTTTATTAATTGTTTATTCTCATGTTTAAATTTGTAAAAATGCTTTATTTTGTTTTTAACCTCGTCTTAATTGCATATAAAGGTATTTTACATAAAGGATAAGTGTAGGGAGGATTACACATGTTTTCAAAAGAAACGTAAACATGAGAATAACAATTCATTAAAAGATATATTTGTGTATTTGTTCGAGTCAAATGCTTGTATCGAGTCATAATGGATGTTTTGCAGAAATTTTTCCAGATTCTAAAGATGTAAATTTTCCAGAATTTTTTCCAGAAAATCGCAGACCAGTTTTTGTCAGGATAACCTGACGGTGTCAGGATTGCAACCTGACGGCGTCAGGAAGGAGTAAAAACAACAGATTACTTTTTTCTCGTTTTCTGAGCTACTTATAAATTTTTGGAATTTTCCAGGTCTTAATTTTCCAGAAATTCTGTAAACATCCATTCCACAAGCATTATATCCTAGTTTAGTAAAGTCTTATATATATTATTACCGCTGATTTTACGCGAAGGTTTCGTTTGTTTTCTTCAAATGTGCAGGTTTCATTTATCAAGAAGAAGAAACAAAAGATTGGAAGGAGCTTTTCACGCACACATTCTTCTTGGAAAGGATTTAACCACTACTTCACACACAGATCCTACCGAGCTAATCAGGGGAGTACTAGTTTCTTTCGTTTTTAATTACCTTCCATTATCATAACTTTGATACTTTCGAGGAACATTGGGGACAATGTTCAGTTTAAGTGTAGGGAGGGAAAATAAAACGGGAACTTTGAAACTATGCTTATCCTTGATTATTTGCTTTGTCCAATTGTATTTGTGTAATAAACCATGAGAAAATGTCGGTTAGGGTAATTTTGGCACCAAAATTAAAATTTTTCATGATATATAGGAGTGGGCCATTAGTCTTAATAAAAGCGTCTCACGGATAGGAAGTTGCATGACTAGCACAAAAACCCTTTACCACCTAAATTCCACCCAAAATGTGAGGATCGCCCTTAGATTAGTAGGAATTAAAAGCATTCATCTTTAATGCTTAGAGTGTAAACCGGTAGTATATTAGATTCTAGAACTTGTTTTGTGATGCATCCCGAGATCGCTAGTAAGACTACACTTGTGTAGTTAGGAATAACTAAATGATAAGAGGCATTAGGATAACCCTTGTTTGATACCCGTAATATAATTACTTCTTCCACATCGGTTGAGTAATTCCCCCACACCCTTTGCGTTGTACTCATCTTTAGTACACGATACCCCTAGTTAACCCCTCAGAGCCTATCCTTTTCGCGGTTCTCGTGATGTTTCAGTTTTTCCGGAATATCAATGAAGAGCATTGTTTACACCCTACCCCCAAATATACACCCAAATCGCCTTAGCCTACCCTGTATGCACTCACTTTTAGTGCATTATTGTTATCACCCTAAACCCTTAGTTCGATTATCTAGTTGCTTGCATGAGTTGCTAAGTCGAGTCATATCCATTGTACACAGTTCTGAGACGATTGGGACTCATGGGAAAAAGTTAAAGTTTATAAAATGATTGGAAGGGAACGTTAAATTCCCTAATTTGCGTAATAACATACCCCAATTGTTTTGATCTTTTCAATTCGGGTCAAATTAGTGTTAGAGTAATAAAAACTCAAGTGTAGGGATGTGCCTTTAAATCCCTATCATTTTGATGTTACCGTAGAGGATGGTAGAGTAAAAGTGTATGAAAAAAAAAATCGAAAAAAAATAGAAAAAAAAAAAGAAAAGAAAAAAAATATAGTGAAAAAAAAAAAAAAAAAAAAAAAAAAAAAAAAAAAAAAAAAAACATACGGGCTTCCATCCTACGTCTATCCTTTAAATTTATGTTTGTTTATTTCAGTTAGCTAGAGTCTAGAGTGTCGAGTCTTGGCTTAGCAACGCCATTCTTCGTATGCTTGTAACATAAGAGATTTTTGACTTGCCACCACTAAATAGCCTATCCCACCAAACCTTTTATTTCCCTACCGTAAGCTTAACATTACAACCCTTTAAAGACCTCTTTGATAGTCTTTCCAAGGTGCTTACGCCAAAGCGATGGAGGTTTGATCTATTCTCAAGCCTATGGTAATCTATGTACTAGGACCGGTTAATGAGTGTTTATCTTCCATTTCCAACTTGTTATATTTCATATACACCCGAGAGAGATGTGAGTATCCAAACACCCCATGTGAGGTGCTAGTATGTGATTTCCGTGCTTGTTATGACTTTTGCGGGGCTTATATGTGTTGTGGACTGTTTTAAACCAATGCTTCATGACCCTTAACTTATAAATTAATTGGCTAAAAGCACATTTGCTTGAGGACAAGCCAATACCAAGTGTAGGGATATTTGATAAGGTTTTAAAATATACCTTTTTGAGGGGTCGTTTAAGCCCTTATTTGATCACTTTTGTATCCGTTATTACTTAATATCGTTCCTTTTCACTTTTTAGGTCTCTTGAAGGCAAATTGCTGTAATGGCACTTATTTGGACGAAAAGGCGCGGATATACGAAGAAAATGGCCAAAGTCAAGAATCGAGACGCTCAAGCTGCTGAAAACACAAGGTGACGGCGTCACTGCTTAACTGCGACGCCGTCGGAGGATTTTGTGACGGGACAGAAGCCAAAACTCTTATTTTCAAGTGACGACGTCAAGTTATAAAAGAGTAGGCCGTCGCAACTTAGACGGCATAGATTCGATCCAGACGGCGTCAGAAGCTGAAGAGGACGGCGTCACAAGCACAAGGTGACGTCGTCGCAAGACTAACGTGGCCAAGACGAAACCCTAATGACGGCGATCCGACGGCGTCACAAAACATAAGGTGACGCCGTCGCATGTGTAATCTTATATATAGAATCCGAATTTTTCAGTATTAAAGGGTAGTCTTTTGGAGTAAAAACCTAAAACCGAACCAAGGCTGTCTTGTACAGTATTTTAGGGTTCCAAACCCTATCTTACATCAAGATAAGTGTTTTACTTCATTAATACAATTATGTCTTTGATTATTTGTGTGTATGCTTGCATGTTCTCCATGTCCGGCTAATTTACTTGTGTGTTTGCTTAGGGAATATGTAACTTAATTATTGAATATTGATTGGTTGTCTCTTATCTTAGTTTTTAATGATCTAGTAATGCGATAGGTCATTCGTTGTGTACTTAATGCTTGATTAATCTTTGTGAACCTTAGGTTATAGCACCTTGAGCGGTTGTAAGCTAAACTATCCAAAGAGGCCTTAGAGTAAGAGTTTATGATCCCTAGTAGTATTTTGTAGACGAGACCCTTTGGTAACTTCAAAGAGTTAGGGATAAACGCATACCCTACAACTTTAGACACACAACGCAATTAAGAATAAGGACGTGACAATTCAACCACCAATAGGAGATAATTAAGGAGTAGTAAAACCTAAGTAAACACATCTTTAAACTATCATACGAGCACACAATAATTAGACATAGACTACATACACCTTAGATTAGATAATTAGATAAGTAGAGTAATCGGTAGCAATACCAACCCCCAAATCCAAACCCCGAGATTCGTACTTTTCCATTTCCTAAAAAACATAAAAAAGATAAAAAAAATAATCTTCCTCAACCCCAACCTTAGCGTAGTAACTTCTCACTAGCATTCCTATTCCTCTAGAGAACGATATCAATACCCTTGGCTTACCCTAATACTTCACTACAACGATTAGGTTCACTGCCTAGGGTGTTATAAAACTTGCTCAAAGAAAAGGAAGTTCCATTGACCCCGAACGACGCGTGTAGCGTTATCAGTTACCCTTTCCTTTCGGCATCCAATCATCTTCTATTGTGGGATCCGGATCGGGAACATTCTTATAACCATCTTATCTGCATACATTAGTGAACACAAATAGACATATATGGTGGTCGACAACACCCAAACAGCAATCGGCTAATAAAAGTTGATTCAACATATCAATCAGATCATATATAGCATGGGAATAATGTGTTTTTCAAACTCTAATCATCTAATCCTAACAATTATATCCTAAATTCCTAGTCCTTCGACATAGGCAAATATCATTTTTAGTTAAGCACGAGGATAATTAGAAAAGCTCATTAGATGATATAAATTTGAAAACATTCTCCCCTTCAATCAATGACTTATTATATGAAAAGTTTTAAATACGCTGAAGTCATTGATTGGGTTTGCAAATTTATGAAAATTCTGATTTTGATTGATTTTCGAGCAACTCATTTTCCACCATTTTGAATACAACAAATATTTTTCTGAAGAATTTTAGACGGAAAAACATTTGTGTAGGAACAGCAGTCCTTCGACATACTTTCCTCATATTGTTTTTAGGATAAGTGCACAAAATATTTGAAAATTGGTTTAGCGCAGCACTTTCCTTTCTTGAAGAACAGGTTGCTATCTGAAATAATAGCAAACCATGGTTTAAGCACGGGTTACAGTCTGAAGTAACTGCAAGCCATATTTTGAGACATGTTTTGGAAAAGTATATCTACACCTCTTGTTCGAACTTCATCTATGGTCCCGTGCCATTGTTGAATGACATTTCTAAGACCGGAGATGTTATCGATACCAGAAGACATGTCTTAGAAAAACAATATTTTTGGTCTTTTTCAAATTTTCTGATTTTTATAGGTTTTTGTTGATTCTATATTTTTGTATTTTGTTTTTGATAAATATATACAAAGATAGAGATAGATGATATAGTTTAAGAGGATGATGATACGAGTACCGAGATAAGGATATCGAGTAGCACGTCGTAGAAGATAGAATTTGTCATCTCTTAAAGTTCCACCGCCAAAGCTTCTGAGGCTCCAGAATAGAAGATAGAACATGAGCCTTTGAGAAAGAGAGACTTTGGCAGCTTCCCCCCAAACCGAAAATCCATTAGATGAGCAAATTCAAAGCTCTATTTCAAGCTTGCCTTATTCGGGTGCACAGAGAAGCACACCATTATCATAAATCCCGTTGCTCCTTTTAAGAACGATAGTCGAGATTCTTCGTTCGGGGTTATATCATCAACAAGAACAGCAACGTATCATCCCACTCTTTAAATTTCTTCTCATATTTCATTACCACTGAAGTCTGAAGCAATGCATCCCCAAAAGGTGTTAAAAGACCACTTCCCCCATGTAGTTGAATTGATGCAGTCAGGCTCTTTGAATGAAGCTCATGAACCCGAATACACATATGGATGTGCTTCAAAGACAGAGAAACTTATAACATCGAAGTAGCAGATTAAGTCCGATATCCAAAGAATAACCCCGATGTATACTTTTCTCTCCCCTGACGAAAGTGTATGAAGCTCAAGAACCCAAAGTACACGAATGACCAAAGAAAGAATAACCGAGAACATTGAAGAAGTAGGCCGAATCACTGATTATCTCTGCGAATGATTATCTCTGCGGATGTCAACTCTGGAATAAATGATTATATCTCTGAATCACTGATTAAGCACTCAAGTGAAATAGCTGAGCGTCCCCAATGTACACAATCTCTCTCCCTTGATGATTGCGATAACATTGAAATCATCACACTTGTGTACCTCTTTTATCACCAGAGACTAACTCTTCCATCTCTTCCCCCACATAGTTGGAATAAGAACACTAAACGCCATGAGTCAAACCTTGAGTTTTTCTACGGTAATGGCATTAGTCTTCCCGGGATATCTTCAATCACTTAGAAGTATTAAGTTCATCAATGTTTACTCGCGTTTAGATGCGTGTCTCCTTCCCCCTTGCTGGTTTTGATGCTTCAAAATCAGCAACACATAATAAGCCCGTATACTAGAAATATGATGAGAAGAACACTTGAGCTCTTGTGAGAATCAACTTGCTAAAGAATATGAGCAAGTCTAATTGGGGATTGAATCTGACTTAACACTCTCCCCCAATTAGTGCTCTTCCCAAAACCGACAATCTATTTGATAAATGCCCAGATTAAGAAGAAGTCTTTAGATAATCAAATGCAACTCGTCTTTAGTCTTCTAACATGTAGCAGAGAATGTAGAACCGACTGTAGACTCGACCTTCTTCAAAGATTGTCCAATTGGGGAATAGAAAGTTAACATCTTCTTCTCACCACATGCATTCCCATTAACTTGTATATAGCAAATCTCCTTAAATAAAATCCCTCCCAATCAAACAAGAACAAAAAGATGTTCATCAAGGAAATCAACCCCGCAACTGGAAGCACTTTGTCGTTAAACTCATCAGTCCATAAGAAGATATCAACCAACGGCTCTTAGAAGAAGCTCCATGTAAAGATGACCCGGTAAGAAGAAGTCTCGGTTCTTACATGAGTTAGGAGCTGTATAACCATATATTCTCAGATATAAATCAACCATGCATTAAATTCACACCTTTTCTCCCCCTCAAGAATTGCATACGGAGTTGCCATTCTTGATTGAACAAGTGAATATCTTTAAAATGTAGTCTCTTCACACTTCTCCCCCTCAAAGGTAGCAAATGATGTCGCCATCGTCATTATAACTGAGCAAGTGGAATAAGAAGACAATCAACAGTAGTTCGGTTCACTTGATGACGGAAGCGCTAGGAAAAAGCATGAAGCATGTTGATGAGAATGGTCATAAATGAGAAGATTTATCTTCTTCGGAAGATAAAGCGCACTGAAATGTACACTTTTCTTTTCTTTAGAGAACGAGGCTTGAACTGTTGTGTTCAAACGTCATAAGAAGATTTCTCTTCTTTTTAAGATAAAGCGCACTGAGACGTACACTTTTCTTTTCTTTAGAGTACGAGGCTTGAACTGTTGTGTTCAAACGTCATGGCAGATTGATTATCAAGGTTGAGTTACTTGAACCCGTGAGTTATGAGATATCAATCCATTTGTTATCCATACTTTAAGCCAGTCTATGTAGTGAAGGATCGAAGTATCTGCAACTAAGTAAGGACTACCTGCACTAACATTACAAGCTTGATTGCATATATATTGGTTAGTGACATTAGTATCCAAACCCTTTGGGGTTTCACGGTCAACATTGATTTTGCCATCGGAAAACAGCTTTCTGGTAGGTATCCACCTAAGTCCAACATCCTTAAACATTCTACCAGATGGTATCCACTTATGGCAAGGTCTAGGATTGTAGATATTCTTATGCACAGTGGAAGACTTATTGGTATTCCTAGACTCCAAAGATTTAACAGTTGGGATCCATCAAGGTGAAGTTTTAGGTTTGTTTTGCTTCATGACATATTGAACCTTAGCCATGTTAGTAGTCTTAGTGGATTGTACCTTAGCATGTGAGTTAGGAAAATGTTTCTTATTCGGAAAAGACTCAGAATTTCTAATTTCATTTTCTACATGCTTAGCGTTCTTCTTCATATAAATACTCTTAGATGCAAGCCAACCCCTAGTCTTTTGATTGTTCCTAGGTAATGGTTTACTACTACTAGCAGTGCCTTAAAATCTCGTGAAATTCATCACCCTAGGTATTGCACCCAAAATTCCGTCTTTTCGAATCTGTGTCTTTTTCCTAGCTTCTTCTAGATAATAGTTCTTCCACAAGTCATTCATATCATATGAATTCTGGGTTTTAATGCTTGGTTTTGACACTGTTTTCGAACTAATCCTTGAGGTGTTGGGAGTAGAAGTGGCTACTTATTGAGGGTTAAAGGAGCTAGAAGCCTTATTCTTAGGTAACTCAGGTGAAGTGACTGGTTTAGACAAAACTTTTATCGCATCAACTTGGGAGGCAAACCGTGTTTTTGAAAATTTTGGTCTTTCGGATATAAACGCAGTAGGCTGCCTAACAACAGACCGGTTTCCAATGAGATGAGAAACTGGTTTCCCCAAGGTTGATGGTTTTGTAAACTTAGTGTTCACACTTTTCCCTACAGTTTTCCTAAGCTCATTTTTTAAGGCAACAATAGCGAAACTCTTTTCCTGAAGTTGAGCTTTGAGTTCATCAATTTTTGATATCAAAGAATTTGTTTGTTCCATTGACTTAGTTCTAGCTTCTTTGACAGAGTCACTTAGTTCTATGTGATACTTTCTCAAAGACTCATTTTCCTTTAGTAATTTGGCCACACAAACTGCTAATTCAACATTTTTCATTTGAATATCATAAATAGCATTAACATCAGAATTACTTGTAACCAAATTACTTTTCACATGCATACCAGAAATATGTTTCTTCAAATTGTTGATAGTCGAGTTTTTGGCTTGAAGCTGAGCTTTTAAGTCATTTATTTCAAAAAGTTCACGGAATTCAGGAAGTTCCGGATTTTTACATGGTTTGTTAAGTTGAAAACTTTCTTTTTGACTTTGTATTGCAATTTCAAGTGAAATGCAATGTTTTTCAAGATTTGAGAATTTGTTTGAAAGTTCATCAAAAGCCTTTTTATCAACCATATATTTTGTTTTGAAACACTTAATCTCAGACTCAGCCTCCACCGAGCTTCCCCCACAGCCGTCGTAGATTTATTTGACTGGTTGTAGTTTCAGTTTGGGTTGAATACCCTTGGAAAATTAACGTTGCAAAATAGTTTTGGTAATTTTGTACAATAATTGTTTAAATGGTTTTCTTTAAATTAGATTGTTCATATGTTGATGTTTATGCGTATTCCAGTTTACTTTAGTTAGTCAATAGTTGAAAATGGTGAATGGCTTAACCGTGAACGAGAGTCGTAATGTCAGAAGGATTGAAAACCTTTGGAAGATTAAGTGCAAAAGGCATAATGGTATTTGAAGTTAGATGATAAGGATGGCTAGCGGAATGTTGAATAATATATATAATGGTATTTGACTTTGTAAAGTCAATATTGCAAAACCATTACTAAATATTTGTTTTGGAGTGAATTGATAATTTGATACTATGTTTTAGAAGTTTGACTTAACAAAGTCAAACTTCTAATGGTTTTACGTAAGTTGGCAACTTGAGGGACCAGTTGTGTATTCTAAAGTGAATATTGGGCGGGAGTTTTAAGTATGACAACGGCAACCAAGACAAATTCAGGGACCGAGTGTGAAACAAAAGTAAGTATTAGACCCTTCACCGTCTCTTACCGATAAACTCATCTACCACTTTTTCCACACACACACAACTTTCCAATGGCAGATTTCCCCATTTTAAACAAACTCATGGAGGTGGTTGATTCGCCAAATCTTAATGATCGGATGGCTATCTGGTTTGAAGATGAGGCTGCCCAAGAAGGGATTCTAAGGAAGCTACTTCTTCAGTGCTGCCAGCATCTGAAGACAGGAATCATCAACCGTAGGGAGCTGATATAAGAGAATCAAGCTCTGGGACCTCGTGGAATTGCGCTTGACTGTGTGGATGCGCTGAACAAAATCCAGTCTAGGCACACAAACCAACTTGCCCAACTCATACAGATTGTTGGTCAAACAGATGAAGGTATTCGGTTCAACCAAGAGTTTGTTAAGAAAATGGCTGAACATAATGCCAGAATTTTTGGTTTTCCATGGGGTAGTTAAAGGCGTCTTTTGGGTGATAGTTTTGCTAAAAATGGTATGTAAATTAGATTTGATGTAGTTGGTTATGATGTTTAACAGACTTTATTAATGATAAAATATCATTTGGGTTATGTGTTGTTTAATCTGTTCTTGTATTGTGATATTGGGTGTATTTTAGTGCTTTTAGTATCAACAAAACCAAACATCCCCTTATATCAGCAAAACAAAACAGGCCCTTGTATCATCAAAACCAAACAGGACCTTGTATCAGCAAAAGTTTAATCAGTAGAACCAAACACCCCCTTGTATCCGCAAAAGCAAAGGCAATGGTTTAAAAATATGTGGTGAAAATGCAAATACTTTGGCACTAAATCATAATGTATCAAATAAAACATCCGCTTGTATCAGCTAAACCAAACGGCCCCTTTTATCAGCAACAATTGTTACAGCAAAACCAAACACCCCCCTTTCAGAAAAAATACAGGCAGTGGTTTCAAAACACGGGTTCAAAATGCAAACGCTTTAGCATTAAACAACAATGTATTGACAATGGTGTATTGTAACTGTTAATACAAATAAGTCGTGAAAACGTTTATTTATATTTTACGATCTTCTAATGTTTTGTCGATAACAAATATAAAATCATTTTAACGAAACAAATAAAGTACGTAAATAGTTTGAGTTAATAGTTTTCTAAACACACTTACGCTTTCACATAAAACACTAAAACAAGTATAAGTGATTTTATGATTTAGATACATATGTACAACAACTAGTGTTTACATATTGGGTTAAACATATACTTAAACTGAGTATACTAAAATGGGTAAAAACTAAGTGTATGCTAAATTAGGTAAATACAAGTATATGCAAAAAGGGTAAATACTAGCAAATGGTTTTGACCCATAACCCATGGTTTTATATATACCACTTAACCAAGTACATTGTATCTAGAAAGAAAACCATGGATCAACCCATAACCCATGACCCATGACCCATGACCCTTAACCAAAAATACCCATGGGCAAAGAGGAGCAGACCACGGATCCCTAGCTTTGTGCTAGCCGGATCCCTTGTGGTAGGGATCCGTGGGATCTGGGGAAACAGAAGAGAATTTTCTCTATAAATAGAGAGCCATTTCTTCCTCTCTAAGTGTGCCTTTCATATAAACTTCCCCAAAGTATTCTAACCCTCTAACCTCAGATCTAAGTGATCTATGTAGTTTGTCTTTTGTTTTTGTGTGATCTACTAGGTTCCTCTTAAAGGAAAGATCACCACATCTTGAAGACATGCAAGCTCAAGTCCATGAGTTGCCATGCTTCGTCATCATCAAGACAACGAAGGTTCTCTTGTTGATAGATCTACCTTTCTCCATAGATGTTGGGTTGAAGGCATTAGTGAAGAATGCCGAAAGTGTCAAGATGAAAGAATTAGTGAAAGGTGCTTATCATCCGTGTCAAAGCATTAGTGAAGAACAAGACGAAGGCATTAGTGAAGGGTGCCAAGCGTTGTGTCAAAGGCATTAGTGAAGGATGCCAAAGAATCAAATCAAGTAGCATTTGGGAAGAATGCCTAGGTCGTATAATCGATGAGGTGCATCGTTATACATATATGTATTTGTTTATATACAAGGATGGTGATATCCTTGGTGGTGTTGTAACAAGGAGTAGATCTCCTTG
>BPTQ01000005.1:128295780-128341099 GCA_019973895.1 Chrysanthemum seticuspe | reverse complement strand
CTACGCATAAGCTTGCGTCTACGCGTATACTTCTCTTGTTTACGCATAAGCTACTATTCCTACGCATAAGCCTTGATCAAACCTTCGTTATGAATTGTTACGCGTGCAAACTTGTAAATAAATGAATCATAACGTCACGAAACTAATAATGTCACCAATAAACTTAATCGTTTAATATGTTGTGTTAAATAAGTGATAACATAAACTTTAAAACTTACAATTAACTAACTCATGAAACTTATCACGACAACATTGGACTATTGAACAAACAAGTGACTTTGGACTCGTAACAATCTTTGACACTGTATATTCAATAATTAGACAATAAAAACCTTCTGTTGACTAACATTATGTCTTTCGATATGTTGGTTCTTTCGGCTAATGTTATTTCAGATCACGACATGGCTGCTCAAATGAATGTGGATGCACCAGAAGTTCTCACAATTGCTGACATCTTCCCTAATGGCTATCCGAGAAAGATTGGAAAGAACAACCTTAGGGTTGACTTTGAACCCTCACATGCTCAGAATATTCTTGTCTCATTGTTGTGGATATTCTAAAGAATCATCCCTACCAGAACATGCTCTCACACTCTGCTACAATACCGGAGATCTACATGCAACAGTTCTGGAACTCAATGCAGAGGATCAAAGGTCAAAGTGCAGTAACAGTGACACTAAATCACAAACAAGTCACCATCACTCATGCGGACTTACGGGCTGTTCTTCTCATTCCTGAAATCGAGCCAACCGACTTCTTTGCCACACCTACTGAGGAGACAGTTCTTCAATTCCTGATTGATATTGGCTATGATGAAGCTTCAGGAATTATCACTAAGCACTCTCATGTGGAGCTTAAGAACATTCCTCAACCATGTAGAACCCTCTACATCATCATCACCAAATCGGTCTCTGGTCGTGACAGTGGCAATGAGCATCCCAAGCTCTTGGAACTGCAAATCTTCTGGTCATTAATCAACAAGAAGGACATCGAAATTAAAGCTCTGATATGGGATGACATGATGACGTTTCTCAAAAAACTTGGCTCAAAGATTCCCTATGTCAGATACACAAAACTGTTGATCCAGAGAGCACTTGGACTTCATCCTGATATCTCCAAGAGGCTCAATGACTCCGATAATCACGACATGTTGACTGAGCCTATCCTATCAGTAAGAATCAAGGAATCGTCAACAAAGAAACAGGGTGATGTGTTACCTGATTACCTACTGACTGACGAAATCAAGAAGCTTGAAACGTACAAAAGGTATCGGGTAGCAGTAAGAGAAGGCAAAGTTGGTCATCTTGATGAAAAGCCTTCTGGAACACCTACTCGGAGAACCAGAAGAGGAAGTGCTGGAAGTGCAGTAAGCACAGAGAGTCAAAGGAAGTATCCTAAAAGGAATCCTCCAAGAAAAAGGACTGTTCTTGCCAAGGAAGCTGTTCCCATTATCGAACCTAAGCCTGAACCGCAAAGAAAGCTACTAGACGAAAGCTCTGAAGATACACAATCAGATGAGGAGGTCCACTACTCTGAATCTGCAACCGAACCACCTCCCTCAGTAGCAAAACCTCGTAGTCCTCCAGCTGACCTAGGAAAAGGGAAGACTCCTGTACTTGTGCCATATGAAGAAAGCTCTGAAAGTGATGAAGAGCAACTGGATTTATCTTACAGGAAGAAGTTTAAATTCGTTAGACACCTTCAAAAAGATAAAGAATTTGAACAAGATCAAATGCGTGGCCCCGGAGGGTCGAGTGGTGGTGTCCACTCTTCACCAGATCCTGATGCGGTTAATCAACCCGATAAGGGAACTGGTGCCACCACTCTTGTGCAACAGCAAAAGCTTGTGGAGGAGTCTACTGATTATAACATTGAGGAACCAGATAAGGATAATACTGAGAAAGAAAAGACTGATGAAGAAGCTTAGGCTCAGACGGAAGAAAAAGCTAAATCTGGACAAGATAGCGAAGGGAATTATGATGATTATCTTCTCAACAGTCCAATTCGTTCCAAGGAGGATACTTCTGCACCTCCAAAGGACTCTGAGCCTCCTCATGTCTCCTCATCATCAGATTCATCATCTCACTCTTCACCACCACCATATAAAAGATCAACCAAATCAACATCCAAATCAGTGAAGAAGCCAACTCGATCTTGGATTTCTCATGCTCATAAAAGAATTGGGAATGCTGTCAAACAAGTCAGAAAGAAAGACATGCTCTACAGGAAGATGAATTTCTACGCTGATCAGATACAGTATATTCATGATGATATCGACAAGATGCAAGTTGAAAGGAAGTATGTCCAGAAGCTCATGAAAGATGATCTTCAAGGGAAAATGGACGAAATGATCAAAGGATACACTCACCAGTTCCTTATGAAGGTCGTTCTGAAACTGACAAAGGAGATGTATACCAGAAAACTGTATCCAAATCTCTTGCATCTAGCCAAACAAGCCATGAAATCAACTCCAATGAATTTAAGCATCAATCCAAATGAATCCACAATTTTCTCAGATGATGAATTAGTGAACCGGCTAGTAGCGCAAATGTCGAAACGCTCTGCAACATTTTCCTCACACGAAGCTAAACTGTTTGAAGCTCTACTGGAATACCAACTCAGGTCCGCATTCCGAGAAGAAGCTGTAAGGCCCAAACGTTCAAGAGATGATGAAGATAAAGATCAGGATAAGGATAAAGAGCCCAAACGCACAAAGAAGTCTGTTGAATCATCCTCTATTCAGTACTCGATGCAACCTCCACCACAACGGACTCCTGCTCAACAAAGATCTTCTCCTCCCTCTTCTGCAAATAAACCTCATGATTCTGAGACACCACCCCAGATTCAGAAAACCGGTGACCACTTTGAATATACGGGTGGTGACGATGAAGAATACCATGAGCCCCAAAAATAACCCGCCTCACCCGACAAAGTACAGAAACCATCATCCTCATCTAGGCCTAAGAAACAAAAGAAGAAGGCGCCCATGGCTGACGTCGTATCATGGCTAGATGAAGATACAACAGAGGAATTTGAATGGTTTTCTACACTTGTCAATTCCACTCCCTACCCTGAAGAAGGTCAAGATCTGGTAGACGGTAATACATTGGAGCATGCTAAGATTCTGCAAGAAAAGTTCCATGTGAAGAAGATGACGAAATCCGAGTTGAGGCTAATCAAGAATGAAGCTTTTCAACTGTGGAAAGATAGCTCAGAAAGTGCCATCGAGGTCGAATATTACCTTGAAAACATTGCTCGAGCTATGTCTAACAACATGGATTGGCTCAACCCAGAAGCAAACATCAACTTCACCAAACGGGACAACCCTCCATACTACACCGACTGGTCAAAACCTCTACCAACAATTGGCCAACCAGATGAACCTACGATTCCATTCAGATATTTCTTCAACAAAGACTTGGAATTTCTTCTACACGGTGGCGATGGCTCAAGGAAATACGCTACATCTTTGACACTTCCATTCCCCGCAGCAATATACTCAAACTGCATAGCTATCGAGGAAAGAGCTAATCACTTGTTCTCCAACAAAGTGGAAGCATACGACCGAGATGCAATGTACGGGATTCATCATTGGCCGGAACGCCGAAGAATCTACTACAGAAGCTGCCAGGTTCAGAAGTCTCAACATGCAGTGTTCAGTACTAAGGATATCGTTGCCATCAAACACGTTGATCTTTCGACCAAATGGGACTACAATTTTCTCAAGAAGATTGTGGTCAAAAGGAAAGATGAACGGGATTATGCATTCTCTGAAGCTGACTTTGAGAATTTGTCTATCAACGACATTGAAGACATGTACCTTGCCAAAGTACAGGGTCGCATGAGACAATTTTCAACTGAAGTACAACGTGAATTCATCAAGTCACTGCTCATATTCATCAGACGCATAGTCATCAAAGAACGTGTAGAAGATCTCCAGCTGGCAGTTGAATCTTATCAGACCCGTGTCAACTTCACTCCACCGCAGCTTGATCTTCCCGACATCAACCAGCTCTCACAATTTACACTCATCAGCAAACCATTCGGCGTCGTTTACCGCAGTGAACTTCAAAGAAATTGCTTGATGGCGTGCAGAGATCTTCACAAGTTTGGAGATCACACTTTGAAGATGGTTAGGGACGGATTGGCTTATCGATTGAAGGATATACACCAAAATACCGGGTCTCCTAAGCGATGGAATTCTCAGGATCGAAGGGATGTGAAGAGGATCATCACGATGATTGATGAACGGTTGTATAGAAGGGATCAGTTCAGAAGATTGGAAAGCTATGTTGGTGGTCGACCCAGGATTAACATCACCGGCTTTCAACGCCCGATTCACACCCCTGGCGACATCTCTGGACTACCTGGTACCCCTTAAACTGCTTCTTTCATTATAAATTTGGATGTGTGATTATATATGTCTATGGCTTGTGCACACATAACAGTGTACAACCCGTTCTTGTCAAGAAAGGACCCTGTGGTACGCTTCAGTGCCACAATCCTTATAAAAGGAGCAAAAGCTTCTTACTTTTGAGTAAAACCTATCAAACCTTTCATTTTTCAAGGTTTTGCTCAAAAGGACAAGTACTTCCCCGTAAGATTTTCAAAACCTCAACCGTTTATATCACTTGTTGAGGGGGAGTATTTGAATTATAACTTTGTTCACAAATTGTTCATAGTGGTCATCTTCCCGCAACACTCGAAATGGTCATATTTATTCTCAACTTTTCAAAAATAACATTTTATATGCCATTTTTGAGGGGGAGAAAATTATGTGATAAGAAATATGTTGTGTAAATGCAAATGAATCTTTGTGTAATAGACTTAACCAACGAATTGACGGTACTAAACTGTTAGTAACTCGAAAAGACTTGTCCGGGATGGGTAATAATTTCAAGCTAGTTCGCTAGTAATGTAAACGTGTCTCGCAAAGGACTTGTCCAAGTAGAAAGTACCATTCGAGAAACTCTTGGTAGACATGAACTTTGACGGGTATGACAACCTTTCGAGGCTTGTCTACACCTTCAAGGTAGTTATTAGAGCTAGTTGTCACCTAAAAGCTGACAATGTAACTCTTTAACTATGCAACGTAACCGTGTCTCGCGGGGGATTGTCTATCTTGAGTTGATCAATTCATAATGTGCGCGCTCCTTCCTCACTGTGCAGATTTCCGTAAAAACTCCTAAGCACATGTGGAGGGGGAGTATTTCTGAAAATCTAAAACTCTTGAAGTGTTCAAACATGTTTTTCATTCACAAATGCTTCGAGAGATTTTCATGAAAAATGGTTTTATGGCAATGGAGTTATAAGGTGATTAAGGTTAGGAATAACCGTCCTATGATCCGCCAGAGCCAGAGGGATCTACCCAAGGACATCATAAATAGTTAGTACTTAGAAGTCCTTAGGTATGATTATAAAAAGGAGAAAATGAGAATCGAAGAAAGAAGGAGTTGAAGAATTAAAAAGAAATGCAAAGAAAAGGGTGAAAAGAAATAGCCCTCCAAATTATTCAACTTAGGGCAGACACCGGGTTCAATTCATATGCTACTGGTTGTCACTTAGTGTCACCGGTATTGAAGATTAAAAGTCGTCATGGACCCAGTGACGCATGCACTAAACCTTCTTAGCCACTCAAGCCTCTCTCAAAAGAAGCTTGTTTCATTTTCACAGGGAACCCTACGTAAACTATTGGCTTTCTCTTAGAGATCGCTGGTATTGAAGAAGGAGACCCTCTCCCTAGTCTCCGCTCAGGAAAACCAAAACGCACTATTAAGTCTAGAGCCACGAGATTCATCAAAAGATCTCTTAAGCACACTTGATATTTCATCACTTGATGTTCAACAATAAGAACATCAGTGGTACGTTATCGAGTCCTTCACAGATCTTAGCAATCTGTCGAGAACATTTATGAGAGGTTCACAACTGTGATCCTCAGTGATTGAATGGAAACTCCTGCCATGGTCAACATCAAACATCCCTGACAGCAGGTCACTTCGGTAACTCCCTGTGGATTACGCTTAGTGTGTCTCAAACGGTCTACAGTCGTGAGGTGATGCTTCGGTGTACCTCAGCGACTCATCTGAACTATAGGTGTACTTCGGTATATCGTGTTATCTCACTTATGGGACTCCAGTTCAGGAACGGCCTTTGTAAGAATTAGAGTTGTGTTTTCACACTATGCTGTTAACACTCTCGAAGTTCAAACTTGTAAGTGCCGGAATCCGCTTATTACTAACCGTTTTCATGTTTTCTTCTTATGGAAGCTCCGGAGCGGGATGATCGTGCAGATTCTTCCCATGCTCACGCCAACATCATCACTAATGGAAGTTCTATCCAAAAGCAACACAACAGTCAGAATGATTCTTCGTCAAATCAAAGAATCTACAAAGTTAAAGACTTAAAAAACTTCATCAGTACTGAATTACAACGTCAAAGAGCGTGTGAGCATGTTGAAGAATGACGTGGAGACACTGTAGCAGCGAAGCAGACCTGAGGCAGACTTGATGCAGACAACAACATACTATCACTTTCATCACAAAGAACAATGATCAAAGAACAAAGTTAAAGATGACGTCAAAGCATAACTGTTCAAAGACAACTATCTCTCTACCCTGGGGAGATTGTTCGAATCAAGGCAATTCTTCTCACAAGAAAGAAGAATGTCAGAAGACGTCAAAGCTACTATTACATCAACGCCTTCACCGTTTTTCATCACCAACACTTGAGGGGGAGATTGTTGGAATCACTCCTAAACCTTAATTCAAGTGTTTGTTACTCATATGTAATAGGTAGCTTATTATGGCCTTTATGTTTGTTTAAGGTCAAGCTTATGTAGAAGGCCCATAAGCTTAGGCCCATGTCCAATAAGGAAAAGGGAAGGAGTAGGAGTGTTGCCCTAGCTCCTTGCCTATAAATACTATGTAATAACCCTCACTTGAGGGTTGGTTGTTCAAGTTATTTCTTTCACTCACTCTCTACGCATAACCGTTTCCTTTATATCGTGTGTGTGTGTTTGGATACTTGATCAATCGCCTTTATCTCTTTCTATTAAGCTTGTGTTGTAAAACTAGTGACCTAACACTAGGTGAGCAAGTCAATCCCTTGATACCATGTTCTATGCCTAGTGCCAAGTATGCAAGTCATTCAATGCCCAATGTTTTGAATGTGAACTTTAGTATGCCTTCAAGTAGCTCAGATCCCAGCACCTCCAGTATTAAGAAAGTGATCCTCAGTGTGCCTTCAAATAGTTCACATCCCAGCTCATCAAAACAGGAAAGGCAAAAAGTAGCAAAACCAACTAATGTTCCCATTCCCTCTACAGGAGTAATCAATGACATTAAAGTGAGCAGGTCAAAGTCTCAAGGCAATACAAGGAATGATAGGACCTCGCAAGCTAAGAATGTGCATTGGAAGAAAGTAGAAGATCACCGTAGGGAGAATTTGAATAAAACGAATCGTGTTGATTCTAGTGTTAGCTCTAAGCGTACTGTAATTAATGCGAATTCTACTACTTTTGGCAAAACATGTAATGATGATTGCGTGGTTTCTGTTACTAATCTTGAATGTAGTATGAATGATTTGTCTAATGCTGTCAAATGCCCAATTAAAACTGTTAATGTTAAAAATCAAGGTAAGAAGGCTAAAAGGTAAAAGCGAAAGAAAGTTAGAAAATAGTTGAAACCCACAGGAAGAACATTTAGTAAGATAGGTTATCAATGGATACCTTTAGGCCATAAAGTTAATCAGTTCTGCCCTCAATTTTCTAAGACAATGCCTACTAGAAAATGGATGCCTACTGGTAGAACTATTCCCATAAGAAGTGAACATACTTTGAATAGGTCAAATACGGATACTAGCACTGCATCTATTTCTGATGATTCCATTGTGTCTACTTCTGATGTGGGTGTTCCAATCACTGTTACTAACCAAATGGAACCCATTCTTGCATGGGGATCCCAATTATCCAGTTATCCATTCTTGTCTGTGTTCAACTGCAGATCGTTCAAATCGTTCTGTGGTACCTGGACTCAGGCTGTTCCAAGCATATGACTGGAGACCGGTCGCGGCTCATGAACTTCGTGAGTAAATTCATCGGGACTGTTAGATTCGGGAATGATCATTTTGGTGCAATTATGGGTTATAGAGATTATGTTGTCGGTGATAATGTTATCTCCAGGGTATACTACGTAGAAGGTCTTGGTCATAACTTATTTTCTGTCGGTCAATTCTGTGATTCTGATCTAGAAGTGACATTCAGAAAACATACTTGTTTCGTTAGAGAACTTGATGGTGAGGAACTTTTAAGAGGAACTCGTGGTTCAAATCTATACACCATCTCTATCGAAGATATGATGAAGTCTTCTCCAATTTGCTTGTTGTCAAAGGCTTCGAAAACAAAGTCATGGTTATGGCATCGTCGTCTCAATCACTTGAACTTTGGCACCATCAATGATCTCTCCAGAAAGGACTTAGTTGTAGGTCTACCTAGACTAAAGTATGAGAAGGATCATCTTTGTTCAGCATGCCAATTGGGAAAAAGCAAGAAATATACCCACAAACCCAAGCCTAAAAACTCAGTTACAAAAGTTCTTCATACAATTCACATGGACTTATGTGGACCCATGAGAGTGGAGAATATCTTTGGGAAGAAATATGTATTAGTTGTGGTTGATGATTACTCTCGATTCACCTGGGTTAAGTTCTTAAGGACAAAGGATGAAACACCAGATATCATCATCAAACTTATCAAACAGCTGCAGGTTCGACTTAACAAAACTGTCAGAATCATCCGAATAGACAATGGAACTGAGTTTGTTAATAAACAACTTAGTGAGTTTTATGAAAGTGTTGGAATCAGTCATCAAAGAAGTGTTCCAAGAACTCCTCAACAAAACGGTGTAGTTGAAAGATAAAATCGAACTCTTGTGGAAGCCGCAAGAACAATGCTGATTTACTCAAAGGTTCCAATGTTTCTCTGGGCTGAAGCCATTGCCACTGCATGCTACACTCAAAATCGATCCCTAATTCACACTGCTCATGGAAAAACTCCATATGAACTTGTCCACAATAGAAAACCTAATTTATCATTCCTTCGTGTGTTTGGTACATTGTGTTATCCAACTAATGAGGGTCAAGACTTAGGCAAACTTAAACCTAAAGCGGACATTGGAGTATTTGTAGGATATGCACCAAACAAAAAGGGATACTGAATCTACAACAAAAGAACCCGAAATATCATGGAAACAATTCACGTTACGTTCGATGAGCTGATCGGTCCAATGGCTCTAGGACAACCCAGTTCTGGACCCGCTTCATCATGTAGCCCCATCAGTTCTACTCTTGTTTACGGCTCCTCACCAGCAACTCCTTATGTACCTCCTTCAGAAGATGACTTGAAGAAACTATTTGATCCAATGTTTGATGAACACTATGAACCAACTGTTAATGATCTGTTAATCCCATCATCAGAGGCTGCTTCTATCCCTGTCAATGAAGTCAACCCTTCAGTTTCTATGTCAGTAAGTCAGGAAGCGCCTGCTGCTGATCAATCTGTCTCTTCAACAAACCTTCAATCACCGAGTGTACATCATGGAATTGCTTCTGATTCACAAGATGAAGTTAATCCCTTTGCTACTCCCGAAGACGCTCCATTTGAAAATATATTTGCTCCTGAATCATCATCTGAACCATCTTCATCAGGAGACATCGACTCTGCTGCTTCAGTTCCACAACAACAACCACATGAACACCTTAGAAAATGGACACATGATCACCCATTGGACAACATCATTGGAAACCTTTCTCGTCCAGTATCCACTCGTAAACAACTTGCTACTGATGCCTTATGGTGCTTCTTCAACTCCGTACTCTCTAAGATCAAACCTAAAGACGTTAAAACTGCTATGAATGAAGACAGTTGGTTCAATGCCGTGCAAGAAGAAATTCATGAGTTTGATCGATTAGATGTATGGGAATTAGTACCTGCTCCAGACTGTGCTATAATCATTGCTCTAAAGTGGATCTTCAAAGTGAAGCTTGATGAGCATGGTGATGTGTTGAAAAATAAGGCTAGGTTAGTGGCTAAAGGATATCGTCAAGAAGAAGGTATTGACTTTGAGGAATCGTTTGCTCCTGTTGCTCGTATCGAAGCTATCAGAATCTTCTTGGCTAATGCAGCTAGTAAAAACATGGTGGTATATCAGATGGATGTGAAAACCGCATTTCTTAATGGTGATTTGAAAGTGGTGGTTTACGTCAGCCAGCCAGAGGGTTTTGTGAATCCAGAGCATCCTACTAATGTCTATCGCTTGAAAAAGGCCCTTTACAGTTTGAAGCAAGCTCCTAGAGCATGGTATGATACGCTATCAAAGTTTCTTCTATCTACTGGATTCAGCAAGGGAGCAGTTGATCCGACGTTGTTCACCATAAAGTCAGGAAATCATTTAATTCACGTTCAAATTTATGTTGATGATATTATCTTTGCCTCGACTGACCCCAATGAATGTGATCGTTTTTCTAATGAAATGGGTTCCAAATTTCAAATGTCAATGATGGGACAAATGTCATTTTTCTTGGGATTACAAATTTCACAAAGTCCCGGAGGCATTTTTATAAATCAATCTAAATATGCAAATGAGATTTTAAAGAAATTTGGATTTGTTTCTTGTGACACGGTTGACACTCCCATGATTGAACGTACCAAGCTGGATGAGGACCACTCAGGGATCATGGTAGATCAAACGAAATATCATAGTATGATTGGATCCCTGATGTACCTCACAACTAGTAGACCATACATCTTGTTCGCTGTGTGCATGTGTGCTAGATATCAGGCTAAGCCTACTAAAAAGCACCTTGAAGCGGTTAAAAGGGTCTTTCGGTATCTCCAAGGAACCATCAATATGGGACTATGGTACCCGAAGGACACCGGTATGTCACTAACAGCCTATGCAGATGCTGATCATGCAGGATGTCAAGATACACGTCGAAGTACGTCAGGAGGTGCTCAGTTTTTGGGTGATAAGCTTATGAGTTGGTCTTCAAAGAAGCAAATGAGTACTTCTATTTCCTCTACAGAGGCTGAATACATATCCATGTCATCTTGTTGTGCTCAAATCCTTTGGATGATATCCCAATTATCTGACTATGGCTTTGAATTCAACAAAATCCCTCTGTACTGTGATAATAAAAGTGCTATTGCTCTCTCATGCAACAACGTTCAACATTCAAGAGCAAAGCACATTGATATTCGACATCATTTCATCCGGGAACAAGTAGAAAACGGTGTGGTGGAACTCTATTTTGTGAAGTCAGAATACCAGTTAGCAGACATCTTCACCAAAGCTCTTCTAAGAGAACGTTTTGAGTTTATTCTTCCAGGACTTGGCTTGAAAAGCCTTCAACCAGAAACACTCAAACGTCTTCAGGAGGAAACGAGGAGTAAAGGTTATTGATTCTATCATCTCTTTGTATATATTTATTCAAAAAGAAAAATACAAAATTACAAAACCAACAAAAAGAAAATAGAAAAACATAAAATCTTTCATAAAATCCATAAAAATCTGAAAAACTCGAAAAATCTCAAAAAAATGTTGTCTTTTTGTCATATCTTTCTTGATTCGATATATATCTACGGTCTTTTTTGCTGTCAGTCAAAGAGTGACACGGGTCTTTAGATGTTGTTCGAATGTACATATTTTTTACAAAATATATAATAAAAAAAATTAAAAAAAATAAAAATGGGAGAAAGTGAAACAATGGTTTATTGTCATTTCAGGCAGTAACCCGCTTTTCAGAGAAAGAACAGAGCCATGCTTTATCTCATATTTCAAATCTCATGCTCTGATTCTATAAAACTATCACTTACTATCTAATGAAAACTAATTGGTTTGAAAAATAACTCGGACTCTATTTTTGAAAATCATCCGGACTTCACGTTAGTCAAAACTATCTATCTCTCAATCAACAACTGATGTCATTGATTGAGGGGGAGAATGATTTCAATTAAATCAAAAGGTTATTTGTCATACAATTGTTTTCAAAAGATAATCATGCATGTTTAATCTATGGAGTTTAAAGTCTCAAAATCCGATCCTTATCAGTTAAAACTTTTTTCATAATCAGGTCACAATTCTCCTTAAAAGCTTTCAAAATCAATTTAAATCTACAGAGATCACAAATCTCAAATGATTTGATAATTGTGATCGGGGGAGAATTTGTGATTTAAATTGGATTTAAACTGATAATTCGATAAATGGGTTCATAAGTGTTTAGCAAGTTTTCCTCCCCGCATGTGACAAACGATTTCAAATTTTCCATGCACATGTTGAGGGGGGGCATCTACTTTAAACCTTAAATTATTGAAACGTGATTGAATTGTCTCTAAGTGCAGGTTCCCTCTAATATGTGCAAAACTCTTTCAAACTTCGAGGGGAGCATTTCTAAAATATCAAATTGATTGGGAAGTGATGATGATCATTTTAGAAAATGTTAATCAAAATATTGGACCTTTCATTCTTAATCTAACGATTTCAAAGATCTCTTGCCTCCATGTGCTAAACTATTTCGGAATGATATGCATATGTTGAGGGGGAGCATTTCTAAAATATCAAAACAATTAAGATACAAAATACTTGGATTGTATATCACAAGTATCTTGATTGTTTTTCAAATGGTTTTCAATTGGTTTCAAGGCGGAAGAACTGTATCAAAAGACCAACCAACTTTACTTTATGCATGGGGATATAAGGATGATAAGGTTAGGTTGAGGTCCAATGATCCGCCAGAACCGGAGGGATCTACCCAGGGACAAAATCACTTGATAGTGTAGAGTCCTTAGGTATATTGAAAAAAGGAGAAAAATGAGATATGGGAAGAGTGCGGACTGAAACTGAGCTAGTACTGGAATAAACCCAACAAGGTTCTAGTTATGAAGTTTCGGTAAGCACTGAAGGGGTTGAAGAATGAAAAAGAATTGAATGTGAAAAAGGGTGAAAAGAAATAGCCCTCCATTTATTCAACCTTAGGGCAGAAATCGGGTTCAATACATATGCTACTGGTGGTTACTAAGGTAACACTGGTATTGAAGACAAGACGTCATGGACCCAGTGACGCACTGCACTTCAACTTTCCAAACCACTCAAGATCCTCTTAAAAGGACTTGTTTCATTCTCACGGGGAACCGACATTATCTATCGACTTTCTCTTAGAGTTTGTTGATATTGAAGAAGGAGACCCTCTCCCTAGTCTCCAGCATAGGAACCAAATATGCACAACTGAGTCTAGAGACACGAGATCATCATATAAATCTCTTTAGGACACTTTCAATGAAGACTCTCTGTTTCACACAATGTGGAAAGAGAGATTATATCTTATGAGTCCTACGCATTATCCTTGTGGTATTGCCAGAACATCTGAGTGATATGCAAACATATTCACAATGAAGATGGAAAGCCTTCTGGAGCCAACATCAAACAAGCTCCTGGTGGGTGGCATGTGAGATCTACCCAATAGATCAACCATGTGACAACTGAACAGAAACAATGGGGCGATTCAATCTTTTGAATCAATCCTGGTTCAGGTTATGGATTGACGGATACCTTTGAAAAACCTGTCGTTGTGCTCAAAAACTCTTTCCTTTAGCACATCGACTGTGTACTCATATTTCAAAATAAAAGGTGTTTATGATTGATAATTGATTTTCATTAAAACCTTCGTTGTATTGCAAAAACAATTTCAATTGAGCAGTACACGATTGTTTTTCAAATCTCTTTTCATCAATCGGTGAATCTCAATTTGCTGGTTCACTCACTCCATGTTGTCTTCTATGAGACGTTCCGGTCTGAGAACGGCTAGAACAGCTGCGAAACCCTGTCAAGGAAATTCTTCGGAATTATACCTGATCACAGGCAGTACTTGTACTGATCAACGGGGAACCGTGGGCCGTGTACCTCAATTCAACAAAAGTGATCAAAGACACTCTTGTGCACTTTATTGCTAACTGTTTTATGCAGGAACACCCTACGCTTGCAGCAGATCAGAATGGAGCGGTCAATCCATAGCCGCATGCTCACACAACACATTCATTTCCAAAGAAATCATGATTACTGCATCAATGACTCTGATATTTTCACTCCATGCTTCTGCTACGCTGCTGCCAATATCATGAATCAACGAAAAGCTTCCGCTACTCTGATAAGAATATATCATGATCCAGAATGTGAGCATGTCGGTCCAAATGTCACAACTTCACATCATACCAACACCACAATGGATGAGTCAGAGATTTACTGTGGCCGGTGATCTCAAAGCTGGCTCAAAACACAGTATCACGTGGATCAGTTAAAGACCTCCACTCAGATTATCCAAACATGCAAAAATGAAGAATCAAATACTACGAGCTACAAAACAAAGAACATGAACAAGAATCCAAGAACAATCTCAATGTAATATCTGTTTGTATTCTATGTAATTTTAATGTGTGTTTGAGGTGACCTCCCTTAGGGGGAGATTGTTAGGATTTAGTAAATCCAGGTATTAAAGTGTCAGTCACCTCAAGGATATGTAATCGTTAGAAAGCTCGTAGTCGTAGTTATTTTATGATTAAGTAGTATTTAGTTATGTAACACCGTGGAGGACGGACGGGTCTTTACCCATTGTATGCCTGATCCACAGCCCGTCAGGTGGCGTTTTATGTAAGGACTATAAATACTCTCTACCTCCCAAGGTAGAGAGTTGGAGCTCATAATAAGACTTTTCTTTCTCTCACTAAAGTTCCCAAACCTCTAACTCTTTCTCTCTCTAGAAATCATCTTGTACGCCTAATATGTTTGTGATTTGATGTGTATGTGAAATCCAATATGTTACAGAAGTTCTTATCATAAGCAAACATCTTGAAAAATCATAACTGACGCTGAAAATTCTTGAAAGATTTTGCTTAGACTGTGAAGTATCATTGACATTATGTGGCGTCGAATATCTCATGGGAATTGCTGAAATTGAACCTCCATGGATTCATCGGCTAATTGTAATGACCACATATGGAGATAACCCGATACGACAAACTTGAAAATGAAGTGAACATCCCAACTTTGTGACTTGCTGCTTGTTTTATATTCTTGATCAATCCACAACAGTGTGTGACACTGAGTACAACAACTTCCTTAAGTCATAGTTATGCTCCAACAAGTTATCTTGAGACATGCAACCAACCAACCCACGTCTCAACGATAAAGAAGTACACCCGTGAAACGTCACTTCAATTCCTCGTAAGTAATACTGTACAAAAACCTCGTCGCCATTTTTCTTCAAATTTTACTTCAAGCCATGAATTTTGTATCCCTCCGTGAAATATTGTAATACCAAAATACCACTCATCTAATACTTATAAAGAAATTGTATATCCAAAAAAAATTCAGATATTAAATTTCTATAAGCCAAATCATACGCCCAATTTCATAACGTTCAAGTCCTAATACCATCCGATCCATATTAGAAAATCCCAAATCCATGCCACTTGACTCGGCCCATACTCAGTAAATACACCAAGGCCCATCAGCGAATTATAATACCCGATCCATATTACATATAGCATCCGGATATATAACTCACACACTTAACCTAAACCTAAACATTCTTCAGTTAAAAACACGCCTACTACTGATACTTTTCTCCCAACTACTCAATACTCTCACCAAAATTATATCCCTGCTTCTCAAAACTAACGCTTACCACCAACTGATTCTATTATCATATCTCATTTGATACTAAAACACTCCTCATCACAGATTCATACCATCCCTTATATCATCAATGAATCTCTCAAACATAAACAAACACAGCCGATCCTTATCACTTCACGATTTTGTTTTAATCTGACCCTAGAGATTAATTAAAAAGCTTCAAGATCCAAATGGGTCTCGGGTAGGTATTTCTTTCATTTGTTCTTGTGTGATGTTGATCGAAAGATAAAAAAGGAGATAAAACACCTTTGTTTTGATCTTTCTTTTTGATTTTCGTATATTGTTGATTGTTTTATCTTTTGAGTCATGAACGAAGCTAAGAGAAGATATAACAAACTTGTTATAATCTTGTCTTTAATTTCGGATAGTAGCACACTCATGGATCAATGAAGATATTCATTCAATTGCATAAATCTTTAGAAGATTTAAAAAAAACATGAAATGAACTAAGGTCCATTTAATTATTTGTTGCAAGTCATGTGAGAAATTAAGAGATGGGATAGAAGTGTTGTAGTAGTATTTGTTGGTGTTGGGATTTGATTTAGGATTTGGTTGGTGTTGTACGAGGCAAGGGTCAAACAGCCGTTTTTAAATTTTTCTTGGACCTTGTCTTGACTGATGATGTAGATTGAATACTGAGGTCAAGATTGAGTTTGGTATATTGGTATTTTCTGGTCGAGGTCAGTCTTTGGTTTAGTTTACGCATAAGTCTTGCCTTACTCAAAAACTTACGCGTAACTTTGTTATTCGGAACCTTATGCGTAAAACTGGTAATTTAGCTTATGCTTAAACAGGTCATTTAGCTTATGCGTAAGTCATTTACTTAGGCGTAAAAACCTTAAGCATAAAGTGGCTTACGCGTAGCTTTCTGCTTATGCGTAAAGCCTTAGACGTAAAGCCTTAGAGTCTTATGCGTAGACAAAGTCTTACGCGTAAACAGTCCTGATAAGGTTTTAAAATGTACCTTTTTGAGGGGTCGTTTAAGCCCTTATTTGATCACTTTTTTATCCGTTATTACTTAATATCGTTCCTTTTCACTTTTTAGGTCTCTTGAAGGCAAATTGATGTAATGGCACTTATTTGGACGAAAAGGCGCGGATATACGAAGAAAATGGCCAAAGTCAAGAATCGAGACACTCAAGCTACTGAAATACAAGGTGACGGCGTCACTGCTTAACTACGACGCTGTTGGAATCACTCCTAAACTATAATTCAAGTGTTAGTTATTCTTATGTAATAGGTAGCTTATTATGGCCTTTATATTTGTTATTAGCCTTAAGCTTGTGTAGAAGGCCCATGAGCTTAGGCCCATGTCCATTAAGGAAAGGATGGAAACTAGGAGTGTTGCCCTAGCTTTCCTCCTATAAATACTCTTGTATAACCCTCACTTGAGGGTTGGTTGTTCAATATTTCTCTTTCACTCTCACCTACGCATAACCATCTTACTATATCGTGTGTGTGTGTGTTTGGTTTATTGTTCAATCGCCTTTATCTCTTTCTTGTAAGCTTGTGTTGTAAAACTAGTGACCTAACAGTGGTATCAATCGCCTAATAGTTGAGTGAACGTATTGTTTGAAGTGAGTTTTGATCTCACGCTTAACTTGCGTCTCCATAACTTTGGCTTGATCAAAAACATATTTTTTACACTTTTTAATCCAAGATTCTTGTCCTTTCAACGTTATAAGGTGTTAAACTTACTGTTTTTGGCAAAAAGTTTCGAACTTTGTGTGTAGATCATCGTTTTTCATCTAGTTTTTGTACGAAGGTTCTATCCTACACGTAACTGTTTTAAGAGTTTTGGTTCATCAAGTTTCACACTTTTGTGTCTTTTGGTGTTATTGAAGCTATTTCATCACACAAAAACTGGTTTAGAAACAAGTTTGAGCATAATCATATTTACGAGTAATCCTACGCGTAGCAAAACCCTAAAACTACGCGTAAGGTTATCCGTGGCTTGATCTTCGTTTTCGTGGTTTACTCCGTGTTTTCTTGCTTGGATAAGCCTGAAAATACGTCAACTTTGGATATATTTTGCACTGTGAAGTGTAAAAGATCACTTGGGATAAAACCCTAAAATTACGCATAAGCATAAGCTTACGCGTAGAAATCCTACGCATAAGATTCATCTTACGCCTAAGCCTAGTCTTACGCATAAGATAATCCTACGCCTAACTTTCTACGCCTAACTTTTGTGTACGCATAACTTTAGAGTCTTTTCCATACTTACGCGTAAGCTAAATCTACGCGTAACTCCTTACTGTTACGCGTAACTTTGGTGTTTTTACGCATAAGTGCTACTTGGTTATTGTGATTTCTACGCCTAAGGATACTTCTTCAACAAAGGTTCATTCGACTACAAAGATCCATTTTTACCAACACAAGTTTTTCAACATGTCTCAACCACCATACTCTAACTATTTCCCTTACACTTATTCTCAACGACAACAACAACTAAGTCCACAACATCAACAATGGAATCAACAACAAGCAATTTATCAACAACAATTTAATCAACAACATACTCCACAACTTGAGCAATTCCTCCACCACAAATGGTTCAAACACCGCCAAGTCTTCAAGTTCAACCCTACACAAATGACTTCAATCAACATCCATCAAGGAACACTATGAAGGAACCCACTTGGTTTGCAAAGATGTGTGAAGCTTTAAGCAGCCAACAATCAATTCATGAGGCTGGATCACTTGATAGACCTCCAATGCTCACTCCAGGAAACTACGATCAATGGGTGATAAGGTTCTTTAGGTTTTGTGATCTGAAGAAGCCACATGGAAAGTTCTTAAAGAAGGTTATCTTGGAAGGTCCATTTGAGATGCCTACTGTCATTGTACCCGGAGATCCAAATGCTATTCCACCAAGAGATGAACAAACGAACATTGCTACTGTTGCAGACTTGAATCCTCAAGAACTTCTACACTATGAAGCAGATGAGCTTGCAATGGAATATATCCTCTTAGGATTACCAAACCCAATTCTTTGTAGTGTTGATGCTCAAAAGACTGCACAGAAAATGTGGGATCATATTCGTCTTCTTATGGAAGGATCTGTACTCAATCAGGAGGATTTGGAATCCAAAATTTACTTGGCTTATGAACACTTCATGATTGAACCTGGAGAGACACTAGAGTCCTATCATCATTGATTTTCAGACATCATCAATGATTTGGATAAACACAACATCATCATGCCAAGAATTGCTGTGAATACTAAGTTCCTGAGTAGTCTTGGTCCTGAATGGGAGAAGTATGTCATTTTTCTCCGTCAAGCGAAGAATATGCATCATTCTACATATGGATTGTTGTACGATTACTTGAAGCCTCATGAAAAGGAAGTTGATCGGGAAAGGATTCTCCGTGCTCAAATTGCTCCACCTACACATCCGTAAAATCAACAACTTGCCTTATATGCTCAACAAAGTTATCCTCCTCAACAATCAACTCAACCAACTGCCTCTGTCACACAAAACGATCATTCACAGCAACAATCTCAACAAAATCAATTGGTTCAATACAACAACAACAATGCTCAACCAATTGTCAGTGAAGCTAATGAGGACATCGATCCGTTCGAAGCATTGCAACAAGGATTTGTTATGATTGCTAATGCTTTTGGCCGTTATACCAACAAATCCAACAATCGTATTCGTTCCTCATCTAACACACGAAATTAGGCTGTTGTAAACAATGGACGAGTTGAAGTTCAGAATCGTGGTTATGGTCGTCAGATGGGCGGTGGTCAAGGGTTTAATGCTATGGGTCGGAATAACAACAGAGCTCCAATGGTGGAACAGGGAAATGCTCAGAATGGGTTGAATGGTCTAAGATGCTATAACTGCAATGAGAAGGGACATCTGGCTAATGCATGTCCAAAGCCGAGGACTAGGGGCAGTGCTTATTTCAAAGAGGCTCTTCTTTTGGCTCTTAAGGATGAAGCTGGTGGATCTCTCACAGACAAAGAACAGAGTTTTATGGCAAATGCAGACTCAGATGATGATATGGAGGACTTGCAGGCCAATGCAGCAGTTATGTTGATGGCTAATATACATGAGTTACACATGACTGACACAGGCCCAGTGTATGACACTGATGGTTTGTCTCAGGTACCCGAACAAACCATATTTATCTCTGATCTAATATCTTCGCCAAAATCTGATTTCGGCAAGGCTCGGAATGTTCAAAATGAGTCATTTACATCTCATTCCGACGATTTTCAAATAGACCCTGTAGTTACATTTGACGATCAAGATGACCTTATGGTTTCCTTTGATAATCAAATTGACTCCGTGGTTATACTTGAGGATCTAAATAATGATCATGTTGTGACTTCTGTTGAACAAGCCGAACTTTTGCCTCATCCAGATCTTGCTCTCTTACTTAAAGACCAACAATCCCAAATTGAAGAATGTTGTGCATTAAACAAGGACTTAAAAAGTAAAAATGCACTGTTAACCAAGGATTTTGAATGCTTACAAATGCAACTCAACTTTTTTAAAACTCAAGAAAACCGTGAAAAAGGTTTTGAAGCCGCTTTTGCTAAATCTCATCAAAACGAAAAATATTTAGAGAGACAGATGCGTGATCTAGCCGCTTCGAAGAATGCTTTGTTGTCTGAGATAGAACAACTGAAACATGAACATAAAAAGCAAATTAACGGTCTTACCTTGGAAAATCAAAAAGCTAAGGTTGAGTTGTTAACTTGTCAAAAACAGTTCTCTGTATACAAAAAGCATTCAACGAAACGAATAGATGATCATCTTGAAGAAATTATCGGCTTGCAACGCAAACTTAAAGAGTTTAAAACTGTTGTTTACAAACATGGTGAGTCAGTAACTGCTATTGAAAAGTTTACTTTAAAACCCAATCCAAATGGATATGGACCGAATCTTGCTGATTACAAACCTAAGCTTTCAACAAAAGAATTCAAACCAAATCCTGAAGTTTCCAGTGCAGAATATAAAATTGATAATTCTGTTATGAGTGTTGTTGAATATCATCGTCAAGAGGAATTATATGCAGAAGACGAGAGTCGATCAAAATTAAAAACTGTTGTTTACGACAAACCTTTTAATTATTCAAAACCGATCACTTTTGTCACACCAACGGATTCTTCTAACACACCAAGGGTTATCATCAAAACACCTGAGTCTTCTAATGTTAATCCCCAACCAGATTATGCACAAATTTATGGTCCTTTACCTTCCATCAGTGAAGTAAACTCAAAACCTGAAAATCGCAAAATTCTTAGATATTTTGATATTTTCATGGCTGACCTCAAAACTTTAGAACATGAGATAGAATATCATTCTGAAATCAAAGTTCAACACTTTCAATCGCCTCTGGCACGAGAACAAAGAGACATTTTTCAGAAAAATCTTTTACCAAATGTTAAAAATTTGAAAAGTTGTGCATTGTCTTGGGAACGGGACTTTCATAAGGAACTTGGAGTCATGAAGGTCGTTTTCGAGAAAACTGAAACATCTATTTCTAATACTAAACGTAAAAAGAAAATGTTGAGAAAAGATGTTGATCGACACTTGGAAGATGTTATCTGTGCTGATATCCATAATGTTGTGTTATTCTATTCTTTGCCACATGCATCTGATTATATCTCTGCTGATAATGTTTACTCTGTGATAACTGTTGAGAATACTGATAATGTGCTTCAGATCGAGTCTTTAAAAGCTGAAAATGAACTATTACTTAACGAACTTTACAATGCAAAACGTCGTCTTAATTGGTTTGAAAAAGATATTCACAATAAACAACTTGGTTTTCAAAACAAAATCGCTCAGTTGCTTGCAAAATCTTCTGATCCTAAACTTGAGCAACTGGATGATCAAAACGTGTCTTTGAAAAGTCAAATCTCAAAATATGAACAAGAACTTGTAAAAGTTAAACAGGAATATGGTGTCATATTTGATTTACTCAATAAGACTAGTCATGAAGCATCAAAAGAACTTGATCACTATCTTGCTCACACTAGAGAAGTCATAAATTTTGCTGGTAATATTCGGTCTGAAAATCAAGATTTGATTCACACTATCTCTATGTTAAGAGAAATGTTAGGAAAGTATGAACAACTTCCGCCAACCATCATTAAGAGATTAGCACCAGTAACACTTAGTAATCGTGCACCTAGAATCCCTACTGCCAAATCACAAGTTGCTAACGTGCTTCCTTCTACTGAAACAGGAATAGTTGCGTCTTTTCCAAACGTCCGCACTTCACAGCCTAGGAGCACTCAATCGAAGAATAGGAAGTTGCGACCTAAGAAAAGATCAATAAGGAATGCTAAAGTAGAAGAACACCCTAGGACTATGAATAAGACTCACGTTGCTTCTACTATAGATGTTGCGTCTGGCAAATGTAATAGAAATAGTGATGTAACGAATGCTAAACCTTTAAGCACTTTCGATATTCAGTCTGATGCACCTTGTGTTATTTGTCGTAAAAGTATGAATTCTGATTGTCATGACAAATGTGTTGCTAAAGCTATAATCTCTCGTTTACGGAATTCTAAGAATCGGCATACCTCTAGGCCCACTAATCATTCTAAGTCTGTGCTTGGTAGACCGCCTTCTTTAGATTCTAAGGCAAGCATTGATGTCCCTGTAGCTCCAGTTTCACCTCCTAACAATGTAGTACCACCTAGTGCATTCACTAAGACTAAAGCAAATAGTAGTTATAGATGGCAGAAATGGATATATAACACACTAGGATTTAAATGGATGCCTAAAGTTATTGATGTGTGTATGTCTACTATAACTGCTTCGGAACCCTCTAACATTTCGGGTTCCACATCTACTTCTATTCCATCTATGTCGCCTGTGTGTAATGCAGGTGATACATATCATTCTCTGGATTGTTGATAGCGGATGTTCCCGACACATGACAGGCAACCTTAAACTGTTATCAAACTTTATTGCAAAGTTCATTGGCACTGTCAGATTCGGGAATGATCACTTCACAGCTATCATGGGCTACGGAGACTATATCAATGGGAACATCGAAATCAGCAGGGTTTACTATGTGGAAGGCCTCGGTCACAATCTGTTTTCAGTAGGTCAGTTTTGTGATGGAGATTTGGAGGTTGCTTTCCGGGAGAAAACTTGTTTCATTCGTGATCTACAAGGAAATGACCTTATGTCTGGCTCGCGTAATTCTAGTCTTTACACTATCTCTATGCAAGACATGGTTGCTTCATCTCCCATCTGCTTACTTTCAAAGGCAACATCAACAAAATCCTGGCTATGGCACCGTCGTCTCTCACATCTAAACTTTCAAACCATCACCAACCTTGCTCGACACAAACTAGTTGAAGGACTCCCACGATTCCGGTATTCAAAAGATCACCTTTGCTCAGCCTGTGAACAAGGGAAAAGCACTCGTGCTCATTTTCCTTCAAAGGTGGAACACAGCTCTCAGCATGTGCTTCATCTTCTTCACATGGATTTGTGTGGCCCGATGCGCGTGCAAACGATCAATGGCAAACGCTACATCTTAGTAATTGTTGATGACTACTCACGATGGACTTGGGTCTACTTTCTTCGAAGCAAAGACCAAGCTCCACAAATGATCATCACCTTTCTCACGAAAATACAGGTTCAGCTCCGCAACACCGTCAGGCTAATCAGAACAGACAAAGGAATTGAATTTGTTAACCAAACCCTTCGTGAATATTATAAGAAAGTGGGAATTCAGCATCAAACATCTATTGCACGTACACCAGAACAAAACGGAGTTGTTGAAAGACGAAACCGAACGTTAGTGGAAGCTGCAAGAACAATGTTAATCAATGCTAAACTTCCAGATTACTTATGGGCAGAAGCTGTATCTACTGCATGCTAATGATCACAAAACGCCACAACAAAACACCTTTCGAGCTTGTCCACAACCATAAACCGAATCTCAAACACTTTCATGTATTTGGATCCCTTTACTATCCGAATAATGATCGTGATGATTTTGGAAAGCTCAAAGCCAAAGCTGACATTGGAGTCTTTATTGGATATTGTGAGAATTCTAAAGGTTACCGGATCTGGAATCGTCGTACAAAATAGGTGATGGAAACGATTCATGCTCATTTTGATGAACTTACGGAAATGGCTTCTGAGTATAACAGCTTAGAACCCGGTCACAGCCGTTTAAACTTCCCTCAACCCCCATCATCAGCTGAACAAAGCCCCCAGCTCACTCGTCAACAAATGGAAAGGTTATTTGCTCCTCTGTTCAGTGATGATATTGATGAACGTGCTCCAGGTGTATCCGCTGTTTCCGCTGCTCAACCTGATACTACTCTTATACCTGATACACCTGCTACAACAACTACTGTTGAAGATGCACCTACACCAATTGACTCCAACACAACAGTTGAACAAACCGCTTCCAACAATGATGAACCGGCTGATGATATTCTGAATGAAGTACCCCCACCTGCAGATTTTGATCCAAATGCGTTCTTTAACCCGTTTGCTAATGAGACTGCTGCACCAGATGTCGCAGAATCGTCAACAAACCATTTGAATTCTCAAAATCTACACAATGTATACCAACATCAACCCTCTACACATAGATGGACAAAAGACCATCCTCTGGAAAATATTATTGGCAACCCAAACCAACCAGTCGTTACGAGATAACGTCTTCACTCAGATGGTGAACATTGCATTTATGCACTCACTGTCTGCCAATCTGAGCCTAAAAACATCAAAGACGCAATGACAAAAGACACCTGGATTGAATCCATGCAAGAAGAACTCAACCAATTCAAACGTCTTGAAGTATGGGAACTGGTTGAAAGACCAACAGGGGTCTACGTCATTGGTCTCAAATGGATTTGGAAAAACAAATTGGATGCTGAAGGAAACGTAATCCGAAACAAGTCACGTCTAGTTGCTAAGGGTTGTCGTCAGGAAGAGGGTATAGACTTTGAAGAATCTTTTGCTCCGGTTGCTCGTCTTGAGGCTGTTCGGATATTTCTCGCGTTCGCGGCTCATATGAATATGACGGTCTATCAGATGGATGTCAAAACTGCGTTTCTCAATGGACAACTTAAAGAAACGGTTTATGTCAGCCAACCAGAAGGATTTGTTGATCCTGTGTTCCCGAACCATGTTTACAAACTGAACAAAGCTCTTTATGGTCTCAAACAAGCCCCTCGGGCATGGTACGATAAGCTATCATATTTCCTCATTGCTAATAATTTCACCAAAGGTTCAGTTGACCCAACTCTTTTTATACAATATCACGGGGCACATATCTTAATTGTTCAAATATACGTGGATGACATCATTTTCGCGTCTACACATAAAAAGTTTTCAATCGCTTTTGCAAAACTAATGAAGAAAAATTTTGAAATGTCCATGATGGGTGAACTGACATTCTTTCTAGGATTGCAAGTTCATCAATCACCCCGTGGTATTTTCTTGAGTCAGTCCAAATATGCCCTTGAATTGTTAAACAAATTTGGAATGAAAACCTGTGACACTTATGCCACACCAATGGCTCATACCAAGAAGCTAGATGCTGATTTACATGGGAAATTAGTTGACCCTACCAAATACCGAAGTATTATTGGGTCTCTCATGTATCTAACAGCTAGCAGACCTAAATATTGTATTTGCCGTTTATCTATGCTCCCGTTATCAGTCGCGACCAACTGAAACCCACCTCTCTGAGGCTAAAAGAATCCTCCGATACATCAAGGGAACCATTAACTTGGCGATCTGGTATCCGAAGGATTCTGGTTTTGAACTAATCGCTTTTTCAGACGCTGACCACGCAGGATGCTTAGACTCAAGGAAAAGTACTTCAGGAGCACTACAATTTCTTGGTGATAAACTGGTGTCTTGGCAATCAAAGAAGCAGGACTGTACATCGCTGTCATCAACCGAAGCAGAATATGTAGCCATGTCCGCGTGTTGTGCTCAAGTCATCTGGATGAGAACACAACTCAAAGACTATGGTTACATATTTGACAGAATCCCGAAGTAATGCGACAATCGGAGTGCCATTGCGATCTCGTGCAACTCAGTCCAGCACTCGAAATCAAAGCACATCGATCTTCGTTATCATTTCATCAAGGACCACGTGGAACAGGGTACTGTTGAATTATACTTCGTGGGTATTGAATACCAATTGGCAGATCTTCTCACCAAAGCCTTGCCTCCCGCTAGGTTTAATGAGTTGGTCCACCGGATTGGTATGAGGTGTTTGACTCAAGAGGAATTGGATGACCTCCTAAAACAGTCTTAAAAACCTGTCAAACACCAAAATCTCTTTTGTAAATAATTTTTCAAAAACAAAATACAAAAATATAAAATCTTATAAAACAACAAAAATATTCTTCTAATCTAATTTTCTTTCAACATGGCAAGTACATTTCTTCCGTCAACACTTTATTCCTTCAAAATTCAGTATTTTTCCGATCAAGTGTTGAGGGGGAGAAAATTATCACTTAACTGTTTAATAACATCTATGTACTTGCATGTTATCATATCCCGGTTGTTTCTTTTATTAATGGTGGAAAATTTTCTGGTTCAATGACACTCCTCGAACTAAAATTTATAACCTTTCATTATTTCTTAAGTCGAGGGGGAGTGTCTTCAAGTTTCTTTCTTAAAAATCTCTGTTTGATAACCAAAATGGAAGTTAAATGGCTTTGTATGAAAATGGAAAAGGTGGAGGGACCAAAACTGACAAAATGTTAAAGTTATTTTAATAAAAACACTTTTCACCTAACACTTCACTTCACATTTAATACTCCTAACCTAAACAATCCTACGAACCAAAATCGTTTGACAAATCCGTGTTTCAGATCATCATTTTGTAAGTTGTTTCATAATCTTAACATGTTTTTAAGCATTGGTTTTGATTCTTACACGAATCCAACGGTCAAAATGTTGTCTATGATTGTTTTAGTGGTCTACGCATATGCGTATGAACACCCAATCAAGAATGGGTGTTTATGGTTAAAAAGATAGTGCCTAAACGTTTCAATAACATCATTGATGTCTTTTTTATCATCAAAATCCACCCAGAAACACGAATTGATGGGTTTTCAAATATTAGGGTTTATGCAAAGTTTTGGGTGTTTTCAAATGTGAAGGTTTTTGGTGAAAAAGATAGTTGTATAAGGTTGTTTTCAAGTTGAATTGAGCATATTTAAACCCAGAAATCACCCAGAAACACTAACGATTCTTAAATTGAAAATTAGGGTTCTAGTTCATACGAATTGGGTAATTTTTGATTCATGGCTTATTTGATGTTAAAACTTGGATAAAACAACTCCATATGCTTCTTAGAACTCCCAGAAACACTATGGTGCTAATCCTATGGTTAGAAATCATATGCGTAATTCTTAACCTCTAGGGTTTTGACCTACGCGTATGACTTTCTACGCATAACTGTTTAACAAGTGTTCATGCCATGATTTGTTGTTAAAATGAATTTATGTGTTAATATTGATGATATGATGGTTTTATTTAAGGCTTGTTACTCGTAAAACTCAGAATCAAGGTCCTTGTTACTCTACGCATAAGGATTACCCTACGCGTAGTCAGTTATGCGTAAGAATAAACCTACGCATAACTATTACGCGTAAGGTTCTACAATGGGACTACGCGTATCCTGTGAAGGATATGCGTAAACAGTGACCTCTACGCATAAGGTCTACTCTTACGAGTAAGCCTTACGCATAAGGTCTATATACGCCTACGCGTAAGCTCTACGCTTAAGGTCCCCTTTTCCTACGCGTAACTTTTCTTACGCGTAAGTTAGGATCCTACGCGTAAGCTTTCGTCTACGCGTATATCATTTCTGTTTACGCTTAACTTTGCCAAATCTACGCCTAAGCCTGGATTGACCTTCATTATGAATTGTTACGTGTACAAACTTGTTAATAAACAAATCATATCGTCACGAATCCAATAATGTCACTAATAAACTTAAACGTTTGATATGTTGTGAACTATAAGCGATAACATAAACTTTAAAACTTAAAGTTAACTAACTCACGAAATATTTCACGACGTCTTTGGACTATTGGACAAACAAGTGACTTAGGACTCGTAACAATCATTGACACTGTACATTCAATAACTAGCCAATAAAACCTTATGTTGACTAACATTATGTCTTTCGATATGTTGGTTCTTTTGGCTAATGTTATTTCAGATCACGACATGGCTGCTCAAATCAATGTGGATGCACCAGAAGTTCTCACAATTGCTGACATCTTCCCTAATGGCTATCCTAGAAAGATTGGAAAGAACAACCTCAGGGTTGACTTTGAAACCCTCACATGCTCAGAATCTTCTTGTCTCATTGTTGTGGATATTCTAAGGAATCATCCCTACCAGAACATGCTCTCACACTCTGCTACAGTACCAGAAATCTACATTCAGCAATTCTGGAATTCTATGCAGAGGATCACTGGTCAAACTACAGTGAATGTGACACTTAATCACAAACAAGTCACCATCACTCCTGCAGACTTACGGGCTGTTCTCATCATTCCTGACATCGCTCCAACCGACTTCTTTGCTACACCTACTGAAGAGACAGTTCTGCAATTTCTTATTGACAATGGCTATGATGAAGCTTCAGGGATTATTACTAAGCATTCTCACGTGGAGCTTAAGAACATTCCTCAACCGTGGAGAACCCTCTACATCATCATTACCAAGTCTGTTTCTGGTCGTGACAGTGGTTATGAGCATCCAAAGCTCATGGAACTGCAAATCTTCTGGTCTCTGATCAATAAGAAGGACATCGAAATCGAAGCACTGATATGGGAGGACATGATGCTATTTCACAAGAAGCTTGGCTCAAAGATTCCCTATGTCAGATACACAAATATTTTGATCCAAAGAGCACTTGGGCTTAATCCTGATATCCCCAAGAGGCTCAATGACCCCGACAATCACGACTTGTTGTCCGAACCTATCCTTTCCATCAGAATCAAGGAATCGACAACTAAGAAGCAGGGTGCCGTGCTGCCTGATCACCTTCTATCTAAAGAACTCAAGAAGCTTGAAACGTACAAAAGGTATCTAGTAGCAGTAAAAGAAGGCAAAGTTGGTCATCTTGATGAAAAACCTTCAGGAACTCCTACTCGGAGAACCAGAAGAGGAAGTGCTGGAAGTGCAGTAAGTTCTGAAAGTCAAATGAAGTTTCCCAAAAGGAATCCTCCTCGCAAAAGGATTGTTCCCGTAAAGGAAGCTGAACCTATTCCCACACCCAAACCGCAAAGAAAGCTTGTGGACGAAAGCTCTGAAGGTACTGAATCAGAAGAAGAGATTACATACTCTGAAACTGCAAAGGATGACACTCCATTAGTACCGAAACCTCCAAGTCCTATAGCTGAACATGGCAAAGGGAAGACTCCAGTGCTTGTGCCATATGATCAAAGCTCAAGCTCAGAAAGTGATGAAGAGCAATTGGATAAATCATACAGGAAGAAGTTTAAAATCGTCAGACACCTTCAAAAAGCTAAAGAATTTGCAAAAGACCAAATGGGTGGCCCCGGAGGATCAAGTGGTACTGCCCACTCAAAACCAACTCCTGATGCGGTTAATCAACCCAATAAGGGAGCTGGTGCCACAACTCTTCTGCAACAACAACAACTTTTGGAGGATTCTATTGATTATGAGATTGAGGAACCAGCAAATGAAAAGATTGAGGAAATACCTGCTGATGAAACAAAGACTGATGACAAGGCCACGTCTAAGGAGGAAACTTCTGAACCACCTAAGGACCCCAAGTCCTCTCATGTCTCCTCCTCATCAGATTCATCATCTCACTCGTCACCACCACCATCTAAAAGATCAACCAAATCAACATCCAAATCATTGAATAAACCACCTCGATCTTGGATTTCACATACTCATGAAAGAATTGTGAAAGTTGTCCAACAAGTCAGAAAGAAGGACATGCTCCACAGAAAACTGAATTGGTTTGCTGACCAAATACAGTACTTACATGATGAGAATGACAAGATGCAAAAAGAAAGGGAATTCATTCAGGAGTTCATGAGAAGTCATAGTCAAGAGGAAATGAACGAAATGATCGAAGGTTACACTAACAAGTACCTTCTGGATATCGTTCCTAAAGTCACCAAGGAGATGTTTACCAGACAACTATATCCGAATCTTATGCAGATAGCCAAGCAAACTATAAGATCAACACCTTTAACCATCACAATCAATCCATCTGATCCTGTAGTTTTCTCGGATAATGAATTGGTGGCCAAGCTCGTCACACAAATGTCTAAACGATCTGGGACATTTACTTCTGATGAAGGAAAGTTGTTTCAAGCATTGCTGGACTACCAACTCAAAGAAGCATGTAGATTCGAAGCAGAAAGGCCTAAACGTCCTAGAGACGATGAAGATAAGGATCAGGATAAGAATGATGAACCTAAACATCAGAAGAAGTCTGGTGAACCATCTTCTATGTTAACTCCTCCCCAACGGACTCCTACTCAACAAAGGTCTCCTCCCCGTTCTTCTACTAATAAACCTCAGGATTCTGAGTTACCGCCCCAGACTCAGAAAACCGGTGATTATTTTGAGTATACGGGTGGTGACGATGAAGAAGTCCGTGAGCCCCTACAACAAACCGCCTCTCCCAAACAAGTTCAGAAACCAGAATCCTCATCTAGGCCTAAGAAACAGAAGAAGAAGGCGCCCACGGCTGACGTCGTATCATGGCTAGATGAAGATACAACAGAGGAATTTGAATGGTTTTTTACACTTGTCAACTCAACTCCCTACCCTGAAGAAGGTCAAGATCTGGTAGACGGAAATACATTGGAGCATGCTAAAATTATGCAAGAAAAGTTCCATGTGAAGAAGATGACGAAATCCGAGTTGAGACGAATCAAGAATGAAGCTTTTCAACTGTGGAAAGATAGCTCAGAAAGTGCCATCGAGGTCGAATATCACCTTGAAAACATTGCTCGAGCTATGTCTAACAACATGGATTGGCTCAACCCAGAAGCAAACATCGACTTCACAAAACGGGACAACCCTCCATACTACACCGACTGGTCAAAACCTCTACCAACAATTGGCCAACCAAATGAACCTAGGATCCCATTCAGATATTTCTTCAACAAAGACTTGGAATTTCTTCTACACGGTGGCGATGGATCAAGGAAATACGCTACATCTTTGACACTTCCATTCCCAGCAGCCATATACTCTAACTGCATAGCTATCGAGGAAAGAGCTAATCACTTGTTCTCCAACAAAGTGGAAGCTTACGACCGAGATGCAATGTACGGGATTCATCATTGGCCGGAACGCTGAAGAATCTACTACAGAAGCTGCCAGGTTCAGAAGTCTCAACATGCAGTGTTCAGTACTAAGGATATCGTTGCCATCAAACACGTTGATCTTTCGACCAAATGGGACTACACTTTTCTCAAGAAGATTGTGGTCGAAAGGCAAGATGAACGGGATTATGCATTCTCTGAAGCTGACTTTGAAAATTTGTCTATCAACGACATTGAAGACATGTACCTTGCCAAAGTACAGGGTCGCATGAGACAATTTTCAACCGAAGTACAACGTGAATTCATCAAGTCATTGCTCATCTTCATCAGGCGCATAGTCATCAAAGAACGTGTAGAAGATCTCCAACTTGCAGTTGAATCATATCAGACTCGTGTTAACTTCACTCCACCTCAGCTTGATCTTCCCGACATCAACCAGCTCTCACAATATACACTCATCAGCAAACCATTCGGCGTCGTTTACCGCAGTGAACTTCAACGCAATTGCTTAATGGCGTGTATTGATCTTCACAAGTTTGGGGATCACACTTTGAAGATGGTTAGGGACGGATTGGCTTATAGGTTGAAGGATATACGACAAAAGATTGGGTCTCCTAAGCGATGGAATTCTCAGGATCGAAGGGATGTGAGGAGGATCATCAGAATGATTGATGAAAGGTTGTTTCGAAGGGATCAGTTCAGAACGATGGAAAGCTTTGTTGGTGGTCGACCCAGGATTAACATCACCGGCTATCAACGCCCGGTTCGTACTTGTAACACCCCAACCCAACGAGGGTAGAAGTGTCACATTCTGGTGTCATATCAGAACATACAAATAAAAATTTACAAGCGGAAGTCATAAAGAACCAAACTATAAAGTCATTTAATTGGATGACTTACAAAGAAGATTACAAAATCCAAAATGAAAAGAAATCTCAAAACATTAGCTCTTCAAGTTAAGTCCAAAATAAAAAGGTAACTAGAGTCGGTCCACTCAGATAATCCAACTCTCAGCCCATCAAAGCTCACCTTCCATCCTAAAACCTGCCGCAGGAAAAGAAATGCGGCTGAGCTTAAAAAGCCCAGTGAACAGATATAACAAAACGAAAGCCAAACGAAATCAAAGATACAAATGAAATAAGGAAACTGATAACAATGTTACAACGAGAAGAGAACAATGAGTCAATGAGGATCCTGCAGAAACACAATTACACAAATATCCAAAAGAAACAGATAACAGAGGAGGACAAGCACATAGCACATTGATGACATATACGCAAGCACGTCTAACTAACCAGGCATACGATAAAGCAGGAAGTCAGAGTACAAATAAGCCAAACGGAAGTCCAAATGCTAGCGGAAGCAATTAATTAGAAAGTGAGCATGGCAATCACATAAGTCAAGTAACCCACAGTTAAATAACATAACCAGTATCACAACAGCATAAATACACATATCAAGTCTGAATTAAGCATGAACGCTATAATTGAACGAATTAAGGACATAGCCGAGCAATTAAACAAGTTATCAAGCCAGACCACATAAGTTGAACCATTTACCCAAATCAAACAGTAACATAAACAGCGATGTACACATGGCAGATCAACCATAAGCAGATAAGGATACCAACGGATATTCAAAGTCCACAAGGTTAACAGAATGAAGTATACATAATAAACATACAAAACTATCGATCACACACTAGCATGGCCACCAGACACACTAGCAGATAAGGGTCACATAACAGTATGATAAACGGTTGGTCAGTTGTTAGCATGACAATATGGGAATCAAACAATCACATATTAATCATATAGTAGCAGGGCAAACGATAGTCACGTAAGACATGTAAAAGCATAATTACATTCAATAATCACATAATAACCCGGTACGTGAATGGAATGATAGTCTGAAGTAACGGAATGAGAGTATGACAGATCAATGTAATGGAATGTATATCATGGTAGTAGAGTGAGTCACATAAGGGTACTGAGTAATGGATAATCAATATAGAATATAGGGCGTTGGGGAATACAGAAGGTACAACATAGGTATATCAAAAGTGTAAGGTTTGTCAGAAATCCATCCCGAGCCAACAATACAATACAATACAATCAATAGTGGCATTAGCAGCCCAATATCCAATAGTAGCCATTGTATTCGGAGGGGTGACCTCGGAATACCAAACCAATAGGAGGGGAGACCTCAGTAACTAATGGAGTAGCTAGCTCCCAATATGTGAGGGGGTGTATTGCACACACGCACCGCATCACCAATACAATACAATATCAATATCAATCCAATACAATACAAATCTAGGATGCATCCATACGCCCCTGCAGAACAATAGTGGCCATAATAATAACAATGAAGCGCGCATAATCAATACAATATAGGGACGGTGTGGAACATCACTCAACCACACTAGAGTCATGCCATTGGTGCATCAATGACACGGACATGGAACCCCCATGCCTAGTTAATGGCTCGGGTATCAATCTGAAGGGTCAAACAAAGGTTCAAAGTGTAGCAATATATAGGTCTTCATAAGCAAAGGTGCAATGTCAATAGTTAAGGACCTGAACACATGCTTGATTTATCATGCACCACTCGATTAGTACAATTCGACCCTCGACAACATGCACTCAACATGACTTGTACGCACATGAAAACAATATCCATTTGACACACTGACATACCAAATAAGGAGCTAACAGAATACATAATATTACATATGTTCAAGTCTTATTTCACATATCTTCACACGCATGTCCCTTCTATCTTTTTAGGTTTTTCTTATTTATTGATTATGCGTGCACTATATATCTTAAGCATGGTCAAAAACCCAAGTTGAAGAATTCCATGAGCCTGGTTCGATACTCCAGAATCAAAACTTATGTCAGCATGCGTAGGTTTTATGATTCATGATTTAGTGTAGTTTACATATTACCGATTCATATATCAGTTTTGCGAAACATAGTCTTGACATGTAAAAATGATAACAGGTCTTAGTTCTTGATTATATACATCAATATAGGTGTGTCGAATGGAGGAAGAAACAAATAAGATCAAGAGTACCTTATGGCAGTTTTTTTACCAAGACCAAAAGAGATCAAGAGGAACCCACGATTCGATACACAAACAACCCAACGTTATACGATCAAAGCAGCCTTCGAACAAACAACCACGACCCAATGCCTTCGAATCAAACCCCACGATCACCACCACGTTATTACAGCCACGAACAAAAGCCTCCTTTGCTTGCTTACTTTGCTTCTGGATCGAATGGAAGAAAGAAAAGGAGATTGCAGCCGTCACTTTTGGGACTAGGGTTATGTGATATTTTGAATGTGTAGAGAGATACTTGGAGATATACAGGTGCATGATTGGCCGAGTAAATGGGGAATCAAAACAGAATTACGCTTTCCATTTTTACAAGATATATGGGCTTTGGTTTTAGGTTGAATTGTGATGCTACGCTTTGGCCCATGCAAAATATCTAAAAAAAACGTGATACATATTTTTAACATAAGTGTGTGATTTTGTTTATTTTATCTTGTACATTAGTTTTGATCATCATTTATAAGTTAGGTTAGAAATGTATTTAGTGAGCTCGAAGTATTTTACGTATTTCATAAGTTTTAAATTAGAGGGGCAAAATAGTCTTTTCACATGTTTTAGATTTTTAGGGTTTTACAGTACTCCTGGCAACATCACTGGACTTCCTGGTACCCCTTGAATTGTTTCTTTCATTATTACATTTGGATGTGTGATTATATATGTCTATGGCTTGTGCACACATAACAGTGTACAACCCGTAATTGTCAAGAAAGGACCCTGTGGTACGCTTCAGTGCCACAATCCTTATAAAAGGAGCGAAAGCTTCTTATTTTTGAGTAAAACCTATCAAACATTTCATTCTTCAAGGTTTTGCTCAAAAGAACAAGTACTTCCCCCGTAAGATTTTCAAAACCTCAACCTTTTATATCACTTGTTGAGAGGGAGTATTTGTATTAACACTTTGTTCACAAATTGTTCATATTGGTCATCTTCCCGCAACACTCGAAATGGTCATATTTATTTTCAATTTTTCAAAAATAACATTTTATATGCCATTTTTTAGGGGGAGAAAATTATGTGATAAGAAATATGTTGTGTAAATGCAAATGAATCTTTGTGTAATAGACTTAACCTACGAATTGACGGTACTAAACTGTTAGTAACTCGAAAAGACTTGTCCTGAACGGGTAATAATTTCAAGCTAGTTCGCTAGTAATGTAAACGTGTCTCGTAAAGGACTTGTCCGAGTAGAATGTACCATTCGAGAAACTCTTGGTAGACATGAACTCTGACGGGTTTGACAACCTTTCGAGGTTTATTTACACCTTCAAGGTAGTTATTAGAGCTAGTTGTCACCTAAAATCTGACAATGTAACTCTTTAACTATGCAATGTAACCGTGTCTCGCGGGGGATTGTCTATCTTGAGTGGATCAATTCAAAAAGTGCGCGCTCTTTCCTCACTGTGCAAATAACCGTTAAAACTCTTAAGCACATGTGGAGGGGGAGTATTTATGCAAAATCTTATCTCAACAGTGGTTCAAAATGTTTTTCATTCACAAACACTGTGAGAGATTTTTCAAGTAAATTGAGTGATAAGGTGACTAAGGTTAGGAATAACCGTCCTATGATCCGCCAGAGCTGGAGGGATCTACCCAAGGACATCACAAATAGTTAGTACTTAGAAGTCCTTAGGTATGATTATAAAAAGGAGAAAATGAGAATCGGAGAAAGAAGGAGTTGAAGAATTAAAAAGAAATGCAAAGAAAAGGGTGAAAAGAAATAGCCCTCCAAATTATTCAACTTAGGGCAGACACCGGGTTCAATTCATATGCTACTGATTGTCACTTAGTGACACCGGTATTGAAGATTAAAAGTCGTCATGGACCCAGTGACGCATGCACTAAACCTTCTTAGCCACTCAAGTTTCTCTCATCAGAAGCTTGTTTCATTCTCACAGGGAACCTTACGTAAACTATTGGCTTTCTCTTAGAGATCGCTGGTATTGAAGAAGGAGACCCTCTCCCTAGTCTCCGCTCAGGAAAACCAAAACGCACTATTGAGTCTAGAGCCACGAGATTCATCAAAAGATCTCTTAGGAACACTTGACATTTCATCACTTGTTGATCACCAAATAAGATCATCAGTGGTTCATATCGAGTCCTTCACAGATCTTAGCAATCTGTCTAGAACATTTATGAGAGGTTCACAACTGTGATCCTCAGTGATTGAATGGAAACTCCTGCCAGGGTCAACATCAAATAGCCCTGACAGCAGGTCACTTCGGTAACTCCCCGTGGATTACGCTTAGTGTGTCTCAAACGGTCTACAGTCGTGAGGTGATGCTTCGGTGTACCTCAGCGACTCATCTGAACTGTAGATGTACTTCGGTACATCGCGTTATCTCACTTGTGGGACTCCAGTTCAGGAACGGCCTTTGTAAGAATTAGAGTTGTGTTTTCACACTATGCTGTTAACACTCTCGAAGTTCAAACTTGTAAGTGTCGGAACCTGCTTATTACTAACCGTTTGAAATGTTTTCTTCTTATGGAAGCTCCGGAGCGGGATGATCGTGCAGATTCTTCTCATGTTCACGCCAACATCATCACTAATGAAAGTTCTATCCAAAAGCAACACAACAGTCAGAATGATTCTTCGTCAAATCAAAGAATCTACAAAGTTAAAGACTTAAAGAACTTCATCAGTACTGAATTCCAACGTCAAAGAGCGTGTGAGCATGTTGAAGAATGATGTGGAGACACTGTAGCAGCGAAGCAGACCTGAGGCAGACTTGATGCAGACAACAACATACTATCACTTTCATCACAAAGAACAATGATCAAAGAACAAAGTTAAAGATAACGTCAAAGCATAACCGTTCAAAGAAGACAATTTCTCTACACTGGGGAGATTGTTCGAATCAAGGCAATTCTTCTCACAAGAAAGAAGAATGTCAGAAGACGTCAGAGCTACTATTACATCAACGCCTTCACCGTTCATCACCAACACTTGAGGGGGAGATTGTTGGAATCACTCCTAAACTATAATTCAAGTGTTAGTTATTCTTATGTAATAGGTAGCTTATTATGGCCTTTATGTTTGTTATTAGCCTTAAGCTTGTGTAGAAGGCCCATGAGCTTAGGCCCATGTCCATTAAGGAAAGGATGGAAACTAGGAGTGTTGCCCTAGCTTTCCTCCTATAAATACTCTTGTATAACCCTCACTTGAGGGTTGGTTGTTCAATATTTCTCTTTCACTCTCACCTACGCATAACCGTCTTACTATATCGTGTGTGTGTGTGTTTGGTTTATTGTTCAATCGCCTTTATCTCTTTCTTGTAAGCTTGTGTTGTAAAACTACTGACCTAACAGACGCCGTCGGAGCATTTTGTGACGACACATAAGCCAAATTTCTTATTTTCAAGTGACGGTGTCAGGCTTTAAAAGAGTAGGCCGTCGCAACTCAGACGGCCTAGATTTGATCCAGACGGCGTCAGAAGCTGAAGAGGACGGCGTCACAAGCACAAGGTGACGCCTTCGCGATTGTAATATTATATATAGAATCCGAATTTTTCAGTTTTAGTGTGTAGTCTTTTGGAGTAAAAACCTAAACCGAACCAAGGCTGTCTTGTACAGTATTTTAGGGTTCCAAACCCTATCTTACATCAAGTGTTTTACTTCATTAATTCAATTATGTCTTCAATTATTCGTTTGTGTATGCTTGCATGTTCTCCATGTCCGGCTAATTTACTTGTGTGTTTGCTTAGGGAATATGAAACTTAATTATTAAATATTGATTGGTTGTCTCTTATCTTAATTTATTAATGATCTAGTAATGCGATAGGTCATTCGTTGTGTAATTAATGCTTGATTAATCTTTGTGAACCTTGGGCTATAGCACTTAGAGCGGTTGTAGGCTAAATCATCCAAAGAGTGCCTTAGAGTTAGAGTTTATAATCCCTAGAGGGTTTTGTAGACGAGACCCTTTGGTAAGTTCAAAGAGTTAGGGATAAACGCATACCCTACGACTTTAGACACACAACGCGATTAAGAATAAGGACGTGACAATTCAACCATCAATAGGAGATAATTAAGGAGTAATAAAACCTAAGTGAACACATCTTTAAACTATCATACGAGCACACAATAATTAGACATAGACTACATACACCTTAGATTAGATAATTAGATAAGTAAAGTAATCGGTAGAAATACCAACCCCCAAATCCAAACCCCGAGATTCGTACCTTTCCATTTCCTAAAAAACATAAAAAGATAAAAAATAATCTTCCTCAACCCCAACCTTAGCGTAGTAACTTCTTACTAGCATTCCTATTCTCCTAGAGAAAGATATCAATACCCGTGGCTTACCCTAATACTACACTACAACGATTAGGTTCACTGCCTAGGGTGTTATAAAACTTGCTCGAAGAAAAGGAAGTTCCTTTGACCCCGAACGACGCGTGTAGCGTTATCAAGTCCTTACGCATAACTTCGCAGTTATGCGTAAATAAATCTAAAGATGGTTATGCGTAGAAAACGAGGGTTTTGACCCTTTGACTTTTTCCGACGAGTATTTCCGACCAATTATCCGTTCATCTTCATAAAAACCCAGAAAGCAACATTAAAACTGCTTCAGTATTGACCCTTAAAAATCTGACCAGATGGACCACTTAATATTTCACGGATACGGATTGGTACAAAAGCAGTCTAAAAGATGCAGTTTTGGACATACAAATGACACAAAACTGATATGTCAACAAGTTGAGACCACATGACTTTTGACCAAAACCAGATACACAAAAACTGTTTACTCACAAGATAATACCAAAAGGATACATAAAAACACTTGTTAAAACTGTTTTCCCAAAAGATAACATGCAAATAAATTTTCCGATCAAAAAAATAGTACCAAAACATATTAATCTCCGTAAATTTTTTTACGGTAAATTTTTTGACTTTTCTGCCTTCCCCCTTTTTTACTTCACATATTTATAGCAAAGATTTTACTGCTTCTGCATGCGCTAACATTTTCTTTTTCCTACTATTTGGTAGGTTGGCACGTGCCTAGGCTCGTAGCCTGGGCGCCTGTTTTCCCTGCTAGATTTGACATAAAATTCCTTAGGAAGGAACGTAAATTTGTACTTGCAGATTTTCTCTCCTGTTTAATATTTGGATAAGGTTTATCCTTTTGCTTCCGCCCTTGCCTGGTTGTTATCGAGGACGTTCCATCCCAAGGCCGTATCCTTCTCCTAATTTTACTTTTTCCACATTGTGGCATTTGTATTTTGTGCCTGTCGCGACTCTTTGCTTGCTTCTTTCGGAGTGTTGCCCTTTCTGGAGCCGATTTTCCTTGAGCCGCGGATTTTTGTACTTTTTATTCTCTGAAAATAATCTCCGTAAGGTCTTTTCACGTATGTTATTAGTCCTACGTACACCCGTGGTGCGTTTGGTATCCTTCGTCTTCCATGTTGGCTTCTTTTTATGTGACCTTCCACGATCTGATTGTTTTAAAGTAATGGGGTGCTTCTTAAACATTTGTACTTACTTCTTGAGTCTTCTCGGTGACTGATTTCTCTTATTATATTTAATTGCTCGCCTCCTTACTTTGTTTTTTGACTTAAGCCTTTTGAGTCTTTACTTGTTAAGGTTTATGAGATCGGGACTTGTAGGATCTTACATATGTTGTGTTAATGATGATTCGGGTGGCCTTGGATGGTGATGATACAAGAAAGCCATGGTTTTAGAGAGATGAAGAGAGGAGAGGATGATTCTAGAGAGATAAACAAAAAGAAAGGTTAGATTGAGAATGAAGCACCACCCCTTCCAAGGATGGAAGGGGCTTTTATAGTTGCAACTAATATGCCCTCCTGTCGGGCTGTGGATCAGGCATACAGTGGGTAAAGACCCGTCCTTCCTCCACGGTGTTACTCTAAGCTAATAACTAACTAATAAACTAGTAAATAACGTAATGTCTACGAGCTAACTTATGCTAGACTATAGTTGGGGTGACCGACACTTCACTATGGAATTTCCAATTCCTAACAGGACTTTTATTCTTTTTGGTGGGGATGACCGCATCCGCATTTATTTTATGGAGTTCTGATTTCGTTTCTTTCTAATGTGTGCGCGATTTCGCTGCCCCTGCGTTGAGTGCTTTTGCCTTCGTTATGAGTAATTTTTGAGTGATTATGACTTGATGATTGTTTTTGTATGAGGTTCAGCGTTTGGCCTTTTCCCGCTGTTCTTCTTCCTCTATCATCGGTCCTTTTTCCTTTCTTCTCTTTGCTTTTTTAAATGTAGACATTCTTTCGTGGTATGTCTTACCTTTCCATGAAATCACAAAATTTACCGTCAGCCTTTTTTTCGATTGCGGTGACTGGGGACGGATTTGGAGACCTTGCTCTCCTTTGTGGCGATATTTCCCTGAAAGGTTTTTGCAGGTTGCGGAAACCCTGTTGCCTTTCTCTTGTTCTTGGTTTGTTTCTAAAATCTCTTTTAAAGCTTTGCCGATACTTAACTACAGCATACCCTCTTGGTGTTAGTATCCAAGACCTTCTTCTTTTGCGGCTTCCTGCGGTTGTTTCCCCTCTTAGGAAGGAGGTGGTTATATTCATTACTTCATTCATTGACTTTGGTATTCTGTCATGTAACCGCTTAATCAGTTCCGGATCAGTAATTGCATGCATGAATCCTGAGATTCTCATAACTTTCGGAGCTCCTTTTATGTCCCTGTTTCTTCTTTAAACCTTTTTACAAAGTCTTATGTTATCTCTCCTTCCATTTGCTTGATGTGATGAAGTTCCACAGGATCTTTGATACACTTCTTTTGCTGGAGGAAGTTAGCCAAGAAAACCTCCTTCAGTTTATCATAATTGTCTACTAATTCTGGCGGGAGATCATCAAACCAGGCCCTAGCGGATCCAGTTAGTGTGGAGTTAAACATGTGGCACCAGGTTGGCATGGCCCATCGTTCTACCTTTGCGGCTTCCTGGAAGATTTTTAGATGATCTTCTGGGTCTCCACTCCCATCATATGCTTTTACGTTAGTTGGCATTCGTGTTTTCATCGGCATCTCAAAGTAGCGGATATGTGGAGTGAACGGATCGGTCTCCTTGCAGGCCCAGGGCCTAGCCAGGTCGTCATCGTCACAATTACTTGGTTTCCACCTTTTTACTTCGGACCTTCGACATCTACTTCCAGTTGACCCATCTCTTGACCAGTTGCCCACCTTTCGTGACCGAATCCTTTCGGTTCCATGCCCTCTACAATTTGGCCTTATTTGTTGCAAGTGAGGGTCTCGGTAGCCACTCTCTTCTTTCCTTTCGACGATATGGCCGACTGGTTTTCTGGGGTCTTTGGAGTACATGGAAATACTTTCTTCTTTGTCTCCCAGTTGGTAAAACACGCTTGTGCGTAGCCTTTTGAACACCGTTTCCCGTTCATCTTTTTTCCTGTTAGGTGACCTAGACCGAGTACGTCTTCGACCGCTGCTACCCTGCGTATTCCGGTGCTTCAGTGACTCGAGTTGTTTCCTCAAGTCTCTTCTTCCTGTTGGTATTTCCCACTCGTGATCATGCGAGGCTTTATGGGAATCCACCCGAGTTATCAGTGCTTTTACTGCTTTGGCTCTTTCTTTTCGTTTCCGAATTTTCTCTGTCACAATAGGTAAGATCTTATCGAAGTACTTGTCGCAATACTTCCGGAGGGCTGCGTCGGACGCAGGCCCTTCAAGATCCGTCAAAGTTGTATGATTTTCTCCATCCGATGTATTCCGTAATGTGGAAACAAGAGCGGGAGTTGGCTCGGACCGAGTGCCCATGGTGAGTATTTTTCAGAACGTAGTTGTGTACTGGGTCCCACGGATGGCGCCAACTTGTTAGTACAAAAAGTGTGACGGGTTGTAATGGGTGTTAGTGTCGCATGTTGGATTGGGCTAACAAGCTATTGGTAGGCTGGTCTTGTATTAATCAAAGTAGTTTGATTGAATTCCCTGCAAAAGAAGAGTAAACCGTTAGCCTTACCGTGGGGACGGACCCCACCATTAGACTCCGACGTGAGAGTAAGTACACATTCTTGTCAGAGAAAGTAAGAGTATGTGTGTGTAATTATGAGAGAGAAAGTTGTACCTTGAATGGGGAATAGAGCCCCTTTTATAGGCGAGGCTTACCGCTAGGGTTTCCTAGTTACTCGCATATAGTAGTTAGTTGCCGGAGCCGGACCCTTGTCGGACAAGGTTCCGTGTTAATCGCGGATGCGGACACAGGATACCTTTCCCGACCGAAGGTTCGGTCTGCTAAGTATCCTGCGTGCGTCTTTTAGTCTGGACCGTAGCCAATTTCGTTATTGGTCTTATTGTTGGTTCAGTGTTCGTAGTTATTCTCGTTGTTGGGCCTGGGCCCAGTATGTATATAGTCCGAATTAGGTCCAGTGGGCCTGCTATACGTCCTATACGTCATCACTAGTTTTAATAGAGTTAGAAGCAATTTCATTGGAATGTTAAAGCTCGTTTTCACCGTTATGCTAAATGCTAAAACTTAAAAGTTAATCGCTCCAAAATACTTTTAATGCCCCATGTCATGCACACCTTATAATTCTGATAAAAGGCAACTTTTCATTAACTTTAAAGTTCTTATACAGTTCATACATAATTTTAATGTCTTAAAACTTAATATTAAGTGAACTTCAATGACCAAGGAAGCAACGAACGAAAGTCTGCACCCTTGATCAATTTTCTTCTCTTTCACATGAAACTACAGCTTGTCCTTTACAATATTCTCCTGTATTTGTTCCAATAGTATCATCCAAGTGCAGGTCAGTAAAATATAACCAATCCTCTGGTCAACATAATCAATTCAAGTAAACCAACTGTCAATGCAAACATGTAGTTCTGTGTGCTACAAGCCTACAATGAGTTTCAGAGATAAACCTGAATATGTGGTTGAGTTGGCGGTTGGTACCTAGAATGAAATAAAATGCCATCTTTTTTGACGTACACAACAAATTTCCTAAACATGCGTATCGTCAACCACAGCAACAAGCACATAATTCATAAACAATACTTAAGAGGGTGCTCAGGACTGCTTGGGATTGCTTGTGAAAGATGCCACCAGATGTTCCTCTATAACTTCCTTTAAGCCCCTTCATAGTTATTTGTTTTTATTTCCAAAACAGCTATTTCACATGATAAAAACTTGACTCTGTAATCACCACTACCAATCATGTTTAATAAAAATCTTACTCGCTTGATTAAAACTTTATCATTACACACATATACAGGAAGGGAAGTAATCACCACGACCAATCGTTACCTGATAAAACCTAATAAAAATCTTACTTGATAGAAACTATATGAAAATCTTAACTTTAAGGTAAACCCTTCTAATCAACAAGGCAAATTCCATCACGTACTAAAGAACATGTGTGCACCAACGATCCAAACACTGGTAAGTCATAACTAAAAAACGACAATGATTGCTTTACCATTTATCTCCTCAAAAAAGTGACAGATAGTCAAAACTTACAACGGGCAACATATAGATACTACAACATCGCAAAAACCGTCACATATAACTAATAACTAAGGGGTATTTGTTTAAGCTTATTTGTGGGCTTATGAGCATACTTGATTTCGGCTTATAATACATAAGCTCATATTTTCAGCTTATTTTGAGACTCGTGGGCTTATATAAGCTTATTACGATATAATAAATTTATATATAAAGTACCAAAATAAGCGGAAATATTCGGGCTTATGTAATCTAATCAGAAGTTATATAAGCCCGTAAGCTCACAAATAAACTAAAAAAATCAGTAATGTACGTTTCATCTTTTACACTCATCAACTCCGTAGTATATGTACCTTCGAAGCATATATGCTCGTGAGAATCTGGACAAACAGTGCGCAATGAGCACCTAACAGTCTTGTCGGATTACAACTTTATCAACCTATACGTGGCCAAATCAAATAGAATAAAATAACCGAAATGCATTTACCCAAAAAGGAACCCACATGTTTATTCTTGGGTTAATGGTCTGAAAAACATACAAACTTTTCACTTTTTACTATTGTGACAATAAACTTTTTTTTTTCCTATTGTAACAAAATAACTTCTTAATGACTATTATTGTAACCAAATATGCCACGTGGCATAGTTAATTACCACAGTTAATTACTTCTTAATGACTATTATTTGGTTACAATAATAGTCATTAAGAAGTTATTTTGTTACAATAGAAAAAAAAAAAGTTTATTGTCACAATAGTAAAAAGTGGAAAGTTTGTATGTTTTCTAGACCATTAACCCTTTATTCTTTGGTGGTGCTAAAAATAATTACTTACAAAAAAACTCAATAAGATTAAGTTACCTTTTCTTCGAGAATGGTGAATTTCGTGACCGTTGTGGTGTCATCACGATCCAGTACTGCAGATGTTGATTCGTTAAAATAAACACAAATATCAAAATATCAAATTAACCGTGAATTCCGACAAATCAACCTTTTAGGAAAAAGGTTAACGTGCCAAACCTCACGAATGTGATAAAAGTGATATCGGGAAGTGATTTCCCCGGGTCGTGTCCCAACGAGGTGTGAAATTGACGGTGTCGTTGAGTTTCGTAATTAGGACTTGAATTGGTTGAACGAATCTTGGATTTGATTTCGTTAGGCTACAAATTAAAGAACGGGAATGAAAATAAAGCATGTAAAACAAAGTAAACACTAAATAAACTACTACTAAGCCTAAGAAACAATAAATCTAAGCTAAGTTACATCCTAGGGTGCTAAAATGTAAAAACGCTAAAAACCGGGAACACACCGAGCCCCGAAAGTGAAAAACATGCAAATTAAGTCCTACGAGTGCAAAACTAAATTTCCTACATTCTTCATGACTAAAAATGATTTTAGAAAAAAGCCGGGTATTTGTTCGACTTTTATTTTATTTATTATGAATTAAAAACGGTTTTAATCTAATTAAATGATAAAAAAATACTAAACTATTTTGGAAAATTATGAAAATTTTATGACAACTACTTTGAATGAAACTAATCTTAGGAAAAATGAAAACTTTGAAAAAACATAAAAGCATAAGCTGATACAAGCTAAACTGTTAAGTATAAGCTAAATAGGAATTTTGTGGTTAAATGAATTAAAAGAAACTAATTTCACGCATGAAACACTTAGAGCAGATGGTTAGTGTGAGTGCTCTCGAGTCTTTGTGTGCTTGG